>CAJUYC020000089.1:0-1210000 GCA_910591585.2 Nysson spinosus | reverse complement strand
CTTAGTTTCGTCGAACACATACGGTTTCGAGTGGCATCGCCACAGATTTCAGAGAACAGGCGCTTCTGCTGGCACAGTATCGAACACTTTCAGATAGAACAATTAGTTTAAAGTGGAACTAAGTTTCACATCTGGAGTTTCCTCGCTCACCATGTCGACCACTCAGTTTCGTGGAACACATACCGTTTCGAGTGTTATCGCCACAGGTTTCACAGAACGGGCGCTTCTCCTGGCACAGTATCGAACACTTATTTTCAGATAGAACAATTAGTTTAAAATGGAACTAAGTTTCGCATCTGGAGTTTCCTCTCTCTAAATGTCGACCACTTAGTTTCGTCGAACACCTACGGTTTCGGGTGGTATCGCCACAGATTTCAGAGAACAGGCGTTTATCCTGGCACACTATCGAACACTTAGTTCCAGATAGAACAATTAGTTTAAAATGGCACTAAATTTCGCGTCTGGAGTTTCCTCTCTCACCATGTCGACCACTCAGTTTCGTCGAACACATAGGTTTTCGAGTTCTATCGTCACAGATTTCGCCGAGCGGGAGTTTCTCCTGGCACAGTATCAACCACTCAGTTTTGTCGAACACATACGGTTTCGAGTAGCATCTCCACAGATTTCAGAGAACAGGCGCCTCTCCTGCCACAGTAACGAACACTTAGTTTCAGATAGAACAATTAGTTTAAAATGGAACTAAGTTTCGCATCTGGAGATACCTCTCTCACAAGGTCGACTACTTAGTTTCGTCGAACACATACGGTTTCGAGTAGCATCTCCACAGATTTCAGAGAACAGGCGCCTCTCCTGCCACAGTAACGAACACTTAGTTTCAGATAGAACAATTAGTTTAAAATGGAACTAAGTTTCGCATCTGGAGATACCTCTCTCACAAGGTCGACTACTTAGTTTCGCCGAACAAATACGGTTTCGAGTGGCAACGCCACAGATTTCAGAGAACAGGCGCTTCTCCTGGCACAGTATCAGACACATAGTTTCAGATAGAACAATTAGTTTAAAATGGAACTAAGTTTCGCATCTGGAGTGTCCTCTCCCACAAGGTCGACCACTTAGTTTCCTCGAACACATACGGTTTGGAGTAGCATCGTCACAGAATTCAGAGAACAGGCACTTGTCCTGGCACAGTATCGAACACTTAGTCTCAGATAGAACAATTAATTTAAAATGGAACTATGTTTCGCATCTGGAGTATCCTCTCTCACAAGGTCCACCACTTAGTTTCGTCGAACACATACGGTTTCGAGCGGCATCGCCACACATTTCAGAGAACAGGCGCTTCTCCTGGCACAGTATCGAACACTTAGTATCAGATAGAACAATTAGTTTAAAATGGATCTATGTTTCGCATCTGGAGTGTCCTCTCTCACAAGGTCGACCACTTAGTTTCATCGAACACATACGGTTTCGAGTGGCATCGCCAGAGATTTCAGAGAACAGGCGCTTCTCCTGGCACAGTATCGAACACTTAGTTACAGATAGAACAATTAGTTTTAAATGGAACTGGGTTTCGCATCTGGAGTTTCCTCTCTCACAAGGTCCACCACTTAGTTTGGTCGAACACATACGGTTTCGAGTGGCATCGCCACACATTTCAGAGAACAGGCGCTTCTCCTGGCACATAGTTTCAGATAGAACAATTAGTTTCAAATGTTACTATGTTTCGCATCTGGAGTTTCCTCTCTCACAAGGTCGGCCACTTAGTTTCGTCGAACACATACGGTTTCGAGTGGCATCGCCACAGATTTCAGAGAACAGGCGCTCCTCCTGGCACAGTATCGGACACATAGTTTCAGATGGAACAATCAGTTTTAAATGGAACTAAGTTTCGCATCTGGAGTTTCCTCTCTCACAAGGTCGGCCACTTAGGTTCGTCGAACACAGACGGTTTCGATTGGCATCGCCACAGATTTCAGAGAACAGGCGCTTCTCCTGGCACAGTATCGAACACTTAGTTTCAGATGGAAAAATTAGTTTTAAATGGAACTAAGTTTCGCATCTGTAGTTTCCTCTTTCACAAGGCAACCACTTAGTTTCGTCGAAAACAGACGGTTTCGAGTGGCATCGCCACAGATTTCAGAGAACAGGCGCTTCTCCTGGCACAGTATCGGACACATAGTTTCAGATGGAACAATCAGTTTTAAATGGAAATAAGTTTCGCATCTGGAGATTCCTCTCTCACAAGGTCGACTACTTAGTTTCGTCGAACACAGACGGTTTCGAGTGGCATCGCCACAGATTTCAGAGAACAGGCGCTTCTCCTGGCAGTGTATCGGACACATAGTTTCAGATAGCACAATTAGTTTAACATGGAACTAAGTTTCGCATCTGAAGTTTCCTCTCTCACCAGGTCAACCACTTAGTTTCGTCGAACACGTATGGTTTCGGGTGCGGATCGCCACAGATTTCAGAGAACAGGCGCTTCTCCTGGCACAGTATCGAACACTTAGTGTGTGATACGATTATTAGTTTAAAATGAACTAAGTTTCGCAATTTGGAGTTTCCTCTCTCACAAGGTCGACCACTTAGTTTCGTCGAACACATACGGTTTCGAGTGGCATCGCCACACATTTCAGAGAACAGGCGCTTCTCCTGGCACAGTATCGAACACTTATTTCAGACCGAACAATTAGTTTAAAATGGAACTATGTTTCGCATCTGGAGTATCCTCTCTCACAAGGTCAACCACTTAGTTTCGTCGAACACATACGGTTTCGAGTGGCATCGCCACATATTTCAGAGAACAGGCGCATCTCCTGGCACAGTATCGAACACTTAGTTTCAGATAGAACAATTAGTTTAAAATGGAAATAAGTTTCACACCTGGAGCTTGCTCTCTCACAAGGTCGACCATTTAGATTCGTCGAGCACATACGGTTTCGAGTATCATCGCCACAGATTTCAGAGTACAGGCGCTTCTCCTGGCACAGTATCGAACACTTATTTCAGACAGAACAATTACTTTAAAATGGAACTAAGCTTCGCATCTCGAGATTCCTCTCTCACAAGGTGGACCACTTAGTTTCATCGAACACATACGGTTTCGAGTGGCATCGCCACAGATTTCAGAGAACAGGCGCATCTCCTGGCACAGTATCGAACACTTAGTTTCAGATAGAACAATTAGTTTAAAATGGAAATAAGTTTCACACCTGGAGCTTGCTCTCTCACAAGGTCGACCATTTAGATTCGTCGAGCACATACGGTTTCGAGTATCATCGCCACACATTTCAGAGAACAGGCGCTTCTCCTGGCACAGTATCGGACACATAGTTTCAGATAGAACAATTAGTTTAAAATGGTACTAAATTTCGCATCTGGAGTTTCCTCTCTCACAAGGTCGACAACTTAGTTTCGTCGAAAACATACGGTTTCGAGTAGCATCGCCACAGATTTCAGAGAACAGGCGCTTCCCCTGGCACAGTATCGAACACTTAGTTTCAGATAGAATAATTTGTTTAAAATGGAACTATGTTTCGCATCTGGAGATTCCTCTCCCACAAGGTCGACCAATTAGTTTCGTTGAACACATACTGTATCGAGTAGCATCGCCACAGATTTCAGAGAGCAGGCGCTTCGCCTGGCGCAGTATCGAACACTTTCAGATAGAGCAATTTGTTTAAAATGGAACTAAGTTTCGTATCTGGAGACTCCTCTCCCACAAGGTCGACAAATTGGTTTCGTTGAACACATACGGTTTCGAGTAGCATCGCCACAGATTTCAGAGAGCAGGCGCTTCGCCTGGCACAGTGTCGAACACTTATTTCAGACAGAACAATTAGTTTAAATTGGAACTATATTTCGCATCTGTAGTATCCTCTCTCACAAGATCAACAACTTAGTTTCGTCGAACACGTACGGTTTGGAGTGGTATCGCCACATATTTCAGAGAACAGGCACTTCTCCTGGCACAGTATCGAACACTTAGTATCAGATAGAACTATTAGTTTAAAATGGAACTAAGCTTCGCATCTGGAGTTTCCTCTCTCACAAGGTCGGCCACTTAGTTTCGATGAACACATACGGTTTCGAGCAGCATCGCCACCGATTTCAGAGAACAGGCGCTTCTCCTGGCACAGTGTCGATCACATAGTTTCAGATAAAACAATTAGTTTAAAATGGTACTAAATTTCGCAATTTGGAGTTTCCTCTCTCACATGGCGGCCACCTAGTTTCGTGGAACACATTCGGTTTCGAGTGGCATCGCCACAGATTTCAGAGAACAGGCGCTTCTCCTGGCACAGTACCGAACACTTAGTTTCAGATAGAACAATTAGTTTAAAATGGAACTATGTTTCGCATCTGGAGTATCCTCTCTCACAAGGTCAACCACTTAGTTTCGTCGAACACATACGGTTTCGAGTGGCATCGCCACATATTTCAGAGAACAGGCGCATCTCCTGGCACAGTATCGAACACTTAGTTTCAGATAGAACAATTAGTTTAAAATGGAAATAAGTTTCACACCTGGAGCTTGCTCTCTCACAAGGTCGACCATTTAGATTCGTCGAGCACATACGGTTTCGAGTATCATCGCCACAGATTTCAGAGTACAGGCGCTTCTCCTGGCACAGTATCGAACACTTATTTCAGACAGAACAATTACTTTAAAATGGAACTAAGCTTCGCATCTCGAGATTCCTCTCTCACAAGGTGGACCACTTAGTTTCATCGAACACATACGGTTTCGAGTGGCATCGCCACATATTTCAGAGAACAGGCGCATCTCCTGGCACAGTATCGAACACTTAGTTTCAGATAGAACAATTAGTTTAAAATGGAAATAAGTTTCACACCTGGAGCTTGCTCTCTCACAAGGTCGACCATTTAGATTCGTCGAGCACATACGGTTTCGAGTATCATCGCCACACATTTCAGAGAACAGGCGCTTCTCCTGGCACAGTATCGGACACATAGTTTCAGATAGAACAATTAGTTTAAAATGGTACTAAATTTCGCATCTGGAGTTTCCTCTCTCACAAGGTCGACAACTTAGTTTCGTCGAAAACATACGGTTTCGAGTAGCATCGCCACAGATTTCAGAGAACAGGCGCTTCCCCTGGCACAGTATCGAACACTTAGTTTCAGATAGAATAATTTGTTTAAAATGGAACTATGTTTCGCATCTGGAGATTCCTCTCCCACAAGGTCGACCAATTAGTTTCGTTGAACACATACTGTATCGAGTAGCATCGCCACAGATTTCAGAGAGCAGGCGCTTCGCTTGGCGCAGTATCGAACACTTTCAGATAGAGCAATTTGTTTAAAATGGAACTAAGTTTCGTATCTGGAGACTCCTCTCCCACAAGGTCGACAAATTGGTTTCGTTGAACACATACGGTTTCGAGTAGCATCGCCACAGATTTCAGAGAGCAGGCGCTTCGCCTGGCACAGTGTCGAACACTTATTTCAGACAGAACAATTAGTTTAAATTGGAACTATATTTCGCATCTGTAGTATCCTCTCTCACAAGATCAACAACTTAGTTTCGTCGAACACGTACGGTTTGGAGTGGTATCGCCACATATTTCAGAGAACAGGCACTTCTCCTGGCACAGTATCGAACACATAGTTTCAGATAGAACAATTTGTTTAAAATGGAACTAAGTTTCACATCTGGAGATTCCTCTCCCACAAGGTCGACCAATTAGTTTGGTTGAACCCACACGGTTTCGAGTAGCATCGCCACAGATTTCAGAGAGCAGGCTCTTCGCCTGGCACAGTATCGAACACTTATTTCAGACAGAACAATTAGTTTAAAATGGAACTATATTTCGCATCTGTAGTGTCCTCTCTCACAAGATCAACCACTTAGTTTCGTCGAACACGTACGGTTTCGAGTGGCATCGCCACACATTTCAGAGAACAGGCGCTTCTCCTGGCACATTATCGAACACTTAGTTTCAGATAGAACAATTAGTTTAAAATGGAATTAAGTTTTGCATCTGGAGTTTCCTCTCCCACAAGGTCGACCACTTAGTTTCCTGGAACACATACGGTTTGGAGTAGCATCGTCACAGATTTCAGAGAACAGGCACTTCCCCTGGCACAGTATCGAACACTTAGTCTCAGATAGAACAATTAATTTAAATTGGAACTATGTTTCGCATCTGGAGTATCCTCTCTCACAAGGTCGTCCACTTAGTTTCGTCGAACACATACGGTTTCGAGTGGCATCGCCACACATTTCAGAGAACAGGCGCTTCTCCTGCCACAGTATCGGACACATAGTTTCAGATAGAACAATTAGTTTAAAATTTTACTAAATTTCGCATCTGGAGTTTCCTCTCTCAAAAGGTGGACCACTTAGTTTAATCGAACACATACGGTTTCGAGTGGCATCGCCACAGGTTTCAGAGAACAGGTGCTTCTCCTGGCACAGTATCGGACACATAGTTTCAGATAGAACAACTAATTTAAAATGGAGCTATGTTTCGCATTTGGAGTTTCCTCTCTCACAAGGTCGACCACTTAGTTTCGTCGAACACGTACGGTTTCGAGTGGCATCGCCACAGATTTCAGAGAACAGGCGCTTCTCCTGGCACAGTATCGAACACTTAGTTTCAGATAGAACAATTAATTTAAAATGGAACTAAGTGTCGCATCTGAAGATTCCTCTCTCACAAGGTCGACCACTTAGTTTCGCCGAACGCGTACGGTTTCGAGTAGCATCGCCACAGATTTCAGAGAACAGGCGCTTCTCCTGGCACATTATCGAACACTTTCAGAAAGAACAATTAGTTTAAATTGGAACTAAGTTTGGCAGCTGGAGTTTCCTCTCTCACCATGTCGACCACTCAGTTTCGTGGAACACATACGGTTTGGAGTAGCTTCGTCACAGATTTTAGAGAACAGGCACTTCCCCTGGCACAGTATCGAACACTTAGTCTCAGATAGAACAATTAATTTAAATTGGAACTATGTTTCGCATCTGGAGTATCCTCTCTCACAAGGTCATCCACTTAGTTTCGTCGAACACATACGGTTTCGAGTGGCATCGCCACACATTTCAGAGAACAGGCGCTTCTCCTGGCACATTATCGGACACATAGTTTCAGATAGAACAATTAGTTTAAAATGGTACTAAATTTCGCATCTGGAGTTTCCTCTCTCAAAAGGTGGACCACTTAGTTTAATCGAACACACACGGTTTCGAGTGGCATCGCCACAGGTTTCAGAGAACAGGCGCTTCTCCTGGCACAGTATCGGACACATAGTTTCAGATAGAACAACTAATTTAAAATGGAGCTATGTTTCGCATTTGGAGTTTCCTCTCTCACAAGGTCGACCACTTAGTTTCGTCGAACACATACGGTTTCGACTGGCATCGCCACAGATTTCAGAGAACAGGCGCTTCACCTGGAACACTATCGAACACTTAGTTTCAGATAGAACAATTAGTTTAAAATGGAACTAAATTTCGCATCTGGAGTTTCCTCTCTCACAAGGTCGACAACTTAGTTTCGTTGAACACATACGGTTTCGAGTGGCATCGCCACAGATTTCAGAGAACAGGCGCTTCTCCTGGCACAGTATTCTACACTTAGTTTCAGATAGAACAGTTAGTTTAAAATGGAACTAAGTTTCGCATCTGCAGTTCCCTCTCTCACAAGGTCGACAACTTAGTTTCGTCGAACTCATACGGTTTCGAGTAGCATCGCCACAGATTTCAGAGAACAGGCGTTTCTCCTGGCACACTGTCGAACACTTAGTTTCAGATAGAACAATTAGTTTTAAATGGAATTAAGTTTTGTATCTGGAGTTTCCTCTCCCACAAGGTCGACCACTTAGTTTCCTGGAACACATACGGCTTGGAGTAGCATCGTCACAGATTTCAGAGAACAGGCACTTCCCCTGGCACAGTATCGAACACTTAGTCTCAGATAGAACAATTAATTTAAATTGGAACTATGTTTCGCATCTGGAGTATCCTCTCTCACAAGGTCGTCCACTTAGTTTCGTCGAACACATACGGTTTCGAGTGGCATCGCCACACATTTCAGAGAACAGGCGCTTCTCCTGGCACAGTATCGGACACATAGTTTCAGATAGAACAATTAATTTAGAATGGTACTAAATTTCGCATCTGGAGTTTCCTCTCTCAAAAGGTGGACCACTTAGTTTAATCGAACACATACGGTTTCGAGTGGCATCGCCACGGGTTTCAGAGAACAGGCGCTTCTCCTGGCACAGTATCGGACACATAGTTTCAGATAGAACAACTAATTTAAAATGGAGCTATGTTTCGCATTTGGAGTTTCCTCTCTCACAAGGTCGACCACTTAGTTTCGTCGAACACATACGGTTTCGACTGGCATCGCCACAGATTTCAGAGAACAGGCGCTTCACCTGGCACACTATCGAACACTTAGTTTCAGATAGAACAATTAGTTTAAAATGGAACTAAATTTCGCATCTGGAGTTTCCTCTCTCACAAGGTCGACCACTTAGTTTCGTCGAACACATACGGTTTCGAGTAGCATCGCCACAGATTTCAGAGAACAGGCGCTTCTCCTGGCACATTATCGAACACTTTGAGAAAGAACAATTAGTTTAAATTGGAACTAAGTTTGGCAGCTGGAGTTTCCTCTCTCAGAATGTCGACCACATAGTTTCGTCGAACACATACGGTTTCGAGTAGCATCGCGACAGATTTCAGAGCACAGGCGCTTCTCCTGGCACAGTATCGAACACTTTCAGATGGAACAATTAGTTTAAAATTAAACTAAGTTTCGCAGCTGCAGTTTCCTCTCTTACAAGGTCGGCCACTTAGTTTCGCGGAAACACATACGGTTTCGAGTGGCATCGCCACAGATTTCAGAGAACAGGCGCTTCGCGTGGCACAGTATCGAACTCTTATTTCAGACAGAACAATTAGTTTAAAATGGAGCTATGTTTCGCATCTGGAGTTTCCTCTCTCACAAGGTCGACCACTTAGTTTCGTCGAACACATACGGTTTCGACTGGCATCGCCACAGATTTCAGAGAACAGGCGCTTCACCTGGCACACTATCGAACACTTAGTTTCAGATAGAACAATTAGTTTAAAATGGAACTAAATTTCGCATCTGGAGTTTCCTCTCTCACAAGGTCGACCACTTAGTTTCGTCGAACACATACGGTTTCGAGTAGCATCGCCACAGATTTCAGAGAACAGGCGCTTCTCCTGGCACAGTACCGAACACTTAGTTTCAGATAGAACAGTTAGTTTAAAATGGAACTAAGTTTCGCATCTAGAGTTTCCTCTCTCACAAGGTGGACCACTTAGTTTCAACGAACACATACGGTTTCGAGTAGCATCGCCACAGATTTCAGAGAACAGGCGCTACTCCTGGCCCAGTATCGAACATTTAGTTTCAGATAGAACAATTAGTTTTAAATGGAACTAAGTTTCGCATCTGGAGTTTGCTCTCTCACAAGGTCGACGACTTAGTTTCGTCGAGCACATACGGTTTCGAGTGGCATCGCCACAGATTTAAGAGAACAGGCGCTTCTCCTGGCACAGTACCGAACACTGAGTTTCAGATAGAACAATTAGTTTAAAATGGAACTAAGTTTCGCATCTAGAGCTTCCTCTCTCGCAAGGTCGACCACTTAGTTTCTTCGAACACATACGGTTTCGAGTGGTATCGCCACACATTTCAGAGAACAGGCGTTTCTCCTGGTACACTATCGAACACTTAGTTTCAGATAGAACAATTAGGTTAAAATGGAACTAAGCTTCGCATCTGGAGTTTCCTCTCTGACAAGGTCGACCACTTAGTTTCGTCGACACATACGGTTTCGAGTGGCATCGCCACAGATTTCAGGGAACAGGCGCTTCTCCTGGCACAGTATCGAACACTTACTTCAGACAGAACAATTAGTTTAAAATGGAACTATGTTTCGCATATGGAGTTTCCTCTCTCACAAGGTCGACCACTTAGTTTCGTCGAAAACATACGGTTTCGAGTAGCATCGCGACAGATATCAGAGAACAGGCGCTTCTTCTGGCACAGTATTGAACACTTTCAGATAGAACAATTAGTTTAAAATGGAACTAAGTTTCGCATCTGGAGTTTCCTCTCTCACAAGGTCGGCCACTTAGTTTCTTCGAACACATACGGTTTCGAGTGGTATCGCCACACATTTCAGAGAACAGGCGTTTCTCCTGGTACACTATCGAACACTTAGTTTCAGATAGAACAATTAGGTTAAAATGGAACTAAGCTTCGCATCTGGAGTTTCCTCTCTCACAAGGTCGACCACTTAGTTTCGTCGACACATACGGTTTCGAGTGGCATCGCCACAGATTTCAGGGAACAGGCGCTTCTCCTGGCACAGTATCGAACACTTACTTCAGACAGAACAATTAGTTTAAATGGACCTATGTTTCGCATATGGAGTTTCCTCTCTCACAAGGTCGACCACTTAGTTTCGTCGAACATATACGGTTTCGAGTAGCATCGCCACAGATTTCAGAGAACAGGCGTTTCTCCTGGCGCAGTATCGAACACTCAATTACAGATAGAACAATTAGTTTAAAATGGAACTAAGTTTCGCATCTGGAGTTTCTTCTCTCAGAAGGTCGACCACTTAGTTTCGTCGAACACATACGGTTTAGAGTAGCATCGCCACAGATTTCAGAGAACAGGCGCTTCTCCTGGCACAGTATCGAAAACTTAGTTTCAGAGAGAACAATTAGTTTAAAATGGAACTATGTTTCGCATTTGGAGTTTCCTCTCTCACAAGGTCGACCACTTAGTTTCGTCGAAAACATACGGTTTCGAGTAGCATCGCGACAGATATCAGAGAACAGGCGCTTCTCCTGGCACAGTATCGAACACTTTCAGATAGAACAATTAGTTTAAAATGGAACTATGTTTCGCATCTGGAGTTTCCTCTCTCACAAGGTCGGCCACTTAGTTTCGTCGAACACATACAGTTTCGATTGGCATCGCCACAGATTTCAGAGAAGAGGCGTTTCTCCTGGCACAGTATCGAACACTTTGTTTCGGATAGAACAATTAGCTTAAAATGGAACTAAGTTTGGCATCTGGAATTTCCTCTCTCACAAGGTCGGCCACTTAGTATCGTCAAACACATACGGTTTCGAGTGGCATCGCCAAAGATTTCAGAGAACAGGCGCTTATCCTGGCACAGTATCGAACGCTTAGTATCAGATAGAACAATTACTTTCAAAATGGAACTATGTTTCGCATTTGGAGTTTCCTCTCTCACAAGGTGGACCACTTAGTATCGTCAAACACATACGGTTTCGAGTGGCATTGCCACAGATTTCAGAGAACAGGCGCTTCTCCTGGCACAGGATCGAACGCTTAGTATCAGATAGAACAAATACTTTAAAATGGAAATAAACTTCCCATCTGGAGTTTCCTCTCTCACAAGGTGGACCACTTAGTTTCATCGAACATATACGGTTTCGAGTAGCATCGCCACTGATTTCAGAGAACAGGCGCTTCTCCTGGCAGAGTATCGAGCACTTAGTTTCAGATAGAATAATTAGTTTAAAATGGGCCTATGTTTCACATTTGGAGTTTCCTCTGTCACAAGTTCGACCACTTTGTTTCGTCGAACACATACGGTTTCGAGTAGCAACGCCACCGATTTCAGAGGACAGGCGTTTCTCCAGGCACAGTATCGAACACTTAATTTCAGATAGAAAAATTAGTTTAAAATGGAACAATGTTTCGCATCTGGAGTTTCCTTTCTCACAAGGTCGACGACTTAATTTCGTCGAACACATACGGTTTCGAGTGGCATCGCCACGGATTTCAGAGAACAGGCGCTTCTCCTGGCACAGTATCGAACACTTAGATTCAGATAGAACAATTAGTTTAAAATGGAACTAAGTTTCGCATCTGGAGTTTCCTCTCTCACAAGGTCGACTACTTAGTTTAGACGAACACATACGGTTTCGAGTGGCATCGCCACATATTTCAGAGAACAGGCGCTTCTCCGGGCACAGTAACGAACACTTAGTTTCAGATAGAACAATTAGTTTAAAATGGAACTAGGTTTCGCATCTGGAGTTTCCTCTCTCACATACGGTTTCGAGTGGCATCGCCACTGATTTCAGAGAACAGGCGTTTCTCCTGGCACAGTATCGAACACTTAGTTTCAGATAGAACAATTAGTTTAAAATGGAACTATGTTCCGCATCTGGAGTTTCTTCCCTCACAAGGCGACCACTTAATTTCGTCGAACATATACGGTTTCGAGTGGCATCGCCACAGATTTCAGAGAACAGGCGATTCTCCTGGCACAGTATCGAACACTTAGTTTCAGATAGAACAATTAGTTTAAAATGGAACTAAGTTTCGCATTTGGAGTTTTCTCTCACACAAGGTCGACCACTTAGTTTTGTGGAACACATACGGTTTCGAGTGGCATCGCCACAGGTTTCAGAGAACAGGCGCTTCTCCTGTCACAGCATCGAACACTTAGTATCAGATAGAACAATTAGTTTAAAATGGAACTGAGCTTCGCATTTGGAGTTTCCTCTCTCAAAAGGTCGACCACTTAGTTTTGTCGAACACATACGGTTTCGAGTGGCATCGCCACAGATTTCAGAGAACAGGCGCTTCTCCTGGCACAGTATCGAACACTTAGTTTCAGATAGAACGATTAGTTTAAAATGGAACTCAGTTTCGCAACTGGAGATTCCTCTCTCACCAGGTCGACCACTTAGTTTCGTCGAACACATACGGTTTCGAGTAGCATCGCCACCGATTTCAGAGAACAGACGCTTCTCCGGGCACAGTATCGAACACTCAGTATCAGATAGAACAATTAGTTTAAAATGGAACTCAGTTTCGCAACTTTGAGATTCCTCTCTCACAAGGTCGACCACTTAGTTTCGTCGAACACATACGGTTTCGAGTAGCATCGCCACCGATTTCAGAGAACAGGCGCTTCTCCGGCCACAGTAACGAACACTTAGTTTCAGATAGAACAATTAGTTTAAAATTGAACTAAGTTTCGCATCTGGAGATTCCTCTCTCACAAGTTCGACCAATTAGTTCCGTCGAACACATACTCGGTTTCGAGTGGCATCGCCACTGATTTCAGAGAACAGGCGTTCCTCCTGGCACAGTATCGAACACTTAGTTTCAGATAGAACAATTTGTTTAAAATGGAACTATGTTTCGCATCTGGAGTTTCTTCCCTCACAAGGCGACCACTTAATTTCGTCGAACATATACGGTTTCGAGTGGCATCGCCACAGATTTCAGAGAACAGGCGATTCTCCTGCCACAGTATCGAAAACTTAGTTTCAGATAGAACAATTAGTTTAAAATGGAACTCAGTTTCGCATCTGGAGTTTCCTCTCTCACAAGGTCGACCACTTAGATTCGACGAACACATACGGTTTCGAGTGGCATCGCCACATATTTCGGAGGATAGGCGCTTCTCCTGGCACAGTATCGAACACATAGTTTCAGATAGAACAATTAGTTTAACATGGAACTAAGTTTCGCATCTGGACATTCCTCTCCCACAAGGTCGACCAGTTAGTTTCGTCGAACAAATACGGTTTCGAGTAGCATCGCCACCGATTTCAGAGAACAGGCGCTTCTCCGGCCACAGTAACGAACACTTAGTTTCAGATAGAACAATTAGTTTAAAATTGAACTAAGTTTCGCATCTGGAGATTCCTCTCTCACAAGGTCGACCAATTAGTTTCGTCGAACACATACGGTTTCGAGTGGCATCGCCACTGATTTCAGAGAAGAGCCGCTTCTCCTGGTACAGTATCGAACACTTAATTTCGGATGGAACAATTAGTTTAAAATGGAACTAAGCTTCGCATCTGAAGTTTCCTCTCTCACAAGGTCGGCCACTTAGTTTCGTCGAACACATACGGTTTCGAGTGGCATCGCCACAGATTTCAGAGAACAGGCGCTTCTGCTGGCACAGTATCGAACACTTAGTTTCAGATAGAACAATAAGTTTAAAATGGCACTAAGTTTCGCGTCTGGAGTTTCCTCTCTCACAAGGTCGGCCACTTAGTTTCGTCGAACACATACGGTTTCGAGTGGCATCGCCACAGATTTCAGAGAACAGGCGCTTCTGCTGGCACAGTATCGAACACTTAGTTTCAGATAGAACAATAAGTTTAAAATGGCACTAAGTTTTGCGTCTGGAGTTTCCTCTCTCACAAGGTCGACCACTTAGTTTCGTCGAACACATACGGTTTCGAGTGGCATCGCCACAGATATCAGGAAACAGGCGCTTCTCCTGGCACAGTATCGAACACTTAGTTTCAGATAGAACAATTAGTTTAAAATGGAACTAAGCTTCGCATCTGGAGCTTCCTCTCTCACACGGTGGACCACTTGGTTTCGTCGAACACATACGGTTTCGAGTAGCATCGCCACAGATTTCAGAGAACAGGCGCTTCTGCTGGCACAGTATCGAACACTTAGTTTCAGAGAGAACAATTAGTTTAAAATGGAAATAATTTTGCATCTGGAGTTTCCTCCCTCACAAGGTCGACCACCTAGTTTCGTCGAACATATACGGTTTCGAGTAGCATCGCCACAGATTTCAGAGAACAGGCGCTTCTCCTGGCACAGTAATGAACACTTAGTTTCAGATAGAACAATTTGTGTAAAATGGAACTAAGTTTTGCATCTGGAGTTTCCCCTCCCACAAGGTCGACCACCTAGTTTCGTCGAACATATACGGTTTCGAGTAGCATCGCCACAGATTTCAAAGAACAGGCGCTTCTCCTGGCACAGTATCGAACACTTAGTTTCAGATAGAACAATTAGTTTAAAATGGAACTAAGTTTCGCATCTGGAGTTTCCTCTCTCACAAGGCGACCACTTAGTTTCGTCGAACACATACGGTTTCGAGTAGCAGCGCGACAGATTTCAGAGAACAGGCGCTTCTCCTGGCACAGTATGGAACACTTAGTTTCAGATAGAACAATTAGTTTAAAATGGAACTAAGTTTCGCATTTGCAGTTTCCTCCCTCACAAGGTCGACCACTTAGTTTCGTCGATCACATACGGTTTCGAGTGGCATCGCCACAGATTTCAGAGAACAAGCGCTTCTCCTGGCACAGTATCGAACACTTAGTTTCAGATAGAACAATTAATTTAAAATGCAACTAAGTTTCGCATCTGAAGTTTCCTCTCTCACAAGGTCGGCCACTTAGTTTCGTCGAACACATACGGTTTCGAGTGGCATCGCCACAGATTTCAGAGAACAGGCGCTTCTGCTGGCACAGTATCGAACACTTAGTTTCAGATAGAACAATTAGTTGAAAATGGCACTAAATTTCGCGTCCGGAGTTTCCTCTCTCACAAGTTCGACCACTTAGTTTCGCCGAACGCATACGGTTTCGAGTGGCATCGCCACAGATTTCAGAGATCAGGCGCTTCTCCTGGCACAGTATCGAACACTTAGTTTCAGATGGAACATTTAGTTTAAAATTGAACTATGTTTCGCATCTGAAGTTTCCTCTATAACAAGGTCGACCACTTAGTTTCGCCGAACACATACGGTTTCGAGTGGCATCGCCACAGATTTCAGAGAACAGGCGCTTCTCCTGGCACAGTATCGAACACTTAGTTTCAGACAGAACAATTAGTTTAAAATGGCACTAAGTTTCGCGTCTGGAGGTTCCTATCTCACAAGTTCGACCACTCAGTTTCGTCGAACGCATACGGTTTCGAGTGGCATCGCCACAGATTTCAGAGAACAGGCGCTTCGCCTGGCACAGTATCGAACACTTATTTCAAACAGAACAATTAGTTTAAAATGGAACTATGTTTCGCATCTGGAGTATCCTCTCTCACAAGATCAAATACTTAGTTTCGTCGAACACATACGGTTTCGAGTGGCATCGCCACACATTTCAGAGAACTGGCGCGTCTCCTGGCACAGTATCGAACACTTAGTTTCAGATAGAACAATTAGTTTAAAATGGAACTAAGTTTCGCATCTGGAGTTTCCTCTCTCTCAAGGTCGGCCACTTAGTTTCGTCGAACACGTACGGTTTCGAGTAGCATCTCCACAGATTTCAGAGAACAGGCGCTTCCCCTGGCACAGTATCGAACACTTAGTTTCTGATAGAACAATTAGTTTTACATGGAACTATGTTTCTCATATGGAGTTTCCTCTCTCACAAGGTCGACGACTTAGTTTCGTCGAACACATACGGTTTCGAGTGGTATCGCCACAGATTTCGCCGAACGGGTGTTTATCCCGGCACAGTATCGCCCACTTAGTTTCGTCGAACACATACGGTTTCGAGTGGCATCGCCACAGATTTCAGAGAAAAAGCGCTTCTCCTGGCACACTATCGAACACTTAGTTTCAGATAGAACAATTAGTTATAATTGGAACTATGTTTCTCATCTGGAGTTTCCTCTCTCACCAGGTGGACGAATTAGTTTCCTCGAACACATACGGTTTCGAGTGGCATCGCCACAGATTTCAGAGAATAGGCGCTTCTCCTGGAACAGTATCGAACACTCAGTATCAGATAGAACAATTAGTTTAAAATGGAACAAAGTTTCGCATTTGGAGTTTCCTCTCTCACAAGGTCGACCACTGAGTTTCGTCGAACATATTCGGTTTCGAGTGGCATCGCCACAGATTTCAGGGAACAGGCGTTTCTCCTGGCACAGTATCGAACACTTAGTTTCAGATAGAACAATTAGTTTAAAATGGAACTAAGTTTCGCATTTGGAGTTTCTTCTCCCACACGGTCGACCACTTAGTTTCCTCGAACACATACGGTTTCGAGTGGCATCGCCACAGATTTCAGAGAACAGGCGCTTCTCCTGGCAGAGTATCGAACACTTAGTTTCAGATGGAACATTTAGTTTAAAATTGAACTATGTTTCGCATCTGAAGTTACTTCTCTAACAAGGTCGACCACTTAGTTTCGCCAAACACCTACGGTTTCGAGTGGCATCGCCACAGATTTCAGAGAACAGGCGCTTCTCTTGGCACAGTATCGAACACTTAGTTTCAGTCAGAACAATTAGTTTAAAATGGCACTAAGTTTCGCGTCTGGAGTTTCCTCTCGCACAAGGTGGACCACTTAGTTTCGTCGAACACGTACGGTTTCGAGTAGCATCTCCACAGATTTCAGAGAACAGGCGCTTCCCCTGGCACACTATCGAACATTTAGTTTCAGATAGAACAATTAGTTATAAATGGAACTATGTTTCTCATATGGAGTTTCCTCTCTCACAAGGTCGGCCACTTAGTTTCGTCGAACACATACGGTTTCGAGTAGCATCGCCACAGATTTCACAGAACAAGCGCTTCTCCTGGCACAGTATCGAACACTTAGTTTCAGATAGAACTATTAATTTAAAATGCAACTAAGTTTCGCATCTGAAGTTTCCTCTCTCACAAGGTCGACAACTTAGTTTCGTCGAACACATACGGTTTCGAGTATCATCGCCACAGATTTCAGAGAACAGGCGCTTCTCCTGGCACACTACCGAACACTTTCAGATAGAACAATTTGTTTAAAATGCAACTAAGTTTCGCATCTGGATTTTCGTCTCCCACAAGGTCGACCATTTAGTTTCGTGGAACACTTACGGTTTCGAGTAGCATCGCCACAGATTTCACAGAACAAGCGCTTCTCCTGGCACAGTATCGAACACTTAGTATCAGATAGAACAATTACTTTAAAATGGAACTGAGCTTCGCATCTGGAGTTTCCTCTCTCACAAGGTGGACCACTTAGTTTCGTAGAACACATACGGTTTCGAGTGGCATGGCCAGAGATTTCAGAGAACAGGCGCTTCTCCTGGCACAGTATCGAACACTTAGTTTCAGATAGAACAATTAGTTTAAAATGGAACTAAGTTTCGCATCCGGAGTTTCCTCTCTCACAAGGTCAACCATTTAGTTTCGTCGAACACATACGTTTTCGAGTAGCATCGCCACACATTTCAGAGGACAGGCGCTTCTCCTGGCACAGTATCGAAAACATGGTTTCAGATAGAACAATTGGTTTAAAATGGGACTAAGTTTCGCATCTGGAGTTTCTTCCCTCACAAGGCGACCACTTAGTTTCGTCGAACACATACGGTTACGTGTGGCATCGCCACAGATTTCAAAGAACAGGCGTTTATCGTGGCACACTATCGAACACTTAGTTCCAGATAGAACAATTAGTTTTAAATGGAACTATGTTTCGCATCCGGAGCTTCCTCTCTCACAAGGTCAACCACTTAGTTTCGTCGAACACATACGGTTTCGATTAGCATCGCCACAGATTTCAGAGAACAGGCGCTTCTCCTGGCACAGTATCGAACACTTAGTTTCAGATAGAACAATCAGTTTAAAATGGAACTAAGTTTCGCATACGGAGTTTGCTCTCCAACAAGGTCGACCACTTAGTTTCGTCGAACAGATACGGTTTCGAGTAGCATCGCCACAGATTTCAGAGAACAAGCGCTTCTCCTGGCATATTATCAAACACTTAGTTTCAGATAGAACAATTAGTTTAAAATGGAACTGTGTTTCGTATCTGGAGTTTCCTCTCTCACAGGTTCGACCACTTAGTTTCGTCGAACACACACGGTTTCGAGTGGCATCGCCACATATTTCAGAGAACAGGCGCTTCTCCTGGCAGAGTATCGAACACTTAGTTTCAGATAGAACAATTTGTTTAAAATGGAAATACGTTTCGCATCTGGAGTTTCTTCTCTCACAAGGCGACCACTTAGTTTCGTCGGACACATACGGTTTCGAGTGGCATCGCCACATATTTCAGAGAACAGGCGCTTCTCCTGGCAGAGTATCGAACACTTAGTTTCAGATAGAACAATTAGTTTAAAATGGAAATAAGTTTCACATCTGGAGTTTGCTTTCTCACAATGTCGACCATTTAGATTCGTCGAGCACATACGGTTTCGAGTATCATCGCCACAGATTTCAGAGAACAGGAGCTTCTCCTGGCAGAGTATCGAACACTTATTTCAGACAGAACAATTAGTTTAAAATGGAACTATGTTTCGCATCTGGAGTGTCCTCGCTCACAAGGTCAACCACTTAGTTTCGTCGAACACACACGGTTTCGAGTGGCATCTCCACAGATTGCAGAGAACAGGCGCTTCTCCTGGCACAGTTTCGAACACTTAGTTACAGGTAGAACACTTAGTTTAAAATGGAAATGTGTTTCGCATTTGGAGTTTCCTCTCTCACAAGGTGGACCACTCAGTTTCGTCAAACACATACGGTTTCGAGTAGCATCGCCACAGATTTCGGAGAACAGGCGCTTCTCCTAGCACAGTATCGAACACTTAGTATCAGATAGAACAATTACTTTAAAATGGAACTACGCTTCGCATCTCGAGATTCCTCTCTCACAAGGTGGACCACTTAGTTTCATCGAACATATACGGTTTCGAGTGGCATCTCCACAGATTTCAGAGAACAGGCGCTTCTCCTGGCACATTCTCGAACACTTAGTTACAGGTAGAACACTTAGTTTAAAATGGAACTCTGTTTCGCATGTGGAGTTTCCTCTCTCACAAGGTGGACCACTCAGTTTCGTCAAACACTTACGGTTTCGAGTGGCATCGCCACAGATTTCAGAGAACAGGAGCTTCTCCTGGCACAGTATCGAACACTTAGTTTCAGATGGAACATTTGGTTTAAAATGGAACTAAGTTTCGCATTTGGAGTTTCCTCTCTAACAAGTTCGACCACTTAGTTTCGTGAAACACATACAGTTTCGAGTGGCATCGCCACAGATTTCAGAGAACAGGCGCTTCTCCTGGCACATTATTGAACACTTAGTTTCAGATGGAACATTTAGTTTAAAATTGAACTATGTTTCGCATCTGGAGTTTCCTCTCTCACAAGATCGACCACTTAGTTTCGTCGAACACATACGGTTTTGAGTGGCATCGCCACAGATTTCAGAGAACAGGCGCTTCTCCTGGCACAGTATCGAACACTTAGTTTCAGATGGAACATTTAGTTTAAAATTGAACTATGTTTCGCATCTGGAGTTTCCTCTCTCACAAGGTCGACCACTTAGTTTTGTCGAACAGATACTGTTTCGAGTGGCATCGCCACAGATTTCAGAGAACAGGCGCTTCTCCTGGCACAGTATCGAACACTTAATTTCAGATGGAACATTTAGTTTAAAATTGAACTATGTTTCGCATCTGGAATTTCCCCTCTCACAAGGTCGACCACTCAGTTTCGTCGAACACATACCGTTTCGAGTAGCATCGCGACAGATTTCAGAGAACAGGCGCTTCTCCTGGCACAGTATCGAACACTTAGTTTCAGATAGAACAATTAATTTAAAATTGAACTAAGTTTCGCATCTGAAGATTCCTCTCTCACAAGGTCGGCCACTTAGTTTCGTCGAACACATACGGTTTCGAGTGGCATCGCCACAGATTTCAGAGAACAGGCGCTTCTCCTGGCACAGTATTGAACACTTAGTTTCAGATGGAACATTTAGTTTAAAATTGAACTATGTTTCGCATCTGGAGTTTCCTCTCTCACAAGGTCGACCACTTAGTTTTGTCGAACAGATACTGTTTCGAGTGGCATCGCCACAGATTTCAGAGAACAGGCGCTTCTCCTGGCACAGTATCGAACACTTAGTTTCAGAACGAACATTTAGTTTAAAATTGAACTAAGTTTCGCATCTGGAGTTTCCTCTCTCACAAGGTCGACCACTTAGTTTCGTTGAACACATACGGTTTCGAGTGGCAACACCACAGATTTCAGAGATCAGGCGCTTCTCCTGGCAGAGTATCGAACACAGAGTTTCAGACAGAACAATTAATTTAAAATTGAACTAAGTTTCGCATCTGAAGATTCCTCTCTCACAAGGTCGGCCACTTAGTTTCGTCGAACACATACGGTTTCGAGTGGCATCGCCACAGATTTCAGAGAACAGGCGCTTCTCCTGGCACAGTATTGAACACTTAGTTTCAGATGGAACATTTAGTTTAAAATTGAACTATGTTTCGCATCTGGAGTTTCCTCTCTCACAAGGTCGACCACTTAGTTTCGCCGATCGCATACGGTTTCGAGTGGCATCGCCACAGATATCAGAGAACAGGCGCTTCTGCTGGCACAGTATCGAACACTTAGTTTCAGATAGAACAATTAGTTTAAAATGGCACTAAGTTTCTCATCCGGAGTTTCCTCTCTCAGAAGGTCGGGCACTTAGTTTCGTCGAACACATACGGTTTCGAGTAGCATCGCCACAGATTTCAGAGAACAGGCACTTCTCCTGGCACAGTATCGAACACTTTCAGACAGAACAATTAGTTTAAAATGGAACTAAGTTTCGCCTCTGGAGTTTCCTCTCTCACAATGTCGGCCACTTAGTTTCGTCGAAAACATATGTTTGCGAGTGGTATCGCCACAGGTTTCACAAAACGGGCGCTTCTCCTGGCACAGTATCGAACACTTAGTTTCAGATAGAACAATTAGTTTAAAATGGCACTAAGTTTCGCGTCTGGAGTTTCCTTTCTCACAAGGTCGACCACTCAGTTTCGTCAAACACATACCGTTTCGAGTGGTATCGCCACAGGTTACACAGAACGGGCGCTTCTCCTGGCACAGCATCGAACACTTAGTTTCAGATAGCGCAATTAATTTAAAATGGAACTAATTTTGGCATCTGAAGTTTCCTCTCTCACAAGGTCGGCCACTTAGTTTCGTCGAACACATACGGTTTCGAGTGGCATCGCCACAGATTTCAGAGAACAGGCTCTTCTCCTGGCATAGTATCGAACACTTAGTTTCAGAACGAACATTTAGTTTAAAATTGAACTAAGTTTCGCATCTGGAGTTTCCTCTCTCACAAGGTCGACCACTTAGTTTCGTTGAACACATACGGTTTCGAGTGGCAACGCCACAGATTTCAGAGATCAGGCGCTTCTCCTGGCAGAGTATCGAACACAGAGTTTCAGAGAGAACAATTAGTTCAAAATGGAACTAAGTTTCGCATCTGCAGTTTCCTCTCTCACAAGGCGGCCACTTAGTTTCGTCGAACACATACGGTTTCGAGTAGCAACGCCACAGATTTCAGAGAACAGGCGCTTCTCCTGGCACAGTATCGAACACTTAGTTTCAGATGGAACATTTAGTTTAAAATTGAACTATGTTTCGCATCTGGAGTTTCCTCTCTCACAAGGTCGACCACTTAGTTTTGTCGAACAGATACTGTTTCGAGTGGCATCGCCACAGATTTCAGAGAACAGGCGCTTCTCCTGGCACAGTATCGAACACTTAGTTTCAGATGGAACATTTAGTTTAAAATTGAACTATGTTTCGCATCTGGAGTTTCCTCTCTCACAAGGTCGACCACTCAGTTTCGTCGAACACATACCGTTTCGAGTAGCATCGCGACAGATTTCAGAGAACAGGCGCTTCTCCTGGCACAGTATCGAACACTTAGTTTCAGATAGAACAATTAATTTAAAATTGAACTAAGTTTCGCATCTGAAGATTCCTCTCTCACAAGGTCGGCCACTTAGTTTCGTCGAACACATACGGTTTCGAGTGGCATCGCCACAGATTTCAGAGAACAGGCGCTTCTCCTGGCACAGTATTGAACACTTAGTTTCAGATGGAACATTTAGTTTAAAATTGAACTATGTTTCGCATCTGGAGTTTCCTCTCTCACAAGGTCGACCACTTAGTTTTGTCGAACAGATACTGTTTCGAGTGGCATCGCCACAGATTTCAGAGAACAGGCGCTTCTCCTGGCACAGTATCGAACACTTAGTTTCAGATGGAACATTTAGTTTAAAATTGAACTATGTTTCGCATCTGGAGTTTCCTCTCTCACAAGGTCGACCACTCAGTTTCGTCGAACACATACCGTTTCGAGTAGCATCGCGACAGATTTCAGAGAACAGGCGCTTCTCCTGGCACAGTATCGAACACTTAGTTTCAGATAGAACAATTAATTTAAAATTGAACTATGTTTCGCATCTGAAGATTCCTCTCTCACAAGTTCGGCCACTTAGTTTCGTCGAACACATACGGTTTCGAGTGGCATCGCCACAGATTTCAGAGAACAGGCGCTTCTCCTGGCACAGTATTGAACACTTAGTTTCAGATGGAACATTTAGTTTAAAATTGAACTATGTTTCGCATCTGGAGTTTCCTCTCTCACAAGGTCGACCACTTAGTTTTGTCGAACAGATACTGTTTCGAGTGGCATCGCCACAGATTTCAGAGAACAGGCGCTTCTCCTGGCACAGTATCGAACACTTAGTTTCAGATGGAACATTTAGTTTAAAATTGAACTATGTTTCGCATCTGGAGTTTCCTCTCTCACAAGGTCGACCACTCAGTTTCGTCGAACACATACCGTTTCGAGGAGCATCGCGACAGATTTCAGAGAACAGGCGCTTCTCCTGGCACAGTATCGAACACTTAGTTTCAGATAGAACAATTAATTTAAAATTGAACTAAGTTTCGCATCTGAAGATTCCTCTCTCACAAGTTCGGCCACTTAGTTTCGTCGAACACATACGGTTTCGAGTGGCATCGCCACAGATTTCAGAGAACAGGCGCTTCTCCTGGCACAGTATTGAACACTTAGTTTCAGATGGAACATTTAGTTTAAAATTGAACTATGTTTCGCATCTGGAGTTTCCTCTCTCACAAGGTCGACCACTTAGTTTTGTCGAACAGATACTGTTTCGAGTGGCATCGCCACAGATTTCAGAGAACAGGCGCTTCTCCTTGCACAGTATCGAACACTTAGTTTCAGATGGAACATTTAGTTTAAAATTGAACTATGTTTCGCATCTGGAGTTTCCTCTCTCACAAGGTGGACCAATTAGTTTCGTGGAACACATTCGGTTTCGAGTAGCATCGCCACAGATTTCAGAGAACAGGCGCTTCTCCTGGCACAGTATCGAACACTTAGTATCAGATAGGACAATTAGTTTAAAATGGAAATGAGCTTCGCATCTGGAGTTGCCTCTCCCACAAGGTCGACCACTTAGTTTCGTCGAACACATACGGTTTCGAGTAGCATCGCCACCGATTTCAGAGAACAGGCGCTTCTCCTGGCACATTATCGAACACTTATTTTCAGATAGAACAATTAGATTGAAACGGAACTAAGTGTCGCATCTGGAGTTTCCTCTCTCGCAACGTCGACCACTTAGTTTCGTCGAACACATACGGTTTCGAGTGGCATCGCCACAGATTTCAGTGAACGGGCGCTTCTCCTGGCACATTATCGAACACTTAGATTCAGAGAGAACCATTAGTTGAAAATGGAACTAAGTTTCGCATCTGGAGTTTACTCTGTCACAAGGTCGACCACTTAGTTTCGTCGAACACATACGGTTTCGAGTGACATCGCCAGACATTTCAGTGAACAGGCGCTTCTCCTGGCACAGTATCGAACACTTAGTTTCAGATAGAACAATTTGTTTAAAATGTAACTAAGTTTCACATCTGGAGTTTCCTCTCTCACAAGGTGGACCACTTAGTTTCGTGGAACGCATTCGGTTTCGAGTGGCATCGCGACAGATTTCAGAGAACAGGCGCTTCTCCTGGCACAGTATCGAACACTTAGTTTCAGATAGAACAATTAATTTAAAATTTAACTAATTTTGGCATCTGAAGTTTCCTCTCTCACAAGGTCGGCCACTTAGTTTCGTCGAACACATACGGTTTCGAGTGGCATCGCCACAGATTTCAGAGAACAGGCGCTTCTCCTGGCATAGTATCGAACACTTAGTTTCAGAACGAACATTTAGTTTAAAATTGAACTATGTTTCGCATCTGGAGTTTCCTCTCTCACAAGGTCGACCACTCAGTTTCGTCGAACACATACGGTTTTGAGTGGCAGCGCCACAGATTTCAGAGAACAGGCGCTTTTCCTGGCACAGTATCGAACACTTAGTTTCAGATGGAACATTTAGTTTAAAATTGAACTATGTTTCGCATCTGAAGTTTCCTCTCTCACAAGGTCGACGACTTAGTATTGTCGAACAGATACTGTTTCGAGTAGCATCGCCACCGATTTCAGAGAACAGGCGCTTCTCCTGGCACATTATCGAACACTTATTTTCAGATAGAACAATTAGATTGAAACGGAACTAAGTGTCGCATCTGGAGTTTCCTCTCTCGCAACGTCGACCACTTAGTTTCGTCGAACACATACGGTGTCGAGTGGCATCGCCACAGATTTCAGTGAACGGGCGCTTCTCCTGGCACATTATCGAACACTTAGATTCAGAGAGAACCATTAGTTGAAAATGGAACTAAGTTTCGCATCTGGAGTTTACTCTGTCACAAGATCGACCACTTAGTTTCGTCGAACACATACGGTTTCGAGTGACATCGCCAGACATTTCAGTGAACAGGCGCTTCTCCTGGCACAGTATCGAACACTTAGTTTCAGATAGAACAATTTGTTTAAAATGTAACTAAGTTTCACATCTGGAGTTTCCTCTCTCACAAGGTGGACCACTTAGTTTCGTGGAACACATTCGGTTTCGAGTGGCATCGCGACAGATTTCAGAGAACAGGCGCTTCTCCTGGCACAGTATCGAACACTTAGTTTCAGATAGAACAATTAATTTAAAATTTAACTAATTTTGGCATCTGAAGTTTCCTCTCTCACAAGGTCGGCCACTTAGTTTCGTCGAACACATACGGTTTCGAGTGGCATCGCCACAGATTTCAGAGAACAGGCGCTTCTCCTGGCATAGTATCGAACACTTAGTTTCAGAACGAACATTTAGTTTAAAATTGAACTATGTTTCGCATCTGGAGTTTCCTCTCTCACAAGGTCGACCACTCAGTTTCGTCGAACACATACGGTTTTGAGTGGCAGCGCCACAGATTTCAGAGAACAGGCGCTTCTCCTGGCACAGTATCGAACACTTAGTTTCAGATGGAACATTTAGTTTAAAATTGAACTATGTTTCGCATCTGAAGTTTCCTCTCTCACAAGGTCGACCACTTAGTATTGTCGAACAGATACTGTTTCGAGTGGCATCGCCACAGATTTCAGAGAACAGGCGCTTCTCCTGGCACAGTATCGAACACTTAGTTTCAGATGGAACATTTAGTTTAAAATTGAACTATGTTTCGCATCTGGAGTTTCCTCTCTCACAAGGTCGACCACTCAGTTTCGTCGAACACATACCGTTTCGAGTAGCATCGCGACAGATTTCAGAGAACAGGCGCTTCTCCTGGCACAGTATCGAACACTTAGTTTCAGATAGAACAATTAATTTAAAATTGAACTAAGTTTCGCATCTGAAGATTCCTCTCTCACAAGGTCGGCCACTTAGTTTCGTCGAACACATACGGTTTCGAGTGGCATCGCCACAGATTTCAGAGAACAGGCGTTTCTCCTGGCACAGTATTGAACACTTAGTTTCAGATGGAACATTTAGTTTAAAATTGAACTATGTTTCGCATCTGGAGTTTCCTCTCTCACAAGGTCGACCACTTAGTTTCGTCGAACACATACCGTTTCGAGTGGTATCGCCACAGGTTACACAGAACGGGCGCTTCTCCTGGCACAGCATCGAACACTTAGTTTCAGATAGCGCAATTAATTTAAAATGGAACTAATTTTGGCATCTGAAGTTTCCTCTCTCACAAGGTCGGCCACTTAGTTTCGTCGAACACATACGGTTTCGAGTGGCATCGCCACAGATTTCAGAGAACAGGCTCTTCTCCTGGCATAGTATCGAACACTTAGTTTCAGAACGAACATTTAGTTTAAAATTGAACTAAGTTTCGCATCTGGAGTTTCCTCTCTCACAAGGTCGACCACTTAGTTTCGTTGAACACATACGGTTTCGAGTGGCAACGCCACAGATTTCAGAGATCAGGCGCTTCTCCTGGCAGAGTATCGAACACAGAGTTTCAGACAGAACAATTAGTTCAAAATGGAACTAAGTTTCGCATCTGCAGTTTCCTCTCTCACAAGGCGGCCACTTAGTTTCGTCGAACACATACGGTTTCGAGTAGCAACGCCACAGATTTCAGAGAACAGGCGCTTCTCCTGGCACAGTATCGAACACTTAGTTTCAGATGGAACATTTAGTTTAAAATTGAACTATGTTTCGCATCTGGAGTTTCCTCTCTCACAAGGTCGACCACTTAGTTTTGTCGAACAGATACTGTTTCGAGTGGCATCGCCACAGATTTCAGAGAACAGGCGCTTCTCCTGGCACAGTATCGAACACTTAGTTTCAGATGGAACATTTAGTTTAAAATTGAACTATGTTTCGCATCTGGAGTTTCCTCTCTCACAAGGTGGACCACTCAGTTTCGTCGAACACATACCGTTTCGAGTAGCATCGCGACAGATTTCAGAGAACAGGCGCTTCTCCTGGCACAGTATCGAACACTTAGTTTCAGATAGAACAATTAATTTAAAATTGAACTAAGTTTCGCATCTGAAGATTCCTCTCTCACAAGTTCGGCCACTTAGTTTCGTCGAACACATACGGTTTCGAGTGGCATCGCCACAGATTTCAGAGAACAGGCGCTTCTCCTGGCACAGTATTGAACACTTAGTTTCAGATGGAACATTTAGTTTAAAATTGAACTATGTTTCGCATCTGGAGTTTCCTCTCTCACAAGGTCGACCACTTAGTTTTGTCGAACAGATACTGTTTCGAGTGGCATCGCCACAGATTTCAGAGAACAGGCGCTTCTCCTGGCACAGTATCGAACACTTAGTTTCAGATGGAACATTTAGTTTAAAATTGAACTATGTTTCGCATCTGGAGTTTCCTCTCTCACAAGGTCGACCACTCAGTTTCGTCGAACACATACCGTTTCGAGGAGCATCGCGACAGATTTCAGAGAACAGGCGCTTCTCCTGGCACAGTATCGAACACTTAGTTTCAGATAGAACAATTAATTTAAAATTGAACTAAGTTTCGCATCTGAAGATTCCTCTCTCACAAGTTCGGCCACTTAGTTTCGTCGAACACATACGGTTTCGAGTGGCATCGCCACAGATTTCAGAGAACAGGCGCTTCTCCTGGCACAGTATTGAACACTTAGTTTCAGATGGAACATTTAGTTTAAAATTGAACTATGTTTCGCATCTGGAGTTTCCTCTCTCACAAGGTCGACCACTTAGTTTTGTCGAACAGATACTGTTTCGAGTGGCATCGCCACAGATTTCAGAGAACAGGCGCTTCTCCTGGCACAGTATCGAACACTTAGTTTCAGATGGAACATTTAGTTTAAAATTGAACTATGTTTCGCATCTGGAGTTTCCTCTCTCACAAGGTGGACCAATTAGTTTCGTGGAACACATTCGGTTTCGAGTAGCATCGCCACAGATTTCAGAGAACAGGCGCTTCTCCTGGCACAGTATCGAACACTTAGTATCAGATAGGACAATTAGTTTAAAATGGAAATGAGCTTCGCATCTGGAGTTGCCTCTCCCACAAGGTCGACCACTTAGTTTCGTCGAACACATACGGTTTCGAGTAGCATCGCCACCGATTTCAGAGAACAGGCGCTTCTCCTGGCACATTATCGAACACTTATTTTCAGATAGAACAATTAGATTGAAACGGAACTAAGTGTCGCATCTGGAGTTTCCTCTCTCGCAACGTCGACCACTTAGTTTCGTCGAACACATACGGTGTCGAGTGGCATCGCCACAGATTTCAGTGAACGGGCGCTTCTCCTGGCACATTATCGAACACTTAGATTCAGAGAGAACCATTAGTTGAAAATGGAACTAAGTTTCGCATCTGGAGTTTACTCTGTCACAAGGTCGACCACTTAGTTTCGTCGAACACATACGGTTTCGAGTGACATCGCCAGACATTTCAGTGAACAGGCGCTTCTCCTGGCACAGTATCGAACACTTAGTTTCAGATAGAACAATTTGTTTAAAATGTAACTAAGTTTCACATCTGGAGTTTCCTCTCTCACAAGGTGGACCACTTAGTTTCGTGGAACACATTCGGTTTCGAGTGGCATCGCGACAGATTTCAGAGAACAGGCGCTTCTCCTGGCACAGTATCGAACACTTAGTTTCAGATAGAACAATTAATTTAAAATTTAACTAATTTTGGCATCTGAAGTTTCCTCTCTCACAAGGTCGGCCACTTAGTTTCGTCGAACACATACGGTTTCGAGTGGCATCGCCACAGATTTCAGAGAACAGGCGCTTCTCCTGGCATAGTATCGAACACTTAGTTTCAGAACGAACATTTAGTTTAAAATTGAACTATGTTTCGCATCTGGAGTTTCCTCTCTCACAAGGTCGACCACTCAGTTTCGTCGAACACATACGGTTTTGAGTGGCAGAGCCACAGATTTCAGAGAACAGGCGCTTTTCCTGGCACAGTATCGAACACTTAGTTTCAGATGGAACATTTAGTTTAAAATTGAACTATGTTTCGCATCTGAAGTTTCCTCTCTCACAAGGTCGACCACTTAGTATTGTCGAACAGATACTGTTTCGAGTAGCATCGCCACCGATTTCAGAGAACAGGCGCTTCTCCTGGCACATTATCGAACACTTATTTTCAGATAGAACAATTAGATTGAAACGGAACTAAGTGTCGCATCTGGAGTTTCCTCTCTCGCAACGTCGACCACTTAGTTTCGTCGAACACATACGGTGTCGAGTGGCATCGCCACAGATTTCAGTGAACGGGCGCTTCTCCTGGCACATTATCGAACACTTAGATTCAGAGAGAACCATTAGTTGAAAATGGAACTAAGTTTCGCATCTGGAGTTTACTCTGTCACAAGGTCGACCACTTAGTTTCGTCGAACACATACGGTTTCGAGTGACATCGCCAGACATTTCAGTGAACAGGCGCTTCTCCTGGCACAGTATCGAACACTTAGTTTCAGATAGAACAATTTGTTTAAAATGTAACTAAGTTTCACATCTGGAGTTTCCTCTCTCACAAGGTGGACCACTTAGTTTCGTGGAACACATTCGGTTTCGAGTGGCATCGCGACAGATTTCAGAGAACAGGCGCTTCTCCTGGCACAGTATCGAACACTTAGTTTCAGATAGAACAATTAATTTAAAATTTAACTAATTTTGGCATCTGAAGTTTCCTCTCTCACAAGGTCGGCCACTTAGTTTCGTCGAACACATACGGTTTCGAGTGGCATCGCCACAGATTTCAGAGAACAGGCGCTTCTCCTGGCATAGTATCGAACACTTAGTTTCAGAACGAACATTTAGTTTAAAATTGAACTATGTTTCGCATCTGGAGTTTCCTCTCTCACAAGGTCGACCACTCAGTTTCGTCGAACACATACGGTTTTGAGTGGCAGCGCCACAGATTTCAGAGAACAGGCGCTTCTCCTGGCACAGTATCGAACACTTAGTTTCAGATGGAACATTTAGTTTAAAATTGAACTATGTTTCGCATCTGAAGTTTCCTCTCTCACAAGGTCGACCACTTAGTATTGTCGAACAGATACTGTTTCGAGTGGCATCGCCACAGATTTCAGAGAACAGGCGCTTCTCCTGGCACAGTATCGAACACTTAGTTTCAGATGGAACATTTAGTTTAAAATTGAACTATGTTTCGCATCTGGAGTTTCCTCTCTCACAAGGTCGACCACTCAGTTTCGTCGAACACATACCGTTTCGAGTAGCATCGCGACAGATTTCAGAGAACAGGCGCTTCTCCTGGCACAGTATCGAACACTTAGTTTCAGATAGAACAATTAATTTAAAATTGAACTAAGTTTCGCATCTGAAGATTCCTCTCTCACAAGGTCGGCCACTTAGTTTCGTCGAACACATACGGTTTCGAGTGGCATCGCCACAGATTTCAGAGAACAGGCGTTTCTCCTGGCACAGTATTGAACACTTAGTTTCAGATGGAACATTTAGTTTAAAATTGAACTATGTTTCGCATCTGGAGTTTCCTCTCTCACAAGGTCGACCACTTAGTTTCGTCGAACACATACGGTTTTGAGTGGCATCGCCACAGATTTCAGAGAACAGGCGCTTCTCCTGGCACAGTATCGAACACTTAGTTTCAGATGGAACATTTAGTTTAAAATTGAACTATGTTTCGCATCTGGAGTTTCCTCTCTCACAAGGTCGACCACTTAGTTTTGTCGAACAGATACTGTTTCGAGTGGCATCGCCACTGATTTCAGAGAACAGGCGCTTCTCCTGGCACAGTATCGAACACTTAGTTTCAGATGGAACATTTAGTTTAAAATTGAACTATGTGTCGCATCTGGAGTTTCCTCTCTCACAAGGTCGACCACTCAGTTTCGTCGAACACATACCGTTTCGAGTAGCATCGCGACAGGTTTCAGAGAACAGGCGCTTCTCCTGGCACATTATCGAACACTTAGTTTCAGATAGAACAATTAATTTAAAATGGAACTATGTTTCGCATTTGGAGTTTCCTCTCTCACAAGGTCGATCACTTAGTTTCGTCGAACATATACGGTTTCGACTGGCATCGCCACAGATTTCAGAGAACAGGCGCTTCACCTGGCACCGTATCGAACACTTAGTTTCAGATAGAACAATTAGTTTAAAATGGAACTAAATTTCGCATCTGGAGTTTCCTATCTCACAAGGTCGACCACTTAGTTTCGTCGAACACATACGGTTTCGAGTAGCATCGCCACACATTTCAGAGAACAGGCGCTTCTCCTGGCACATTATCGAACACTTAGTTTCAGATGGAACATTTAGTTTAAAATTGAACTATGTTTCGCATCTGGAGTTTCCTCTCTCACAAGGTCGACCACTTAGTTTTGTCGAACAGATACTGTTTCGAGTGGCATCGCCACAGATTTCAGAGAACAGGCGCTTCTCCTGGCACAGTATCGAACACTTAGTTTCAGATGGAACATTTAGTTTAAAATTGAACTATGTTTTGCATCTGGACTTTCCTCTCTCACAAGGTCGACCACTCAGTTTCGTCGAACACATACCGTTTCGAGTAGCATCGCGACAGATTTCAGAGAACAGGCGCTTCTCCTGGCACAGTATCGAACACTTAGTTTCAGATAGAACAATTAATTTAAAATTGAACTAAGTTTCGCATCTGAAGATTCCTCTCTCACAAGTTCGGCCACTTAGTTTCGTCGAACACATACGGTTTCGAGTGGCATCGCCACAGATTTCAGAGAACAGGCGCTTCTCCTGCCACAGTATTGAACACTTAGTTTCAGATGGAACATTTAGTTCAAATTGAACTATGTTTCACATCTGGAGTTTCCTCTCTCACAAGGTCGACCACTTAGTTTTGTCGAACAGATACTGTTTCGAGTGGCATCGCCACAGATTTCAGAGAACAGGCGCTTCTCCTGGCACAGTATCGAACACTTAGTTTCAGATGGAACATTTAGTTTAAAATTGAACTATGTTTCGCATCTGGAGTTTCCTCTCTCACAAGGTGGACCAATTAGTTTCGTGGAACACATTCGGTTTCGAGTAGCATCGCCACAGATTTCAGAGAACAGGCGCTTCTCCTGGCACAGTATCGAACACTTAGTATCAGATAGGACAATTAGTTTAAAATGGAAATGAGCTTCGCATCTGGAGTTTCCTCTCCCACAAGGTCGACCACTTAGTTTCGTCGAACACATACGGTTTCGAGTAGCATCGCCACCGATTTCAGAGAACAGGCGCTTCTCCTGGCACATTATCGAACACTTATTTTCAGATAGAACAATTAGATTGAAACGGAACTAAGTGTCGCATCTGGAGTTTCCTCTCTCGCAACGTCGACCACTTAGTTTCGTCGAACACATACGGTGTCGAGTGGCATCGCCACAGATTTCAGTGAACGGGCGCTTCTCCTGGCACATTATCGAACACTTAGATTCAGAGAGAACCATTAGTTGAAAATGGAACTAAGTTTCACATCTGGAGTTTCCTCTCTCACAAGGTGGACCACTTAGTTTCGTGGAACACATTCGGTTTCGAGTGGCATCGCGACAGATTTCAGAGAACAGGCGCTTCTCCTGGCACAGTATCGAACACTTAGTTTCAGATAGAACAATTAATTTAAAATTTAACTAATTTTGGCATCTGAAGTTTCCTCTCTCACAAGGTCGGCCACTTAGTTTCGTCGAACACATACGGTTTCGAGTGGCATCGCCACAGATTTCAAAGAACAGGCGCTTCTCCTGGCATAGTATCGAACACTTAGTTTCAGAACGAACATTTAGTTTAAAATTGAACTATGTTTCGCATCTGGAGTTTCCTCTCTCACAAGGTCGACCACTCAGTTTCGTCGAACACATACGGTTTTGAGTGGCAGCGCCACAGATTTCAGAGAACAGGCGCTTCTCCTGGCACAGTATCGAACACTTAGTTTCAGATGGAACATTTAGTTTAAAATTGAACTATGTTTCGCATCTGAAGTTTCCTCTCTCACAAGGTCGACCACTTAGTATTGTCGAACAGATACTGTTTCGAGTGGCATCGCCACAGATTTCAGAGAACAGGCGCTTCTCCTGGCACAGTATCGAACACTTAGTTTCAGATGGAACATTTAGTTTAAAATTGAACTATGTTTCGCATCTGGAGTTTCCTCTCTCACAAGGTCGACCACTCAGTTTCGTCGAACACATACCGTTTCGAGTAGCATCGCGACAGATTTCAGAGAACAGGCGCTTCTCCTGGCACAGTATCGAACACTTAGTTTCAGATAGAACAATTAGTTTAAAATGGAACTAAATTTCGCATCTGGAGTTTCCTCTCTCACAAGGTCGACCACTTAGTTTCGTCGAACACATACGGTTTCGAGTAGCATCGCCACACATTTCAGAGAACAGGCGCGTCTCCTGGCACAGTATCGAACACTTAGTTTCAGATAGAACAAGTAGTTTAAAATGGAACTATGTTTCGCATCTGGAGTTTACTCTATCTCAAGGTCGACCACTTAGTTTCGTCGAAAGCATACGGTTTCGAGTGCGCATCGCCACAGATTTCAGAGAAAAGGCGCTTCTCCTGGCACAGTATCGAACACTTAGTTTCAGATAGAAAAATTAGTTTAAAATGGACTTATGTTTCGCATCTGGAGTTTCCTCTCTCACAAGGTCGACCACTCAGTTTCGTCGAACACATACCGTTTCGAGTAGCATCGCGACAGGTTTCAGAGAACTGGCGCTTCTCCTGGCAAAGTAACGAACACTTAGTTTCAGATAGAACAATTAGTTTAAAATGGAACTAAGTTTCGCATCCGGAGTTTCCTCTCCCACAAGGTCGACCACTTAGTTTCGTCGAACACATACGGTTTCGAGTGGCATCGCCACACATTTCAGAGAACAGGCGCTTCTCCTGGCACAGTATCGGACACATAGTTTCAGATAGAACAATTAGTTTAAAATGGTACTAAATTTCGCATCTGGAGTTTCCTCTCTCAAAAGGTGGACCACTTAGTTTAATCGAACACATACGGTTTCGAGTGGCATCGCCACAGGTTTCAGAGAACAGGCGCTTCTCCTGGCACATTATCGAACACTTAGTTTCAGATAGAACAATTAATTTAAAATGGAACTATGTTTCGCATTTGGAGTTTCCTCTCTCACAAGGTCGATCACTTAGTTTCGTCGAACATATACGGTTTCGACTGGCATCGCCACAGAATTCAGAGAACAGGCGCTTCACCTGGCACCGTATCGAACACTTAGTTTCAGATAGAACAATTAGTTTAAAATGGAACTAAATTTCGCATCTGGAGTTTCCTCTCTCACAAGGTCGACCACTTAGTTTCGTCGAACACATACGGTTTCGAGTAGCATCGCCACACATTTCAGAGAACAGGCGCGTCTCCTGGCACAGTATCGAACACTTAGTTTCAGATAGAACAAGTATTTTAAAATGGAACTATGTTTCGCATCTGGAGTTTACTCTCTCACAAGGTCGAACACTTAGTTTCGCCGAACACATACGGTTTCGAGTGGCATCGCCATAGATTTCAGAGAACAGGCGTTTCTCCTGGCACAGTGTCGAACACTTAGTTTCAGATAGAAGAATGAGTTTAAAATGGTACTAAGTTTCGCATCTGGTGAATCCCCTCTCACAAGGTCGACCACTTAGTTTCGTCGAACACATACGGTTTCGAGTGGCATCGCTACACATTGCAGAGAACAGGCGGTTCTCCTGGCACAGTGTCGAACACATAGTTTCAGATAGAACAATTAGTTGAAAATGGAACTATGTTTCGTATCTGGAGTTTCCTCTCCCAGTAGGTGGACCACTTAGTTTTGTCGAACTCATACGGTTTCTAGTAGCATCGCGACTGATTTCAGAGAAGAGGCGCTTCTCCTGGCACAGTATCGAACACTTAGTTTCAGATAGAACAATTAGTTTAAAATGGAACTAAGTTTCGCATCTGGAGTTTCCTCTCTCACAAGGTCGACCACTTAGTTTCGACGAAACACATAAGGTTTCGAGTAGCATCGCCACAGATTTCAGAGAACAGGCGCTTCTCCTGGCACAGTATCGAACACTTAGTTTCAGATAGAACCATTAGTTTAAAATGGAACTATGTTTCGTATCTGGAGTTTCCTCTCCCACTAGGTGGACCACTTAGTTTTGTCGAACACATACGGTTTCTAGTAGCATCGCCACTGATTTCAGAGAACAGGCGCTTCTCCTGGCACAGTATCGAACACTTAGTTTCAGATAGAACCATTAGTTTAAAATGGAACTATGTTTCGTATCTGGAGTTTCCTCTCCCACTAGGTGGACCACTTAGTTTTGTCGAACACATACGGTTTCTAGTAGCATCGCCACTGATTTCAGAGGACAGGCGCTTTTCCTGGCACAGTATCGAACACTTAGTTTCAGATAGAACCATTAGTTTAAAATGGAATTATATTTCGTATCTGGAGTTTCCTCTCCCACTAGGTGGACCACTTAGTTTTGTCGAACACATACGGTTTCGAGTGGCATCGCCACAGATTTCAGAGAACAGGCGCTTCTCCTGGCACAGTATCGAGCACTTAGTTTCGGATGGAACATTTGGTTTAAAGTGGAACTATGTTTCGCATCTGGAGTTTCCTTTCTCACAAGGTCGACCGCTTAGTTTCGCCGAACGCATACGATTTCGAGTGGCATCGCCACAGATTTAAGAGAACAGGCACTTCTGCTGGCACAGTATCGAACACTTAGTTACAGATAGAACAATTAGTTTAAAATGGCACTAAGTTTCGCGTCTGAAATTTCCTCTCTCATAAGGTCGACCACTTAGTTTCGCCGAACGCATACGGTTTCGAGTAGCATGGCCACAGATTTCAGAGAACAGGCACCTCTCGTGGCACAGTATCGAACACTTTCAGACGGAACAATTAGTTTAAAATGGAACTAAGTTTCGCATCTGGAGTTTCCTCTCTCACAAGGTCGGCCACTTAGTTTCGTCGAACACATACGGTTTCGAGTGGCATCGCCACAGATTTCAGAGAACAGGCGCTTATACTGGCACAGTATCGAAAACTTAGTTTCAGATAGAACAATTAGTTTAAAATGGAACTAAATTTTGCAATATAGACTTTCCTCTCTCACAAGGTCGACCACTTAATTTCGTCGAACACATACGGTTTCGAGTGGCATCGCCACAGATTTCAGAGAACAGGCGCTTATACTGGCACAGTATCGAAAACTTAGTTTCAGATAGGATTATTAGTTTAAAATGGAACTATATTTTGCAATTTAGAATTTCGTCTCTCAAAAGGTCGACCAATTAGTTTCGTCGAACACATACGCTTTCGAGTAGCATCGCGACAGACTTCCGAGAACAGGCGCTTCTCCTGGCACAGTATCGAACACTTAGTTTCAGATAGAACAATCAGTTTAAAATGGAACTAAGTTCCGCATCTGGAGTTTCCTCTCTCACCATGTCGACCACTTAGTTTCGTCGCACACATACGGTTTCGAGTAGCATCGCCACATATTTCAGAGAACAGGCGCTTCTACTGGCACAGTATCGAACACTCAGTATCAGATAGAACAGTTAGTTTGAAATGGAACAATGCTTCGCATTTGGAGTTTCCTCTCACACAAGGTCGACCACTGAGTTTCGTCGAACACATACGGTTTCGAGTGGCATCGCCACAGATTTCAGAGAACAGGCGCTTATACTGGCACAGTATCGAAAACTTAGTTTCAGATAGAACAATTACTTTAAAATGGAACTAAATTTTGCAATTTAGGGTTTCCTCCCTCACAAGGTCGACCACTTATTTTCGTCGAACACATACGGTTCGAGTGGCATCGCCACAGATTTCAGAGAACAGGCGCTTCTCCTGGCACAGTGTCGAACACATAGTTTCAGATAGAACAATTAGTTTAAAATGGAACTAAGTTTCGCATCTGGAGTTTCCTGTCTCACAAGGTCGGCCACTTAGTTTCGTCGAACACGTACGGTTTCGAGTGGTATCGCCACAGATTTCAGAGAACAGCCGCTTCTCCTGGCACAGTATCGAACACTTAGTTTCAGATATAACAATTAGTTTAAAATTGAACTATGTTTCGCATCTGGAGTTTCCTCTCTCACAAGGTCGGCCACTTAGTTTCGTCGAACACATACGTTCTCGAGTGGCATCGCCACAGATTTCAGAGAACAGCCGCTTCTCCTGGCACAGTATCGAACACTTAATTTCAGATGGAACATTTAGGTTATAATTGAACTACGTTTCGCATCTGGAGTTTCGTCTCTCACAAGGTCGACCACTTAGTTTCGTCGAACTCATACTGTTTCGAGTGGCATCGCCACAGATTTCAGAGAACAGCCGCTTCTCCTGGCACAGTATCGAACACTTAGTTTCAGATAAAACAATTAGTTTAAAATGGAACTAAGTTTCGCATCTGGAGTTTCCTCTCTCACAAGGTCGACCACTTAGTTTCGTCGAACATACGGATTCGAGTGGCATCGCGACATATTTCAGAGAACAGGCGCTTCTCCTGGCACAGTGTCGAACACATAGTTTCCGATAGAACAATTAGTTTAAAATGGTACTAAGTTTCGCATCTGGAGTTTCCTCTCTGACAAGGTCGACGACTTAGTTTCGTCGAACACATACGGTTTCGAGTGGTATCGCCACAGATTCCGCCGAACGGGAGTTTCTCCTGGCACACTATCGAACACTTAGTTTCAGATAGAACAATTAGTTTTAAATGGAACTAAGTTTCGCATCTGGAGTTTCCTCTCTCACAAGGTCGACGACTTAGTTTCGTCGAATATATACGGTTTCGAGTTCCCGTCGCTACAGATTTCAGAGAACAGGCACTTCTCCTGGCACAGCATCGAAAACTTAGTTTCAGATAAAACAATTAGTTTAAAATGGAACTAAGTTTCGCATCTGGAGTTTCCTCTCTCACAAGGTCGGCCACTTAGTTTCGTCGAACACGTACGGTTTCGAGTGGCATCGCCACAGATTTCAGAGAAAAGCCGCTTCTCCTGGCACAGTATCGAACACTTAGTTTCAGATAGAAAAATTAGTTTAAAATTGAACTATGTTTCGCATCTGGAGTTTCCTCTCTCACAAGGTCGGCCACTTAGTTTCGTCGAACACATACGTTCTCGAGTGGCATCGCCACAGATTTCAGAGAACAGCCGCTTCTCCTGGCACAGTATCGAGCACTTAATTTCAGATGGAACATTTAGGTTATAATTGAACTACGTTTCGCATCTGGAGTTTCGTCTCTCACAAGGTCGACCACTTAGTTTCGTCGAACTCATACTGTTTCGAGTGGCATCGCCACAGATTTCAGAGAACAGCCGCTTCTCCTGGCACAGTATCGAACACTTAATTTCAGATGGAACATTTAGGTTATAATTGAACTACGTTTCGCATCTGGAGTTTCGTCTCTCAAAAGGTCGACCACTTAGTTTCGTCGAACTCATACTGTTTCGAGTGGCATCGCCACAGATTTCAGAGAACAGCCGCTTCTCCTGGCACAGTATCGAACACTTAGTTTCAGATAAAACAATTAGTTTAAAATGGAACTAAGTTTCGCATCTGGAGTTTCCTCTCTCACAAGGTCGACCACTTAGTTTCGTCGAACATACGGATTCGAGTGGCATCGCGACATATTTCAGAGAACAGGCGCTTCTCCTGGCACAGTGTCGAACACATAGTTTCCGATAGAACAATTAGTTTAAAATGGTACTAAGTTTCGCATCTGGAGTTTCCTCTCTGACAAGGTCGACGACTTAGTTTCGTCGAACACATACGGTTTCGAGTGGTATCGCCACAGATTCCGCCGAACGGGAGTTTCTCCTGGCACACTATCGAACACTTAGTTTCAGATAGAACAATTAGTTTTAAATGGAACTAAGTTTCGCATCTGGAGTTTCCTCTCTCACAAGGTCGACGACTTAGTTTCGTCGAATATATACGGTTTCGAGTTCCCGTCGCTACAGATTTCAGAGAACAGGCACTTCTCCTGGCACAGCATCGAAAACTTAGTTTCAGATAAAACAATTAGTTTAAAATGGAACTAAGTTTCGCATCTGGAGTTTCCTCTCTCACAAGGTCGGCCACTTAGTTTCGTCGAACACGTACGGTTTCGAGTGGCATCGCCACAGATTTCAGAGGAAAGCCGCTTCTCCTGGCACAGTATCGAACACTTAGTTTCAGATAGAACAATTAGTTTAAAATTGAACTATGTTTCGCATCTGGAGTTTCCTCCCTCACAAGGTCGGCCACTTAGTTTCGTCGAACACATACGTTCTCGAGTGGCATCGCCACAGATTTCAGAGAACAGCCGCTTCTCCTGGCACAGTATCGAACACTTAATTTCAGATGGAACATTTAGGTTATAATTGAACTACGTTTCGCATCTGGAGTTTCCTCTCTCACAAGGTCGACCACTTAGTTTCGTCGAACATACGGATTCGAGTGGCATCGCGACAGATTTCAGAGAACAGGCGCTTCTCCTGGCACAGTGTCGAACACTTAGTTTCAGATAAAACAATTAGATTAAAATGGAACTAAGTTTCGCATCTGGAGTTTCCTCTCTCACAAGGTCGACCACTTAGTTTCGTCGAACACATACGGTTTCGAGTAGCATCGCCACAGATTTCAGAGAACAAGCGTTTCTCCTGGCGCATTATCGAACACTTAGTTTCAGATAGAACAATTAGTTTAAAATGGAACTAAGTGTCGCATCTGGAGTTTCCTATCTCACAAGGTCGACGACTTAGTTTCGTCGATTATATGCGGTTTCGAGTGCCCGTCGCCACAGATTTCAGAGAACAGGCGCTTCTCCTGGCACAGCATCGAAAACTTAGTTTCAGATAGAACAATTAGTTTAAACGGAACTAAGTTTCGCATCTGGAGTTTCCGCTCCCACAAGGTCGACCACTTAGTTTCGTCGAACACATACGGTTTCGAGTAGCATCGCCACAGATTCCAGAGAACAAGCGTTTCTCCTGGCGCATTATCGAACACTTAGTTTCAGATAGAACAATTAGTTTAAAATGGAACTAAGTGTCGCATCTGGAGTTTCCTCTCTCACAAGGTCGACCACTTAGTTTCGTCGAACACATACGGTTTCGAGTAGCATCGCCAGAGATTTCAGAGAACAAGCGTTTCTCCTGGCGCATTATCGAACACTTAGTTTCAGATAGAACAATTTGTTTAAAATGGAACTAAGTGTCACATCTGGAGTTTCCTATCTCACAAGGTCGACGACTTAGTTTCGTCGATTATATGTGGTTTCGAGTGCCCGTCGCCACAGATTTCAGAGAACAAGCGTTTCTCCTGGCGCATTATCGAACACTTAGTTTCAGATAGAACAATTAGTTTAAAATGGAACTAAGTGTCGCATCTGGAATTTCCTCTCTCACAAGGCCGACCACTTAGTTTCGTCGAACACATACGGATTCGAGTGGCATCGCGACAGATTTCAGAGAACCGGCGCTTCTCCTGGCACAGTGTCGAACACATAGTTTCCGATAGAACAATTAGTTTAAAATGGTACTAAGTTTCGCATCTGGAGTTTCTTCCTTCACAAGGCGACCACTTAGATTCGTCGAACACATACAGTTTCGAGTGGCATTGCCACACATTTCAGAGAACAGGCGCTTCTCCTGGCACAGTATCGAACACTTAGTTTCAGATAGAACAATTAGTTTAAAATGGAACTACGTTTCGCATCTGGATATTCCTCTCTCACAAGGTCGGCGACTTAGTTTCGTCGAACACATACGGTTTCGAGAGGCATCGCGACAGATTTCAGAGATCAGGCGCTTCTCCTGGCACAGTATCGAACACTTAGTTTCAGATAGAACAATTAGTTTAAAATTGAACTATGTTTCGCACCTGGAATTTCCTCCCTCACAAGGTCGGCCACTTAGTTTCGTCGAACACATACGTTCTCGAGTGGCATCGCCACAGATTTCAGAGAACAGCCGCTTCTCCTGGCACAGTATCGAACACTTAATTTCAGATGGAACATTTAGGTTATAATTGAACTACGTTTCGCATCTGGAGTTTCGTCTCTCACAAGGTCGACCACTTAGTTTCGTCGAACTCATACTGTTTCGAGTGGCATCGCCACAGATTTCAGAGAACAGCCGCTTCTCCTGGCACAGTATCGAACACTTAGTTTCAGATAGAACAATTAGTTTAAAATGGAACTAAGTTTCGCATCTAGAGTTTCCTCCCTCACAAGGTCGACCACTCAGTTTCTTCGAACACATACGGTTTCGAGTGGCATCGCCACAGATTTCAGAGAACAGGCGCTTCTCCTGGCACAGTATCGAACACTTAGTTTCAGATAGAACAATTAGTTTAAAATGGAACTATGTTTCGCATCTGGAGATTCCTCTCTCACAATGTCGACCACTTAGTTTCGTCGACACATACGGTTTCGAGCGGCATCACCACACAGTTCAGAGAACAGGCGCTTCTCCTGGCACAGTATCGAACACTTAGTTTCAGATAGAACAAGTAGTTTAAAATGGAACTAAGTTTCGCATCTGGAGTTTCCTCTCTCACAAGATCGACCACTCAGTTTCGTCGAACACATACGGTTTCGAGTAGCATCGCCACAGATTTCAGAGAACAGGCGCCTCTCCTGGCACAGTAACGAACACTTAGTTTCAGATAGAACAATTAGTTTAAAATGGAACTAAGTTTCGCATCTGGAGTTTCCTCTCTCACATGGTCGACCACTTAGTTTCGATGAACACATACGGTTTCGAGTGGCATGGCCACAGATTTCAGAGAACATGCGCTTCTCCTGGTACAGTAACGAACACTTAGTTTCAGATAGAACAATTAGTTTAAAATGGAACTAAGTTTCGCATCTGGAGTTTCCTCTCTCACAAGGTCGACCACTCAGTTTCGTCGAACACATACCGTTTCGAGTAGCATCGCGACAGATTTCAGAGAACAGGCGCTTCTCCTGGCACAGTATCGAACACTTAGTTTCAGATAGAACAATTAATTTAAAATTGAACTAAGTTTCGCATCTGAAGATTCCTCTCTCACAAGGTCGGCCACTTAGTTTCGTCGAACACATACGGTTTCGAGTGGCATCGCCACAGATTTCAAAGAACAGGCGCTTCTCCTGGCACAGTATCGAACACTTAGTTTCAGATGGAACATTTAGTTTAAAATTGAACTATGTTTCGCATCTGGAGTTTCCTCTCTCACAAGGTCGACCACTTAGTTTTGTCGAACAGATACTGTTTCGAGTGGCATCGCCACAGATTTCAGAGAGCAGGCGCTTCTCCTGGCACAGTATCGAACACTTAGTTTCAGATGGAACATTTAGTTTAAAATTGAACTATGTTTCGCATCTGGAGTTTCCTCTCTCACAAGGTCGACCACTTAGTTTTGTCGAACAGATACTGTTTCGAGTGGCATCGCCACAGGTTTCAGAGAACAGGCGCTTCTCCTGGCACAGTATCGAACACTTAGTTTCAGATGGAACATTTAGTTTAAAATTGAACTATGTTTCGCATCTGGAGTTTCCTCTCTCACAAGGTCGACCACTCAGTTTCGTCGAACACATACCGTTTCGAGTAGCATCGCGACAGATTTCAGAGAACAGGCGCTTCTCCTGGCACAGTATCGAACACTTAGTTTCAGATAGAACAATTAATTTAAAATTGAACTAAGTTTCGCATCTGAAGATTCCTCTCTCACAAGGTCGGCCACTTAGTTTCGTCGAACACATACGGTTTTGAGTGGCATCGCCACAGATTTCAGAGAACAGGCGCTTCTCCTGGCACAGTATCGAACACTTAGTTTCAGATGGAACATTTAGTTTAAAATTGAACTATGTTTCGCATCTGGAGTTTCCTCTCTCACAAGGTCGACCACTTAGGTTTGTCGAACAGATACTGTTTCGAGTGGCATCGCCACAGATTTCAGAGAACAGGCGCTTCTCCTGGCACAGTATCGAACACTTAGTTTCAGATGGAACATTTAGTTTAAAATTGAACTATGTTTCGCATCTGGAGTTTCCTCTCTCACAAGGTCGACAACTCAGTTTCGTCGAACACATACCGTTTCGAGTAGCATCGCGACAGATTTCAGAGAACAGGCGCTTCTCCTGGCACAGTATCGAACACTTAGTTTCAGATAGAACAATTAATTTAAAATTGAACTAAGTTTCGCATCTGAAGATTCCTCTCTCACAAGGTCGGCCACTTAGTTTCGTCGAACACATACGGTTTCGAGTGGCATCGCGACAGATTTCAGAGAACAGGCGCTTCTCCTGGCACAGTATCGAACACTTAGATTCAGATAGAACAATTAATTTAAAATTGAACTAAGTTTCGCATCTGAAGATTCCTCTCTCACAAGGTCGGCCACTTAGTTTCGTCGAACACATACGGTTTCGAGTGGCATCGCCACAGATTTCAGAGAACAGGCGCTTCTCCTGGCACAGTATCGAACACTTAGTTTCAGATGGAACATTTAGTTTAAAATTGAACTATGTTTCGCATCTGGAGTTTCCTCTCTCACAAGGTCGACCACTTAGGTTTGTCGAACAGATACTGTTTCGAGTGGCATCGCCACAGATTTCAGAGAACAGGCGCTTCTCCTGGCACAGTATCGAACACTTAGTTTCAGATGGAACATTTAGTTTAAAATTGAACTATGTTTCGCATCTGGAGTTTCCTCTCTCACAAGGTCGACCACTCAGTTTCGTCGAACACATACCGTTTCGAGTAGCATCGCGACAGATTTCAGAGAACAGGCGCTTCTCCTGGCACAGTATCGAACACTTAGTTTCAGATAGAACAATTAATTTAAAATTGAACTAAGTTTCGCATCTGAAGATTCCTCTCTCACAAGGTCGGCCACTTAGTTTCGTCGAACACATACGGTTTCGAGTGGCATCGCCACAGATTTCAAAGAACAGGCGCTTCTCCTGGCACAGTATCGAACACTTAGTTTCAGAGGGAACATTTAGTTTAAAATTGAACTATGTTTCGCATCTGGAGTTTCCTCTCTCACAAGGTCGACCACTTAGTTTCGTCGAACACATACGGTTTCGAGTGACATCGCCAGACATTTCAGTGAACAGGCGCTTCTCCTGGCACAGTATCGAACACTTAGTTTCAGATGGAACTTTTAGTTTAAAATTGAACTATGTTTCGCATCTGGAGTTTCCTCTCTCACAAGGTCGACCACTTAGTTTCGTCGAACACATACCGTTTCGAGTAGCATCGCGACAGATTTCAGAGAACAGGCGCTTCTCCTGGCACAGTATCGAACACTTAGTTTCAGATAGAACAATTAATTTAAAATTGAACTAAGTTTCGCATCTGAAGATTCCTCTCTCACAAGGTCGGCCACTTAGTTTCGTCGAACACATACGGTTTCGAGTGGCATCGCCGCAGATTTCAAAGAACAGGCGCTTCTCCTGGCACAGTATTGAACACTTAGTTTCAGAGGGAACATTTAGTTTAAAATTGAACTATGTTTCGCATCTGGAGTTTCCTCTCTCACAAGGTCGACCACTTAGTTTCGTCGAACACATACGGTTTCGAGTGACATCGCCAGACATTTCAGTGAACAGGCGCTTCTCCTGGCACAGTATCGAACACTTAGTTTCAGATGGAACTTTTAGTTTAAAATTGAACTATGTTTCGCATCTGGAGTTTCCTCTCTCACAAGGTCGACCACTTAGTTTTGTCGAAGAGATACTGTTTCGAGTGGCAACGCCACAGATTTCAGAGAACAGGCGCTTCTCCTGGCACAGTATCGAACACTTAGTTTCAGATGGAACATTTAGTTTAAAATTGAACTATGTTTCTCATCTGGAGTTTCCTCTCTCACAAGGTCGACCACTCAGTTTCGTCGAACACATACCGTTTCGAGTAGCATCGCGACAGATTTCAGAGAACAGGCGCTTCTCCTGGCACAGTATCGAACACTTAGTTTCAGATAGAACAATTAATTTAAAATTGAACTAAGTTTCGCATCTGAAGATTCCTCTCTCACAAGGTCGGCCACTTAGTTTCGTCGAACACATACGGTTTCGAGTGGCATCGCCACAGATTTCAGAGAACAGGCGCTTCTCCTGGCACAGTATTGAACACCTAGTTTCAGATGGAACATTTAGTTTAAAACTGAACTATGTTTCGCATCTGGAGTTTCCTCTCTCACAAGGTCGACCACTTAGTTTCGTCGAACACATACGGTTTTGAGTGGCATCGCCACAGATTTCAGAGAACAGGCGCTTCTCCTGGCACAGTATCGAACACTTAGTTTCAGAAGGAACATTTAGTTTAAAATTGAACTATGTTTCGCATCTGGAGTTTCCTCTCTCACAAGGTCGACCACTTAGTTTTGTCGAACAGATACTGTTTCGAGTGGCATCGCCACAGATTTCAGAGAACAGGCGCTTCTCCTGGCACAGTATCGAACACTTAGTTTCAGATGGAACATTTAGTTTAAAATTGAACTATGTTTCGCATCTGGAGATTCCTCTCCCACAATGTCGGCCACTTAGTTTCGTCGAAAACATACGTTTGCGAGTGGTATCGCCACAGGTTTCACAAAACGGGCGCTTCTCCTGGCACAGTATCGAACACTTAGTTTCAGATGGAACATTTGGTTTAAAATGGAACTAAGTTTCGCATCTGGAGTTTCCTCTCTCAAAAGGTCGACCACTTAGTTTCGTCGAACACATACGGTTTCGAGTAGCATTGCCACACAGTTCAGAGAGCAGGCGCTTCTCCTGGCACAGTATCGAACACTTAGATTCAGAAGGAACAATTAGTTTAAAACGGAACTAAGTTTCGCATCTGAAGTTTCCTCTCACACAAGGTCGACCATTTAGATTCGTCGAACACATACGGTTTCGAGTAGCATCGCCACAGATTTCAGAGAACAGGCGCTTCTCCTGGCACAGTAATGAACACTTAGTTTCAGATAGAACAATTAGTGTAAAATGGAACTAAGTTTTGCATCTGGAGTTTCCTCTCCCACAAGGTCGACCACCTAGTTTCGTCGAACATATACGGTTTCGAGTAGCATCGCCACAGATTTCAAAGAACAGGCGCTTCTCCTGGCACAGTATCGAACACTTAGTTTCAGATAGAACAATTAGTTTAAAATGGAACTAAGTTTCGCATCTGGAGGTTCCTCTCTCACAAGGTCGACCACTTAGTTTCGTTGAACACATACGGTTTCGAGTGGCAACGCCACAGATTTCAGAGAACAGGCGCTTCTCCTGGCAGAGTATCGAACAATTAGTTTCAGAGAGAACAATTATTTCAAAATGGAACTAAGTTTCGCATCTGCAGTTTCCTCTCTCACAAGGCGGCCACTTAATTTCGTCGAACACATACGGTTTCGTGTGGCATCGCAACAGATATCAGAAAACAGGCGTTTATCGTGGCACACTATCGAACACTTAGTTTCAGATAGAACAATTAGTTTAAAATGAAACTAAGTTTCGCATCTGGAGATTCCTCTCTCACAAGGTCGACTACTTAGTTTCGTCGAACACATACGGTTTCGAGTGGCATCGCCACACATTTCAGAGGACAGGCGCTTCTCCTGGAATAGTATCGAAAACTTTCAGATAGAACAATTAGTTTAAAATGGAACTAAGTTTCGCATCTGGAGTTTCCTCTCTTACAAGGTCGACCACTTACTTTCGTCGAACACATTCGGTTTCGAGTAGCAACGCCTCAGGTTTCAGAGAACAGGCGCTTCTACTGACAGATTATCGAATACTTAGTTACAGATAGAATATTTACTTTAAAATGGAAATATGTTTCGCATTTTGAGGTTCCTCCCTCACAAGGTCGACCACTTAGTTTCGTCGAACACATACGGTTTCGAGTGGCATCGCCATAGATTTCAGAGAACAGGCGCTTCTCCTGGCACTGTATCGAACACATAGTTTAAGATAGAACAATTCGTTTAAAATGGAACTAAGTTTTGCATCTGGAGTTTCCTCTCTCACAAGTTCGACCACTTAGTTTCGTCGAACACATACGGTTTCGAGTGGCATCGCCACAGATTTCAGAGAAGAGGCGCTTCACCTGGCACAGTATCGAACACTTAGTATCAGGTAGAACAATTAGTTTCTAATGGGAATAAGCTTCGAATCTGGAGTTTACTCTCCTACAAGGTCGACCACTTAGTTTCGTCGAACACATTCGGTTTCGCGTGGTATCGCCAGAGATTTCGCCGAACGGGAGTTCCTCCTGGCACAGTATTGGCAACTTAGTTTCGTCGAACACATACGGTATCGCGTAGCATCGCTACAGATTTCAGAGAACAGGCGCTTCTCCTGGCACAGTATCGAACACTTAGTTTCAGATGGAACATTTGGTTTAAAATGGAACCAAGTTTCGCATCTGAAGTCTCCTCTCGCACAAGGTCGACCATTTAGTTTCGTCCAACACATACGGTTTCGAGTGGCATCGCCACTGATCTCAGAGAACAGGCGCTTCACCTGGCACAGTATCGAACACTTAGTATCAGGTAGAACAATTAGTTTCTAATGGAATTAAGCTTCGAATCTGGAGTTTACTCTCCTACAAGGTCGACCACTAATCTTCGTCGAACACATACGGTTTCGAGTGGCATCGCCACACATTTCAGAGGACAGGCGCTTCTACAGGCACAGTATCGAACAGTTAGTATTAGATAGAACAATTAGTTTAAAATGGACCTATGTTTCGCACTTGGAGTTTCCTCTCTCACAAGTTCGACCACTTAGTTTCGTCGAACACATACGGTTTCGAGTGGCATCGCCACAGATTTCAGAAAACAGCCGCTTCTCCTGGCACAGTATCGAACACTTAGTTGCAGATAGAACAATTAATTTGAAATGGAACTAAGTTTCGCATCTGAAGTTTCCTCTCTCACATGGTCGGCCACTTAGTTTCGTCAAACACATACGGTTTCGAGTGGCATCGCGACAGATTGCAGAGAACAGGCGCTTCTCCTGGCACAGTGTCGAACACATAGTTTAAGATAGAACAATTAGGTTAAAATGGAACTAAGTTCCGCATCTGGAGTTTCCTCTCTTACAAGGTCGACCACTTAGTTTCGTGGAACACATACGGTTTCGAGTGGCATCGCCACAGATTTCCGAGAACAGGCGCCTCTCCTGGCACAGTATCGAACACTTAGTTTCAGATAGAACAATTAGTGTAAAATGGAACTAAGTTTTGCATCTGGAGTTTCCTCTCCCACAAGGTCGACCACCTAGTTTCGTCGAACATATACGGTTTCGAGTAGCATCGCCACAGATTTCAAAGAACAGGCGCTTCTCCTGGCACAGTATCGAACACTTAGTTTCAGATAGAACAATTAGTTTAAAATGGAACTAAGTTTCGCATCTGGAGTTTCCTCTCTCACAAGGTCGACCACTTAGTTTCGTCGAACGCATGCGGATTCGAGTGCGCATCGCCACAGATTTCAGAGAACAGGCGCACCTCCTGGCACAGTATCGAACACTTAGTTTCAGATAGAACCATTATTTTAAAATGGAATTAAATTTCGCATTTGGAGGTTCCTCTCTCACAAGGTGGACCACTTAGATTCGTCGAACACATACGGTTTCGAGTGGTATCGCCACAGATTTCGCAGAACGACGTTTCTTCTGGCACAGTATCGAACACGTAGATTCGGATAGAACAATTAGTGTAAAATGGAACTATGTGTCGCATCCGGAGTTTCCACTCTCACAAGGTCAACCCCTTAGTTTCGTTGAACACATACGGTTTCGAGTGGCATCGCCACACATTTCAGAGAACAGGCGTTTCTGCTGGCACAGTATCGAACACTTAGTTTCAGATAGAACAATTAGTTTTAAATTGAACTAAGTTTCGCTTCTGGAGTTTCCTCGCTCACAAGGTCGACCACTTAGCTGAAAACTGTGACGATGCCACTCGAAACAGTATGTGTTCGACGAAACTAAGTCGTCGACCTTGTGAGAGAGGAAACTCCAGATGCGAAACTTAGTTCCATTTAAAACTAATTGTTCTATCTGAGACTAAGTTTTCGATACTGTGCCAGGAAAAGCGCCTGTTCTCTGAAATTTGTGGCGATGCGCACTTGAAACCGTATGCGTTCGACGAAACTAAGTGGTCGACCTTGTGAGAGAGTAAACTCCAGATGCGAAACTTAGTTCCATTTTAAACTAATTGTTCTCTCTGAAACTAAGTGTTCGATACTGTGCCAGGAGAAGCGCCTGTTCTCTGAAATCTGTGGCGATGAGACTCGAAACCGTATGTGTTCGACGAAACTAAGTGGTCGCTTTGTGAGAGAAGAAACTCCAGATGCGACAATTAGTACCGTTTTAAACTAATTGTTCTACCTGAATCTATGTGTTCGTTACTGTGCCAGGAGGAGCGCCTGTTCTCTGAAATCTGTGGCGATGCCACTCGAAACCGTATGTGTTGGACGAAACTAAGTGGTCGACCTTGTGGGAGAGGCAACTCCAGATGCGAAACTTAGTTCCATTCTAAACTAATTGTTCTATCTGAAACTATGTGTTCGATACTGTGCCAGGAGAAGCGCCTGTTCACTCAAATGTGTGGCGAAGCCACTCGAAACCGTATGTGTTCGACGAAAATAAGTGGTCGCCTTGTGAAAGAGGAAACTCCAGATGCGAAATTTAGTTCCATTTTATATTCATTGTTCTATCTCAAACTAAGTGTTCGATACTGTGCCAGGGGAAGCGCCTGTTCTCTGAAATCTGTGGCGATGCTACTAGAAACCGTATCTGTTCGACGAAACTAAGTGGTCGACCTTGTGAGAGAGGAAACTCCAGATGCCAGACTTAGTTTCATTTAAAACTAATTGTTCTATCTGAAACTATCTGTTCGATACTGTGCCAGGAGAAGCGCCTGTTCTCTGAAATGTGTGGCGATGCCACTCGAAACCGTATGTGTTCAACGAAACTAAGGGGTTGACCTTGTGAGAGTGGAAACTCCGGATGCGACACATAGTTCCATTTTAAACTAATTGTTCTATCCGAATCTACGTGTTCGATACTGTGCCAGAAGAAACGTCGTTCTGCGAAATCTGTGGCGATACCACTCGAAACCGTATGCGTTCGGCGAAACTAAGTGGTCGACCTTGTGAGAGAGGAAACTCCAGATGCGAAACATAGTTCAATTTTAAACTAATTGTTCTATCTGAAACTAAGTGTTCCATACTGTGCCAGGAAAAGCGCCTGTTCTCTGATATCTGTGGCGATGCCACTCGAAACCGTATGTGTTCGACGAATCTGAGTGGTCGAGCTTGTGAGAGAGGAAACTCCAGATGCGAAACTTAGTTCCATTTCAATCTTATTGTTCTATCTGAAACTAGGTGTTCCATACTGTGCCAGGAGAAGCGCCTGTTCTCTGATATCTGTGGCGATGCCACTCGAAACCGTATGTGTTCGACGAAACTAAGTGGTCGACCTTGTGAGAGAGGGAATTCCGGATGCGAAATTTAGTTCTATTTCAATCTTATTGTTCTATCTGAAACTAAGTGTTCCATACTGTGCCAGGAGAAGCGCCTGTTCTCTGAAATCTGTGGTGATGCCACTCGAAACCGTATGTGTTCGACGAAACTAAGTGGTCGACCTTGTGAGAGAGGAAACTCCAGATGCGAAACATAGTTCCATTTTAAACTAATTGTTTTATTTGAAACTAAGTGTTCGATACTGTGCCAGTAGAAGCGCCTGTTCTCTGAAATCTGTGGCGATACCACTCGAAACCGTATGTGTTTGACGAAACTAAGTGGTCCACCTTGTGAAAGAAGAAGCTCCAGATGCGAAGCTTAGTACCAATTTAAACTAATTGTTCTATCTGAATCTATGTGTTCGATAAGGTGCCAGGAGAAGCGCCTGTTCTCTGAAATCTGTGGCGATGCCACTCGAAACCGTATGTGTTCGACGAAACTAAGTCGTCGACCTTGTGAGAGACGAAGCTCCAGATGCGAAGCTTAGTACCAATTTAAACTAATTGTTCTATCTGAAACTATGTGTTCGATACGGTGCAGCGAGAAGCGCTTGTTCTCTGAAATCTGTGGCGATGCCACTCGAAACCGTATGTGTTCGACGAAACTAAGTGGCCGACCTTGTGAGAGAGGAAACTCCAGATGCGAAACTTATTTCGATTTTCAACTAATTGTTCTATTTGAAACTATGTGTTCGATAGTATGCCAGGAGAAGCGCCTGTTCTCTGAAATCTGTGGCGATGCCACTCGAAACCGTATGTGTTCGACGAAACTAAGTGGTCGACCTTGTGAGAGAGGATACTCCAGATGCGAAACTTATTTCCATTATAAACTAATTGTTCTATCTGAAACTAAGTGTTCGATACTGTGCCAGGAGAAGCGCCTGCTCTCTGGAATCTGTGGCGATGCCACTCGAAACGGTATGTGTTCGACGAAACTAAGTTGTTGATCTTGCGAGAGAGGAAACTCCAGATGCGAAACATAGTTCCATTTTAAACTGATTGTTCTATTTGAAACTAAGTGTTCGATACTGTGCCAGTAGAAGCGCCTGTTCTCTGATATCTGTGGCGATGCCACTGGAATCGTATGTGTTCGATGAAACTAAGTGGTCCACCTTGTGAGAGAGGAAACTCCAGATGCGAAACTTAGTTCCATTTTAAACTAATTGTTCTATCTGAATCTATGTGTTCGATAAGGTGCCAGGAGAAGCGCCTGTTCTCTGAAATCTGTGGCGATGCCACTCGAAACTGTATGTGTTCGACGAAACTAAGTCGTCGACCTTGTGAGAGAAGAAGCTCCAGATGCGAAACTTAGTAGCAATTTAAACTAATTGTTCTATCTGAATCTATGTGTTCGATAAGGTGCCAGGAGAAGCGCCTGCTCTCTGAAATCTGTGGCGATGCCACTCGAAACCGTATGTGTTCGACGAAACTAAGTCGTCGACCTTGTGAGAGAAGAAGCTCCAGATGCGAAGCTTAGTACCAATTTAAACTAATTGTTCTATCTGAAACTATGTGTTCGATACGGTGCAGCGAGAAGCGCTTGTTCTCTGAAATCTGTGGCGATGCCACTCGAAACCGTATGTGTTCGACGAAACTAAGTGGCCGACATTGTGAGAGAGGAAACTCCAGATGCGAAACTTAGTTCCATTTTAAACTAATTGTTCTACCTGAAACTAAGGGTTCGATACTGTGCCAGGAGAAGCGCCTGTTCTCTGAAATCTGTGGCGGTGCCACTCGAAACAGTATGTGTTCCACGAAATTAAGTGGTCGACCTTGTGAGAGAGGAAACTCCAGATGCGAAATATAGTTCCATTTTAAACTAATTGTTCTATCTGAAACTAAGTGTTCGATACTGTTCCATAAGAAGCGCCTGTTCTCTGAAATGTGTGGCGATGCCACTCGAAACCGTATGTGTTCGACGAAACAAACTGGTCGACGTTGTGAGAGGGGAAACTCCAGATGCGAAACTTAGTTCCATTTTAAACTAATTGTTCTATCTGAATCTATGTGTTCGATAAGGTGCCAGGAGAAGCGCCTGTTCTCTGAAATCTGTGGCGATGCCACTCGAAACTGTATGTGTTCGACGAAACTAAGTCGTCGACCTTGTGGGAGAGTAAACTCCAGATGCGAAACTTAGTTCCACTTTAAACTAATTGCTCTATCTGAAACTAAGTGTTCGATACTGTGCCAGGAGAAGCGCCTGTTCTCTGAAATCTGTGGCGGTGCCACTGGAAACCGTATGTGTTCGACGAAACTAAGTGGTCGACCTTGTGAGAGAGGATTCACCAGATGCGGAACATAGTTCCATTTTAAACTAATTGTTCTATCTGAAACTAAGTGTTCGATACTGTGCCAGGAGAAGCGCCTGTTCTCTGAAATCTGTGGCGATGCCACTCCAAACCGTATGTGTTCGACGAAATTAAGTAGTCGACCTTGTGAGAGAGGAATCTCCAGATGCGTAACTTATTTACATTTTAAAATAATTGATCTATCTGAAACTAAGTGTTCGACACTGTGCCAGGAGAAGCGCCTGTTCTCTGAAATCTGTGGCGATGCCACCCGAAACCGTATGAGTTCGACGAAACTAAGTGGTCGACCTTGTGAGAGAGGAAACTCCAAATTGCGAAACTTAGTTCATTTTAAACTAATAATCGTATCTGAAACTAAGTGTTCGATACTGTGCCAGGAGAAGCGCCTGTTCTCTGAAATGTCTGGCGATGCCACTCGAAACCGTATGTGTTTCCGCGAAACTAAGTGGCCGACCTTGTAAGAGAGGAAACTCCAGATGCGAAACTTAGTTCCATTTCAAACTAATTGTTCTATCTGAAACTAAGTGTTCGATAATGTGCGAGGAGAAGAGCCTGTTCTCTGAAATCTGTGGCGATGCTATTCGAAACCATATGTGTTCGACGAAACTAAGTGGTCGACCTTGTGAGAGAGGAAACTCCAGCAGCGAAACTTAGTTGCTTTTTAAACTAATTGTTCTATCTGAAACTATGTGTTCGATACTGTGCCAGTAGAAGCGTCTGTTCTCTGAAAACTGTGGCGATGCCACTCGAAACCGTATTTGTTCGACGAAACTAAGTTGTCGACCTTGTGAGAGAGGAAACTCCAAATGCGAAACTTAGTTCCATTTTAAACTAATTGTTCTATCTGAAACTAAGTGTTCGATACTGTGCCAGGAGAAGCGCCTGTTCTCTGAAATCTGTGGCGATGCCACTCGAAACCGTATGAGCTCGACGAAACTAAGTGGTCGACCTTGTGAGAGAGGAAACTCCAGATGCGAAACATAATTCCATTTTAAACTAATTGTTCTGTCTGACATAAGTGTTCGATACTGTGCCAGGAGAAGCGCCTGTTCTCTGAAATCTGTGGCGATGCTACTCGAAACCGTATGTGTTCCACGAATCTGAGTTGTCGCCTTGTGAGAGAGGAAACTCCAGATGCGAAATTTAGTTCCATTTTAAACTAATTGTTCTATCTAAAACTAAGTGTTCGATACTGTGCTAGGAGAAGTGCCTGTTCTCTGAAATCTGTGGCGATGCCCCTCGAAACCGTATGTGTTCGACGAAACTAAGTGGCCGACCTTGTGAGAGAGGAAACTCCAGATGCGAAACTTAGTTCCATTTTAAACTAATTGTTCTATCTGAAACTAAGTGTTCGATACTGTGCCAGGAGAAGCGCCTGTACTCTGAACTGTGTGGCGATGCGGCTCGAAACCGTATGTGTTCGACGAAACTAAGTGGTTGAACTTGTGAGAGAGGATACTCCAGATGCGAAACATAGTTCCATTTTAAACTAATTGTTCTGTCTGACATACGTGTTCGATACTGTGCCAGGAGAAGCGCCTGCTCTCTGAAATCTGTGGCGATGCTACTCGAAACCATATGTGTTCGACGAAACTAAGTGGTTGAACTTGTGAGAGAGGATACTCCAGATGCGAAACATAGTTCCATTTAAAATTAATTGTTCTATCTGAACTAAGTGTTCGATACTGTGCCAGGAGAAGCGCCTGTACTCTGAACTGTGTGGCGATGCCGCTCGAAACCGTATGTGTTCGACGAAACTAAGTGGTTGAACTTGTGAGAGAGGATACTCCAGATGCGAAACATAGTTCCATTTTAAACTAATTGTTCTGTCTGACATACGTGTTCGATACTGTGCCAGGAGAAGCGCCTGTTCTCTGAAATCTGTGGCGATGCCACTCGAAACCATATGTGTTCATCGAAACTAAGTGGTCGACCTTGTGAGAGAGGAAACTCCAGATGCGAAACATAGTTCCATTTTAAACTAATTGTTTTATTTGAAACTAAGTGTTCGATACTGTGCCAGGAGAAGCGCCTGTACTCTGAACTGTGTGGCGATGCCGCTCGAAACCGTATGTGTTCGACGAAACTAAGTGGTTGAACTTGTGAGAGAGGATACTCCAGATGCGAAACATAGTTCCATTTTAAACTAATTGTTCTGTCTGACATACGTGTTCGATACTGTGCCAGGAGAAGCGCCTGTTCTCTGAAATCTGTGGCGATGCCACTCGAAACCATATGTGTTCATCGAAACTAAGTGGTCGACCTTGTGAGAGAGGAAACTCCAGATGCGAAACATAGTTCCATTTTAAACTAATTGTTTTATTTGAAACTAAGTGTTCGATACTGTGCCAGTAGAAGCGCCTGTTCTCTGAAATCTGTGGCGATACCACTCGAAACCGTATGTGTTTGACGAAACTAAGTGGTCCACCTTGTGAAAGAAGAAGCTCCAGATGCGAAGCTTAGTACCAATTTAAACTAATTGTTCTATCTGAATCTATGTGTTCGATAAGGTGCCAGGAGAAGCGCCTGTTCTCTGAAACCTGTGGCGATGCCACTCGAAACCGTATGTGTTCGACGAAACTAAGTCGTCGACCTTGTGAGAGACGAAGCTCCAGATGCGAAGCTTAGTACCAATTTAAACTAATTGTTCTATCTGAAACTATGTGTTCGATACGGTGCAGCGAGAAGCGCTTGTTCTCTGAAATCTGTGGCGATGCCACTCGAAACCGTATGTGTTCGACGAAACTAAGTGGCCGACCTTGTGAGAGAGGAAACTCCAGATGCGAAACTTATTTCGATTTTCAACTAATTGTTCTATTTGAAACTATGTGTTCGATAATATGCCAGGAGAAGCGCCTGTTCTCTGAAATCTGTGGCGATGCCACTCGAAACCGTATGTGTTCGACGAAACTAAGTGGTCGACCTTGTGAGAGAGGATACTCCAGATGCGAAACTTATTTCCATTATAAACTAATTGTTCTATCTGAAACTAAGTGTTCGATACTGTGCCAGGAGAAGCGCCTGCTCTCTGGAATCTGTGGCGATGCCACTCGAAACGGTATGTGTTCGACGAAACTAAGTTGTTGATCTTGCGAGAGAGGAAACTCCAGATGCGAAACATAGTTCCATTTTAAACTGATTGTTCTATTTGAAACTAAGTGTTCGATACTGTGCCAGTAGAAGCGCCTGTTCTCTGATATCTGTGGCGATGCCACTGGAATCGTATGTGTTCGATGAAACTAAGTGGTCCACCTTGTGAGAGAGGAAACTCCAGATGCGAAACTTAGTTCCATTTTAAACTAATTGTTCTATCTGAATCTATGTGTTCGATAAGGTGCCAGGAGAAGCGCCTGTTCTCTGAAATCTGTGGCGATGCCACTCGAAACTGTATGTGTTCGACGAAACTAAGTCGTCGACCTTGTGAGAGAAGAAGCTCCAGATGCGAAACTTAGTACCAATTTAAACTAATTGTTCTATCTGAATCTATGTGTTCGATAAGGTGCCAGGAGAAGCGCCTGCTCTCTGAAATCTGTGGCGATGCCACTCGAAACCGTATGTGTTCGACGAAACTAAGTCGTCGACCTTGTGAGAGAAGAAGCTCCAGATGCGAAGCTTAGTACCAATTTAAACTAATTGTTCTATCTGAAACTATGTGTTCGATACGGTGCAGCGAGAAGCGCTTGTTCTCTGAAATCTGTGGCGATGCCACTCGAAACCGTATGTGTTCGACGAAACTAAGTGGCCGACATTGTGAGAGAGGAAACTCCAGATGCGAAACTTAGTTCCATTTTAAACTAATTGTTCTACCTGAAACTAAGGGTTCGATACTGTGCCAGGAGAAGCGCCTGTTCTCTGAAATCTGTGGCGGTGCCACTCGAAACAGTATGTGTTCCACGAAATTAAGTGGTCGACCTTGTGAGAGAGGAAACTCCAGATGCGAAATATAGTTCCATTTTAAACTAATTGTTCTATCTGAAACTAAGTGTTCGATACTGTTCCATAAGAAGCGCCTGTTCTCTGAAATGTGTGGCGAGGCCACTCGAAACCGTATGTGTTCGACGAAACAAACTGGTCGACGTTGTGAGAGGGGAAACTCCAGATGCGAGACTTAGTTCCATTTTAAACTAATTGTTCTATCTGAATCTATGTGTTCGATAAGGTGCCAGGAGAAGCGCCTGTTCTCTGAAATCTGTGGCGATGCCACTCGAAACTGTATGTGTTCGACGAAACTAAGTCGTCGACCTTGTGGGAGAGTAAACTCCAGATGCGAAACTTAGTTCCACTTTAAACTAATTGCTCTATCTGAAACTAAGTGTTCGATACTGTGCCAGGAGAAGCGCCTGTTCTCTGAAATCTGTGGCGGTGCCACTGGAAACCGTATGTGTTCGACGAAACAAACTGGCCGACCTTGTGAGAGAGGAAACTCCAAATGCGAAATTTAGTTTCATTTTAAACTAACTGTACTATCTGAAACTAAATGTACGATACTGTGCCAGGAGAAGCGCCTGTTCTCTGAAAACAGTGGCGATGATACTCGAAACCGTATGTGTTCGATGAAACTAAGTGGCCGACATTGTGAGAGAGGAAACTCCAGATGCGAAACTTAGTTCCATTTTAAACTAATTGTTCTGTCTGAAACTAAGTGTTCGATACTGTGCCAGGAGAAGCGCCTGCTCTCTGGAATCTGTGGCGATGCCACTCGAAACCGTATGTGTTCGACGAAACTAAGTTGTTGATGTTGCGAGAGAGGAAACTCCAGATGCGAAACATAGTTCCATTTTAAACTGATTGTTCTATTTGAAACTAAGTGTTCGATACTGTGCCAGTAGAAGCGCCTGTTCTCTGATATCTGTGGCGATGCCACTGGAATCGTATGTGTTCGATGAAACTAAGTGGTCCACCTTGTGAGAGAGGAAACGCCAGATGCGAAACTTAGTTCCATTTTAAACTAATTGTTCTATCTGAATCTATGTGTTCGATAAGGTGCCAGGAGAAGCGCCTGTTCTCTGAAATCTGTGGCGATGCCACTCGAAACTGTATGTGTTCGACGAAACTAAGTCGTCGACCTTGTGAGAGAAGAAGCTCCAGATGCGAAACTTAGTACCAATTTAAACTAATTGTTCTATCTGAATCTATGTGTTCGATAAGGTGCCAGGAGAAGCGCCTGCTCTCTGAAATCTGTGGCGATGCCACTCGAAACCGTATGTGTTCGACGAAACTAAGTCGTCGACCTTGTGAGAGAAGAAGCTCCAGATGCGAAGCTTAGTACCAATTTAAACTAATTGTTCTATCTGAAACTATGTGTTCGATACGGTGCAGCGAGAAGCGCTTGTTCTCTGAAATCTGTGGCGATGCCACTCGAAACCGTATGTGTTCGACGAAACTAAGTGGCCGACATTGTGAGAGAGGAAACTCCAGATGCGAAACTTAGTTCCATTTTAAACTAATTGTTCTACCTGAAACTAAGTGTTCGATACTGTGCCAGGAGAAGCGCCTGTTCTCTGAAATCTGTGGCGGTGCCACTCGAAACCGTATGTGTTCCACGAAACTAAGTGGTCGACCTTGTGAGAGAGGAAACTCCAGATGCGAAATATAGTTCCATTTTAAACTAATTGTTCTACCTGAAACTAAGTGTTCGGTACTGTGCCAGGAGAAGCGCCTGTTCTCTGAAATCTGTGGCGGTGCCACTCGAAACCGTATGTGTTCGACGAAACAAACTGGTCGACGTTGTGAGAGGGGAAACTCCAGATGCGAAATATAGTTCCATTTTAAACTAATTGTTCTATCTGAAACTAAGTGTTCGATACTGTTCCATAAGAAGCGCCTGTTCTCTGAAATGTGTGGCGATGCCACTCGAAACCGTATGTGTTCGACGAAACAAACTGGTCGACGTTGTGAGAGGGGAAACTCCAGATGCGAAACTTAGTTCCATTTTAAACTAATTGTTCTATCTGAATCTATGTGTTCGATAAGGTGCCAGGAGAAGCGCCTGTTCTCTGAAATCTGTGGCGATGCCACTCGAAACTGTATGTGTTCGACGAAACTAAGTCGTCGACCTTGTTGGAGAGTAAACTCCAGATGCGAAACTTAGTTCCACTTTAAACTAATTGCTCTATCTGAAACTAAGTGTTCGATACTGTGCCAGGAGAAGCGCCTGTTCTCTGAAATCTGTGGCGATGCCACTCGAAACCGTATGTGTTCGACGAAACAAACTGGCCGACCTTGTGAGAGAGGAAACTCCAAATGCGAAATTTAGTTTCATTTTAAACTAACTGTACTATCTGAAACTAAATGTACGATACTGTGCCAGGAGAAGCGCCTGTTCTCTGAAAACAGTGGCGATGATACTCGAAACCGTATGTGTTCGATGAAACTAAGTGGCCGACATTGTGAGAGAGGAAACTCCAGATGCGAAACTTAGTTCCATTTTAAACTAATTGTTCTACCTGAAACTAAGTGTTCGATACTGTGCCAGGAGAAGCGCCTGTTCTCTGAAATCTGTGGCGGTGCCACTCGAAACCCTATGTGTTCCACGAAACTAAGTGGTCGACCTTGTGGGAGAGTAAACTCCAGATGCGAAACTTAGATCCACTTTAAACTAATTGCTCTATCTGAAACTAAGTGTTCGATACTGTGCCAGGAGAGGCGCCTGTTCTCTGAAATCAGTGGCGATGCTACTCGAAACCGTATGTGTTCGACGAAACCAAGTGGTCCACCTTATGAGAGAGGAAGCTCCAGATGCGAAGCTTAGTTCCATTTTAAAGTAATTGTTCTATCTGATACTAAGTGTTCGATACTGTGCCTCTAGAAGCGCCTGTTCTCTGAAACCTGTGGCGTTGCTACTCGAAACCGTAGGTGTTCGTCGAAATTAAGTGGTCGCGTTGTGAGGGAAGAAACTCCAGATGCGAAATTTAGTACAATTTTAGACTAATTGTTCTATCTGAAACTATGTGTCTGATACTGTGCCAGGAGAAGCGCCGGTTCTCTGAAATCTGTGGCGCTGCCACTTGAAACCGTATGTGTTCAACGAAACTAAGTGGTCGACCTTGTTAGAGAGGAAACTCCAGATGCGAAGCTTAGTTCCATTGTAAACTAATTGTTCTATCTGATACTAAGCGTTCGATACTGTGCCAGGAGAAGCGCCTGTTCTCTGAAATGTGCGGGGATGCCACTCGAAACCGTATGTGTTCGAGGAAAATAAGTGGTTGATCTTGTGAGAGAGGAAACTCCAGATGCGAAACTTAGTTCCATTTCAAACTGATTGTTCTAACTGAAACTTAGTGTTTGATAATGAGCCAGGAGAAGCGACTGTTCTCTGAAATCTGTGGCGATGCCACTCGAAACCGTAGGTGTTCGACGAAATTAAGTGGTCGCCTTGTGAGGGAAGAAACTCCAGATGCGAAATTTAGTACAATTTTAGACTAATTGTTCTATCTGAAACTATGTGTCTGATACTGTGCCAGGAGAAGCGCCTGTTCTCTGATATCTTTGGCGATGCCACTCGAAACCGTATGTGTTCCACGAAACTAAGTTGTCGACCTTGTAAGAGAGGAAACTCCAGATGCGAAACTTAGTTCCATTTTAACCTAATTGTTCTATCTGAAACTATGTGTTCGACACTGGGCCTGGAGAAGCGCCTGTTCTCTGAAATCTGTGGCCATGCCACTCGAAACCGTATGTGTTCGACGAAACTAAGTGGTCGACCTTGTGGGAGAGGAAACTCCACATGCGAAACTTACTTCCATTTTAAACAAATTTTTCTATCTGAAACTAAGTGTTCGATACTGTGCCAGGAGAGGCGCCTGTTCTCTGAAATCTGTGGCGATGCTACTCGAAACCGTATGTGCTCGACGAAACTAAGTGGTCGCCTTTTGAAAGAGGAAACTCCAGATGCGAAACTTAGTACCATTTTAAACTAATTGTTATACCTGAAACTAAGTGTTCGATACTGTGCCAGGAGAAGCGCCTGTTCTCTGAAATCTGTGGCGATGCCACTCGAAACCGTACGTGTACCACGAAACTGAGTGGTCGACCTTGAAAGAGAGGAAACTCCAGATGCGAAACTTAGTTCCATTTTAACCTAATTGTTCTATCTGAAACTATGTGTTCGATACTGTGCCAGGAGAAGCGCCTGTTCTTTGAAATCTGTGTCGATGCCACTCGAAACCGTAGGTGTTCGACGAAATTAAGTGGTCGCCTTGTGAGGGAAGAAACTCCAGATGCGAAATTTAGTACAATTTTAGACTAATTGTTCTATCTGAAACTATGTGTCTGATACTGTGCCAGGAGAAGCGCCTGTTCTCTGAAATCTGTGGCGATGCCACTCGAAACCGTATGTGTTCCACGAAACTAAGTGGTCGACCTTGTAAGAGAGGAAACTCCAGATGCGAAACTTAGTTCCATTTTAACCTAATTGTTCTATCTGAAACTATGTGTTTGACACTGGGCCAGGAGAAGCGCATGTTCTCTGAAATCTGTGCCCATGCCACTCGAAACCGTATGTGTTCGACGAAACTAAGTGGTCGACCTTGTTGGAGAGGAAACTCCACATGCGAAACTTACTTCCATTTTAAACTAATTATTCTATCTGAAACTAAGTGTTCGATACTGTGCCAGGAGAAGCGCCTGTTCTTTGAAATCTGTGGCGATGCTACTCGAAACCGTATATGTTCGACGAAACTAGGTGGTCGACCTTGTGGGAGAGGAAACTCCAGATGCAAAACTTAGTTCCATTTTACACTAATTGTTCTATCTGAAACTAAGTGTTCATTACTGTGCCAGGAGAAGCGCCTGTTCTCTGAAATCTGTGGCGATGCTACTCGAAACCGTATATGTTCGACGAAACTAGGTGGTCGACCTTGTGGGAGAGGAAACTCCAGATGCAAAACTTTGTTCCATTTTACACTAATTGTTCTATCTGAAACTAAGTGTTCATTACTGTGCCAGGAGAAGCGCATGTTCTCTGAAATCTGTGGCCATGCCACTCGAAACCGTATGTGTTCGACGAAACTAAGTGGTCGACCTTGTGGGAGAGGAAACTCCACATGCGAAACTTACTTCCATTTTAAACTAATTATTCTATCTGAAACTAAGTGTTCGATACTGTGCCAGGAGAGGCGCCTGTTCTCTGAAATCTGTGGCGATGCTACTCGAAACCGTATGTGTTCGACGAAACTATGTGGTCGCCTTGTGAAAGAGGAAACTCCAGATGCGAAACTTAGTACCATTTTAAACTAATTGTTCTACCTGAAACTAAGTGTTCGATACTGTGCCAGAAGAAGCGCCTGTTCTCTGAAATCTGTGGCGATGCCACTCGAAACCGTATGTGTTCGACGAAACTAAGTGGTCGACCTTGTTGGAGAGGAAACTCCACATGCGAAACTTACTTCCATTTTAAACTAATTATTCTATCTGAAACTAAGTGTTCGATACTCTGCCGGGAGAAGCGCCTGTTCTCTGAAATCTGTGGCGTTGCCACTCGAAACCGTATGTGTTCAACGAAACTAAGTTGTCGACCTTGTGAGAGAGGAAACTCCAGATGCGAAACTTAGTTCCATTTTAAACTAATTGTTCTATCTGAAACTAAGTGTTCGATACTGTGCCAGGAGAAGCGCCTGTTCTTTGAAATCTGTGGCGATGCTACTCGAAACCGTATATGTTCGACGAAACTAGGTGGTCGACCTTGTGGGAGGGGAAACTCCAGATGCAAAACTTAGTTCCATTTTACACTAATTGTTCTATCTGAAACTAAGTGTTCATTACTGTGCCAGGAGAAGCGCCTGTTCTCTGAAATCTGTGGCGATGCTACTCGAAACCGTATATGTTCGACGAAACTAGGTGGTCGACCTTGTGAGGGAGGAAACTCCAGATGCAAAATTATTTCCATTTTAAACTAATTGTTCTCTCTGAAACTAAGTGTTCGATACTGTGCCAGCAGAAGCGCCTGTTCTCTGAAATCTGTGGCGATGCTACTCGAAACGGTATGTGTTCGACGAAACCAAGTGGTCCACCTTGTGAGAGAGGAAGCTCCAGATGCGAAGCTTAGTTCCATTTTAAAGTAAATGTTCTATCTGATACTAAGTGTTCGATACTGTGCCTGTAGAAGCGCCTGTTCTCTGAAACCTGTGGCGTTGCTACTCGAAACCGTATGTGTTCGACGAAACTAAGTGGCCGCCTTGTGAGAGAGGAAACTGCAGATGCGAAACTTAGTTCCATTTTGAACTAATTGTTCTCTCTGAAACTAAGTGTTCGATACTCTGCCAGGAGAAGCGCCTGTTCTCTGAAATCTGTGGCGTTGCCACTCGAAACCGTATGTGTTCAACGAAACTAAGTGGTCGACCTTGTGAGAGAGGAAACTCCAGATGCGAAACTTAGTTCCATTTTAAACTAATTGTTCTACCTGAAACTAAGTGTTCGATACTGTGCCAGGAGAAGCGCCTGTTCTTTGAAATCTGTGGCGATGCTACTCGAAACCGTATGTGTTCGACGAAACTAAGTGGCCGCCTTGTGAGAGAGGAAACTGCAGATGCGAAACTTAGTTCCATTTTGAACTAATTGTTCTCTCTGAAACTAAGTGTTCGATACTGTGCCTGTAGAAGCGCCTGTTCTCTGAAATCTGTGGCGTTGCCACTCGAAACCGTATGTGTTCAACGAAACTAAGTGGTCGACCTTGTGAGAGAGGAAACTCCAGATGCGAAACTTAGTTCCATTTTAAACTAATTGTTCTATCTGAAACTAAGTGTTCGATACTGTGCCAGGAGAAGCGCCTGTTCTTTGAAATCTGTGGCGATGCTACTCGAAACCGTATATGTTCGACGAAACTATGTGGTCGCCTTGTGAAAGAGGAAACTCCAGATGCGAAACTTAGTACCATTTTAAACTAATTGTTCTACCTGAAACTAAGTGTTCGATACTGTGCCAGAAGAAGCGCCTGTTCTCTGAAATCTGTGGCGATGCCACTCGAAACCGTATGTGTTCGACGAAACTAAGTGGCCGCCTTGTGAGAGAGGAAACTGCAGATGCGAAACTTAGTTCCATTTTTAACTAATTGTTCAATCTGAAACTAAGTGTTCGATACTCTGCAAGGAGATGCGCCTGTTCTCTGAAATCTGTGGCGTTGCCACTCGAAACCGTATGTGTTCAACGAAACTAAGTTGTCGACCTTGTGAGAGAGGAAACTCCAGATGCGAAACTTAGTTCCATTTTAAACTAATTGTTCTATCTGAAACTATGTGTTCGATACTGTGCCAGGAGAAGCGCCTGTTCTTTGAAATCTGTGGCGATGCTACTCGAAACCGTATATGTTCGACGAAACTAGGTGGTCGACCTTGTGGGAGGGGAAACTCCAGATGCAAAACTTAGTTCCATTTTACACTAATTGTTCTATCTGAAACTAAGTGTTCATTACTGTGCCAGGAGAAGCGCCTGTTCTCTGAAATCTGTGGCGATGCTACTCGAAACCGTATATGTTCGACGAAACTAGGTGGTCGACCTTGTGAGGGAGGAAACTCCAGATGCAAAATTATTTCCATTTTAAACTAATTGTTCTCTCTGAAACTAAGTGTTCGATACTGTGCCAGCAGAAGCGCCTGTTCTCTGAAATCTGTGGCGATGCTACTCGAAACGGTATGTGTTCGACCTAACCAAGTGGTCCACCTTGTGAGAGAGGAAGCTCCAGATGCGAAGCTTAGTTCCATTTTAAAGTAATTGTTCTATCTGATACTAAGTGTTCGATACTGTGCCGGTAGAAGCGCCTGTTCTCTGAAACCTGTGGCGTTGCTACTCGAAACCGTATGTGTTCGACGAAACTAAGTGGCCGCCTTGTGAGAGAGGAAACTCCAGATGCAAAACTTAGTTCCATTTTACACTAGCTGTTCTATCTGAAACTAAGTGTTCATTACTGTGCCAGGAGAAGCGCCTGTTCTCTGAAATCTGTGGCGATGCTACTCGAAACCGTATATGTTCGACGAAACCAAGTGGTCCACCTTGTGAGAGAGGAAGCTCCAGATGCGAAGCTTAGTTCCATTTTAAAGTAATTGTTCTATCTGATACTAAGTGTTCGATACTGTGCCTGTAGAAGCGCCTGTTCTCTGAAACCTGTGGCGTTGCTACTCGAAACCGTATGTTTTCGACGAAACTAAGTGGCCGCCTTGTGAGAGAGGAAACTGCAGATGCGAAACTTAGTTCCATTTTGAACTAATTGTTCAATCTGAAACTAAGTGTTCGATACTCTGCCAGGAGAAGCGCCTGTTCTCTGAAATCTGTGGCGTTGCCACTCGAAACCGTATATGTTCGACGAAACTAAGTGGTCCACCTTGTGAGAGAGGAAGCTCCAGATGCGAAGCTTAGTTCCATTTTAAAGTAAATGTTCTATCTGATACTAAGTGTTCGATACTGTGCCTGTAGAAGCGCCTGTTCTCTGAAACCTGTGGCGTTGCTACTCGAAACCGTATGTGTTCGACGAAACTAAGTGGCCGCCTTGTGAGAGAGGAAACTGCAGATGCGAAACTTAGTTCCATTTTGAACTAATTGTTCTCTCTGAAACTAAGTGTTCGATACTCTGCCAGGAGAAGCGCCTGTTCTCTGAAATCTGTGGCGTTGCCACTCGAAACCGTATGTGTTCAACGAAACTAAGTGGTCGACCTTGTGAGAGAGGAAACTCCAGATGCGAAACTTAGTTCCATTTTAAACTAATTGTTCTACCTGAAACTAAGTGTTCGATACTGTGCCAGGAGAAGCGCCTGTTCTTTGAAATCTGTGGCGATGCTACTCGAAACCGTATATGTTCGACGAAACTAGGTGGTCGAACTTGTGGGAGAGGAAACTCCAGATGCGAAACTTAGTACCATTTTAAACTAATTGTTCTACCTGAAACTAAGTGTTCATTACTGTGCCAGGAGAAGCGCCTGTTCTCTGAAATCTGTGGCGTTGCTACTCGAAACCGTATGTTTTCGACGAAACTAAGTGGCCGCCTTGTGAGAGAGGAAACTGCAGATGCGAAACTTAGTTCCATTTTGAACTAATTGTTCAATCTGAAACTAAGTGTTCGATACTCTGCCAGGAGAAGCGCCTGTTCTCTGAAATCTGTGGCGTTGCCACTCGAAACCGTATATGTTCGACGAAACTAAGTGGTCCACCTTGTGAGAGAGGAAGCTCCAGATGCGAAGCTTAGTTCCATTTTAAAGTAAATGTTCTATCTGATACTAAGTGTTCGATACTGTGCCTGTAGAAGCGCCTGTTCTCTGAAACCTGTGGCGTTGCTACTCGAAACCGTATGTGTTCGACGAAACTAAGTGGCCGCCTTGTGAGAGAGGAAACTGCAGATGCGAAACTTAGTTCCATTTTGAACTAATTGTTCTCTCTGAAACTAAGTGTTCGATACTCTGCCAGGAGAAGCGCCTGTTCTCTGAAATCTGTGGCGTTGCCACTCGAAACCGTATGTGTTCAACGAAACTAAGTGGTCGACCTTGTGAGAGAGGAAACTCCAGATGCGAAACTTAGTTCCATTTTAAACTAATTGTTCTACCTGAAACTAAGTGTTCGATACTGTGCCAGGAGAAGCGCCTGTTCTTTGAAATCTGTGGCGATGCTACTCGAAACCGTATATGTTCGACGAAACTAGGTGGTCGAACTTGTGGGAGAGGAAACTCCAGATGCGAAACTTAGTACCATTTTAAACTAATTGTTCTACCTGAAACTAAGTGTTCGATACTGTGCCAGAAGAAGCGCCTGTTCTCTGAAATCTGTGGCGATGCCACTCGAAACCGTATGTGTTCGGCGAAACTAAGTGGCCGACCTTGTGATTGAGGAAACTCCAGATGCGAAACTTAGTTCCATTTTAAAGTAATTGTTCTATCTGATACTAAATGTTCGATACTGTGCCTGTAGAAGCGCCTGTTCTCCGAAATCTGTGGCGTTGCCACTCGAAACCGTATGTGTTCAACGAAACTAAGTGGTCGACCTTGTGAGAGAGGAAACTCCAGATGCGAAACTTAGTTCCATTTTAAACTAATTGTTCTATCTGAAACTAAGTGTTCGATAATGTGCCAGGAGAAGCGCCTGTTCTTTGAAATCTGTGGCGATGCTACTCGAAACCGTATATGTTCGACGAAACTATGTGGTCGCCTTGTGAAAGAGGAAACTCCAGATGCGAAACTTAGTACCATTTTAAACTAATTGTTCTACCTGAAACTAAGTGTTCGATACTGTGCCAGAAGAAGCGCCTGTTCTCTGAAATCTGTGGCGATGCCACTCGAAACCGTATGTGTTCGACGAAACTAAGTGGCCGCCTTGTGAGAGAGGAAACTGCAGATGCGAAACTTAGTTCCATTTTGAACTAATTGTTCAATCTGAAACTAAGTGTTCGATACTCTGCAAGGAGAAGCGCCTGTTCTCTGGAATCTGTGGCGTTGCCACTCGAAACCGTATGTGTTCAACGAAACTAAGTTGTCGACCTTGTGAGAGAGGAAACTCCAGATGCGAAACTTAGTTCCATTTTAAACTAATTGTTCTATCTGAAACTATGTGTTCGATACTGTGCCAGGAGAAGCGCCTGTTCTTTGAAATCTGTGGCGATGCTACTCGAAACCGTATATGTTCGACGAAACTAGGTGGTCGACCTTGTGGGAGGGGAAACTCCAGATGCAAAACTTAGTTCCATTTTACACTAATTGTTCTATCTGAAACTAAGTGTTCATTACTGTGCCAGGAGAAGCGCCTGTTCTCTGAAATCTGTGGCGATGCTACTCGAAACCGTATATGTTCGACGAAACTAGGTGGTCGACCTTGTGAGGGAGGAAACTCCAGATGCAAAATTATTTGCATTTTAAACTAATTGTTCTCTCTGAAACTAAGTGTTCGATACTGTGCCAGCAGAAGCGCCTGTTCTCTGAAATCTGTGGCGATGCTACTCGAAACGGTATGTGTTCGACGAAACCAAGTGGTCCACCTTGTGAGAGAGGAAGCTCCAGATGCGAAGCTTAGTTCCATTTTAAAGTAATTGTTCTATCTGATACTAAGTGTTCGATACTGTGCCTGTAGAAGCGCCTGTTCTCTGAAACATGTGGCGTTGCTACTCGAAACCGTATGTGTTCGACGAAACTAAGTGGCCGCCTTGTGAGAGAGGAAACTCCAGATGCAAAACTTAGTTCCATTTTACACTAGCTGTTCTATCTGAAACTAAGTGTTCATTACTGTGCCAGGAGAAGCGCCTGTTCTCTGAAATCTGTGGCGATGCTACTCGAAACCGTATATGTTCGACGAAACCAAGTGGTCCACATTGTGAGAGAGGAAGCTCCAGATGCGAAGCTTAGTTCCATTTTAAAGTAATTGTTCTATCTGATACTAAGTGTTCGATACTGTGCCTGTAGAAGCGCCTGTTCTCTGAAACCTGTGGCGTTGCTACTCGAAACCGTATGTGTTCGACGAAACTAAGTGGCCGCCTTGTGAGAGAGGAAACTGCAGATGCGAAACTTAGTTCCATTTTGAACTAATTGTTCAATCTGAAACTAAGTGTTCGATACTCTGCCAGGAGAAGCGCCTGTTCTCTGAAATCTGTGGCGTTGCCACTCGAAACCGTATGTGTTCAACGAAACTAAGTTGTCGACCTTGTGAGAGAGGAAACTCCAGATGCGAAACTTAGTTCCATTTTAAACTAATTGTTCTATCTGAAACTAAGTGTTCGATACTGTGCCAGGAGAAGCGCCTGTTCTTTGAAATCTGTGGCGATGCTACTCGAAACCGTATATGTTCGACGAAACTAGGTGGTCGACCTTGTGGGAGGGGAAACTCCAGATGCAAAACTTAGTTCCATTTTACACTAATTGTTCTATCTGAAACTAAGTGTTCATTACTGTGCCAGGAGAAGCGCCTGTTCTCTGAAATCTGTGGCGATGCTACTCGAAACCGTATATGTTCGACGAAACTAGGTGGTCGACCTTGTGAGGGAGGACACTCCAGATGCAAAATTATTTGCATTTTAAACTAATTGTTCTCTCTGAAACTAAGTGTTCGATACTGTGCCAGCAGAAGCGCCTGTTCTCTGAATTCTGTGGCGATGCTACTCGAAACGGTATGTGTTCGACGAAACCAAGTGGTCCACCTTGTGAGAGAGGAAGCTCCAGATGCGAAGCTTAGTTCCATTTTAAAGTAATTGTTCTATCTGATACTAAGTGTTCGATACTGTGCCTGTAGAAGCGCCTGTTCTCTGAAACCTGTGGCGTTGCTACTCGAAACCGTATGTGTTCGACGAAACTAAGTGGCCGCCTTGTGAGAGAGGAAACTGCAGATGCGAAACTTAGTTCCATTTTGAACTAATTGTTCAATCTGAAACTAAGTGTTCGATACTCTGCCAGGAGAAGCGCCTGTACTCTGAAATCTGTGGCGTTGCCACTCGAAACCGTATGTGTTCAACGAAACTAAGTTGTCGACCTTGTGAGAGAGGAAACTCCAGATGCGAAACTTAGTTCCATTTTAAACTAATTGTTCTATCTGAAACTATGTGTTCGATACTGTGCCAGGAGAAGCGCCTGTTCTTTGAAATCTGTGGCGATGCTACTCGAAACCGTATATGTTCGACGAAACTAGGTGGTCGACCTTGTGGGAGGGGAAACTCCAGATGCAAAAGTTAGTTCCATTTTACACTAATTGTTCTATCTGAAACTAAGTGTTCATTACTGTGCCAGGAGAAGCGCCTGTTCTCTGAAATCTGTGGCGATGCTACTCGAAACCGTATATGTTCGACGAAACTAGGTGGTCGACCTTGTGAGGGAGGAAACTCCAGATGCAAAATTATTTCCATTTTAAACTAATTGTTCTCTCTGAAACTAAGTGTTCGATACTGTGCCAGCAGAAGCGCCTATTCTCTGAAATCTGTGGCGATGCTACTCGAAACGGTATGTGTTCGACGAAACCAAGTGGTCCACCTTGTGAGAGAGGAAGCTCCAGATGCGAAGCTTAGTTCCATTTTAAAGTAATTGTTCTATCTGATACTAAGTGTTCGATACTGTGCCTGTAGAAGCGCCTGTTCTCTGAAACCTGTGGCGTTGCTACTCGAAACCGTATGTGTTCGACGAAACTAAGTGGCCGCCTTGTGAGAGAGGAAACTCCAGATGCAAAACTTAGTTCCATTTTACACTAGCTGTTCTATCTGAAACTAAGTGTTCATTACTGTGCCAGGAGAAGCGCCTGTTCTCTGAAATCTGTGGCGATGCTACTCGAAACCGTATATGTTCGACGAAACCAAGTGGTCCACCTTGTGAGAGAGGAAGCTCCAGATGCGAAGCTTAGTTCCATTTTAAAGTAATTGTTCTATCTGATACTAAGTGTTCGATACTGTGCCTGTAGAAGCGCCTGTTCTCTGAAACCTGTGGCGTTGCTACTCGAAACCGTATGTGTTCGACGAAACTAAGTGGCCGCCTTGTGAGAGAGGAAACTGCAGATGCGAAACTTAGTTCCATTTTGAACTAATTGTTCAATCTGAAACTAAGTGTTCGATACTCTGCCAGGAGAAGCGCCTGTTCTCTGAAATCTGTGGCGTTGCCACTCGAAACCGTATGTGTTCAAAGAAACTAAGTTGTCGACCTTGTGAGAGAGGAAACTCCAGATGCGAAACTTAGTTCCATTTTAAACTAATTGTTCTATCTGAAACTATGTGTTCGATACTGTGCCAGGAGAAGCGCCTGTTCTTTGAAATCTGTGGCGATGCTACTCGAAACCGTATATGTTCGACGAAACTAGGTGGTCGACCTTGTGGGAGGGGAAACTCCAGATGCAAAACTTAGTTCCATTTTACACTAATTGTTCTATCTGAAACTAAGTGTTCATTACTGTGCCAGGAGAAGCGCCTGTTCTCTGAAATCTGTGGCGATGCTACTCGAAACCGTATATGTTCGACGAAACTAGGTGGTCGACCTTGTGAGGGAGGAAACTCCAGATGCAAAATTATTTGCATTTTAAACTAATTGTTCTCTCTGAAACTAAGTGTTCGATACTGTGCCAGCAGAAGCGCCTGTTCTCTGAATTCTGTGGCGATGCTACTCGAAACGGTATGTGTTCGACGAAACCAAGTGGTCCACCTTGTGAGAGAGGAAGCTCCAGATGCGAAGCTTAGTTCCATTTTAAAGTAATTGTTCTATCTGATACTAAGTGTTCGATACTGTGCCTGTAGAAGCGCCTGTTCTCTGAAACCTGTGGCGTTGCTACTCGAAACCGTATGTGTTCGACGAAACTAAGTGGCCGCCTTGTGAGAGAGGAAACTGCAGATGCGAAACTTAGTTCCATTTTGAACTAATTGTTCAATCTGAAACTAAGTGTTCGATACTCTGCCAGGAGAAGCGCCTGTACTCTGAAATCTGTGGCGTTGCCACTCGAAACCGTATGTGTTCAACGAAACTAAGTTGTCGACCTTGTGAGAGAGGAAACTCCAGATGCGAAACTTAGTTCCATTTTAAACTAATTGTTCTATCTGAAACTATGTGTTCGATACTGTGCCAGGAGAAGCGCCTGTTCTTTGAAATCTGTGGCGATGCTACTCGAAACCGTATATATTCGACGAAACTAGGTGGTCGACCTTGTGGGAGGGGAAACTCCAGATGCAAAAGTTAGTTCCATTTTACACTAATTGTTCTATCTGAAACTAAGTGTTCATTACTGTGCCAGGAGAAGCGCCTGTTCTCTGAAATCTGTGGCGATGCTACTCGAAACCGTATATGTTCGACGAAACTAGGTGGTCGACCTTGTGAGGGAGGAAACTCCAGATGCAAAATTATTTCCATTTTAAACTAATTGTTCTCTCTGAAACTAAGTGTTCGATACTGTGCCAGCAGAAGCGCCTGTTCTCTGAAATCTGTGGCGATGCTACTCGAAACGGTATGTGTTCGACGAAACCAAGTGGTCCACCTTGTGAGAGAGGAAGCTCCAGATGCGAAGCTTAGTTCCATTTTAAAGTAATTGTTCTATCTGATACTAAGTGTTCGATACTGTGCCTGTAGAAGCGCCTGTTCTCTGAAACCTGTGGCGTTGCTACTCGAAACCGTATGTGTTCGACGAAACTAAGTGGCCGCCTTGTGAGAGAGGAAACTGCAGATGCGAAACTTAGTTCCATTTTGAACTAATTGTTCTCTCTGAAACTAAGTGTTCGATACTCTGCCAGGAGAAGCGCCTGTTCTCTGAAATCTGTGGCGTTGCCACTCGAAACCGTATGTGTTCAACGAAACTAAGTGGTCGACCTTGTGAGAGAGGAAACTCCAGATGCGAAACTTAGTTCCATTTTAAACTAATTGTTCTATCTGAAACTAAGTGTTCGATACTGTGCCAGGAGAAGCGCCTGGTCTTTGAAATCTGTGGCGATGCTACTCGAAACCGTATATGTTCGACGAAACTAGGTGGTCGAACTTGTGGGAGAGGAAACTCCAGATGCAAAACTTAGTTCCATTTTACACTAGCTGTTCTATCTGAAACTAAGTGTTCATTACTGTGCCAGGAGAAGCGCCTGTTCTCTGAAATCTGTGGCGATGCTACTCGAAACCGTATATGTTCGACGAAACCAAGTGGTCCACCTTGTGAGAGAGGAAGCTCCAGATGCGAAGCTTAGTTCCATTTTAAAGTAATTGTTCTATCTGATACTAAGTGTTCGATACTGTGCCTGTAGAAGCGCCTGTTCTCTGAAACCTGTGGCGTTGCTACTCGAAACCGTATGTGTTCGACGAAACTAAGTGGCCGCCTTGTGAGAGAGGAAACTGCAGATGCGAAACTTAGTTCCATTTTGAACTAATTGTTCAATCTGAAACTAAGTGTTCGATACTCTGCCAGGAGAAGCGCCTGTTCTCTGAAATCTGTGGCGTTGCCACTCGAAACCGTATGTGTTCAACGAAACTAAGTTGTCGACCTTGTGAGAGAGGAAACTCCAGATGCGAAACTTAGTTCCATTTTAAACTAATTGTTCTATCTGAAACTATGTGTTCGATACTGTGCCAGGAGAAGCGCCTGTTCTTTGAAATCTGTGGCGATGCTACTCGAAACCGTATATGTTCGACGAAACTAGGTGGTCGACCTTGTGGGAGGGGAAACTCCAAATGCAAAACTTAGTTACATTTTACACTAATTGTTCTATCTGAAACTAAGTGTTCATTACTGTGCCAGGAGAAGCGCCTGTTCTCTGAAATCTGTGGCGATGCTACTCGAAACCGTATATGTTCGACGAAACTAGGTGGTCGACCTTGTGAGGGAGGAAACTCCAGATGCAAAATTATTTCCATTTTAAACTAATTGTTCTCTCTGAAACTAAGTGTTCGATACTGTGCCAGCAGAAGCGCCTGTTCTCTGAAACCTGTGGCGATGCTACTCGAAACGGTATGTGTTCGACGAAACCAAGTGGTCCACCTTGTGAGAGAGGAAGCTCCAGATGCGAAGCTTAGTTCCATTTTAAAGTAATTGTTCTATCTGATACTAAGTGTTCGATACTGTGCCTGTAGAAGCGCCTGTTCTCTGAAACCTGTGGCGTTGCTACTCGAAACCGTATGTGTTCGACGAAACTAAGTGGCCGCCTTGTGAGAGAGGAAACTGCAGATGCGAAACTTAGTTCCATTTTGAACTAATTGTTCAATCTGAAACTAAGTGTTCGATACTCTGCCAGGAGAAGCGCCTGTTCTCTGAAATCTGTGGCGTTGCCACTCGAAACCGTATGTGTTCAACGAAACTAAGTTGTCGACCTTGTGAGAGAGGAAACTCCAGATGCGAAACTTAGTTCCATTTTAAACTAATTGTTCTATCTGAAACTAAGTGTTCGATACTGTGCCAGGAGAAGCGCCTGTTCTTTGAAATCTGTGGCGATGCTACTCGAAACCGTATATGTTCGACGAAACTAGGTGGTCGACCTTGTGGGAGGGGAAACTCCAGATGCAAAACTTAGTTCCATTTTACACTAATTGTTCTATCTGAAACTAAGTGTTCATTACTGTGCCAGGAGAAGCGCCTGTTCTCTGAAATCTGTGGCGATGCTACTCGAAACCGTATATGTTCGACGAAACTAGGTGGTCGACCTTGTGAGGGAGGAAACTCCAGATGCAAAATTATTTGCATTTTAAACTAATTGTTCTCTCTGAAACTAAGTGTTCGATACTGTGCCAGCAGAAGCGCCTGTTCTCTGAATTCTGTGGCGATGCTACTCGAAACGGTATGTGTTCGACGAAACCAAGTGGTCCACCTTGTGAGAGAGGAAGCTCCAGATGCGAAGCTTAGTTCCATTTTAAAGTAATTGTTCTATCTGATACTAAGTGTTCGATACTGTGCCTGTAGAAGCGCCTGTTCTCTGAAACCTGTGGCGTTGCTACTCGAAACCGTATGTGTTCGACGAAACTAAGTGGCCGCCTTGTGAGAGAGGAAACTCCAGATGCAAAACTTAGTTCCATTTTACACTAGCTGTTCTATCTGAAACTAAGTGTTCATTACTGTGCCAGGAGAAGCGCCTGTTCTCTGAAATCTGTGGCGATGCTACTCGAAACCGTATATGTTCGACGAAACCAAGTGGTCCACCTTGTGAGAGAGGAAGCTCCAGATGCGAAGCTTAGTTCCATTTTAAAGTAATTGTTCTATCTGATACTAAGTGTTCGATACTGTGCCTGTAGAAGCGCCTGTTCTCTGAAACCTGTGGCGTTGCTACTCGAAACCGTATGTGTTCGACGAAACTAAGTGGCCGCCTTGTGAGAGAGGAAACTGCAGATGCGAAACTTAGTTCCATTTTGAACTAATTGTTCAATCTGAAACTAAGTTGTCGATACTCTGCCAGGAGAAGCGCCTGTTCTCTGAAATCTGTGGCGTTGCCACTCGAAACCGTATGTGTTCAACGAAACTAAGTTGTCGACCTTGTGAGAGAGGAAACTCCAGATGCGAAACTTAGTTCCATTTTAAACTAATTGTTCTATCTGAAACTATGTGTTCGATACTGTGCCAGGAGAAGCGCCTGTTCTTTGAAATCTGTGGCGATGCTACTCGAAACCGTATATGTTCGACGAAACTAGGTGGTCGACCTTGTGGGAGGGGAAACTCCAGATGCAAAAGTTAGTTCCATTTTACACTAATTGTTCTATCTGAAACTAAGTGTTCATTACTGTGCCAGGAGAAGCGCCTGTTCTCTGAAATCTGTGGCGATGCTACTCGAAACCGTATATGTTCGACGAAACTAGGTGGTCGACCTTGTGAGGGAGGAAACTCCAGATGCAAAATTATTTCCATTTTAAACTAATTGTTCTCTCTGAAACTAAGTGTTCGATACTGTGCCAGCAGAAGCGCCTGTTCTCTGAAATCTGTGGCGATGCTACTCGAAACCGTATGTGTTCGACGAAACCAAGTGGTCCACCTTGTGAGAGAGGAAGCTCCAGATGCGAAGCTTAGTTCCATTTTAAAGTAATTGTTCTATCTGATACTAAGTGTTCGATACTGTGCCTGTAGAAGCGCCTGTTCTCTGAAACCTGTGGCGTTGCTACTCGAAACCGTATGTGTTCGACGAAACTAAGTGGCCGCCTTGTGAGAGAGGAAACTCCAGATGCGAAACTTAGTTCCATTTTGAACTAATTGTTCTCTCTGAAACTAAGTGTTCGATACTCTGCCAGGAGAAGCGCCTGTTCTCTGAAATCTGTGGCGTTGCCACTCGAAACCGTATGTGTTCAACGAAACTAAGTGGTCGACCTTGTGAGAGAGGAAACTCCAGATGCGAAACTTAGTTCCATTTTAAACTAATTGTTCTATCTGAAACTAAGTGTGCGATACTGTGCCAGGAGAAGTGCCTGTTCTTTGAAATCTGTGGCGATGCTACTCGAAACCGTATATGTTCGACGAAACTAGGTGGTCGAACTTGTGGGAGAGGAAACTCCAGATGCAAAACTTAGTTCCATTTTACACTAGCTGTTCTATCTGAAACTAAGTGTTCATTACTGTGCCAGGAGAAGCGCCTGTTCTCTGAAATCTGTGGCGATGCTACTCGAAACCGTATATGTTCGACGAAACCAAGTGGTCCACCTTGTGAGAGAGGAAGCTCCAGATGCGAAGCTTAGTTCCATTTTAAAGTAATTGTTCTATCTGATACTAAGTGTTCGATACTGTGCCTGTAGAAGCGCCTGTTCTCTGAAACCTGTGGCGTTGCTACTCGAAACCGTATGTGTTCGACGAAACTAAGTGGCCGCCTTGTGAGAGAGGAAACTGCAGATGCGAAACTTAGTTCCATTTTGAACTAATTGTTCAATCTGAAACTAAGTGTTCGATACTCTGCCAGGAGAAGCGCCTGTTCTCTGAAATCTGTGGCGTTGCCACTCGAAACCGTATGTGTTCAACGAAACTAAGTTGTCGACCTTGTGAGAGAGGAAACTCCAGATGCGAAACTTAGTTCCATTTTAAACTAATTGTTCTATCTGAAACTATGTGTTCGATACTGTGCCAGGAGAAGCGCCTGTTCTTTGAAATCTGTGGCGATGCTACTCGAAACCGTATATGTTCGACGAAACTAGGTGGTCGACCTTGTGGGAGGGGAAACTCCAAATGCAAAACTTAGTTACATTTTACACTAATTATTCTATCTGAAACTAAGTGTTCATTACTGTGCCAGGAGAAGCGCCTGTTCTCTGAAATCTGTGGCGATGCTACTCGAAACCGTATATGTTCGACGAAACTAGGTGGTCGACCTTGTGAGGGAGGAAACTCCAGATGCAAAATTATTTCCATTTTAAACTAATTGTTCTCTCTGAAACTAAGTGTTCGATACTGTGCCAGCAGAAGCGCCTGTTCTCTGAAATCTGTGGCGATGCTACTCGAAACGGTATGTGTTCGACGAAACCAAGTGGTCCACCTTGTGAGAGAGGAAGCTCCAGATGCGAAGCTTAGTTCCATTTTAAAGTAATTGTTCTATCTGATACTAAGTGTTCGATACTGTGCCTGTAGAAGCGCCTGTTCTCTGAAACCTGTGGCGTTGCTACTCGAAACCGTATGTGTTCGACGAAACTAAGTGGCCGCCTTGTGAGAGAGGAAACTCCAGATGCGAAACTTAGTTCCATTTTGAACTAATTGTTCTCTCTGAAACTAAGTGTTCGATACTCTGCCAGGAGAAGCGCCTGTTCTCTGAAATCTGTGGCGTTGCCACTCGAAACCGTATGTGTTCAACGAAACTAAGTGGTCGACCTTGTGAGAGAGGAAACTCCAGATGCGAAACTTAGTTCCATTTTAAACTAATTGTTCTATCTGAAACTAAGTGTGCGATACTGTGCCAGGAGAAGTGCCTGTTCTTTGAAATCTGTGGCGATGCTACTCGAAACCGTATATGTTCGACGAAACTAGGTGGTCGAACTTGTGGGAGAGGAAACTCCAGATGCAAAACTTAGTTCCATTTTACACTAGCTGTTCTATCTGAAACTAAGTGTTCATTACTGTGCCAGGAGAAGCGCCTGTTCTCTGAAATTTGTGGCGATGCTACTCGAAACCGTATATGTTCGACGAAACCAAGTGGTCCACCTTGTGAGAGAGGAAGCTCCAGATGCGAAGCTTAGTTCCATTTTAAAATAATTGTTCTATCTGATACTAAGTGTTCGATACTGTGCCTGTAGAAGCGCCTGTTCTCTGAAACCTGTGGCGTTGCTACTCGAAACCGTATGTGTTCGACGAAACTAAGTGGCCGCCTTGTGAGAGAGGAAACTGCAGATGCGAAACTTAGTTCCATTTTGAACTAATTGTTGAATCTGAAACTAAGTGTTCGATACTCTGCCAGGAGAAGCGCCTGTTCTCTGAAATCTGTGGCGTTGCCACTCGAAACCGTATGTGTTCAACGAAACTAAGTGGTCGACCTTGTGAGAGAGGAAACTCCAGATGCGAAACTTAGTTCCATTTTAAACTAATTGTTCTATCTGAAACTAAGTGTTCGATACTGTGCCAGGAGAAGCGCCTGTTCTTTGAAATCTGTGGCGATGCTACTCGAAACCGTATATGTTCGACGAAACTAGGTGGTCGACCTTGTGGGAGGGGAAACTCCGGATGCAAAACTTAGTTCCATTTTACACTAATTGTTCTATCTGAAACTAAGTGTTCATTACTGTGCCAGGAGAAGCGCCTGTTCTCTGAAATCTGTGGCGATGCTACTCGAAACCGTATATGTTCGACGAAACTAGGTGGTCGACCTTGTGAGGGAGGAAACTCCAGATGCAAAATTATTTCAATTTTAAACTAATTGTTATCTCTGAAACTAAGTGTTCGATACTGTGCCAGCAGAAGCGCCTGTTCTCTGAAATCTGTGGCGATGCTACTCGAAACCGTATGTGTTCGACGAAACCAAGTGGTCCACCTTGTGAGAGAGGAAGCTCCAGATGCGAAGCTTAGTTCCATTTTAAAGTAATTGTTCTATCTGATACTAAGTGTTCGATACTGTGCCTGTAGAAGCGCCTGTTCTCTGAAACCTGTGGCGTTGCTACTCGAAACCGTATGTGTTCGACGAAACTAAGTGGTCGACCTGCTGAGAGAGGAAACTGCAGATGCGAAACTTAGTTCCATTTTGAACTAATTGTTCTCTCTGAAACTAAGTGTTCGATTCTCTGCCAGGAGAAGCGCCTGTTCTCTGAAATCTGTGGCGTTGCCACTCGAAACCGTATGTGTTCAACGAAACTAAGTGGTCGACCAGCTGAGAGAGGAAACTGCAGATGCGAAACTTAGTTCCATTTTGAACTAATTGTTCTCTCTGAAACTAAGTGTTCGATACTCTGCCAGGAGAAGCGCCTGTTCTCTGAAATCTGTGGCGTTGCCACTCGAAACCGTATGTGTTCAACGAAACTAAGTGGTCGACCTTGTGAGAGAGGAAACTCCAGATGTGAAACTTAGTTCCATTTAAAACTAATTGTTCTATCTGAATCTAAGTGTTCGATACTGTGCCAGGAGAAGCGCCTGCTCTCTAAAATCTGTGGCGATGCTACTCGAAACCGTATGTGTTCGACGAATCTAAATGGCCGACCTTGTGAGAGAGGAAACTCCAGATGCGAAACTTAGTTCCATTTTAAACTAATTGTTCTATCTGAAACTAAGTGTTCGACAAAACTAAGTGGCCGACCTTGTGAGAGAAGAAACTCAAGATGCGAAGCTTTGTTGCATTTTAAAGTAATTGTTCTATCTGATACTAAGTGTTCGATACTGTGCCAGGAGAAGCGCCTGTTCTTTGAAACCTGTGGCGATGCCACTCGAAACCGTACGTGTTCGACGAAACTAAGTGGGCGCCTTGTGAGGGAAGAAACTCCAGATGCAAAACTTAGTACCATTTTAAACCAATTGTTCTATCTGAAACTATGTGTTCGATACTGTGCCAGGAGAAGCGCCTGTCCTCTGAAATGTGTGGCGATGCCACTCGAAACCGTATGTGTTCGACGAAACTAAGTGGTTGACCTTGTGAGAGAGGAAGCTCCAGATGCGAAGCTTAGTTCCATTTTAAAGTAATTGTTCTATCTGATACTAAGTGTTCGATACTGTGCCTGTAGAAGCGCCTGTTCTCTGAAACCTGTGGCGTTGCTACTCGAAACCGTATGTGTTCGACGAAACTAAGTGGCCGCCTTGTGAGAGAGGAAACTGCAGATGCGAAACTTAGTTCCATTTTGAACTAATTGTTCAATCTGAAACTAAGTTGTCGATACTCTGCCAGGAGAAGCGCCTGTTCTCTGAAATCTGTGGCGTTGCCACTCGAAACCGTATGTGTTCAACGAAACTAAGTTGTCGACCTTGTGAGAGAGGAAACTCCAGATGCGAAACTTAGTTCCATTTTAAACTAATTGTTCTATCTGAAACTATGTGTTCGATACTGTGCCAGGAGAAGCGCCTGTTCTTTGAAATCTGTGGCGATGCTACTCGAAACCGTATATGTTCGACGAAACTAGGTGGTCGACCTTGTGGGAGGGGAAACTCCAGATGCAAAAGTTAGTTCCATTTTACACTAATTGTTCTATCTGAAACTAAGTGTTCATTACTGTGCCAGGAGAAGCGCCTGTTCTCTGAAATCTGTGGCGATGCTACTCGAAACCGTATATGTTCGACGAAACTAGGTGGTCGACCTTGTGAGGGAGGAAACTCCAGATGCAAAATTATTTCCATTTTAAACTAATTGTTCTCTCTGAAACTAAGTGTTCGATACTGTGCCAGCAGAAGCGCCTGTTCTCTGAAATCTGTGGCGATGCTACTCGAAACGGTATGTGTTCGACGAAACCAAGTGGTCCACCTTGTGAGAGAGGAAGCTCCAGATGCGAAGCTTAGTTCCATTTTAAAGTAATTGTTCTATCTGATACTAAGTGTTCGATACTGTGCCTGTAGAAGCGCCTGTTCTCTGAAACCTGTGGCGTTGCTACTCGAAACCGTATGTGTTCGACGAAACTAAGTGACCGCCTTGTGAGAGAGGAAACTGCAGATGCGAAACTTAGTTCCATTTTAAACTAATTGTTCTCTCTGAAACTAAGTGTTCGATACTCTGCCAGGAGAAGCGCCTGTTCTCTGAAATCTGTGGCGTTGCCACTCGAAACCGTATGTGTTCAACGAAACTAAGTGGTCGACCTTGTGAGAGAGGAAACTCCAGATGCGAAACTTAGTTCCATTTTAAACTAATTGTTCTATCTGAAACTAAGTGTGCGATACTGTGCCAGGAGAAGTGCCTGTTCTTTGAAATCTGTGGCGATGCTACTCGAAACCGTATATGTTCGACGAAACTAGGTGGTCGAACTTGTGGGAGAGGAAACTCCAGATGCAAAACTTAGTTCCATTTTACACTAGCTGTTCTATCTGAAACTAAGTGTTCATTACTGTGCCAGGAGAAGCGCCTGTTCTCTGAAATCTGTGGCGATGCTACTCGAAACCGTATATGTTCGACGAAACCAAGTGGTCCACCTTGTGAGAGAGGAAGCTCCAGATGCGAAGCTTAGTTCCATTTTAAAGTAATTGTTCTATCTGATACTAAGTGTTCGATACTGTGCCTGTAGAAGCGCCTGTTCTCTGAAACCTGTGGCGTTGCTACTCGAAACCGTATGTGTTCGACGAAACTAAGTGGCCGCCTTGTGAGAGAGGAAACTGCAGATGCGAAACTTAGTTCCATTTTGAACTAATTGTTCAATCTGAAACTAAGTGTTCGATACTCTGCCAGGAGAAGCGCCTGTTCTCTGAAATCTGTGGCGTTGCCACTCGAAACCGTATGTGTTCAACGAAACTAAGTTGTCGACCTTGTGAGAGAGGAAACTCCAGATGCGAAACTTAGTTCCATTTTAAACTAATTGTTCTATCTGAAACTAAGTGTTCGATACTGTGCCAGGAGAAGCGCCTGTTCTTTGAAATCTGTGGCGATGCTACTCGAAACCGTATATGTTCGACGAAACTAGGTGGTCGACCTTGTGGGAGGGGAAACTCCAAATGCAAAACTTAGTTACATTTTACACTAATTGTTCTATCTGAAACTAAGTGTTCATTACTGTGCCAGGAGAAGCGCCTGTTCTCTGAAATCTGTGGCGATGCTACTCGAAACCGTATATGTTCGACGAAACTAGGTGGTCGACCTTGTGAGGGAGGAAACTCCAGATGCAAAATTATTTCCATTTTAAACTAATTGTTCTCTCTGAAACTAAGTGTTCGATACTGTGCCAGCAGAAGCGCCTGTTCTCTGAAATCTGTGGCGATGCTACTCGAAACGGTATGTGTTCGACGAAACCAAGTGGTCCACCTTGTGAGAGAGGAAGCTCCAGATGCGAAGCTTAGTTCCATTTTAAAGTAATTGTTCTATCTGATACTAAGTGTTCGATACTGTGCCTGTAGAAGCGCCTGTTCTCTGAAACCTGTGGCGTTGCTACTCGAAACCGTATGTGTTCGACGAAACTAAGTGGCCGCCTTGTGAGAGAGGAAACTCCAGATGCGAAACTTAGTTCCATTTTGAACTAATTGTTCTCTCTGAAACTAAGTGTTCGATACTCTGCCAGGAGAAGCGCCTGTTCTCTGAAATCTGTGGCGTTGCCACTCGAAACCGTATGTGTTCAACGAAACTAAGTGGTCGACCTTGTGAGAGAGGAAACTCCAGATGCGAAACTTAGTTCCATTTTAAACTAATTGTTCTATCTGAAACTAAGTGTGCGATACTGTGCCAGGAGAAGTGCCTGTTCTTTGAAATCTGTGGCGATGCTACTCGAAACCGTATATGTTCGACGAAACTAGGTGGTCGAACTTGTGGGAGAGGAAACTCCAGATGCAAAACTTAGTTCCATTTTACACTAGCTGTTCTATCTGAAACTAAGTGTTCATTACTGTGCCAGGAGAAGCGCCTGTTCTCTGAAATTTGTGGCGATGCTACTCGAAACCGTATATGTTCGACGAAACCAAGTGGTCCACCTTGTGAGAGAGGAAGCTCCAGATGCGAAGCTTAGTTCCATTTTAAAATAATTGTTCTATCTGATACTAAGTGTTCGATACTGTGCCTGTAGAAGCGCCTGTTCTCTGAAACCTGTGGCGTTGCTACTCGAAACCGTATGTGTTCGACGAAACTAAGTGGCCGCCTTGTGAGAGAGGAAACTGCAGATGCGAAACTTAGTTCCATTTTGAACTAATTGTTCAATCTGAAACTAAGTGTTCGATACTCTGCCAGGAGAAGCGCCTGTTCTCTGAAATCTGTGGCGTTGCCACTCGAAACCGTATGTGTTCAACGAAACTAAGTGGTCGACCTTGTGAGAGAGGAAACTCCAGATGCGAAACTTAGTTCCATTTTAAACTAATTGTTCTATGTGAAACTAAGTGTTCGATACTGTGCCAGGAGAAGCGCCTGTTCTTTGAAATCTGTGGCGATGCTACTCGAAACCGTATATGTTCGACGAAACTAGGTGGTCGACCTTGTGGGAGGGGAAACTCCGGATGCAAAACTTAGTTCCATTTTACACTAATTGTTCTATCTGAAACTAAGTGTTCATTACTGTGCCAGGAGAAGCGCCTGTTCTCTGAAATCTGTGGCGATGCTACTCGAAACCGTATATGTTCGACGAAACTAGGTGGTCGACCTTGTGAGGGAGGAAACTCCAGATGCAAAATTATTTCAATTTTAAACTAATTGTTATCTCTGAAACTAAGTGTTCGATACTGTGCCAGCAGAAGCGCCTGTTCTCTGAAATCTGTGGCGATGCTACTCGAAACCGTATGTGTTCGACGAAACCAAGTGGTCCACCTTGTGAGAGAGGAAGCTCCAGATGCGAAGCTTAGTTCCATTTTAAAGTAATTGTTCTATCTGATACTAAGTGTTCGATACTGTGCCTGTAGAAGCGCCTGTTCTCTGAAACCTGTGGCGTTGCTACTCGAAACCGTATGTGTTCGACGAAACTAAGTGGTCGACCTGCTGAGAGAGGAAACTGCAGATGCGAAACTTAGTTCCATTTTGAACTAATTGTTCTCTCTGAAACTAAGTGTTCGATACTCTGCCAGGAGAAGCGCCTGTTCTCTGAAATCTGTGGCGTTGCCACTCGAAACCGTATGTGTTCAACGAAACTAAGTGGTCGACCTGCTGAGAGAGGAAACTGCAGATGCGAAACTTAGTTCCATTTTGAACTAATTGTTCTCTCTGAAACTAAGTGTTCGATACTCTGCCAGGAGAAGCGCCTGTTCTCTGAAATCTGTGGCGTTGCCACTCGAAACCGTATGTGTTCAACGAAACTAAGTGGTCGACCTTGTGAGAGAGGAAACTCCAGATGCGAAACTTAGTTCCATTTAAAACTAATTGTTCTATCTGAATCTAAGTGTTCGATACTGTGCCAGGAGAAGCGCCTGCTCTCTAAAATCTGTGGCGATGCTACTCGAAACCGTATGTGTTCGACGAATCTAAATGGCCGACCTTGTGAGAGAGGAAACTCCAGATATGAAACTTAGTTCCATTTTAAACTAATTGTTCTATCTGAAACTAAGTGTTCGACAAAACTAAGTGGCCGACCTTGTGAGAGAAGAAACTCAAGATGCGAAGCTTTGTTGCATTTTAAAGTAATTGTTCTATCTGATACTAAGTGTTCGATACTGTGCCAGGAGAAGCGCCTGTTCTTTGAAACCTGTGGCGATGCCACTCGAAACCGTACGTGTTCGACGAAACTAAGTGGGCGCCTTGTGAGGGAAGAAACTCCAGATGCAAAACTTAGTACCATTTTAAACCAATTGTTCTATCTGAAACTATGTGTTCGATACTGTGCCAGGAGAAGCGCCTGTCCTCTGAAATGTGTGGCGATGCCACTCGAAACCGTATGTGTTCGACGAAACTAAGTGGTTGACCTTGTGAGAGAGGAAGCTCCGGATGCGAAACATAGTTCCATTTAAAACTAATTGTTCTATCTGGAACTAAGTGTTCGATAGTGTGCCACGATAAACGCCTGTTCTTTGAAATCTGTGGCGATGCCACACGAAACCGTATGTGTTCCACGAAACTAAGTGGTCGCCTTGTGAGGGAAGAAACTCCAGGTGCGAAACTTAGTACCATTTTAAACCAATTGTTCTATCTGAAACTATGTGTTCGATACTGTGCCAGGAGAAACGCCTGTCCTCTGAAATGTGTGGCGATGCCACTCGAAACCCAATGGGTTCGACGAAACTAAGTGGTTGACCATGTGAGAGAGGAAGCTCCGGATGCGAAACATAGTTCCATTTAAAACTAATTGTTCTATCTGGAACTAAGTGTTCGATAGTGTGCCACGATAAACGCCTGTTCTTTGAAATCTGTGGCGATGCCACACGAAACCGTATGTGTTCGACGAAACTAAGTGGTCGCCTTGTGAGGGAAGAAATTCCAGATGCGAAACTTAGTCCCATTTTAAACCAATTGTTCTATCTGAAACCATGTGTTCGATACTCTGCCAGGAGAAGCGCCTGTCCTCTGAAATGTGTGGCGATGCCACTCGAAACCGTATGTGTTCGACGAAACTAAGTGGTTGACCTTGTGAGGGAGGAAACTCCGGATGCGAAACATAGTTCCATTCAAAACTAATTGTTCTATCTGGAACTAAGTGTTCGATAGTGTGCCACGATAAACGCCTGTTCTCTGAAATCTGTGGCGATGCCACTCGAAACCGTATGTGTTCAACGAAACTAAGTTGTCGAACTTGTGAGAGAGGAAACGCCAAATGCGAAACATAGGTCCATTTTAGACTAATTGTTCTATCTGAAACTAAGTGTTCGATAATGCGCCAAGAGAAGCGCCTGTTCCCTGAAATCTGTGGCGGTGCTACTCGAAACCGTATGTGTTCGAGGAAACCAAGTGGTCGACCTTGTGGGAGAGGAAACTCCAGATGCGAAACATAGTTCAATTTAAAACTGATGCTTCTATCTGAAACTATGTGTTGGATACTGTGCCAGGAGAAGCGCCTGTTCTCTGAAATATGTAGTGATGCCACTCGAAACCGTATGTGTTCGACGAAACTATGTGGTCGACCTTGTGAGAGAGGAAATTCCAGATGCGAAACTTAGTTCCATTTTAAACTAAGTGTTCTATCTGTAACTAAGTGTTCGATACTGCGCGAGGAGAAGGGCCAGTTCTCAGAAATCGGTGGCGATGCTACTCGAAACGGTATGTGTTCGTCGAAACTAAGCGGTCGACCTTCTGAGAGAGGAAACTCCAGATGCAAAACTTAGTTCCATTTTAAACTAATTGTTCTATCTGAAACTAAGTGTTCGATACTGTGCCACGAGAAGCGCCTGTTCTCTGAAATCTGTGGCGTTGCCACTCGAAACGGTATGTGTTCAACGAAACTAAGTTGTCGAACTTGTGAGAGAGGAAACGCCAAATGCGAAACATAGGTCCATTTTAGACTAATTGTTCTATCTGATACTAAGTGTTTGATACTGTGCCAGGAGAAGCGCCTGTTCTGTGAAATGCGTGGCGATGCCCCTCGAAACCGTATGTGTTCGACGTAACTAAGTAGTTGACCTTGTGAGAGATGAAACCCCAGATGCGAAACTTAGTTCCATTTAAAATTAATTGTTCTATCTGAAACTATGTGTTCGATACTGTACCACGACAAACGCCTGTCCTCTAAAATCTGTGGCGATATCACTCGAAACCGTATCTGTTTGAAGAAACTAAGTGGTCGACCTTGTGAGAGAGGAAACTCCAAATGCGAAACATATTTCCATATTAAACTAATTGGTCTCTCTGAAACTAAGTGTTCGATACTGTGCCAGGAGAAGCGCCTGTTCTCTGAAATCTGTGGCGATGCTATTCGAAACCGAATGTGTTCCACGAAACTGAGTGTCCGCCTTGTGAGAGAGGAAACTCCAGATGCGAAACTTTGTACCATTTTAAACTAATTGTTCTATCTGAAAGAAAGTGTTCGATACTGTGCCAGGAAAAGCGCCTGTTTTCTGACATCTGTGGCGATGCTAATCGAAACCGTATGTGTTCGACGAAACTAAGTGGTCGACGTGGTGAGAGAGGAAACTCCAGATGCGAAACACAGTTCCATTTTAAACTAATTGTTCTATCTGAAATTAAGTGTTCGATACTGTGCCAGCAGAAGCGCCTGTCCTCTGCAATCTGTGGCGATGCTACTCGAAACCGTATGTGTTCGACGAAAATAAGTGGTCGACCTTGTGGTAGAGGAAACTCCAGGTGCGAAACATAGTTCCATTTTAAACAAATTGTTCTATCTGAAACTAAGTGTCCGATACTGTGCCAGGAGAAGCGCCTGTTCTCTGACATCTGTGGCGATGCTAATCGAAACCGTATGTGTTCGACGAAACTAAGTGGTCGACGTGGTGAGAGAGGAAACTCCAGATGCGAAACACAGTTCCATTTTAAACTAATTGTTCTATCTGAAACTAAGTGTTTGATAATATGCAAGGAGAAGCGCTTGATCTCTGAAATCTGTGGCGATGCTAATCGAAACCGTATGTGTTCCACGAAACTAAGTGGTTGACCTTGTGAGAGAGGAAGCTCCAGATGCGAAACTTAGTCCCATTTTAAACCAATTGTTCTATCTGAAACTAAGTGTTTGATAATATGCCAGGAGAAGCGCTTGATCTCTGAAATCTGTGGCGATGCTAATCGAAACCGTATGTGTTCCACGAAACTAAGTGGTTGACCTTGTGAGAGAGGAAGCTCCGGATGCGAAACATAGTTTCATTTAAAACTAAATGTTCTATCTGGAACTAAGTGTTCGATAGTGTGCCACGATAAACGCCTGTTCTTTGAAATCTGTGGCGATGCCACACGAAACCGTATGTGTTCGACGAAACTAAGTGGTCGCCTTGTGAGGGAAGAAATTCCAGATGCGAAACTTAGTCCCATTTTAAACCAATTGTTCTATCTGAAACTAAGTGTTCGATACTGTGCCAGAAGAAGCGCCTGTTCTCTGAAATCTGTCGCGATGCTACTCGAAACCGTATGTGTTCCGAAACTAAGTGCCCGCCTTGTGAGAGAGGAAACTCCAGATGCGAAACTTAGTTCCATTTTAAACTAATTGTTCTATCTGAAACTAAGTGTTCGATACTGTGCTAGGAGAACGCCTGTTCTCTGAAATCTGTGGCGATGCCACTCGAAACCGTATGTGTTCCACGAAACTAAGTGGGCGCCTTGTGAGGGAAGAAACTCCAGATGCAAAACTTAGTACCATTTTAAACCAATTGTTCTATCTGAAACTATGTGTTCGATACTGTGCCAGGAGAAGCGCCTGTCCTCTGAAATGTGTGGCGATGCCACGCGAAACCGTATGTGTTCGACGAAACTAAGTGGTTGACCTTGTGAGAGAGGAAGCTCCGGATGCGAAACATAGTTCCATTTAAAACTAATTGTTCTATCTGGAACTAAGTGTTCGATAGTGTGCCACGATAAACGCCTGTTCTTTGAAATCTGTGGCGATGCCACACGAAACCGTATGTGTTCCACGAAACTAAGTGGTCGCCTTGTGAGGGAAGAAACTCCAGGTGCGAAACTTAGTACCATTTTAAACCAATTGTTCTATCTGAAACTATGTGTTCGATACTGTGCCAGGAGAAACGCCTGTCCTCTGAAATGTGTGGCGATGCCACTCGAAACCCAATGGGTTCGACGAAACTAAGTGGTTGACCATGTGAGAGAGGAAGCTCCGGATGCGAAACATAGTTCCATTTAAAACTAATTGTTCTATCTGGAACTAAGTGTTCGATAGTGTGCCACGATAAACGCCTGTTCTTTGAAATCTGTGGCGATGCCACACGAAACCGTATGTGTTCGACGAAACTAAGTGGTCGCCTTGTGAGAGAAGAAATTCCAGATGCGAAACTTAGTCCCATTTTAAACCAATTGTTCTATCTGAAACCATGTGTTCGATACTCTGCCAGGAGAAGCGCCTGTCCTCTGAAATGTGTGGCGATGCCACTCGAAACCGTATGTGTTCGACGAAACTAAGTGGTTGACCTTGTGAGGGAGGAAACTCCGGATGCGAAACATAGTTCCATTCAAAACTAATTGTTCTATCTGGAACTAAGTGTTCGATAGTGTGCCACGATAAACGCCTGTTCTCTGAAATCTGTGGCGATGCCACTCGAAACCGTATGTGTTCAACGAAACTAAGTTGTCGAACTTGTGAGAGAGGAAACGCCAAATGCGAAACATAGGTCCACTTTAGACTAATTGTTCTATCTGAAACTAAGTGTTCGATAATGCGCCAAGAGAAGCGCCTGTTCCCTGAAATCTGTGGCGGTGCTACTCGAAACCGTATGTGTTCGAGGAAACCAAGTGGTCGACCTTGTGGGAGAGGAAACTCCAGATGCGAAACATAGTTCAATTTAAAACTGATTCTTCTATCTGAAACTATGTGTTGGATACTGTGCCAGGAGAAGCGCCTGTTCTCTGAAATATGTAGTGATGCCACTCGAAACCGTATGTGTTCGACGAAACTATGTGGTCGACCTTGTGAGAGAGGAAATTCCAGATGCGAAACTTAGTTCCATTTTAAACTAAGTGTTCTATCTGTAACTAAGTGTTCGATACTGCGCGAGGAGAAGGGCCAGTTCTCAGAAATCGGTGGCGATGCTACTCGAAACTGTATGTGTTCGTCGAAACTAAGCGGTCGACCTTCTGAGAGAGGAAACTCCAGATGCAAAACTTAGTTCCATTTTAAACTAATTGTTCTATCTGAAACTAAGTGTTCGATACTGTGCCACGAGAAGCGCCTGTTCTCTGAAATCTGTGGCGTTGCCACTCGAAACGGTATGTGTTCAACGAAACTAAGTTGTCGAACTTGTGAGAGAGGAAACGCCAAATGCGAAACATAGGTCCATTTTAGACTAATTGTTCTATCTGATACTAAGTGTTTGATACTGTGCCAGGAGAAGCGCCTGTTCTCTGAAATGCGTGGCGATGCCCCTCGAAACCGTATGTGTTCGACGTAACTAAGTAGTTGACCTTGTGAGAGATGAAACCCCAGATGCGAAACTTAGTTCCATTTAAAATTAATTGTTCTATCTGAAACTATGTGTTCGATACTGTACCACGACAAACGCCTGTCCTCTAAAATCTGTGGCGATATCACTCGAAACCGTATCTGTTTGAAGAAACTAAGTGGTCGACCTTGTGAGAGAGGAAACTCCAAATGCGAAACATATTTCCATATTAAACTAATTGGTCTCTCTGAAACTAAGTGTTCGATACTGTGCCAGGAGAAGCGCCTGTTCTCTGAAATCTGTGGCGATGCTATTCGAAACCGAATGTGTTCCACGAAACTGAGTGTCCGCCTTGTGAGAGAGGAAACTCCAGATGCGAAACTTTGTACCATTTTAAACTAATTGTTCTATCTGAAACAAAGTGTTCGATACTGTGCCAGGAAAAGCGCCTGTTTTCTGAAACCTGTGGCGATGCCACTCGAAACCGTATGTGTTCGACGAAACTAAGTGGCCGACCTTGTGAGAGAGGAAACTTCAGATGCGAAACTTAGTTCCATTTTAAACTAATTGTTCCATCTGAAATTTAGTGTTCGATACTGTGCCGGGAGAAGCGGCTGTTCTCTGAAATCTGTGGCGATGCCAAACGAAACCGGATGTGTTCGACGAAACTAAGTTGTTGACCTTGTGACAGATGAAACTCCAGATGCGAAACTTAGTACCGTTTTAAACTAATTGTTCTATCGGAAACTATGTGTTCGACACTGTGCCAGGAGAAGCGCCTGTTCTCTGAAATGTGTGGCGAAGCCACTCGAAACCGTATGTGTTCGACGAAACTAAGTGGTTGACCTTGTTAGAGAGGAAACTCCGAATGCGAAACATAGTTCCATTTTAAACTAATTGTTCTATCTGAAATTAAGTGTTCGATACTGTGCCAGCAGAAGCGCCTGTCCTCTGCAATCTGTGGCGATGCTACTCGAAACCGTATGTGTTCGACGAAAATAAGTGGTCGACCTTGTGGTAGAGGAAACTCCAGGTGCGAAACATAGTTCCATTTTAAACAAATTGTTGTATCTGAAACTAAGTGTCCGATACTGTGCCAGGAGAAGCGCCTGTTCTCTGAAATCTGTGGCGATGCTAATCGAAACCGTATGAGTTCCGAAACTAAGTGCCCGCCTTGTGAGAGGGGAAACTCCAGATGCGAAACTTAGTTCCCTGTAAAACTAATTGTTCCATCTGAAACTAAGTGTTCGATACTGTGCCAGGAGAAGCGCCTGTTCTCTGAAATCTGTGGCGATGCCAATCGAAACCGTCTGTGTTCGACGAAACTAAGTGGTCGCCTTGTGAAAGAGGAAACTCCAGATGCGAAACTTAGTTCCATTTAAAACTAATTGTTCCATCTGAAGCTAAATGTTCGATACTGTGCCAGGCTAAGCGCCTGTTCTCTGAAATTTGTGGCGATGCCACACGCAACCGTATGTGTTCGACGAAACTAAGTGGCCGACCTTGTGAGAGAGGAAACTCCAGATGCGAAACCTAGTTCCATTTTAAGCTAATTGTTCTATCTGAAAGTGTTCGATACTGTGCTAGAAGAAGCGCCTGTTCTCTGAAATCTGTGGCGATGCTACTCGAAACCGTATGTGTTCGACGAAACTAAGTCGTCGACCTGCTGAGAGAGGAAACTCCAGATGCGAAACTTAGTTTCATTTTAAACTAACTGTTCTATCGGAAACTAAGCGTTCGATACTGTGCCAGGACAAGCGCCTGTTCTCTGAAATGTGTGACGATGCCACTCGAATCCGTATGTGTTCGACGAAACTAAGTGGTCGACCTTGTGAGAGAGGAAACTCCAGATGCGAAACATAGTTCCATTTTAAACTAATTATTCTATCTGAAACTATGTGTTCGTTACTGTGCCAGGGGAAGCGCCTGTTCTCTGAAATCTGTGGCGATGCCACTCAAAACCGTATGTGCTTGGCGAAACTAAGTGGCCGACCTTGTGCGGGAGGACACTTCAGATGCGAAATTTAGTTCCATTTTAAACCAAATGTTCCATCTGAAACTAAGTGTTCGATACTGTGCCTGGAGAAGCGCCTGTTCTCTGAAATATGTCGCGATGCCACTCGAAACCGTATGTGTTCGATGAATCTAAATGGTCGACCTTGTGGGAGAGGAAACTCCAGATGCGAAACTTAGTTCCATTTTAAACTAATTGTTCCATCTGAAACTAAGTGTTCGATAATGTGCCAGGAGAAGCGCCTGTTCTCTGAAATCTGTGGCGATGCCACTCGAAACCGTATGTGTTCGACGAAACTAAGTGGCCGACATTGTGAGAGTGGAAACTCCAGATGCGGAACTTAGTTCCATTTTAAACTAATTGTTCTATTTGACAGTGTTCGATACTGTGCCAGGAGAAGCGCCTGTTCTCTGAAATCAGTGGCGATGCTACTCGAACCCGTATGTGTTCGACGATACTAAGTGGCCGACCTTGTGAGAGAGGAAACTCCAGATGCGAAACTTAGTTCCATTTTAAACTAATTGTTCTATCTGAAAGGGTTCGTTAGTGTGCCAGGAGAAGCGTCTGTTTTCTGAAATCAGTGGCGATGCTACTCGAACCCGTATGTGTTCGACGAATCTAAATGGTCGACCTTGTGAGAGAGGAAACTCCAGATGCGAAACTTAGTTCCATTTTAAACTAATTGTTCCATCTGAAACTAAGTGTTCGATAATGTGCCAGGAGAAGCGCCTGTTCTCTGAAATCTGTGGCGATGCCACTCGAAACCGTATGTGTTCGACGAAACTAAGTGGCCGACATTGTGAGAGAGGAAACTCCAGATGCGGAACTTAGTTCCATTTTAAACTAATTGTTCTATCTGAAACTAAGTGTTCGATACTGTGCCAGGAGGAGCGCTTGTTCACTGAAATCTGTGGCGATGCTACTCGAAACCGTATGTGTTCGACGAATCTAAATGGTCGACCTTGTGTGGGAGGAAACTCCAGATGCGGAACTTAGTTCCATTTTAAACTGATTGTTCTATCTGAAAATAAGTGTTCGATACTGTGCCAGGAGAAGCACCTGTTCTCTGAAATCTGTCGCGATGCTACTCGAAACCGTATGTGTTCGACGAAACTAAGTGGTCGACCTGCTGAGAGAGGAAACTCCAGATGCGAAACTTAGTTCCATTTTAAACTATTTGTTCTATCTGAAACTAAGTGTTCGATACTGTGCCAGGAGGAGCGCTTGTTCTCTGAAATCTGTGGCGATGCTACTCGAAACCGTATGTTTTCGACGAATCTAAATGTTCGTCCTTGTGTGGGAGGAAACTCCAGATGCGGAACTTAGTTCCATTTTAAACTGATTGTTCTATCTGAAAATAAGTGTTCGATACTGTGCCAGGAGAAGCACCTGTTCTCTGAAATCTGTCGCGATGCTACTCGAAACCGTATGTGTTCGACGAATCTAAATTGTCGACCTTGTGTGGGACGAAACTCCAGATGCGGAACTTAGTTCCATTTTAAACTGATTGTTCTATCTGAAACTAAGTGTTTGATATTGTGCCAGGAGAAGCGCCTGTTCTCTGAAATCTGTGGCGATGCAACTCGAAACCGTATGTGCTTGACGACACTAAGTGGCCGACCTTGTGAGAGAGGAAATTCCAGACGCGAAAATTAGTTCCATTTTAAACTAATTGTTCTATCTGAAACTAAGTGTTCGATACTGCGCCAGGAGAAGCGCTTGTTCTCTGAAAACTGTCGCGATGCTACTCGAAACCGTATGTGTTCGACGAAACTAAGTGGTCGACCTTGCGAGAGAGGAAACTCCAGATGCGGAACTTAGTTCCATTTTAAACTAATTGTACTATCTGAAAGTGTTCGATACTGTGCCAGGAGAAGCGCCTGTTCTCTGAAATCTGTGGCGATGCCACATGAAACCGTATGTGTTCGACGAAACTAAGTGGTCGACCATGTGAGAGAGGAAACTCCAGATGCGAAACTTAGTTCCATCTTAAACTAATTGTTCTATCTGAAACTAAGTGTTCGATACTGCGCCAGGAGAAGCGCCTGTTCTCTGAAATCTGTGGCGATGCTACTCGAAACCGTATGTGTTCGACGAAACTAAGTGGTCGATCTTGTGAGAGAAGAAACTCCAGATGCGAAGCTTTGTTCCATTTTAAAGTAATTGTTTTATCTGATACTAAGTGTTCGATACTGTGCCAGGAGAAGCGCCTGTTCTTTGAAACCTGTGTCGATGCCACTCGAAACCGTATGTGTTCGACGAAACTAAGTGGCCGACCTTGTGAGGGAAGAAACTCCAGATGCGAAATTTAGTACAATTTTAGACTAATTGTTCTATCTGAAACTATGTGTCTGATACTGTGCCAGGAGAAGCGCCTGTTCTCTGAAATCTGTGGCGATGCCACTCGAAACCGTATGTGTTCCACGAAACTAAGTGGTCGACCTTGTAAGAGAGGAAACTCCCCATGCGAAACTTACTTCCATTTTAAACTAATTATTCTATCTGAAACTAAGTGTTCGATACTGTGCCAGGAGAGGCGCCTGTTCTCTGAAATCTGTGGCGATGCTACTCGAAACCGTATGTGTTCGACGAAACTAAGTGGTCGCCTTGTGAAAGAGGAAACTCCAGATGCGAAACTTAGTACCATTTTAAACTAATTGTTATACCTGAAACTAAGTGTTCGATACTGTGCCAGGAGAAGCGCCTGTTCTCTGAAATCTGTGGCGATGCCACTCGAAACCGTATGTGTTCCACGAAACTGAGTGGTCGACCTTGTAAGAGAGGAAACTCCAGATGCGAAACTTAGTTCCATTTTAACCTAATTGTTCTATCTGAAACTATGTGTTCGATACTGTGCCAGGAGAAGCGCCTGTTCTTTGAAATCTGTGGCGATGCCACTCGAAACCGTAGGTGTTCGACGAAATTAAGTGGTCGCCTTGTGAGGGAAGAAACTCCAGATGCAAATTTAGTACAATTTTAGACTAATTGTTCTATCTGAAACTATGTGTCTGATACTGTGCCAGGAGAAGCGCCTGTTCTCTGAAATCTGTGGCGATGCCACTCGAAACCGTATGTGTTCCACGAAATTAAGTGGTCGCGTTGTGAGGGAAGAAACTCCAGATGCGAAATTTAGTACAATTTTAGACTAATTGTTCTATCTGAAACTATGTGTCTGATACTGTGCCAGGAGAAGCGCCTGTTCTCTGAAATCTGTGGCGCTGCCACTTGAAACCGTATGTGTTCAACGAAACTAAGGGTCGACCTTGTTAGAGAGGAAACTCCAGATGCGAAACTTAGTTCCATTGTAAACTAATTGTTCTATCTGATACTAAGCGTTCGATACTGTGCCAGGAGAAGCGCCTGTTCTCTGAAATGTGCGGGGATGCCACTCGAAACCGTATGTGTTCGAGGAAAATAAGTGGTTGATCTTGTGAGAGAGGAAACTCCAGATGCGAAACTTACTTCCATTTTAACCTAATTGTTCTATCTGAAACTATGTGTTCGACACTGGGCCTGGAGAAGCGCCTGTTCTCTGAAATCTGTGGCCATGCCACTCGAAACCGTATGTGTTCGACGAAACTAAGTGGTCGACCTTGTGGGAGAGGAAACTCCACATGCGAAACTTACTTCCATTTTAAACTAATTATTCTATCTGAAACTAAGTGTTCGATACTGTGCCAGGAGAAGCGCCTGTTCTCTGAAATCTGTGGCGATGCCACTCGAAACCGTATGTGTTCCACGAAACTAAGTGGTCGACCTTGTAAGAGAGGAAACTCCAGATGCGAAACTTAGTTCCATTTTAACCTAATTGTTCTATCTGAAACTATGTGTTCGACACTGGGCCTGGAGAAGCGCCTGTTCTCTGAAATCTGTGGCCATGCCACTCGAAACCGTATGTGTTCGACGAAACTAAGTGGTCGACTTGTGGGAGAGGAAACTCCACATGCGAAACTTACTTCCATTTTAAACTAATTATTCTATCTGAAACTAAGTGTTCGATACTGTGCCAGGAGAGGCGCCTGTTCTCTGAAATCTGTGGCGATGCTACTCGAAACCGTATGTGTTCGACGAAACTAAGTGGTCGCCTTGTGAAAGAGGAAACTCCAGATGCGAAACTTAGTACCATTTTAAACTAATTGTTATACCTGAAACTAAGTGTTCGATACTGTGCCAGGAGACGCGCCTGTTCTCTGAAATCTGTGGCGATGCCACTCGAAACCGTATGTGTTCCACGAAACTGAGTGGTCGACCTTGTAAGAGAGGAAACTCCAGATGCGAAACTTAGTTCCATTTTAACCTAATTGTTCTATCTGAAACTATGTGTTCGATACTGTGCCAGGAGAAGCGCCTGTTCTTTGAAATCTGTGGCGATGCCACTCGAAACCGTAGGTGTTGGACGAAATTAAGTGGTCGCCTTGTGAGGGAAGAAACTCCAGATGCAAATTTAGTACAATTTTAGACTAATTGTTCTATCTGAAACTATGTGTCTGATACTGTGCCAGGAGAAGCGCCTGTTCTCTGAAATCTGTGGCGATGCCACTCGAAACCGTATGTGTTCCACGAAACTAAGTGGTCGACCTTGTTAGAGAGGAAACTCCAGATGCGAAACTTAGTTCCATTTTAAACTAATTGTTCTATCTGAAACTATGTTTTCGATACTGTGCCAGGAGAAGCGCCTGTTCTCTGAAATCTGTCGCGATGATACTCGAAACCGAATGTGTTCGACGAAACTAAGTAGTCGACCTTCTGAGAGAGGAAACTCCAGATGCGAAACTTTGTTCCATTTTAAACTAATTGTTCTCTCTGAAACTAAGTGTTCGATACTGTGCCAGGAGAAGCGCCTGTTCTCTGAAATCTGTCGCGATGCTACTCGAAACCGTATGTGTTCGACGAAACTAAGTGGCCGACCTTGTGGGAGAGGAAACTTCAGATGCGAAACTTAGTTCCATTTTAAACTAATTGTTCTATCTGAAACTAAGTGGTCGATACTGTGCCAGGAGAAGCGCCTGTTCTCTGAAATCTGTGGCGATGCTAATCGAAACCGTATGTGTTCGACGAAACTAAGTGGCCGACCTTGTGAGAGAGGAAACTCCAGATGCGAAACTTAGTTCAATTTTAAACCAATTGTTCTATCTGATACTAAGTGTTCGATACTGTGCCAGGCGAAGCGCCTGTTCTCTGAAATCTGTGGCGATGCTACTCGAAACCGTATGTGTTCAACGAAACTAAGTGGCCGACCTTGTGAGGGAGGAAACTCCAGATGCGAAACTTAGTTCAATTTTAAACCAATTGTTCTATCTGATACTAAGTGTTCGATACTGTGCCAGGCGAAGCGCCTGTTCTCTGAAATCTGTGGCGATGCTACTCGAAACCGTATGTGTTCAACGAAACTAAGTGGCCGACCTTGTGAGGGAGGAAACTCCAGATGCGAAACTTAGTTCCATTTTAAACTAATTGTTCTATCTGAAACTAAGTGTTCGATACTGTGCCAGAAGGCGCGCCAGTTCTCTGAAATGTGTGGCGATGCCACTCGAAACCGTATGTGTTCGACGATACTAAGTGGTTGATCTTGTGAGAGAGGATACTCCAGATGCGAAACATAGTTCCATTTTAAACTAATTGTTCTGTTTGAAATAAGTGTTCGATACTGTGCCAGGCGAAGCGCCTGTTCTCTGAAATCTGTGGCGATGCCACTCGAAACCGTATGCGTTCGACGAAACTGAGTGGTCGACCTTGTGAGATAGGAACCTCCAGACGCGAAACTTAGTGCCATTTTAAACTAATTGTTCTGTCTGAAACTAAGTGTTCGATACTGTGCCAGGAGAAGCGCCTGTTCTCTGAAATCTGTGGCGATGCCACTCGAAACCGTATGTGTTCGGCGAAACTAAGTGGTCGACCTTGTTATAGAGGAAACTTCAGATGCGAAACATAGTTCAATTTTAAACTAAATGTTCCATCTGAAACTAAGTGTTCGATACTGTGCCAGGAGAAGCGCCTCTTCTCTGAAATCTGTGGCGATGCCACTCGAAACCGTATGAGTTCGACGAAACTAAGTGGCCGACCTTATGAGAGTGGAAACTTCAGATGCGAAACTTAGTTCCATTTTAAACTAATTGTTCTATCTGAAACTAAGTGCTCGATACTGTGCCAGGAGAAGTGCCTGTTCTCTGAAATCTGTGGCGATGCTACTGGAAACCGTATGTGTTCGACGAAACTAAGTGGTTGATCTTGTGAGAGAGGATACCCCAGATGCGAAACATAGTTCCATTTTAAACTAATTGTTCTGTTTGAAATAAGTGTTCGATACTGTGCCAGGCGAGGCGCCTGTTCTCTGAAATCTGTGGCGATGCCACTCGAAACCGTATTCGTTCGACGAAACTGAGTGGTCGACCTTGTGAGATAGGAACCTCCAGACGCGAAACTTAGTGCCATTTTAAACTAATTGTTCTGTCTGAAACTAAGTGTTCGATACTGTGCCAGGAGAAGCGCCTGTTCTCTGAAATCTGTGGCGATGCCACTCGAAACCGTATGTGTTCGACGAAACTAAGTGGTCGACCTTGTGCGAGAGGGAACTCCAAATGCGAAACATAGTTCCATTTTAAACTAATTGTTCTATCTGAAACTAAGTGTTCGACACTGTGCCAGGAGAAGCGACCGTTCCCTGAAATCTGTGACGGTGCCACTCGAAACCGTATGTGTTCGACGACACTAAGTGGCCGACCTTGTGAGATAGGAAACTCCAGACGCGAAACTTAGTGCCATTTTAAACTAATTGTTCTGTCTGAAACTAAGTGTTCGATACTGTGCCAGGAGAAGCGCCTGTTCTCTGAAATCTGTGGCGATGCCACTCGAAACCGTATGTGTTCGGCGAAACTAAGTGGTCGACCTTGTTAGAGAGGTAACTTCAGATGCGAAACATAGTTCAATTTTAAACTAAATGTTCCATCTGCAACTAAGTGTTCGATACTCTGCCAGGAGAAGCGCCTGTTCTCTGAAATCTGTGGCGATCCCACTCGAAACCGTATGTGTTCGACGAAACTAAGTGGCCGACCTTATGAGAGTGGAAACTTCAGATGCGAAACTTAGTTCCATTTTAAACTAATTGTTCTATCTGATACTAAGTGTTCGATACTGTGCCAGGAGAAACGCCTGTTCCCTGAAATCTGTGGCGATGCCACTCGAAACCGAATATGTTCGACGAAACTCAGTGGTCGACCTTGTGAGAGAGGAAACCCCAAATGCGAAACTTTGTTCCATTTTAAACTAATTGTTCTATCTGATACTGAGTGTTCGATACTGTTCCAGGAGAAGCGCCTATTCTCTGAAATCTGTGGCGATGCCACTCGAAACCGTATGTGTTCGAGGAAACTGATTCGTCCACCTTGTGAGAGAGGAAACTCCAGATGAGAAACATAGTTCCAATTAAAACTAATTGTTCTATCTGAAACTAAGTGTTCGATAGTGTGCCAGGAGAAGCGCTTCTTCTCTGAAATCTGTGGCGATGCCACTCGAAACCGTATGTGTTCGACGAAACTAAGTGGTCGATACTGTGCCGGGATAAACACCCGTTCGGCGAAATCTGTGGCGATACCACTCGAAACCGAATGTGTTCGACGAAACTAAGTCGTCGACCTTGTGAGAGAGGAAACTCCATATGAGAAACATAGTTCCATGTAAAACTAATTGTTCTATCAGAAACTAAGTGTTCGATACTGTGCCAGGGGAAGCGCCTGTTCTCTGAAATCTGTGAAGATGCTACTCGAAACCGTACGTGTTCGACGAAACTAAGTGGCCGACCTTGAGAGAGAGGAAACTCCAGATGCGAAACTTAGTTCCATTTTAAACTAATTGTTCTATCTGAAACTAAGTGTTCGATACTGTGCCAGAAGGCGCGCCAGTTCTCTGAAATGTGTGGCGATGCCACTCGAAACCGTATGTGTTCGACGATACTAAGTGGTTGATCTTGTGAGAGAGGATACTCCAGATGCGAAACATAGTTCCATTTTAAACTAATTGTTCTGTTTGAAATAAGTGTTCGATACTGTGCCAGGCGAAGCGCCTGTTCTCTGAAATCTGTGGCGATGCCACTCGAAACCGTATGCGTTCGACGAAACTGAGTGGTCGACCTTGTGAGATAGGAACCTCCAGACGCGAAACTTAGTGCCATTTTAAACTAATTGTTCTGTCTGAAACTAAGTGTTCGATACTGTGCCAGGAGAAGCGCCTGTTCTCTGAAATCTGTGGCGATGCCACTCGAAACCGTATGTGTTCGGCGAAACTAAGTGGTCGACCTTGTTATAGAGGAAACTTCAGATGCGAAACATAGTTCAATTTTAAACTAAATGTTCCATCTGAAACTAAGTGTTCGATACTGTGCCAGGAGAAGCGCCTCTTCTCTGAAATCTGTGGCGATGCCACTCGAAACCGTATGAGTTCGACGAAACTAAGTGGCCGACCTTATGAGAGTGGAAACTTCAGATGCGAAACTTAGTTCCATTTTAAACTAATTGTTCTATCTGAAACTAAGTGCTCGATACTGTGCCAGGAGAAGTGCCTGTTCTCTGAAATCTGTGGCGATGCTACTGGAAACCGTATGTGTTCGACGAAACTAAGTGGTTGATCTTGTGAGAGAGGATACCCCAGATGCGAAACATAGTTCCATTTTAAACTAATTGTTCTGTTTGAAATAAGTGTTCGATACTGTGCCAGGCGAGGCGCCTGTTCTCTGAAATCTGTGGCGATGCCACTCGAAACCGTATTCGTTCGACGAAACTGAGTGGTCGACCTTGTGAGATAGGAACCTCCAGACGCGAAACTTAGTGCCATTTTAAACTAATTGTTCTGTCTGAAACTAAGTGTTCGATACTGTGCCAGGAGAAGCGCCTGTTCTCTGAAATCTGTGGCGATGCCACTCGAAACCGTATGTGTTCGACGAAACTAAGTGGTCGACCTTGTGAGAGAGGAAACTCCGGATGCGAAACTTAGTTCCATTTTAAACTAATTGTTCTCTCTGAAACTAAATGTTCGATACTGTGCCAGGAGAAGCGACTATTCTCTGAAATCGGTGGCGATGCCATTCGAAACCGTATGTATTCGACGAAACTAAGTGGCCGACCTTGTGAGAGAAGAATCTCCAGATGCGAAACTTAGTTCCATTTAAAACTAATTGTTCTATCTGAAAGTGTTGGATACTGTGCCAGGAGAAGCGTCAGTTCTCTGATATCTGTGGCGAGGATACTCGAAACCGTATGTGTTCGACGAATTTAAATGGTCGACCTTGTGAGAGAGGAAACTCCGGATGCGAAACTTAGTTCCATTTTAAACTAATTGTTCTCTCTGAAACTAAGTGTTCGATACTGTGCCAGGAGAAGCGTGTTCTCTGAATTCGGTGGCGATGCCATTCGAAACAGTATGTGCTCGACGAAACTAAGTGGTCGACCTTGTGAGAGAGGAAACTCCAAATGCGAAACATAGTTCCATTTAAAACTAAATGTTCTATCTGAAACTAAGTGACCGATACTGGGCCAGGAGAAGCGCCTGGTTTCTGAAATCTGTGGCGAACCACTCGAAACCTTATGTGTTGGTCGAAACTCTCTGTTCGATACTGTGCCAGGAGAAACTCCCCTTCAGCGCAATCTGTGGCGTTTCCACTCGAAACCGTATGTGTTGGTTGAAACTATCTGTTCGATACTGTGCCAGGAGAAACTCCCGTTCCGTTTCTCACAACATCAAATTCTGTAAGACTTGATTCGCCTTTTGTTGTCATCGCGCTGATGTCCATGATAACGACTGTGCCGTGTCGATTCTATATCCATTAGGCGATATGCGTCAATACTGGTCGGAGGCGCAGATCTTTGCATATTTCTAACACGTGAATTCATTCTGAACCCATGACGTCTGACTACATCCGTTGTGGGCCTCCCAATATAGTTCGTTCGAATCCGCTCCGCCTTCTTCCTGAGGTATCTCCTTACCCTTTGCCTGAGTTTCACATCGGCCCGGCAAACCGATAGCCACTTCCGGGAAACAAGCGCTGCGCTCAGTAAAGATGCAGAATCCAATTGCCGCAGAATCAACTGCGATATTTCCAGAGGTAACTCATGGACGAAGTCCACATTTGCCGAGCGTGGCGTCCCGATTGCATGTAGCAAGAAACTGAAGGACTCCATGCTAACACGACTGATGCACGTGTGCATATGATCCCCTGTGCGTATCTGCACGTATTTTATAGGTGGCAAATATCTTGCGGTCCATGTTCCGGATGATTAGGTTCACCAATGAGCGACAACTCTCTGACTACTTTTTAAGAAATCAGCCCGAAAATCGGAATTCCATGAATCAGGGTTTGCTTCAATTTTGCATACACCGGATCATGATGCACGGTGCGGAATGTGACGATTCCACCACCCACTGTTGGAAAACAGTCACATGTCTTCTACGGGTCCTCTGGGGCTCAACTAGGTTCTTCTATTAGGTGGTCCAAAAAGTTCGTTCCGTTTTCGGCGCGGCGACTTATTACCTTCTTACCTGAGTAATAAACCACAGTACATACTCAGGTAAAAATGTACATATTCCAGTACACTTCTAGTTTTGCTTTCGTGCGAATTAGACGTATTTTTTTAAGTTTTTCTGTAATATCTAAACTAAAATCATGACGGACAACAAAATTCATTTTCGAGACATCATGTTATAAGAGTTTCGTAAAGGGTATAACGGTCGAGAAATATTTGTGTTGTTTATGGGGAAGGTGCTGTAACAGATCGTACGTGCAGAAAATGGTTTGATCATTTTCGTTAAGGAAATTTTTCATTAGAAGATGACCATCGCGCTGGACGACCACATACTGCTGACAACAGTGCTGTACGTGCAATAGTGGAGCAAAATCGTTGCATTCAAGTGCGTGAAATTCCATCGGAACTTCAAATGAAAAAATCCACCGTGCATGATTGTTTACGGAAGATGGGATTAATATCAAAGTTGTGTGTGCATGGCTCTGTTGAATCGGCATCGAAATGAATCAATTTTAAAAGGAATGTTACTGGTACTGAGTACCTCCGTACTCTCCTGACATAGACCCATCAGATTATTATTTATATCGGTGCATTCAAAATTCGGTTACCGGAAAACAATTTGAAAACTTTGAGGTCCTCCAAAAGCACGTGGCGGAGTTTTTTAATAAAAAAAAGGAAAGACTTTTATGCGAAAGGAATTATGAAGCACCTGAGAACTGGCAAGAAGTAATTGAAAAGAATGGTGACTATGTATGTAAATAAAATACATTGTATTTGAAAAAAACGGCGGTTTACTGTAACGGCTGAAACCGGAACGAACTCATTGGACCACCTAATACATTGGTGTTTTTTGCATTTCGTTGGAACGTAAATTATGAAGTTTCACACCGCCCACGACCGAAATATTGTTTTAGGCATCAGGGCGTAGAGTACTTGGTTGGACAGCCGATAGTGCTACTTAACGGGTGTTTGACTCAGTCATTCTTATACTATATTTTAACACTACATTCTCTACGCTCCTCGTGGCACAGTATCGAACACTTAATTTCAGATAGAACAATTAGTTTAAAATGGAACTAAGTTTCGCATCTGGAGTTTCCTCTCTCACAAGGTCGACCACTTAGTTTCGTCGAACACATACGGTTTCGAGTGGCATCGCCACGGATTTCAGAGAACAGGCGCTTCTCCTGGCACTGTATCGAACACTTAGTTTCAGATAGAACAGTTAGTTTAAAGTGGAACTAAGTTTCGCTTCTGGAGTTTCCTCTCCCACAAGGTCGACCACTTAGTTTCCTCGAACACATACGGTTTCGAGTAGCATCGCCACAGATTTCAGAGAACAGGCGCTTCTCCTGGCACATTATCGAACACTTAGTTTCAGATAGAACAATTAGTCTAAAATGGACCTATGTTTCGCATTTGGCGTTTCCTCTCTCACAAGTTCGACAACTTTGTTAGGGCGAACACATACGGTTTCGTGTGGCATCGCCACAGATTTCAGAGAACAGGCGCTTCTCCTGGCACATTATGGAACACTTAGTTTCAGATAGAACAATTAGTCTAAAATGGACCTATGTTTCGCATCTGGAGTTTCCTCTCTCACAAGGCGACCACTTAATTTCGTTGAACACATACGGTTTCGAGTGGCAACGCCACAGATTTCAGAGAACAGGCGCTTCTCCTGGCACAGTACCAGACACATAGTTTCAGATAGAACAATTAGCTTAAAATTGTACTAAATTTCGCATCTGGAGTTTCTTCCCTCACAAGGCGACCACTTAATTTCGCCGAACACATACGGTTTCGAGTGGCATCGCCACAGATTTCAGAGAACAGGCGCTTCGCCTGGCACAGTATCGAACACTTATTTCAGACATAACAATTAGTTTAAAATGGAACTATGTTTCGCATCTAGAGTATCTTCTCTCACAAGATCAACCACTTAGTTTCGTCGAACACATACGGTTTCGAGTAGCATCGACACAGGTTTCAGAGAACAGGCGCTTCTCCTGGCACATTATGGAACACTTAGTTTCAGATAGAACAATTAGTCTAAAATGGACCTATGTTTCGCATCTGGAGTTTCCTCTCTCACAAGTTCGACAACTTAGTTTCGTCGAACACATACGGTTTCGAGTGGCATCGCCAAAGATTTCAGAGAACAGGCGTTTCTCCTGGCACAGTATCGAACACTTAGTTTCAGATAGAACAATTAGTATAAAATAAAACTAAGTTTCGCATCTGGAGTTTCCTCTCTCACAAGGTCGACCACTTACTTTCGTCGAACACGTACGGTTTCGAGTGGCATCGCCACACATTTCAGAGAACAGGCGCTTCTCCTGGCACAGTATCGAACACATAGTTTCAGATAGAACAATTAGTTTAAAATGGAACTAAGTTTCCCATCTGGAGTTTCCTCTCTCACAAGGTCGACCACTTTGTTTCGTCGAACACATACATTTTCGAGTAGCATCGCCACAGATTTCAGAGAACAGGCGCTTTTCCTGGCACAGTATCGAACACTTAGTTTCAGATAGAACAATTAGTTTAAAATGGAACTAAGTTAGGCTTCTGGAGTTTCCTCTCCCACAAGGTCGACCACTTAGTTTCCTCGAACACATACGGTTTCGAGTAGCATCGCCACAGATTTCAGAGAACAGGCGCTTCTCCTGGCACATTATCGAACACTTAGTTTCAGATAGAACAATTAGTCTAAAATGGACCTATGTTTCGCATTTGGCGTTTCCTCTCTCACAAGTTCGACAACTTTGTTACGGCGAACACATACGGTTTCGTGTGGCATCGCCACAGATTTCAGAGAACAGGCGCTTCTCCTGGCACATTATCGAACACTTAGTTTCAGATAGAACAATTAGTTTAAAATGGAACTAAGTTTCGCATCTGGAGTTTCCTCTCTCACAAGGTCGACCACTTTGTTTCGTCGAACACATACATTTTCGAGTAGAATCGCCACAGATTTCAGAGAACAGGCGCTTTTCCTGGCACAGTATCGAACACTTAGTTTCAGATAGAACAATTAGTTTAAAATGGAACTAAGTTTCGCATCTGGAGTTTCCTCTCTCACAAGTTCGACAACTTTGTTACGGCGAACACATACGGTTTCGAGTGGCATCGCCACATATTTCAGAGAACAGGCGTTTCTCCTGGCACAGTATCCAACACTTAGTTTCAGATAGAACAATTGGTTTAAAATGGAACTAAGTTTCGCATCTGGAGGTTCCTCTCTCACAAGGTCGGCCACTTATTTTCGTCGAACAGATACGGATTCGAGTGGCATCGCCACAGATTTCAGAGAACAGGCGCTTCTCCTGCACAGTATCGAACACATAGTTTCAGATAGAACAGTTAGTTTAAAGTGGAACTAAGTTTCGCATCTGGAGTTTCCTCTCTCACAAGGTCGAACATTCAGATTCGTCGAACACATACGGTTTCGAGTATCATCGCCACCGATTTCAGAGAACAGGCGCTTCTCCTGGCGCTGTATCGAACACTTAGTTACAGATAGAACAATTAGTTTAAAATGGAACTAAGTTTCCCATCTGGAGTTTCCTCTCTCACAAGGTCGACCACTTTGTTTCGTCGAACACATACATTTTCGAGTAGCATCGCCACAGATTTCAGAGAACAGGCGCTTTTCCTGGCACAGTATCGAACACTTAATTTCAGATAGAACAATTAGTTTAAAATGGAAATAAGTTTCGCATCTGGAGTTTCCTCTCTCACAAGGTCGACCACTGTGTTTCGTCGAACACATACATTTTCGAGTAGCATCGCCACAGATTTCAGAGAACAGGCGCTTTTCCTGGCACAGTATCGAACACTTAGTTTCAGATAGAACAATTATTTAAAATGGAACTATGTTTCGCATCTGTAGTTTCCTCTCCCAGAAGGTCGACCACTTAGTTTCCTCGAACACATACGGTTTCGAGTAGCATCGCCACAGATTTCAGAGAACAGGCGCTTCTCCTGGCACATTATCGAACACTTAGTTTCAGATAGAACAATTAGTTTAAAATGGAACTAAGTTTCGCATCTGGAGTTTCCTCTCTCACAAGGTCGACCACTTTGTTTCGTCGAACACATACATTTTCGAGTAGAATCGCCACAGATTTCAGAGAACAGGCGCTTTTCCTGGCACAGTATCGAACACTTAGTTTCAGATAGAACAATTAGTTTAAAATGGAACTAAATTTCGCATCTGGAGTTTCCTCTCCCACAAGGTCGACCACTTAGTTTCCTCGAACACATACGGTTTCGAGTAGCATCGCCACAGATTTCAGAGAACAGGCGCTTCTCCTGGCACATTATCGAACACTTAGTTTCAGATAGAACAATTAGTCTAAAATGGACCTATGTTTCGCATTTGGCGTTTCCTCTCTCACAAGTTCGACAACTTTGTTACGGCGAACACATACGGTTTCGTGTGGCATCGCCACAGATTTCAGAGAACAGGCGCTTCTCCTGGCACATTATCGAACACTTAGTTTCAGATAGAACAATTAGTTTAAAATGGAACTAAGTTTCGCATCTGGAGTTTCCTCTCTCACAAGGTCGACCACTTTGTTTCGTCGAACACATACATTTTCGAGTAGAATCGCCACAGATTTCAGAGAACAGGCGCTTTTCCTGGCACAGTATCGAACACTTAGTTTCAGATAGAACAATTAGTTTAAAATGGAACTAAGTTTCGCATCTGGAGTTTCCTCTCTCACAAGGTCGACCACTTTGTTTCGTCGAACACATACATTTTCGAGTAGAATCGCCACAGATTTCAGAGAACAGGCGTTTCTCCTGGCACAGTATCCAACACCTAGTTTCAGATAGAACAATTGGTTTAAAATGGAACTAAGTTTCGCATCTGGAGTTTCCTCTCTCACAAGGTCGGCCACTTATTTTCGTCGAACACATACGGATTCGAGTGGCATCGCCACAGATTTCAGAGAACAGGCGCTTCTCCTGGCGCTGTATCGAACACTTAGTTACAGATAGAACAATTAGTTTAAAATGGAACTAGGTTTCCCATCTGGAGTTTCCTCTCTCACAAGGTCGACTACTTTGTTTCGTCGAACACATACATTTTCGAGTAGCATCGCCACAGATTTCAGAGAACAGGCGCTTTTCCTGGCACAGTATCGAACACTTAATTTCAGATAGAACAATCAGTTTAAAATGGAAATAAGTTTCGCATCTGGAGTTTCCTCTCTCACAAGGTCGACCACTGTGTTTCGTCGAACACATACATTTTCGAGTAGCATCGCCACATATTTCAGAGAACAGGCGCTTTTCCTGGCACAGTATCGAACACTTAGTTTCAGATAGAACAATTATTTAAAATGGAACTATGTTTCGCATCTGTAGTTTCCTCTCCCAGAAGGTCGACCACTTAGTTTCCTCGAACATATACGGTTTCGAGTAGCATCGCCACAGATTTCAGAGAACAGGCGCTTCTCCTGGCACATTATCGAACACTTAGTTTCAGATAGAACAATTAGTTAAAAATGGAACTAAGTTTCGCATCTGGAGTTTCCTCTCTCACAAGGTCGACCACTTTGTTTCGTCGAACACATACATTTTCGAGTAGAATCGCCACAGATTTCAGAGAACAGGCGCTTTTCCTGGCACAGTATCGAACACTTAGTATCAGATAGAACAATTAGTTTAAAATGGAACTAAATTTCGCATCTGGAGTTTCCTCTCCCACAAGGTCGACCACTTAGTTTCCTCGAACACATACGGTTTCGAGTAGCATCGCCACAGATTTCAGAGAACAGGCGCTTCTCCTGGCACATTATCGAACACTTAGTTTCAGATGGAACAATTAGTCTAAAATGGACCTATGTTTCGCATTTGGCGTTTCCTCTCTCACAAGTTCGACAACATTGTTACGGCGAACACATACGGTTTCGTGTGGCATCGCCACAGATTTCAGAGAACAGGCGCTTCTCCTGGCACATTATCGAACACTTAGTTTCAGAAGGAACATTTAGTTTAAAATGGAACTAAGTTTTGCATCTGGAGTTTCCTCTCTCACAAGGTCCACCACTTAGTTTCGTTGAACACATACGGTTTCGAGTGGCAACGCCACAGATTTCAGAGGACAGGCGCTGCTCCTGGCACAGTATCGAAAACTTAGTTTCAGATAGAACAATTAGTTTAAAATGGAACTAAGTTTCGCATCTGGAGTTTCCTCTCTCACAAGGTCGGCCACTTAGTTTCGCCGAACACATACGATTTCGAGTGGCTTCGCCACAGATTTCAGAGAACAGGCGCTTCCCCTGGCACAGTATCGAACATTTAGATTCAGATAGAACAATTAGTTTTAAATGGAACTAAGTTTCGCATCTGGAGATTCTTCTCTCACAAGGTCGGCCACTTAGTTTCGTCGAATACATACATTTTCGAGTAGAATCGCCACAGATTTCAGAGAACAGGCGCTTTTCCTGGCACAGTATCGAACACTTAGTTTCAGATAGAACAATTAGTTTAAAATGGAACTAAATTTCGCATCTGGAGTTTCCTCTCCCACAAGGTCGACCACTTAGTTTCCTCGAACACATACGGTTTCGAGTAGCATCGCCACAGATTTCAGAGAACAGGCGCTTCTCCTGGCACATTATCGAACACTTAGTTTCAGATAGAACAATTAGTCTAAAATGGACCTATGTTTCGCATTTGGCGTTTCCTCTCTCACAAGTTCGACAACTTTGTTACGGCGAACACATACGGTTTCGTGTGGCATCGCCACAGATTTCAGAGAACAGGCGCTTCTCCTGGCACATTATCGAACACTTAGTTTCAGATAGAACAATTAGTTTAAAATGGAACTAAGTTTCGCATCTGGAGTTTCCTCTCTCACAAGGTCGACCACTTTGTTTCGTCGAACACATACATTTTTGAGTAGAATCGCCACAGATTTCAGAGAACAGGCGCTTTTCCTGGCACAGTATCGAACACTTAGTTTCAGATAGAACAATTAGTTTAAAATGGAACTAAGTTTCGCATCTGGAGTTTCCTCTCTCACAAGTTCGACAACTTTGTTACGGCGAACACATACGGTTTCGAGTGGCATCGCCACATATTTCAGAGAACAGGCGTTTCTCCTGGCACAGTATCCAACACTTAGTTTCAGATAGAACAATTGGTTTAAAATGGAACTAAGTTTCGCATCTGGAGTTTCCTCTCTCACAAGGTCGGCCACTTATTTTCGTCGAACACATACGGATTCGAGTGGCATCGCCACAGATTTCAGAGAACAGGCGCTTCTCCTGGCACAGTATCGAACACATAGTTTCAGATAGAACAGTTAGTTTAAAGTGGAACTAAGTTTCGCATCTGGAGTTTCCTCTCTCACAAGGTCGAACATTCAGATTCGTCGAACACATACGGTTTCGAGTATCATCGCCACCGATTTCAGAGAACAGGCGCTTCTCCTGGCGCTGTATCGAACACTTAGTTACAGATAGAACAATTAGTTTAAAATGGAACTAGGTTTCCCATCTGGAGTTTCCTCTCTCACAAGGTCGACTACTTTGTTTCGTCGAACACATACATTTTCGAGTAGCATCGCCACAGATTTCAGAGAACAGGCGCTTTTCCTGGCACAGTATCGAACACTTAATTTCAGATAGAACAATCAGTTTAAAATGGAAATAAGTTTCGCATCTGGAGTTTCCTCTCTCACAAGGTCGACCACTGTGTTTCGTCGAACACATACATTTTCGAGTAGCATCGCCACATATTTCAGAGAACAGCCGCTTTTCCTGGCACAGTATCGAACACTCAGTTTCAGATAGAACAATTATTTAAAATGGAACTATGTTTCGCATCTGTAGTTTCCTCTCCCAGAAGGTCGACCACTTAGTTTCCTCGAACATATACGGTTTCGAGTAGCATCGCCACAGATTTCAGAGAACAGGCGCTTCTCCTGGCACATTATCGAACACTTAGTTTCAGATAGAACAATTAGTTAAAAATGGAACTAAGTTTCGCATCTGGAGTTTCCTCTCTCACAAGGTCGACCACTTTGTTTCGTCGAACACATACATTTTCGAGTAGAATCGCCACAGATTTCAGAGAACAGGCGCTTTTCCTGGCACAGTATCGAACACTTAGTTTCAGATAGAACAATTAGTTTAAAATGGAACTAAATTTCGCATCTGGAGTTTCCTCTCCCACAAGGTCGACCACTTAGTTTCCTCGAACACATACGGTTTCGAGTAGCATCGCCACAGATTTCAGAGAACAGGCGCTTCTCCTGGCACATTATCGAACACTTAGTTTCAGATAGAACAATTAGTCTAAAATGGACCTATGTTTCGCATTTGGCGTTTCCTCTCTCACAAGTTCGACAACTTTGTTACGGCGAACACATACGGTTTCGTGTGGCATCGCCACAGATTTCAGAGAACAGGCGCTTCTCCTGGCACATTATCGAACACTTAGTTTCAGATAGAACAATTAGTTTAAAATGGAACTAAGTTTCGCATCTGGAGTTTCCTCTCTCACAAGGTCGACCACTTTGTTTCGTCGAACACATACATTTTCGAGTAGAATCGCCACAGATTTCAGAGAACAGGCGCTTTTCCTGGCACAGTATCGAACACTTAGTTTCAGATAGAACAATTAGTTTAAAATGGAACTAAGTTTCGCATCTGGAGTTTCCTCTCTCACAAGTTCGACAACTTTGTTACGGCGAACACATACGGTTTCGAGTGGCATCGCCACATATTTCAGAGAACAGGCGTTTCTCCTGGCACAGTATCCAACACTTAGTTTCAGATAGAACAATTGGTTTAAAATGGAACTAAGTTTCGCATCTGGAGTTTCCTCTCTCACAAGGTCGGCCACTTATTTTCGTCGAACACATACGGATTCGAGTGGCATCGCCACAGATTTCAGAGAACAGGCGCTTCTCCTGGCACAGTATCGAACACATAGTTTCAGATAGAACAGTTAGTTTAAAGTGGAACTAAGTTTCGCATCTGGAGTTTCCTCTCTCACAAGGTCGAACATTCAGATTCGTCGAACACATACGGTTTCGAGTATCATCGCCACCGATTTCAGAGAACAGGCGCTTCTCCTGGCGCTGTATCGAACACTTAGTTACAGATAGAACAATTAGTTTAAAATGGAACTAGGTTTCCCATCTGGAGTTTCCTCTCTCACAAGGTCGACTACTTTGTTTCGTCGAACACATACATTTTCGAGTAGCATCGCCACAGATTTCAGAGAACAGGCGCTTTTCCTGGCACAGTATCGAACACTTAATTTCAGATAGAACAATCAGTTTAAAATGGAAATAAGTTTCGCATCTGGAGTTTCCTCTCTCACAAGGTCGACCACTGTGTTTCGTCGAACACATACATTTTCGAGTAGCATCGCCACATATTTCAGAGAACAGCCGCTTTTCCTGGCACAGTATCGAACACTCAGTTTCAGATAGAACAATTATTTAAAATGGAACTATGTTTCGCATCTGTAGTTTCCTCTCCCAGAAGGTCGACCACTTAGTTTCCTCGAACATATACGGTTTCGAGTAGCATCGCCACAGATTTCAGAGAACAGGCGCTTCTCCTGGCACATTATCGAACACTTAGTTTCAGATAGAACAATTAGTTAAAAATGGAACTAAGTTTCGCATCTGGAGTTTCCTCTCTCACAAGGTCGACCACTTTGTTTCGTCGAACACATACATTTTCGAGTAGAATCGCCACAGATTTCAGAGAACAGGCGCTTTTCCTGGCACAGTATCGAACACTTAGTTTCAGATAGAACAATTAGTTTAAAATGGAACTAAATTTCGCATCTGGAGTTTCCTCTCCCACAAGGTCGACCACTTAGTTTCCTCGAACACATACGGTTTCGAGTAGCATCGCCACAGATTTCAGAGAACAGGCGCTTCTCCTGGCACATTATCGAACACTTAGTTTCAGATAGAACAATTAGTCTAAAATGGACCTATGTTTCGCATTTGGCGTTTCCTCTCTCACAAGTTCGACAACATTGTTACGGCGAACACATACGGTTTCGTGTGGCATCGCCACAGATTTCAGAGAACAGGCGCTTCTCCTGGCACATTATCGAACACTTAGTTTCAGAAGGAACATTTAGTTTAAAATGGAACTAAGTTTTGCATCTGGAGTTTCCTCTCTCACAAGGTCCACCACTTAGTTTCGTTGAACACATACGGTTTCGAGTGGCAACGCCACAGATTTCAGAGGACAGGCGCTGCTCCTGGCACAGTATCGAAAACTTAGTTTCAGATAGAACAATTAGTTTAAAATGGAACAAAGTTTCGCATCTGGAGTTTCCTCTCTCACAAGGTCGGCCACTTAGTTTCGCCGAACACATACGATTTCGAGTGGCTTCGCCACAGATTTCAGAGAACAGGCGCTTCCCCTGGCACAGTATCGAACATTTAGATTCAGATAGAACAATTAGTTTTAAATGGAACTAAGTTTCGCATCTGGAGATTCTTCTCTCACAAGGTCGGCCACTTAGTTTCGTCGAATACATACGGTTTCGAATGGCATCGCCACCGATTTCAGAGAATAGTCGCTTCTGCTGGCACAGTATCGAACATTTAGTTTCAGAGAGAACAATTAGTTTAAAATGGAACTAAGTTTCGCATCCGGAGTTTCCTCTCTCACATGGTCGACCATTTAGATTCGTCGAACACATACGGTTTCGAGTATCATCGCCACAGATTTCAGAGAACTGACGCTTCTCCTGGCACAGTATCCAACACTTCCAGATAGAACAATTAGTTTTAAATGGAACTAGGTTTCGCATCTGGAGATTCCTCTCTCACAAGGTCGGCCACTTAGTTTCGTCGAATACATACGGTTTCGAGTGGCATCGCCACAGATTTCAGAGAACAGGCGCTTCTCTTGGCACAGAATCGAGCACTTAGTTCCAGATAGAACAATTAGATTAAAATGGAACTAAGTTTCGCATCCGGAGTTTCCTCTCTCAGAAGGTCGACCACTTAGTTTCGTCGAACACATACGGTTTCGAGTGGCATCGCCACAGATTTCAGAGAACAGGCGCTTCTCCTGGCACACTATCGAACACTTAGTATCAGATAGAACAATTAGTTTAAAATGGAACAAAGCATCGCATCTGGAGTTTCCTCTCTCACAAGGTCGACCACATAGTTTCGTCGAACACATACGGTTTCGAGTGGTATCGCCACAGATTTCAGAGAACAGGCGCTTCTCCTGGCACATTATCGAACACTTAGTTTCATATATAACAATTAATTTAAAATGGAACTATGTTTCGAATTTGGAGTTTCCTCTGCCACTAGGTCGACCACTTATTTTCGTCGAACACATACGGTTTCGAGTGGCATCACCCAGATTTCACCGAACGGGAGTTTCACCTGGCACAATACCGAAATCTTAGTTTCAGATAGAACAATTAGTTTAAAATGGAACTAAGTTCCGCATCTGGAGTTTCCTCTCTCACAAGGTCGACCATTTAGATTCGTCGAACACATACGGTTTCGAGTATCATCGCCACAGATTTCAGAGAACTGACGCTTCTCCTGGCACAATATCCAACACTTCCGGATAGAACAATTAGTTTTAAATGGAACTAGGTTTCGCATCTGGAGATTCGTCTCTCACAAGGTCGACCACTTAGTTTCGTCGAACACATACGGTTTCGAGTGGTATCGCCACAGATTTCAGAGAACAGGCGCTTCTCCTGGCACAGTATCGAACACTTATGTCAGACACAACAATTAGTTTAGAATGGAACAATGTTTCGCATCTGGAGTTTCCTCTCTCACAAGGTCGACCACTTAGTTTCGATGAACACATATGGTTTCGAGTATCATCGCCACAGATTTCAGAGAACTGACGCTTCTCCTGGCACAGTATCCAACACTTCCAGATAGAACAATTAGTTTTAAATGGAACTAGGTTTCGCATCTGGAGATTCCTCTCTCACAAGGTCGACCACTTAGTTTCGTCGAACACATACGGTTTCGAGTGGCATCGCCACAGATTTCAGAGAACAGGCGCTTCTCCTGGCACATTATCGAACACTTAGTTTCAGATGGAACAATTAGTTTAAAATGGAACTATGTTTCGCATCTGGAGTTTCCTCTCTCACAAGGTCGACAACTTAGTTTCGATGAACACATATGGTTTTGAGTGGCATCGCCACAGATTTCAGAGAACAGGCGCTTCTCCTGGTACAGCATCGAACACTTAGATTCAGATAGAACAATTAGTTTAAAATGGAACTAAGTTTCGCATCAGCAGTTTCCTCTCTCATAAGGTCGACGACTTAGTTTCGTTGAACACATTCGGTTTCGAGTGGCATCGCCACAGATTACAGAGAACAGGCGCTTCTCCTGGCACAGTAACGAACACTTAGTTTCAGATAGAACAATTAGTTTAAAATGGAACTAAGTTTCGCATCTGGAGTTTCCTCTGTCACAAGGTCGACCACTTAGTTTCGATGAACACATACGGTTTCGAGTATCATCGCCACAGATTTCAGAGAACTGACGCTTCTCCTGGCACAGTATCCAACACTTTCAGATAGAACAATTAGTTTTAAATGGATCTAGGTTTCGCATCTGGAGATTCCTCTCTCACAAGGTCGACCACTTAGTTTCGTCGAACACATACGGTTTCGAGTGGCATCGCCACAGATTTCAGAGAACAGGCGCTTTTCCTGGCACAGTATCGAACACTTAATTTCAGATAGAACAATTAGTTTAAAATGGAAATAAGTTTCGCATCTGGAGTTTCCTCTCTCACAAGGTCGACCATTGTGTTTCGTCGAACACATACATTTTCGAGTAGCATCGCCACAGATTTCAGAGAACAGGCGCTTTTCCTGGCACAGTATCGAACACTTAGTTTCAGATAGAACAATTATTTAAAATGGAACTATGTTTCGCATCTGTAGTTTCCTCTCCCAGAAGGTCGACCACTTAGTTTCCTCGAACACATACGGTTTCGAGTAGCATCGCCACAGATTTCAGAGAACAGGCGCTTCTCCTGGCACATTATCGAACACTTAGTTTCAGATAGAACAATTAGTTTAAAATGGAACTAAGTTTCGCATCTGGAGTTTCCTCTCTCACAAGGTCGACCACTTTGTTTCGTCGAACACATACATTTTTGAGTAGAATCGCCACAGATTTCAGAGAACAGGCGCTTTTCCTGGCACAGTATCGAACACTTAGTTTCAGATAGAACAATTAGTTTAAAATGGAACTAAATTTCGCATCTGGAGTTTCCTCTCCCACAAGGTCGACCACTTAGTTTCCTCGAACACATACGGTTTCGAGTAGCATCGCCACAGATTTCAGAGAACAGGCGCTTCTCCTGGCACATTATCGAACACTTAGTTTCAGATACAACAATTAGTCTAAAATGGACCTATGTTTCGCATTTGGCGTTTCCTCTCTCACAAGTTCGACAACTTTGTTACGGCGAACACATACGGTTTCGTGTGGCATCGCCACAGATTTCAGAGAACAGGCGCTTCTCCTGGCACATTATCGAACACTTAGTTTCAGAAGGAACATTTAGTTTAAAATGGAACTAAGTTTTGCATCTGGAGTTTCCTCTCTCACAAGGTCCACCACTTAGTTTCGTTGAACACATACGGTTTCGAGTGGCAACGCCACAGATTTCAGAGGACAGGCGCTGCTCCTGGCACAGTATCGAAAACTTAGTTTCAGATAGAACAATTAGTTTAAAATGGAACTAAGTTTCGCATCTGGAGTTTCCTCTCTCACAAGGTCGGCCACTTAGTTTCGCCGAACACATACGATTTCGAGTGGCTTCGCCACAGATTTCAGAGAACAGGCGCTTCCCCTGGCACAGTATCGAACATTTAGATTCAGATAGAACAATTAGTTTTAAATGGAACTAAGTTTCGCATCTGGAGATTCTTCTCTCACAAGGTCGGCCACTTAGTTTCGTCGAATACATACGGTTTCGAATGGCATCGCCACCGATTTCAGAGGATAGTCGCTTCTCCTGGCACAGTATCGAACATTTAGTTTCAGAGAGAACAATTAGTTTAAAATGGAACTAAGTTTCGCATCCGGAGTTTCCTCTCTCACATGGTCGACCATTTAGATTCGTCGAACACATACGGTTTCGAGTATCATCGCCACAGATTTCAGAGAACTGACGCTTCTCCTGGCACAGTATCCAACACTTCCAGATAGAACAATTAGTTTTAAATGGAACTAGGTTTCGCATCTGGAGATTCCTCTCTCACAAGGTCGGCCACTTAGTTTCGTCGAATACATACGGTTTCGAGTGGCATCGCCACAGATTTCAGAGAACAGGCGCTTCTCTTGGCACAGAATCGAGCACTTAGTTCCAGATAGAACAATTAGATTAAAATGGAACTAAGTTTCGCATCCGGAGTTTCCTCTCTCAGAAAGTCGACCACTTAGTTTCGTCGAACACATACGGTTTCGAGTGGCATCGCCACAGATTTCAGAGAACAGGCGCTTCTCCTGGCACAGTATCGAACACTTAGTATCAGATAGAACAATTAGTTTAAAATGGAACAAAGCATCGCATCTGGAGTTTCCTCTCTCACAAGGTCGACCACATAGTTTCGTCGAACACATACGGTTTCGAGTGGTATCGCCACAGATTTCAGAGAACAGGCGCTTCTCCTGGCACATTATCGAACACTTAGTTTCATATATAACAATTAATTTAAAATGGAACTATGTTTCGAATTTGGAGTTTCCTCTGCCACTAGGTCGACCACTTATTTTCGTCGAACACATACGGTTTCGAGTGGCATCACCCAGATTTCACCGAACGGGAGTTTCACCTGGCACAGTACCGAACTCTTAGTTTCAGATAGAACAATTAGTTTAAAATGGAACTAAGTTTCGCATCTGGAGTTTCCTCTCTCACAAGGTCGACCATTTAGATTCGTCGAACACATACGGTTTCGAGTATCATCGCCACAGATTTCAGAGAACTGACGCTTCTCCTGGCACAATATCCAACACTTCCAGATAGAACAATTAGTTTTAAATGGAACTAGGTTTCGCATCTGGAGATTCCTCTCTCACAAGGTCGACCACTTAGTTTCGTCGAACACATACGGTTTCGAGTGGTATCGCCACAGATTTCAGAGAACAGGCGCTTCTCCTGGCACAGTATCGAACACTTATGTCAGACACAACAATTAGTTTAGAATGGAACAATGTTTCGCATCTGGAGTTTCCTCTCTCACAAGGTCGACCACTTAGTTTCGATGAACACATATGGTTTCGAGTATCATCGCCACAGATTTCAGAGAACTGACGCTTCTCCTGGCACAGTATCCAACACTTCCAGATAGAACAATTAGTTTTAAATGGAACTAGGTTTCGCATCTGGAGATTCCTCTCTCACAAGGTCGACCACTTAGTTTCGTCGAACACATACGGTTTCGAGTGGCATCGCCACAGATTTCAGAGAACAGGCGCTTCTCCTGGCACATTATCGAACACTTAGTTTCAGATGGAACAATTAGTTTAAAATGGAACTATGTTTCGCATCTGGAGTTTCCTCTCTCACAAGGTCGACAACTTAGTTTCGATGAACACATACGGTTTCGAGTAGCATCGCCACAGATTTCAGAGAACTGACGCTTCTCCTGGCACAGTATCGAACACTTAGTTTCAGATAGAACAATTATTTAAAATGGAACTATGTTTCGCATCTGTAGTTTCCTCTCCCAGAAGGTCGACCACTTAGTTTCCTCGAACACATACGGTTTCGAGTGGCATCGCCACAGATTTCAGAGAACAGGCGCTTCTCCTGGCACATTATCGAACACTTAGTTTCAGATAGAATAATTAGTTTAAAATGGAACTAAGTTTCGCATCTGGAGTTTCCTCTCTCACAAGGTCGACCACTTTGTTTCGTCGAACACATACATTTTCGAGTAGAATCGCCACAGATTTCAGAGAACAGGCGCTTTTCCTGGCACAGTATCGAACACTTAGTTTCAGATAGAACAATTAGTTTAAAATGGAACTAAGTTTCGCATCTGGAGTTTCCTCTCTCACAAGGTCGACCACTTTGTTTCGTCGAACACATACATTTTCGAGTAGAATCGCCACAGATTTCAGAGAACATGCGCTTTTCCTGGCACAGTATCGAACACTTAGTTTCAGATAGAACAATTAGTTTAAAATGGAACTAAATTTCGCATCTGGAGTTTCCTCTCCCACAAGGTCGACCACTTAGTTTCCTCGAACACATACGGTTTCGAGTAGCATCGCCACAGATTTCAGAGAACAGGCGCTTCTCCTGGCACATTATCGAACACTTAGTTTCAGATACAACAATTAGTCTAAAATGGACCTATGTTTCGCATTTGGCGTTTCCTCTCTCACAAGTTCGACAACTTTGTTACGGCGAACACATACGGTTTCGTGTGGCATCGCCACAGATTTCAGAGAACAGGCGCTTCTCCTGGCACATTATCGAACACTTAGTTTCAGAAGGAACATTTAGTTTAAAATGGAACTAAGTTTTGCATCTGGAGTTTCCTCTCTCACAAGGTCCACCACTTAGTTTCGTTGAACACATACGGTTTCGAGTGGCAACGCCACAGATTTCAGAGGACAGGCGCTGCTCCTGGCACAGTATCGAAAACTTAGTTTCAGATAGAACAATTAGTTTAAAATGGAACTAAGTTTCGCATCTGGAGTTTCCTCTCTCACAAGGTCGGCCACTTAGTTTCGCCGAACACATACGATTTCGAGTGGCTTCGCCACAGATTTCAGAGAACAGGCGCTTCCCCTGGCACAGTATCGAACATTTAGATTCAGATAGAACAATTAGTTTTAAATGGAACTAAGTTTCGCATCTGGAGATTCTTCTCTCACAAGGTCGGCCACTTAGTTTCGTCGAATACATACGGTTTCGAATGGCATCGCCACCGATTTCAGAGAATAGTCGCTTCTCCTGGCACAGTATCGAACATTTAGTTTCAGAGAGAACAATTAGTTTAAAATGGAACTAAGTTTCGCATCCGGAGTTTCCTCTCTCACATGGTCGACCATTTAGATTCGTCGAACACATACGGTTTCGAGTATCATCGCCACAGATTTCAGAGAACTGACGCTTCTCCTGGCACAGTATCCAACACTTCCAGATAGAACAATTAGTTTTAAATGGAACTAGGTTTCGCATCTGGAGATTCCTCTCTCACAAGGTCGGCCACTTAGTTTCGTCGAATACATACGGTTTCGAGTGGCATCGCCACAGATTTCAGAGAACAGGCGCTTCTCTTGGCACAGAATCGAGCACTTAGTTCCAGATAGAACAATTAGATTAAAATGGAACTAAGTTTCGCATTCGGAGTTTCCTCTCTCAGAAAGTCGACCACTTAGTTTCGTCGAACACATACGGTTTCGAGTGGCATCGCCACAGATTTCAGAGAACAGGCGCTTCTCCTGGCACAGTATCGAACACTTAGTATCAGATAGAACAATTAGTTTAAAATGGAACAAAGCATCGCATCTGGAGTTTCCTCTCTCACAAGGTCGACCACATAGTTTCGTCGAACACATACGGTTTCGAGTGGTATCGCCACAGATTTCAGAGAACAGGCGCTTCTCCTGGCACATTATCGAACACTTAGTTTCATATATAACAATTAATTTAAAATGGAACTATGTTTCGAATTTGGAGTTTCCTCTGCCACTAGGTCGACCACTTATTTTCGTCGAACACATACGGTTTCGAGTGGCATCACCCAGATTTCACCGAACGGGAGTTTCACCTGGCACAGTACCGAACTCTTAGTTTCAGATAGAACAATTAGTTTAAAATGGAACTAAGTTTCGCATCTGGAGTTTCCTCTCTCACAAGGTCGACCATTTAGATTCGTCGAACACATACGGTTTCGAGTATCATCGCCACAGATTTCAGAGAACTGACGCTTCTCCTGGCACAATATCCAACACTTCCAGATAGAACAATTAGTTTTAAATGGAACTAGGTTTCGCATCTGGAGATTCCTCTCTCACAAGGTCGACCACTTAGTTTCGTCGAACACATACGGTTTCGAGTGGTATCGCCACAGATTTCAGAGAACAGGCGCTTCTCCTGGCACAGTATCGAACACTTATGTCAGACACAACAATTAGTTTAGAATGGAACAATGTTTCGCATCTGGAGTTTCCTCTCGCACAACGTCGACCACTTAGTTTCGATGAACACATATGGTTTCGAGTATCATCGCCACAGATTTCAGAGAACTGACGCTTCTCCTGGCACAGTATCCAACACTTCCAGATAGAACAATTAGTTTTAAATGGAACTAGGTTTCGCATCTGGAGATTCCTCTCTCACAAGGTCGACCACTTAGTTTCGTCGAACACATACGGTTTCGAGTGGCATCGCCACAGATTTCAGAGAACAGGCGCTTCTCCTGGCACATTATCGAACACTTACTTTCAGATGGAACAATTAGTTTAAAATGGAACTATGTTTCGCATCTGGAGTTTCCTCTCTCACAAGGTCGACAACTTAGTTTCGATGAACACATACGGTTTCGAGTAGCATCGCCACAGATTTCAGAGAACTGACGCTTCTCCTGGCACAGTATCGAACACTTAGTTTCAGATAGAACAATTATTTAAAATGGAACTATGTTTCGCATCTGTAGTTTCCTCTCCCAGAAGGTCGACCACTTAGTTTCCTCGAACACATACGGTTTCGAGTGGCATCGCCACAGATTTCAGAGAACAGGCGCTTCTCCTGGCACATTATCGAACACTTAGTTTCAGATAGAATAATTAGTTTAAAATGGAACTAAGTTTCGCATCTGGAGTTTCCTCTCTCACAAGGTCGACCACTTTGTTTCGTCGAACACATACATTTTCGAGTAGAATCGCCACAGATTTCAGAGAACAGGCGCTTTTCCTGGCACAGTATCGAACACTTAGTTTCAGATAGAACAATTAGTTTAAAATGGAACTAAATTTCGCATCTGGAGTTTCCTCTCCCACAAGGTCGACCACTTAGTTTCCTCGAACACATACGGTTTCGAGTAGCATCGCCACAGATTTCAGAGAACAGGCGCTTCTCCTGGCACATTATCGAACACTTAGTTTCAGATAGAACAATTAGTCTAAAATGGACCTATGTTTCGCATTTGGCGTTTCCTCTCTCACAAGTTCGACAACTTTGTTACGGCGAACACATACGGTTTCGTGTGGCATCGCCACAGATTTCAGAGAACAGGCGCTTCTCCTGGCACATTATCGAACACTTAGTTTCAGATAGAATAATTAGTTTAAAATGGAACTAAGTTTCGCATCTGGAGTTTCCTCTCTCACAAGGTCGACCACTTTGTTTCGTCGAACACATACATTTTCGAGTAGAATCGCCACAGATTTCAGAGAACAGGCGCTTTTCCTGGCACAGTATCGAACACTTAGTTTCAGATAGAACAATTAGTTTAAAATGGAACTAAGTTTCGCATCTGGAGTTTCCTCTCTCACAAGTTCGACAACTGTGTTACGGCGAACACATACGGTTTCGAGTGGCATCGCCACATATTTCAGAGAACAGGCGTTTCTCCTGGCACAGTATCCAACACTTAGTTTCAGATAGAACAATGGGTTTAAAATGGAACTAAGTTTCGCATCTGGAGTTTCCTCTCTCACAAGGTCGGCCACTTATTTTCGTCGAACACATACGGATTCGAGTGGCATAGCCACAGATTTCAGAGAACAGGCGCTTCTCCTGGCACAGTATCGAACACATAGTTTCAGATAGAACAGTTAGTTTAAAGTGGAACTAATTTTCGCATCTGGAGTTTCCTCTCTCACAAGGTCGAACATTCAGATTCGTCGAACACATACGGTTTCGAGTATCATCGCCACGGATTTCAGAGAACAGGCGCTTCTCCTGGCGCTGTATCGAACACTTAGTTACAGATAGAACAATTAGTTTAAAATGGAACTAAGTTTCCCATCTGGAGTTTCCTCTCTCACAAGGTCGACCACTTTGTTTCGTCGAACACATACATTTTCGAGTAGCATCGCCACAGATTTCAGAGAACAGGCGCTTTTCCTGGCACAGTATCGAACACTTAATTTCAGATAGAACAATTAGTTTAAAATGGAAATAAGTTTCGCATCTGGAGTTTCCTCTCTCACAAGGTCGACCACTGTGTTTCGTCGAACACATACATTTTCGAGTAGCATCGCCACATATTTCAGAGAACAGGCGCTTTTCCTGGCACAGTATCGAACACTTAGTTTCAGATAGAACAATTATTTAAAATGGAACTATGTTTCGCATCTGTAGTTTCCTCTCCCAGAAGGTCGACCACTTAGTTTCCTCGAACACATACGGTTTCGAGTAGCATCGCCACAGATTTCAGAGAACAGGCGCTTCTCCTGGCACATTATCGAACACTTAGTTTCAGATAGAACAATTAGTTAAAAATGGAACTAAGTTTCGCATCTGGAGTTTCCTCTCTCACAAGGTCGACCACTTTGTTTCGTCGAACACATACATTTTCGAGTAGAATCGCCACAGATTTCAGAGAACAGGCGCTTTTCCTGGCACAGTATCGAACACTTAGTTTCAGATAGAACAATTAGTTTAAAATGGAACTAAATTTCGCATCTGGAGTTTCCTCTCCCACAAGGTCGACCACTTAGTTTCCTCGAACACATACGGTTTCGTGTGGCATCGCCACAGATTTCAGAGAACAGGCGCTTCTCCTGGCACAGTATCGAAAACTTAGTTTCAGATAGAACAATTAGTTTAAAATGGAACTAAGTTTCGCATCTGGAGTTTCCTCTCTCACAAGGTCGGCCACTTAGTTTCGCCGAACACATACGATTTCGAGTGGCATCGCCACAGATTTCAGAGAACAGGCGCTTCCCCTGGCACAGTATCGAACATTTAGATTCAGATAGAACAATTAGTTTAAAATGGAACTAAGTTTCGCATCTGGAGTTTCCTCTCTCACAAGGTCGGCCACTTAGTTTCGCCGAACACATACGATTTCGAGTGGCATCGCCACAGATTTCAGAGAACAGGCGCTTCCCCTGGCACAGTATCGAACATTTAGTTTCAGAGAGAACAATTAGTTTAAAATGGAACTAAGTTTCGCATCCGGAGTTTCCTCTCTCACATGGTCGACCATTTAGATTCGTCGAACACATACGGTTTCGAGTATCATCGCCACAGATTTCAGAGAACTGACGCTTCTCCTGGCACAGTATCCAACACTTCCTGATAGAACAATTAGTTTTAAATGGAACTAGGTTTCGCATCTGGAGATTCCTCTCTCACAAGGTCGGCCACTTAGTTTCGTCGAATACATACGGTTTCGAGTGGCATCGCCACAGATTTCAGAGAACAGGCGCTTCTCTTGGCACAGAATCGAGCACTTAGTTCCAGATAGAACAATTAGATTAAAATGGAACTAAGTTTCGCATCCGGAGTTTCCTCTCTCAGAAGGTCGACCACTTAGTTTCGTCGAACACATACGGTTTCGAGTGGCATCGCCACAGATTTCAGAGAACAGGCGCTTCTCCTGGCACAGTATCGAACACTTAGTATCAGATAGAACAATTAGTTTAAAATGGAACAAAGCATCGCATCTGGAGTTTCCTCTCTCACAAGGTCGACCACATAGTTTCGTCGAACACATACGGTTTCGAGTGGTATCGCCACAGATTTCAGAGAACAGGCGCTTCTCCTGGCACATTATCGAACACTTAGTTTCATATATAACAATTAATTTAAAATGGAACTATGTTTCGAATTTGGAGTTTCCTCTGCCACTAGGTCGACCACTTATTTTCGTCGAACACATACGGTTTCGAGTGGCATCACCCAGATTTCACCGAACGGGAGTTTCACCTGGCACAGTACCGAACACTTAGTTTCAGATAGAACAATTAGTTTAAAATGGAACTAAGTTTCGCATCTGGAGTTTCCTCTCTCACAAGGTCGACCATTTAGATTCGTCGAACACATACGGTTTCGAGTATCATCGCCACAGATTTCAGATGTGACGCTTCTCCTGGCACAATATCCAACACTTCCAGATAGAACAATTAGTTTTAAATGGAACTAGGTTTCGCATCTGGAGATTCCTCTCTCACAAGGTCGACCACTTATTTTCGTCGAACACATACGGTTTCGAGTGGCATCACCCAGATTTCACCGAACGGGAGTTTCACCTGGCACAGTACCGAACACTTAGTTTCAGATAGAACAATTAGTTTAAAATGGAACTAAGTTTCGCATCTGGAGTTTCCTCTCTCACAAGGTCGACCATTTAGATTCGTCGAACACATACGGTTTCGAGTATCATCGCCACAGATTTCAGATGTGACGCTTCTCCTGGCACAATATCCAACACTTCCAGATAGAACAATTAGTTTTAAATGGAACTAGGTTTCGCATCTGGAGATTCCTCTCTCACAAGGTCGACCACTTAGTTTCGCCGAACACATACGATTTCGAGTGGCATCGCCACAGATTTCAGAGAACAGGCGCTTCCCCTGGCACAGTATCGAACATTTAGGTTCAGATAGAACAATTAGTTTTAAATGGAACTAAGTTTCGCATCTGGAGATTCTTCTCTCACAAGGTCGGCCACTTAGTTTCGTCGAATACATACGGTTTCGAATGGCATCGCCACCGATTTCAGAGAATAGTCGCTTCTCCTGGCACAGTATCGAACATTTAGTTTCAGAGAGAACAATTAGTTTAAAATGGAACTAAGTTTCGCATCCGGAGTTTCCTCTCTCACATGGTCGACCATTTAGATTCGTCGAACACATACGGTTTCGAGTATCATCGCCACAGATTTCAGAGAACTGACGCTTCTCCTGGCACAGTATCCAACACTTCCAGATAGAACAATTAGTTTTAAATGGAACTAGGTTTCGCATCTGGAGATTCCTCTCTCACAAGGTCGGCCACTTAGTTTCGTCGAATACATACGGTTTCGAGTGGCATCGCCACAGATTTCAGAGAACAGGCGCTTCTCTTGGCACAGAATCGAGCACTTAGTTCCAGATAGAACAATTAGATTAAAATGGAACTAAGTTTCGCATCCGGAGTTTCCTCTCTCAGAAGGTCGACCACTTAGTTTCGTCGAACACATACGGTTTCGAGTGGCATCGCCACAGATTTCAGAGAACAGGCGCTTCTCCTGGCACAGTATCGAACACTTAGTATCAGATAGAACAATTAGTTTAAAATGGAACAAAGCATCGCATCTGGAGTTTCCTCTCTCACAAGGTCGACCACATAGTTTCGTCGAACACATACGGTTTCGAGTGGTATCGCCACAGATTTCAGAGAACAGGCGCTTCTCCTGGCACATTATCGAACACTTAGTTTCATATATAACAATTAATTTAAAATGGAACTATGTTTCGTATTTGGAGATTCCTCTCTCACAAGGTCGACCACTTAGTTTCGTCGAACACATACGGTTTCGAGTGGTATCGCCACAGATTTCAGAGAACAGGCGCTTCTCCTGGCACAGTATCGAACACTTATGTCAGACACAACAATTAGTTGAGAATGGAACTATGTTTCGCATCTGGAGTTTCCTCTCTCACAAGGTCGACCACTTAGTTTCGATGAACACATATGGTTTCGAGTATCATCGCCACAGATTTCAGAGAACTGACGCTTCTCCTGGCACAGTATCCAACACTTCCAGATAGAACAATTAGTTTTAAATGGAACTAGGTTTCGCATCTGGAGATTCCTCTCTCACAAGGTCGACCACTTAGTTTCGTCGAACCCATACGGTTTCGAGTGGCATCGCCACAGATTTCAGAGAACAGGCGCTTCTCCAGGCACATTATCGAACACTTAGTTTCAGATGGAACAATTAGTTTAAAATGGAACTATGTTTCGCATCTGGAGTTTCCTCTGTCACAAGGTCGACCACTTAGTTTCGATGAACACATACGGTTTCGAGTATCATCGCCACAGATTTCAGAGAACTGACACTTCTCCTGGCACAGTATCCAACACTTTCAGATAGAACAATTAGTTTTAAATGGATCTAGGTTTCGCATATGGAGATTCCTCTCTCACAAGGTCGACCACTTAGTTTCGTCGAACACATACGGTTTCGAGTGGCATCGCCACAGATTTCAGAGAACAGGCGCTTCTCCTGGCACATTATCGAACACTTAGTTTCAGATGGAACAATTAGTTTCAAATGGAACTATGTTTCGCATCTGGAGTTTCCTCTCTCACAAGGTCGACCACTTAGTTTCGATGAACACATATGGTTTCGAGTGGCATCGCCACAGATTTCAGAGAACAGGCGCTTCTCCTGGTACAGCATCGAACACTTAGATTCAGATAGAACAATTAGTTTAAAATGGAACTAAGTTTCGCATCAGCAGTTTCCTCTCTCATAAGGTCGACGACTTAGTTTCGTTGAACACATTCGGTTTCGAGTGGCATCGCCACAGATTACAGAGAACAGGCGCTTCTCCTGGCACAGTAACGAACACTTAGTTTCAGATAGAACAATTAGTTTAAAATGGAACTAAGTTTCGCATCTGGAGTTTCCTCTGTCACAAGGTCGACCACTTAGTTTCGATGAACACATACGGTTTCGAGTATCATCGCCACAGATTTCAGAGAACTGACGCTTCTCCTGGCACAGTATCCAACACTTTCAGATAGAACAATTAGTTTTAAATGGATCTAGGTTTCGCATCTGGAGATTCCTCTCTCACAAGGTCGACCACTTAGTTTCGTCGAACACATACGGTTTCGAGTGGCATCGCCACAGATTTCAGAGAACAGGCGCTTCTCCTGGCACATTATCGAACACTTAGTTTCAGATGGAACAATTAGTTTAAAATGGAACTATGTTTCACATCTGGAGTTTCCTCTCTCACAAGGTCGACCACTTAGTTTCGATGAAAACATATGGATTCGAGTGGCATCGCCACAGATTTCAGAGAACAGGCGCTTCTCCTGGTACAGCATCGAACACTTAGATTCAGATAGAACAATTAGTTTTAAATGGAACTAGGTTTCGCATCTGGAGATTCCTCTCTCACAAGGTCGACCACTTAGTTTCGTCGAACATATACGGTTTCGAGTGGCATCGCCACAGATTTCAGAGAACAGGCGCTTCTCCTGGCACATTATCGAACACTTAGTTTCAGATAGAACAATTAGTTTAAAATGGAACTAAGTTTCGCATCTGGAGTTTCCTCTCCCACAAGGTCGACCACTTAGTTTCCTCGAACACTTACGGTTTCGAGTAGCATCGCCACACATTTCAGACAACAGGCGCTTCTCCTGGCACAGTATCGAACACTTAGTTTCAGATAGAACAATTAGTTTAAAATGGAACTAAGTTTCGCATCTGGAGTTTCCTCTCCCACAAGGTCGACCACTTAGTTTCCTCGAACACATACGGTTTCGAGTAGCATCGCCACACATTTCAGACAACAGGCGCTTCTCCTGGCACTGTATTGAACACTTAGTTTCAGATGGAACACTTAGTTTTAAATGGAACTAGGTTTCGCATCTGGAGTTTCCTCTCTCACAAGGTCGACCACTTAGTTTCGTCGAACACATACGGTTTCGAGTGGCATCGCCACAGATTTCAGAGAACAGGCGCTTCTCCTGGCACAGTATCGAACACTTAATTTCAGATAGAACAATTAGTTTAAAATGGAACTAAGTTTCGCATCTGGAGTTTCCTCTCTCAGAAGGTCGACCACTTAGTTTCGTCGAACACATACGGTTTCGAGTAGGAACGCGACAGATTTCAGAGAACAGGCGCTTCTCCCGGCACAGTATCGAACACTAAGTATCGGATAGAACAATTACTTTAAAATGGAACTAAGCTTCGCATCTGGAGTTTCCTGTCTCTCAAGGTGAACCACTTAGTTTCGTCGAACACATACGGTTTCGAGTAGCATCGCCACTGATCTCAGAGAACCGGCGCTACTCCTGGCACAGTTTCGCACACTTAGTTTCAGATAGAACGATTAGTTTACAATGGAACTAAGTTTCGCATCTGGAGATTCCTCTCTCACATGGTCGACAACTTAGTTTCGTCGAACACATACGGTTTCATGTGGCATCGCCTCAGATTTCAGAGAACAGGCGCTTCTCCTGGCACAGTATCGTACACTTAGTTTCAGATAGAACGATTAGTTTAAAATGGAACTAAATTTCGCATCTGGAGATTCCTCTCTCACATGGTCGACCACTTAGTTTCGTCGAACACATACGGTTTCATGTGACATCGCCAAAGATTTCAGAGAACAGACGCCCCTCGTGGCACAGTATCGAACACTTAGTTTCAGAGAGAACAATTAGTTTAAAATGGAAGTAAGTTTCGCATCTGGAGTTTCCTCTCTCAGAAGGTCGACCACTTAGTTTCGTCGAACACATACGGTTTCGAGTAGGAGCGCGACAGATTTCAGAGAACAGGCGCTTCTCCCGGCACAGTATCGAACACTAAGTATCGGATAGAACAATTACTTTAAAATGGAACTAAGCTTCGCATCTGGAGTTTCCTGTCTCTCAAGGTGAACCACTTAGTTTCGTCGAACACATACGGTTTCGAGTAGCATCGCCACTGATCTCAGAGAACCGGCGCTACCCCTGGCACAGTATCGAACACTTAATTTCAGATAGAACAATTAGTTTAAAATGGAACTAAGTTTCGCATCTGGAGTTTCCTCTCTCAGAAGGTCGACCACTTAGTTTCGTCGAACACATACGGTTTCGAGTAGCAGCGCGACAGATTTCAGAGAACAGGCGCTTCTCCCGGCACAGTATCGAACACTAAGTATCGGATAGAACAATTACTTTAAAATGGAACTAAGCTTCGCATCTGGAGTTTCCTGTCTCTCAAGGTGAACCACTTAGTTTCGTCGAACACATACGGTTTCGAGTAGCATCGCCACTGATCTCAGAGAACCGGCGCTACTCCTGGCACAGTTTCGCACACTTAGTTTCAGATAGAACGATTAGTTTAAAATGGAACTAAGTTTCGCATCTGGAGATTCCTCCCTCACATGGTCGACAACTTAGTTTCGTCGAACACATACGGTTTCATGTGGCATCGCCACAGATTTCAGAGAACAGGCGCTTCTCCTGGCACAGTATCGTACACTTAGTTTCAGATAGAACGATTAGTTTAAAATGGAACTAAATTTCGCATCTGGAGATTCCTCTCTCACATGGTCGACCACTTAGTTTCGTCGAACACATACGGTTTCGAGTAGGAGCGCGACAGATTTCAGAGAACAGGCGCTTCTCCCGGCACAGTATCGAACACTAAGTATCGGATAGAACAATTACTTTAAAATGGAACTAAGCTTCGCATCTGGAGTTTCCTGTCTCTCAAGGTGAACCACTTAGTTTCGTCGAACACATACGGTTTCGAGTAGCATCGCCACTGATCTCAGAGAACCGGCGCTACTCCTGGCACAGTTTCGCACACTTAGTTTCAGATAGAACGATTAGTTTAAAATGGAACTAAGTTTCGCATCTGGAGATTCCTCTCTCACATGGTCGACAACTTAGTTTCGTCGAACACATACGGTTTCATGTGGCATCGCCACAGATTTCAGAGAACAGGCGCTTCTCCTGGCACAGTATCGAACACTTAATTTCAGATAGAACAATTAGTTTAAAATGGAACTAAGTTTCGCATCTGCAGTTTCCTCTCTCACAAGGTCGACCACTTAGTTTCGTCGAACACATACGGTTTCGCGTAGCATCGCGACAGTTTTCAGAGAACAGGCGCTTCTCCTGGCGCAGTTTCGAACACTTAGTTTCAGATAGAACAATTAGTTTAAGATGGAACTAAGTTTCGCATCTGGAGTTTCCTCTCTCACAAGGTCGGCCACTTAGTTTCGTCGAACACATACGGTTTCGAGTGGCATCGACACAGGCTTCAAAGAACAGGCGCTTCTCCTGGCACAGTATCGAACACTTAGTATCAGATAAAACAATTACTTTAAAATGGAACAGAGCTTCGCATCTGGAGTTTCTTCTCTCACAAGGTCGGCCACTTAGTTTCGTCGAACACTTAGTTTCAGATAGAACAATTAGTTTAAAATGGAACTAAGTTTCGCATCTGGAGTTTCCTCTCTCACAATGTCGGCCACTTAGTTTCGTCGAACACATACAGTTTCGAGTGGCATCGCCAAAGATTTCAGAGAACAGGCGCTTCTCCTGGCACAGTATCGAACACTTAGCTTCAGATGGAACTATTAGTTTAAAATGGAACTAAGTTTCGCATCTGGAGTTTCCTCTCTCACAATGTCGGCCACTTAGTTTCGTCGAACACATACGGTTTCGAGTGGCATCGCCACAGATTTCAGAGAACAGGCGCTTCTCCTGGCACATTATCGAACACTTAGTTTCAGATGGAACAATTAGTTTCAAATGGAACTATGTTTCGCATCTGGAGTTTCCTCTCTCACAAGGTCGACCACTTAGTTTCGATGAACACATATGGTTTCGAGTGGCATCGCCACAGATTTCAGAGAACAGGCGCTTCTCCTGGTACAGCATCGAACACTTAGATTCAGATAGAACAATTAGTTTAAAATGGAACTAAGTTTCGCATCAGCAGTTTCCTCTCTCATAAGGTCGACGACTTAGTTTCGTTGAACACATTCGGTTTCGAGTGGCATCGCCACAGATTACAGAGAACAGGCGCTTCTCCTGGCACAGTAACGAACACTTAGTTTCAGATAGAAGAATTAGTTTAAAATGGAACTAAGTTTCGCATCTGGAGTTTCCTCTGTCACAAGGTCGACCACTTAGTTTCGATGAACACATACGGTTTCGAGTATCATCGCCACAGATTTCAGAGAACTGACGCTTCTCCTGGCACAGTATCCAACACTTTCAGATAGAACAATTAGTTTTAAATGGATCTAGGTTTCGCATCTGGAGATTCCTCTCTCACAAGGTCGACCACTTAGTTTCGTCGAACACATACGGTTTCGAGTGGCATCGCCACAGATTTCAGAGAACAGGCGCTTCTCCTGGCACATTATCGAACACTTAGTTTCAGATGGAACAATTAGTTTAAAATGGAACTATGTTTCACATCTGGAGTTTCCTCTCTCACAAGGTCGACCACTTAGTTTCGATGAAAACATATGGTTTCGAGTGGCATCGCCACAGATTTCAGAGAACAGGCGCTTCTCCTGGTACAGCATCGAACACTTAGATTCAGATAGAACAATTAGTTTTAAATGGAACTAGGTTTCGCATCTGGAGATTCCTCTCTCACAAGGTCGACCACTTAGTTTCGTCGAACATATACGGTTTCGAGTGGCATCGCCACAGATTTCAGAGAACAGGCGCTTCTCCTGGCACATTATCGAACACTTAGTTTCAGATAGAACAATTAGTTTAAAACGGAACTATGTTTCGCATCTGGAGTTCCCTCTCTCACAAGGTCGACCACTTAGCTTCGTCGAACACATACGGTTTCGAGTGGCATCGCCAAAGATTTCAGAGAACAGGCGCTTCTCCTGGTACAGTATCGAACACTTAGATTCAGATAGAACAATTAGTTTAAAATGGAACTAAGTTTCGCATCAGGAGTTTCCTCTCTCACAAGGTCGACCACTTAGTTTCGTCGACACATACGGTTTCGAGTGGCATCGCCACAGGTTTCAGAGAACAGGCGCTTCACCTGGCACAGTATCGAACACTTAGTTTCAGATAGAACAATTAGTTTAAAATGGAACTAAGTTTCGCATCTGCAGTTTCCTCTCTCACAAGGTCGACCACTTAGTTTCGATGAACACATACGGTTTCGAGTGGCATCGCCACAGATTTCAGAGAACAGGCGTTTCTCTTGGCACAGTAACGAACACTTAGTTTCAGATAGAACAATTAGTTTAAAATGGAACTAAGTTTCGCATCTGGAGTTTCCTCTCTCACAAGTTCAACAACTTTGTTTCGTCGAACACATACGGTTTCGAGCAGCATCGCCACACAGTTCAGGGAACAGGCGCTTCTCCTGGCACAGTATCGACCACTTAGTTTCAGATAGAACAATCAGTTTAAAATGGAACTAAGTTTCGCATCTGGAGTTTCCTCTCCCACAAGGTCGACCACTTAGTTTCGTCGAACACATACGGTTGCGAGTAGCATCGCCACAGATTTCAGAGAACAGGCGCTTCTCCTGGCACTGTAACGAACACTTAGTTTCAGATAGAACAATTAGTTTAAAATGGAACTAAGTTTCGCATCTGGAGTTTCCTCTCTCACAAGGTCGACCACTTAGTTTCGTCGAACACATACGGTTTCGAGTGGCATCGCCACAGATTTCAGAGAACAGGCGCTTCTCCTGGCACAGTATCGAACACTTAGTATCAGATAGAACAATTAGTTTAAAATGGAACTCTGTTTCGCATCTGGAGTTTCCTCTACCACAAGGTCGACCACTTATTTTCGTCGAACACATACGATTTCGAGTGGCATCGCCACAGGTTTCAGATAACTGGCGCTTCTCCTGGCACAGTATCGAACACTTAGTATCAGATAGAACAATTACTTTAAAATGGAACTAAGCTTCGCATCTGGAGTTTCCTCTCTCACAAGGTGGACCACTTAGTTTCGTCGACCACATACGGTTTCGAGTAGCAACGCCACAGGTTTCAGAGAACTGGCGCTACTCCTGGCACAGTATCGAACACTTAGTTTCAGATAGAACAATTTGTTTAAAATGGAACTAAGTTTCGCATCTGGAGTTTCCTCTCTCACAAGGTCGACAACTTAGTTTCGTCGAACACATACGTTTTCGAGCAGCATCGCCACAGATTTCAGAGAACAGGCGTTTCTCCTGGCACAGTATCTGTTTCAGATAGAACAATTAGTTTTAAATGGAACTAAGTTTCGCATCTGGAGTTTCCTCTCTCACAAGGTCGGCCACTTCGTTTCGTCGAACACATACGGTTTCGAGTAGCATCGCCACAGATTTCAGAGAACAGGCGCTTCTCTTGGCACAGTATCGAACACTTAGTTTCAGATAGAACAATTTGTTTAAAATTGAACTAAGTTTCGCATCTGGAGTTTCCTCTCTCACAAGGTCGACCACTTAGTTTCGTTGAACACATACGTTTTCGAGCAGCATCGCCACGGATTTCGGAGAACAGGCGCTTCTCCTGGCACAGTATCGAGCACTTAGTTTCAGATAGAACAATTTGTTTAAAATGGAACTAAGTTTCGCATCTGGAGATTCCTCTCCCACAAGGTCGAACATTTAGATTCGTCGAACACATACGGTTTCGAGTAGCATCGCCACACATTTCAGACAACAGGCGCTTCTCCTGGCACAGTATCGAACACTTAGTTTCAGATAGAACAATTAGTTTAAAATGGAACTAAGTTTCGCATCTGGAGTTTCCTCTCCCACAAGGTCGACCACTTAGTTTCCTCGAACACTTACGGTTTCGAGTAGCATCGCCACACATTTCAGACAACAGGCGCTTCTCCTGGCACAGTATCGAACACTTAGTTTCAGATAGAACAATTAGTTTAAAATGGAACTAAGTTTCGCATCTGGAGTTTCCTCTCCCACAAGGTCGACCACTTAGTTTCCTCGAACACATACGGTTTCGAGTAGCATCGCCACACATTTCAGACAACAGGCGCTTCTCCTGGCACTGTATTGAACACTTAGTTTCAGATGGAGCACTTAGTTTTAAATGGAACTAGGTTTCGCATCTGGAGTTTCCTCTCTCACAAGGTCGACCACTTAGTTTCGTCGAACACATACGGTTTCGAGTGGCATCGCCACAGATTTCAGAGAACAGGCGCTTCTCCTGGCACAGTATCGAACACTTAATTTCAGATAGAACAATTAGTTTAAAATGGAACTAAGTTTCGCATCTGGAGTTTCCTCTCTCAGAAGGTCGACCACTTAGTTTCGTCGAACACATACGGTTTCGAGTAGGAGCGCGACAGATTTCAGAGAACAGGCGCTTCTCCCGGCACAGTATCGAACACTAAGTATCGGATAGAACAATTACTTTAAAATGGAACTAAGCTTCGCATCTGGAGTTTCCTGTCTCTCAAGGTGAACCACTTAGTTTCGTCGAACACATACGGTTTCGAGTAGCATCGCCACTGATCTCAGAGAACCGGCGCTACTCCTGGCACAGTTTCGCACACTTAGTTTCAGATAGAACGATTAGTTTACAATGGAACTAAGTTTCGCATCTGGAGATTCCTCTCTCACATGGTCGACAACTTAGTTTCGTCGAACACATACGGTTTCATGTGGCATCGCCACAGATTTCAGAGAACAGGCGCTTCTCCTGGCACAGTATCGTACACTTAGTTTCAGATAGAACGATTAGTTTAAAATGGAACTAAATTTCGCATCTGGAGATTCCTCTCTCACATGGTCGACCACTTAGTTTCGTCGAACACATACGGTTTCATGTGACATCGCCAAAGATTTCAGAGAACAGACGCCCCTCGTGGCACAGTATCGAACACTTAGTTTCAGAGAGAACAATTAGTTTAAAATGGAAGTAAGTTTCGCATCTGGAGTTTCCCCTCTCAGAAGGTCGACCACTTAGTTTCGTCGAACACATACGGTTTCGAGTAGGAGCGCGACAGATTTCAGAGAACAGGCGCTTCTCCCGGCACAGTATCGAACACTAAGTATCGGATAGAACAATTACTTTAAAATGGAACTAAGCTTCGCATCTGGAGTTTCCTGTCTCTCAAGGTGAACCACTTAGTTTCGTCGAACACATACGGTTTCGAGGGGCATCGCCAAAGATTTCAGAGAACAGGCGCTTCTCGAGGCACAGTATCGAACACTTAGTTTCAGATAGAACAATTATTTTAATATGGAATTAAGTTTCGCATTTGGAGTTTCCTCTCCCACAAGGTCGACCACTTAGTTTCGTCAGACAAATACGGTTTCGAGTGGCTTCGCCAAAGATTTCAGAGAACAGCCGCTTCTCCTGGCACAGTATCGAACACTTTCAGATAGAACAACTAGTTTAAAATGGAACTAAGTTTCGCATCTGGAGTTTCCTCTCTCACAAGGTCGGCCACTTAGTATCGTCGAACACATACGGTTTCGAGTAGCATCGCCACAGATTTCAGAGAACAGGCGCTTCTCCTGGCACAGTACCGAACACTTAGTTTCAGATAGAACAATTAGTTTAAAATGGAACTATGTTTCGCATCTGGAGTTTCCTCTACCACAAGGTCGACCACTTATTTTCGTCGAACACATACGATTTCGAGTGGCATCGCCACAGGTTTCAGATAACTGGCGCTTCTCCTGGCACAGTATCGAACACTTAGTATCATATAGAACAATTACTTTAAAATGGAACTAAGCTTCGCATCTGGAGTTTCCTTTCTCACAAGGTGGACCACTTAGTTTCGTCGACCACATACGGTTTCGAGTAGCATCGCCACTGAATTCACAGAACAGGCGCTTCTCCTGGCACAGTATCGAACACTTAGTTTCAGATAGTACAATTAGTTTAAAATGGAACAATGTTTCGCATCTGGAGTTTCCTTTCGCACAAGGTCGACGACTTAATTTCTTCGAACACATACGGTTTCGAGTGGCATCGCCAATGATTTCAGAGAACAGGCGCTTCTCCTGGCACAGTATCGAACACTTTCAGATAGAACAATTAGTTTAAAATGGAACTAAGTTTCGCATCTGGAGTTTCCTCTCTCACAAGGTCGGCCACTTAATATCGTCGAACACATACGGTTTTGAATAGCATCGCCACTGATTTCAGAGAAGAGGCGCTTCTCGAGGCACAGTATCGAACAAATTAGTTTCAGATAGAACAATTTGTTTAAAATGGAACTATGTTTCGCATCTGGAGTTTCCTCTCTCACAAGGTCGACGACTTAGTTTCGTCGAACACATACGTTTTCGAGCAGCATCGCCACAGATTTCAGAGACCAGGCGTTTCTCCTGGCACAGTATCTGTTTCAGATAGAACAATTAGTTTTAAATGGAACTAAGTTTCGCATCTGGAGTTTCCTCTCTCACAAGGTCGACAACTTAGTTTCGTCGAACATATACGTTTTCGAGCAGCATCGCCACGGATTTCAGAGAACAGGCGATTCTCCTGGCACAGTATCGAACACTTATTTCAGACAGAACAATTAGATTAAAATGGAACTATGTTTCGCATCTGGAGTATCCTCTCTCCCAAGGTCAACCACTTAGTTTCATCGAACACATACGGTTTCGAGGGGCATCGCCACACAGTTCAGAGAACAGGCGCTTCTCCTGGCACAGTATCGAAAACTTAGTTTCAGATAGAACAATTAGTTTAAAATGGAACTATTTTCCGCATCTGGTGAATCCTCCCTCACAAGGTCAATCACTTAGTTTCGTCGAACACATACGGTTTCGAGTGGAATCGCCACAGATTTCAGAGAACAGGCGCTTCTCCTGGCACATTATCGAACACTTAGCTTCAGATAGAACAATTTGCTTAAAATGGAACTAAGTTTCGCATCTGGAGTTTCCTCTCTCACAAGCTCGACCACTTAGTTTCGTCGAACACATACGGTTTCGAGTGGCATCGCCACAGATTTCAGAGAACAGACGCTTCTACTGGCACAGTATCGAACACATTGTTTCAGATAGAACAATTAGTTTAAAAAGGAACTAAGTTTCGCTGCTGGAATTTCCTCTCTCACAAGGTCGACCACTTAGTTTCGTCGAACACATACGGTTTCGAGTGGCATCGCCACAGATTTCAGAGAACAGGCGCTTCTCCTGGCACAGTATCGAACACTTAGTTTCAGATGGAACAATTAGTTTCAAATGGAAGTAAGTTTCGCATCTGCAGTTTCCTCTCTCACAAGGTCGACCACTTAGTTTCGTCGAACACATACGGTTTCGAGCGGCATCGCCGAACAGTTCAGAGAACAGGCGCTTCTCCTGGCACAGTATCGAACACTTAGTTTCAGATAGAACAATTAGTTTACACTGTAACTATGTTTCGCATCTGGAGTTTCCTCCCTCACAAGCTCGACCACTTAGTTTCGTCGAACACATACGGTTTCGAGTGGCATCGCCACAGATTTCAGAGAACAGACGCTTCTACTGGCACAGTATCGAACACATTGTTTCAGATAGAACAATTAGTTTAAAAAGGAACTAAGTTTCGCTGCTGGAATTTCCTCTCTCAAAAGGTCGACCACTTAGTTTCGTCGAACACATGCGGTTTCGAGTGGCATCGCCACAGATTTCAGAGAACAGGCGCTTCTCCTGGCACAGTATCGAACACTTAGTTTCAGATTGAACAATTAGTTTAAAATGGAATTAAGTTTCGCATCTGCAGTTTCCTCTCTCACAAGGTCGACCACTTAGTTTCGTCGAACACATACGGTTTCGAGTAGCATCGCCACCGATTTCAGAGAACAGACGCTTCTCCTGGCACAGTATCGAACACTTAGTATCAGATGGAACAATTAGGTTAAAATGGAACTATGTGTCGCATCTGAAGTTTCCTCTCTCACAAGCTGGACCACTTAGTTTCGTCGAACACATACGGTTTCGAGCGGCATCGCCACAGATTTCAGAGAACATGCGCTTCTCCTGGCACACTATCGAACACTTAGTATCAGATAGAACAATTAGTTATAATGGAACAAAGCTTCGCATCTGGAGTTTCCTCTCTCACAAGGTCGACCACTTAGTTTCGTCGATCACATACGGTTTCGAGTAGCATCGCCACAGATTTCTGAGAACAGGCGCCTCTCCTGGCACAGTATCGAACACTTAGTATCAGATAGAACAATTAGTTTAAAATGGAACTATGTTTCGCATCTGAAGTTTCCTCTCTCAGAAGGTCGACCACTTAGTTTCGTCGAACACATACTGTTTCGATTGGCATCGCCACAGATTTCAGAGAACAGGCGCTTCTCCTGGCATAGTATCGAACACTTAGTGTCAGAAGGAACAGTTAGTTTAAAATGTAACTAAGTTTCGCATCTGGAGTTTCCTCTCTCAAAAGGTCGACCACTTCGTTTCGTCGAACACATACGGTTTCGAGTGGCATCGCCACAGATTTCAGAGAACATGCGCTTCTCCTGGCACACTATCGAACACTTAGTATCAGATAGAACAATTAGTTAGAATGGAACAAAGCTTCGCATCTGGAGTTGCCCCTCTCACAAGGCCGACCACTTAGTTTCGTCGAACACATACGGTTTCGAGCGGCATCGCCGAACAGTTCAGAGAACAGGCGCTTCTCCTGGCACAGTATCGAACACTTAGTTTCAGATAGAACAATTAGTTGACAATGTAACTATGTTTCGCATCTGGAGTTTCCTCTCTCACAAGCTCGACCACTTAGTTTCGTCGAACACATACGGTTTCGAGCGGCATCGCCGAACAGTTCAGAGAACAGGCGCTTCTCCTGGCACAGTATCGAACACTTAGTTTCAGATAGAACAATTAGTTTAAAATGGAACTAAGTTTCGCATCTGGAGTTTCCTCTCTCAGAAGGTGGACCACCTAGTTTCGTCGAACACATACGCTTTCGAGTAGCATCGCCACAGATTTCAGAGAACAGGCGCCTCTCCTGGCACAGTATCGAAAACTTAGTTTCGGATAGAACAATTAGTTTAAAATGGAACTAAGTTTCGCATCTGGTGTTTCCTCTCTCAGAAGGTGGACCACTTAGTTTCGTCGAACACATATGGTTTCGAGTAGCATCGCCACAGATTTCAGAGAACATGCGCTTCTCCTGGCACACTATCGAACACTTAGTATCAGATAGAACAATTAGTTAGAATGGAACAAAGCTTCGCATCTGGAGTTTCCTCTCTCACAAGGTCGACCACTTAGTTTCGTCGATCACATATGGTTTCGAGTAGCATCGCCACAGATTTCAGAGAACAGGCGCCTCTCCTGGCACAGTATCGAACACTTAGTATCAGATAGAACAATTAGTTTAAAATGGAACTGAGTTTCGCATCTGGAGTTTCCTCTCTCACAAGGTCGACCAGTTAGTTTCGTCGAACACATACGGTTTCGAGTGACATCACCACAGATTTCAGAGAACAGGCGCTTCTCCTGGCACAGTATCGAACACTTAGTTTCAGATAGAACAATTAGTTTAAAATGGAAGTAAGTTTCGCATCTGCAGTTGCCTCTCTCACAAGGTCGACAACTTAGTTTCGTCGAAGACATACGGTTTCGAGTAGCATCGCCACCGATTTCAGAGAACTGACGCTTCTCCTGTCACAGTATCGAACACTTAGTATCAGATAGAACAATTAGTTTAAAATGGAACTATGTTTCGCATCTGAAGTTTCCTCTCTCACAAGGTCGACCACTTAGTTTCGTCGAACACATACGGTTTCGATTGGAATCGCCACAGATTTCAGAGAACAGGCGCTTCTCCTGGCACAGTATCGAACACTTAATTTCAGATGGAACATTTAGTTTAAAATTGAACTATGTTTCGCATCTGGAATTTCCTCTCTCACAAGGTCGACCACTCAGTTTCGTCGAACACATACCGTTTCGAGTAGCATCGCGACAGATTTCAGAGAACAGGCGCTTCTCCTGGCACAGTATCGAGCACTTAGTTTCAGATAGAACAATTAATTTAAAATTGAACTAAGTTTCGCATCTGAAGATTCCTCTCTCACAAGGTCGGCCACTTAGTTTCGTCGAACACATACGGTTTCGAGTGGCATCGCCACAGATTTCAGAGAACAGGCGCTTCTCCTGGCACAGTATTGAACACTTAGTTTCAGATGGAACATTTAGTTTAAAATTGAACTATGTTTCGCATCTGGAGTTTCCTCTCTCACAAGGTCGACCACTTAGTTTCGCCGATCGCATACGGTTTCGAGTGGCATCGCCACAGATTTCAGAGAACAGGCGCTTCTGCTGGCACAGTATCGAACACTTAGTTTCAGATAGAACAATTAGTTTAAAATGGCACTAAGTTTCGCATCCGGAGTTTCCTCTCTCAGAAGGTCGGGCACTTAGTTTCGTCGAACACATACGGTTTCGAGTAGCATCGCCACAGATTTCAGAGAACAGACACTTCTCCTGGCACAGTATCGAACACTTAGTTTCAGATAGCGCAATTAATTTAAAATGGAACTAATTTTGGCATCTGAAGTATCCTCTCTCACAAGGTCGGCCACTTAGTTTCGTCGAAAACATACGTTTGCGAGTGGTATCGCCACAGGTTTCACAAAACGGGCGCTTCTCCTGGCACAGTATCGAACACTTAGTTTCAGATAGAACAATTAGTTTAAAATGGCACTAAGTTTCGCGTCTGGAGTTTCCTTTCTCACAAGGTCGACCACTCAGTTTCGTCGAACACATACCGTTTCGAGTGGTATCGCCACAGGTTACACAGAACGGGCGCTTCTCCTGGCACAGCATCGAACACTTAGTTTCAGATAGCGCAATTAATTTAAAATGGAACTAATTTTGGCATCTGAAGTATCCTCTCTCACAAGGTCGGCCACTTAGTTTCGTCGAACACATACGGTTTCGAGTGGCATCGCCACAGATTTCAGAGAACAGGCGCTTCTCCTGGCATAGTATCGAACACTTAGTTTCAGAACGAACATTTAGTTTAAAATTGAACTATATTTCGCATCTGGAGTTTCCTCTCTCACAAGGTCGACCATTTAGTTTCGCCGAACGCATACGGTTTCGAGTGGCATCGTCACAGATTTCAGAGAACCCGCGCTTCTGCTGGCACAGTATCGAACACTTAGTTTCAGATAGAACAATTAGTTTAAAATGGCACTAAGTTTCGCATCCGGAGTTTCCTCTCTCACAAGGTCGACCACTTAGTTTCGTCGAACACATACGGTTTTGAGTGGCATCGCCACACATTTCAGAGAACAGGCGCTTCTCCTGGCACAGTATCGAACACTTAGTATCAGATAGAACAATTAGTTTAAAATGGAACTATGTTTCGCATCTGGAGTTTCCTCTCTCACAAGGTCGACCACTTAGTTTTGTCGAACAGATACTGTTTCGAGTGGCATCGCCACAGATTTCAGAGAACAGGCGCTTCTCCTGGCAGAGTATCGAACACTTAGTTTCAGATGCAACATTTAGTTTAAAATTGAACTATGTTTCGCATCTGGAGTTTCCTCTCTCACAAGGTCGACCACTCAGTTTCGTCGAACACATACCGTTTCGAGTAGCATCGCGACAGATTTCAGAGAACAGGCGCTTCTCCTGGCACAGTATCGAACACTTAGTTTCAGATAGAACCATTAATTTAAAATTGAACTAAGTTTCGCATCTGAAGATTCCTCTCTCACAAGTTCGGCCACTTAGTTTCGTCGAACACATACGGTTTCGAGTGCTATCGCCACAGATTTCAGAGAACAGGCGCTTCTCCTGGCACAGTATTGAACACTTAGTTTCAGATGGAACATTTAGTTTAAAATTGAACTATGTTTCGCATCTGGAGTTTCCTCTCTCACAAGGTCGACCACTTAGTTTCGTCGAACACATACGGTTTTGAGTGGCATCGCCACAGATTTCAGAGAACAGGCGCTTCTCCTGGCACAGTATCGAACACTTAGTTTCAGATGGAACATTTAGTTTAAAATTGAACTATGTTTCGCATCTGGAGTTTCCTCTCTCACAAGGTCGACCACTCAGTTTCGTCGAACACATACCGTTTCGAGTAGCATCGCGACAGATTTCAGAGAACAGGCGCTTCTCCTGGCACAGTATCGAACACTTAGTTTCAGATGGAACATTTAGTTTAAAATTGAACTATGTTTCGCATCTGGAGTTTCCTCTCTCACAAGGTCGACCACTTAGTTTTGTCGAACAGATACTGTTTCGAGTGGCATCGCCACAGATTTCAGAGAACAGGCGCTTCTCCTGGCACAGTATCGAACACTTAGTTTCAGATGGAACATTTAGTTTAAAATTGAACTATGTTTCGCATCTGGAGTTTCCTCTCTCACAAGGTCGACCACTCAGTTTCGTCGAACACATACCGTTTCGAGTAGCATCGCGACAGATTTCAGAGAACAGGCGCTTCTCCTGGCACAGTATCGAACACTTAGTTTCAGATGGAACGTTTAGTTTAAAATTGAACTATGTTTCGCATCTGGAGCTTCCTCTCTCACAAGGTCGACCACTCAGTTTCGTCGAACACATACCGTTTCGAGTAGCATCGCGACAGATTTCAGAGAACAGGCGCTTCTCCTGGCACAGTATCGAACACTTAGTTTCAGATGGAACATTTAGTTTAAAATTGAACTATGTTTCGCATCTGGAGTTTCCTCTCTCACAAGGTCGACCACTTAGTTTTGTCGAACAGATACTGTTTCGAGTGGCATCGCCACAGATTTCAGAGAACAGGCGCTTCTCCTGGCACAGTATCGAACACTTAGTTTCAGATGGAACATTTAGTTTAAAATTGAACTATGTTTCGCATCTGGAGTTTCCTCTCTCACAAGGTCGACCACTCAGTTTCGTCGAACACATACCGTTTCGAGTGGCATCGCGACAGATTTCAGAGAACAGGCGCTTCTCCTGGCACAGTATTGAACACTTAGTTTCAGATGGAACATTTAGTTTAAAATTGAACTATGTTTCGCGTCTGGTGAATCCTCCCTCACAAGGTCAATCACTTAGTTTCGTCGAACACATACGGTTTCGAGTGGCATCGCCACAGATTTCAGAGAACAGGCGCTTCTCCTGGCACAATATCGAACACTCAGGTTCAGATAGAACAATTAGTTTAAAATGGAACTATGTTTCGCATCTGGAGTTTCCTCTCTCACATGGTCGACCACTTAGTTTCGTCGAACACATACGGTTTCGAGTGGCATCGCCACAGATTTCAGAAAACAGGCGCTTCCCCTGGCACAGTATTGAACACTTAATTTCAGATAGAACAATTAGTTTAAAATGGAACTATGTTTCGCATCTGGAGTTTCCTCTCTCACAAGGTCGACCACTCAGTTTCGTCGAACACATACCGTTTCGAGTAGCATCGCGACAGATTTCAGAGAACAGGCGCTCCTCCTGGCACAGTATCGAACACTTAGTTTCAGATAGAACAATTAATTTAAAATTGAACTAAGTTTCGCATCTGAAGATTCCTCTCTCACAAGGTCGGCCACTTAGTTTCGTCGAACACATACGGTTTCGAGTGGCATCGCCACAGATTTCAGAGAACAGGCGCTTCTCCTGGCACAGTATTGACCACTTAGTTTCAGATGGAACATTTAGTTTAAAATTGAACTATGTTTCGCATCTGGAGTTTCCTCTCTCACAAGGTCGACCACTTAGTTTCGCCGATCGCATACGGTTTCGAGTGGCATCGCCACAGATTTCAGAGAACAGGCGCTTCTGCTGGCACAGTATCGAACACTTAGTTTCAGATAGAACAATTAGTTTAAAATGGCACTAAGTTTCGCATCCGGAGTTTCCTCTCTCAGAAGGTCGGGCACTTAGTTTCGTCGAACACATACGGTTTCGAGTAGCATCGCCACAGATTTCAGAGAACAGACACTTCTCCTGGCACAGTATCGAACACTTAGTTTCAGATAGCGCAATTAATTTAAAATGGAACTAATTTTGGCATCTGAAGTATCCTCTCTCACAAGGTCGGCCACTTAGTTTCGTCGAAAACATACGTTTGCGAGTGGTATCGCCACAGGTTTCACAAAACGGGCGCTTCTCCTGGCACAGTATCGAACACTTAGTTTCAGATAGAACAATTAGTTTAAAATGGCACTAAGTTTCGCGTCTGGAGTTTCCTTTCTCACAAGGTCGACCACTCAGTTTCGTCGAACACATACCGTTTCGAGTGGTATCGCCACAGGTTACACAGAACGGGCGCTTCTCCTGGCACAGCATCGAACACTTAGTTTCAGATAGCGCAATTAATTTAAAATGGAACTAATTTTGGCATCTGAAGTATCCTCTCTCACAAGGTCGGCCACTTAGTTTCGTCGAACACATACGGTTTCGAGTGGCATCGCCACAGATTTCAGAGAACAGGCGCTTCTCCTGGCATAGTATCGAACACTTAGTTTCAGAACGAACATTTAGTTTAAAATTGAACTATATTTCGCATCTGGAGTTTCCTCTCTCACAAGGTCGACCATTTAGTTTCGCCGAACGCATACGGTTTCGAGTGGCATCGTCACAGATTTCAGAGAACCCGCGCTTCTGCTGGCACAGTATCGAACACTTAGTTTCAGATAGAACAATTAGTTTAAAATGGCACTAAGTTTCGCATCCGGAGTTTCCTCTCTCACAAGGTCGACCACTTAGTTTCGTCGAACACATACGGTTTTGAGTGGCATCGCCACACATTTCAGAGAACAGGCGCTTCTCCTGGCACAGTATCGAACACTTAGTATCAGATAGAACAATTAGTTTAAAATGGAACTATGTTTCGCATCTGGAGTTTCCTCTCTCACAAGGTCGACCACTTAGTTTTGTCGAACAGATACTGTTTCGAGTGGCATCGCCACAGATTTCAGAGAACAGGCGCTTCTCCTGGCAGAGTATCGAACACTTAGTTTCAGATGCAACATTTAGTTTAAAATTGAACTATGTTTCGCATCTGGAGTTTCCTCTCTCACAAGGTCGACCACTCAGTTTCGTCGAACACATACCGTTTCGAGTAGCATCGCGACAGATTTCAGAGAACAGGCGCTTCTCCTGGCACAGTATCGAACACTTAGTTTCAGATAGAACCATTAATTTAAAATTGAACTAAGTTTCGCATCTGAAGATTCCTCTCTCACAAGTTCGGCCACTTAGTTTCGTCGAACACATACGGTTTCGAGTGCTATCGCCACAGATTTCAGAGAACAGGCGCTTCTCCTGGCACAGTATTGAACACTTAGTTTCAGATGGAACATTTAGTTTAAAATTGAACTATGTTTCGCATCTGGAGTTTCCTCTCTCACAAGGTCGACCACTTAGTTTCGTCGAACACATACGGTTTTGAGTGGCATCGCCACAGATTTCAGAGAACAGGCGCTTCTCCTGGCACAGTATCGAACACTTAGTTTCAGATGGAACATTTAGTTTAAAATTGAACTATGTTTCGCATCTGGAGTTTCCTCTCTCACAAGGTCGACCACTCAGTTTCGTCGAACACATACCGTTTCGAGTAGCATCGCGACAGATTTCAGAGAACAGGCGCTTCTCCTGGCACAGTATCGAACACTTAGTTTCAGATGGAACATTTAGTTTAAAATTGAACTATGTTTCGCATCTGGAGTTTCCTCTCTCACAAGGTCGACCACTTAGTTTTGTCGAACAGATACTGTTTCGAGTGGCATCGCCACAGATTTCAGAGAACAGGCGCTTCTCCTGGCACAGTATCGAACACTTAGTTTCAGATGGAACATTTAGTTTAAAATTGAACTATGTTTCGCATCTGGAGTTTCCTCTCTCACAAGGTCGACCACTCAGTTTCGTCGAACACATACCGTTTCGAGTAGCATCGCGACAGATTTCAGAGAACAGGCGCTTCTCCTGGCACAGTATCGAACACTTAGTTTCAGATGGAACGTTTAGTTTAAAATTGAACTATGTTTCGCATCTGGAGCTTCCTCTCTCACAAGGTCGACCACTCAGTTTCGTCGAACACATACCGTTTCGAGTAGCATCGCGACAGATTTCAGAGAACAGGCGCTTCTCCTGGCACAGTATCGAACACTTAGTTTCAGATGGAACATTTAGTTTAAAATTGAACTATGTTTCGCATCTGGAGTTTCCTCTCTCACAAGGTCGACCACTTAGTTTTGTCGAACAGATACTGTTTCGAGTGGCATCGCCACAGATTTCAGAGAACAGGCGCTTCTCCTGGCACAGTATCGAACACTTAGTTTCAGATGGAACATTTAGTTTAAAATTGAACTATGTTTCGCATCTGGAGTTTCCTCTCTCACAAGGTCGACCACTCAGTTTCGTCGAACACATACGGTTTCGAGTGGCATCGCGACAGATTTCAGAGAACAGGCGCTTCTCCTGGCACAGTATTGAACACTTAGTTTCAGATGGAACATTTAGTTTAAAATTGAACTATGTTTCGCGTCTGGTGAATCCTCCCTCACAAGGTCAATCACTTAGTTTCGTCGAACACATACGGTTTCGAGTGGCATCGCCACAGATTTCAGAGAACAGGCGCTTCTCCTGGCACAATATCGAACACTCAGGTTCAGATAGAACAATTAGTTTAAAATGGAACTATGTTTCGCATCTGGAGTTTCCTCTCTCACATGGTCGACCACTTAGTTTCGTCGAACACATACGGTTTCGAGTGGCATCGCCACAGATTTCAGAAAACAGGCGCTTCTCCTGGGACAGTATCGAACACTTAGTTTCAGATAGAACAATTAGTTTAAAATGGAACTATGTTTCGCATCTGGAGTTTCCTCTCTCACAAGGTCGACCACTCAGTTTCGTCGAACACATACCGTTTCGAGTAGCATCGCGACAGATTTCAGAGAACAGGCGCTCCTCCTGGCACAGTATCGAACACTTAGTTTCAGATAGAACAATTAATTTAAAATTGAACTAAGTTTCGCATCTGAAGATTCCTCTCTCACAAGGTCGGCCACTTAGTTTCGTCGAACACATACGGTTTCGAGTGGCATCGCCACAGATTTCAGAGAACAGGCGCTTCTCCTGGCACAGTATTGACCACTTAGTTTCAGATGGAACATTTAGTTTAAAATTGAACTATGTTTCGCATCTGGAGTTTCCTCTCTCACAAGGTCGACCACTTAGTTTCGTCGAACACATACGGTTTTGAGTGGCATCGCCACAGATTTCAGAGAACAGGCGCTTCTCCTGGCACAGTATCGAACACTTAGTTTCAGATGGAACATTTAGTTTGAAATTGAACTATGTTTCGCATCTGGAGTTTCCTCTCTCACAAGGTCGACCACTTAGTTTTGTCGAACAGATACTGTTTCGAGTGGCATCGCCACAGATTTCAGAGAACAGGCGCTTCTCCTGGCACAGTATCGAACACTTAGTTTCAGATGGAACATTTAGTTTAAAATTGAACTATGTTTCGCATCTGGAGTTTCCTCTCTCACAAGGTCGACCACTCAGTTTCGTCGAACACATACCGTTTCGAGTAGCATCGCGACAGATTTCAGAGAACAGGCGCTTCTCCTGGCACAGTATCGAACACTTAGTTTCAGATGGAACATTTAGTTTAAAATTGAACTCTGTTTCGCATCTGGAGTTTCCTCTCTCACAAGGTCGACCACTCAGTTTCGTCGAACACATACGGTTTCGAGTAGCATCGCCACAGATTTCAGAGAACAGGCGCTTCCCCTGGCACAGTATCGAACACTTAGTTTCAGATGGAACATTTAGTTTAAAATTGAACTATGTTTCGCATCTGGAGTTTCCTCTCTCACAAGGTCGACCACTTAGTTTTGTCGAACAGATACTGTTTCGAGTGGCATCGCCACAGATTTCAGAGAACAGGCGCTTCTCCTGGCACAGTATCGAACACTTAATTTCAGATGGAACATTTAGTTTAAAATTGAACTATGTTTCGCGTCTGGTGAATCCTCCCTCACAAGGTCAATCACTTAGTTTCGTCGAACACATACGGTTTCGAGTGGCATCGCCACAGATTTCAGAGAACAGGCGCTTCTCCTGGCACAATATCGAACACTCAGGTTCAGATAGAACAATTAGTTTAAAATGGAACTATGTTTCGCATCTGGAGTTTCCTCTCTCACATGGTCGACCACTTAGTTTCGTCGAACACATACGGTTTCGAGTGGCATCGCCACAGATTTCAGAAAACAGCCGCTTCTCCTGGCACAGTATCGAACACTCAGGTTCAGATAGAACATTTAGTTTAAAAGGGAACTATGTTTCGCATCTGGAGTTTCCTCTCTCACATGGTCGACCACTTAGTTTCGTCGAACACATACGGTTTCGAGTGGCATCGCCACAGATTTCAGAAAACAGGCGCTTCTCCTGGGACAGTATCGAACACTTAGTTTCAGATAGAACAATTAGTTTAAAATTGAACTATGTTTCGCATCTGGAGTTTCCTCTCTCACAAGGTCGACCACTCAGTTTCGTCGAACACATACCGTTTCGAGTAGCATCGCGACAGATTTCAGAGAACAGGCGCTCCTTCTGGCACAGTATCGAACACTTAGTTTCAGATAGAACAATTAATTTAAAATTGAACTAAGTTTCGCATCTGAAGATTCCTCTCTCACAAGGTCGGCCACTTAGTTTCGTCGAACACATACGGTTTCGAGTGGCATCGCCACAGATTTCAGAGAACAGGCACTTCTCCTGGCACAGTATTGAACACTTAGTTTCAGATGGAACATTTAGTTTAAAATTGAACTATGTTTCGCATCTGGAGTTTCCTCTCTCACAAGGTCGACCACTTAGTTTCGTCGAACACATACGGTTTTGAGTGGCATCGCCACAGATTTCAGAGAACAGGCGCTTCTCCTGGCACAGTATCGAACACTTAGTTTCAGATGGAACATTTAGTTTAAAATTGAACTATGTTTCGCATCTGGAGTTTCCTCTCTCACAAGGTCGACCACTTAGTTTTGTCGAACAGATACTGTTTCGAGTGGCATCGCCACAGATTTCAGAGAACAGGCGCTTCTCCTGGCACAGTATCGAACACTTAATTTCAGATGGAACATTTAGTTTAAAATTGAACTATGTTTCGCATCTGGAATTTCCCCTCTCACAAGGTCGACCACTCAGTTTCGTCGAACACATACCGTTTCGAGTAGCATCGCGACAGATTTCAGAGAACAGGCGCTTCTCCTGGCACAGTATCGAACACTTAGTTTCAGATAGAACAATTAATTTAAAATTGAACTAAGTTTCGCATCTGAAGATTCCTCTCTCACAAGGTCGGCCACTTAGTTTCGTCGAACACATACGGTTTCGAGAGGCATCGCCACAGATTTCAGAGAACAGGCGCTTCTCCTGGCACAGTATTGAACACTTAGTTTCAGATGGAACATTTAGTTTAAAATTGAACTATGTTTCGCATCTGGAGTTTCCTCTCTCACAAGGTCGACCACTTAGTTTCGCCGATCGCATACGGTTTCGAGTGGCATCGCCACAGATATCAGAGAACAGGCGCTTCTGCTGGCACAGTATCGAACACTTAGTTTCAGATAGAACAATTAGTTTAAAATGGCACTAAGTTTCTCATCCGGAGTTTCCTCTCTCAGAAGGTCGGGCACTTAGTTTCGTCGAACACATACGGTTTCGAGTAGCATCGCCACAGATTTCAGAGAACAGGCACTTCTCCTGGCACAGTATCGAACACTTTCAGACAGAACAATTAGTTTAAAATGGAACTAAGTTTCGCCTCTGGAGTTTCCTCTCTCACAATGTCGGCCACTTAGTGTCGTCGAAAACAAACGTTTGCGAGTGGTATCGCCACAGGTTTCACAAAACGGGCGCTTCTCCTGGGACAGTATCGAACACTTAGTTTCAGATAGAACAATTAGTTTAAAATTGAACTATGTTTCGCATCTGGAGTTTCCTCTCTCACAAGGTCGACCACTCAGTTTCGTCGAACACATACCGTTTCGAGTAGCATCGCGACAGATTTCAGAGAACAGGCGCTCCTCCTGGCACAGTATCGAACACTTAGTTTCAGATAGAACAATTAATTTAAAATTGAACTAAGTTTCGCATCTGAAGATTCCTCTCTCACAAGGTCGGCCACTTAGTTTCGTCGAACACATACGGTTTCGAGTGGCATCGCCACAGATTTCAGAGAACAGGCGCTTCTCCTGGCACAGTATTGACCACTTAGTTTCAGATGGAACATTTAGTTTAAAATTGAACTATGTTTCGCATCTGGAGTTTCCTCTCTCACAAGGTCGACCACTTAGTTTCGTCGAACACATACGGTTTTGAGTGGCATCGCCACAGATTTCAGAGAACAGGCGCTTCTCCTGGCACAGTATCGAACACTTAGTTTCAGATGGAACATTTAGTTTGAAATTGAACTATGTTTCGCATCTGGAGTTTCCTCTCTCACAAGGTCGACCACTTAGTTTTGTCGAACAGATACTGTTTCGAGTGGCATCGCCACAGATTTCAGAGAACAGGCGCTTCTCCTGGCACAGTATCGAACACTTAGTTTCAGATGGAACATTTAGTTTAAAATTGAACTATGTTTCGCATCTGGAGTTTCCTCTCTCACAAGGTCGACCACTCAGTTTCGTCGAACACATACCGTTTCGAGTAGCATCGCGACAGATTTCAGAGAACAGGCGCTTCTCCTGGCACAGTATCGAACACTTAGTTTCAGATGGAACATTTAGTTTAAAATTGAACTCTGTTTCGCATCTGGAGTTTCCTCTCTCACAAGGTCGACCACTCAGTTTCGTCGAACACATACCGTTTCGAGTAGCATCGCGACAGATTTCAGAGAACAGGCGCTTCCCCTGGCACAGTATCGAACACTTAGTTTCAGATGGAACATTTAGTTTAAAATTGAACTATGTTTCGCATCTGGAGTTTCCTCTCTCACAAGGTCGACCACTTAGTTTTGTCGAACAGATACTGTTTCGAGTGGCATCGCCACAGATTTCAGAGAACAGGCGCTTCTCCTGGCACAGTATCGAACACTTAATTTCAGATGGAACATTTAGTTTAAAATTGAACTATGTTTCGCGTCTGGTGAATCCTCCCTCACAAGGTCAATCACTTAGTTTCGTCGAACACATACGGTTTCGAGTGGCATCGCCACAGATTTCAGAGAACAGGCGCTTCTCCTGGCACAATATCGAACACTCAGGTTCAGATAGAACAATTAGTTTAAAATGGAACTATGTTTCGCATCTGGAGTTTCCTCTCTCACATGGTCGACCACTTAGTTTCGTCGAACACATACGGTTTCGAGTGGCATCGCCACAGATTTCAGAAAACAGCCGCTTCTCCTGGCACAGTATCGAACACTCAGGTTCAGATAGAACATTTAGTTTAAAAGGGAACTATGTTTCGCATCTGGAGTTTCCTCTCTCACATGGTCGACCACTTAGTTTCGTCGAACACATACGGTTTCGAGTGGCATCGCCACAGATTTCAGAAAACAGGCGCTTCTCCTGGGACAGTATCGAACACTTAGTTTCAGATAGAACAATTAGTTTAAAATTGAACTATGTTTCGCATCTGGAGTTTCCTCTCTCACAAGGTCGACCACTCAGTTTCGTCGAACACATACCGTTTCGAGTAGCATCGCGACAGATTTCAGAGAACAGGCGCTCCTTCTGGCACAGTATCGAACACTTAGTTTCAGATAGAACAATTAATTTAAAATTGAACTAAGTTTCGCATCTGAAGATTCCTCTCTCACAAGGTCGGCCACTTAGTTTCGTCGAACACATACGGTTTCGAGTGGCATCGCCACAGATTTCAGAGAACAGGCGCTTCTCCTGGCACAGTATTGAACACTTAGTTTCAGATGGAACATTTAGTTTAAAATTGAACTATGTTTCGCATCTGGAGTTTCCTCTCTCACAAGGTCGACCACTTAGTTTCGTCGAACACATACGGTTTTGAGTGGCATCGCCACAGATTTCAGAGAACAGGCGCTTCTCCTGGCACAGTATCGAACACTTAGTTTCAGATGGAACATTTAGTTTAAAATTGAACTATGTTTCGCATCTGGAGTTTCCTCTCTCACAAGGTCGACCACTTAGTTTTGTCGAACAGATACTGTTTCGAGTGGCATCGCCACAGATTTCAGAGAACAGGCGCTTCTCCTGGCACAGTATCGAACACTTAATTTCAGATGGAACATTTAGTTTAAAATTGAACTATGTTTCGCATCTGGAATTTCCCCTCTCACAAGGTCGACCACTCAGTTTCGTCGAACACATACCGTTTCGAGTAGCATCGCGACAGATTTCAGAGAACAGGCGCTTCTCCTGGCACAGTATCGAACACTTAGTTTCAGATAGAACAATTAATTTAAAATTGAACTAAGTTTCGCATCTGAAGATTCCTCTCTCACAAGGTCGGCCACTTAGTTTCGTCGAACACATACGGTTTCGAGAGGCATCGCCACAGATTTCAGAGAACAGGCGCTTCTCCTGGCACAGTATTGAACACTTAGTTTCAGATGGAACATTTAGTTTAAAATTGAACTATGTTTCGCATCTGGAGTTTCCTCTCTCACAAGGTCGACCACTTAGTTTCGCCGATCGCATACGGTTTCGAGTGGCATCGCCACAGATATCAGAGAACAGGCGCTTCTGCTGGCACAGTATCGAACACTTAGTTTCAGATAGAACAATTAGTTTAAAATGGCACTAAGTTTCTCATCCGGAGTTTCCTCTCTCAGAAGGTCGGGCACTTAGTTTCGTCGAACACATACGGTTTCGAGTAGCATCGCCACAGATTTCAGAGAACAGGCACTTCTCCTGGCACAGTATCGAACACTTTCAGACAGAACAATTAGTTTAAAATGGAACTAAGTTTCGCCTCTGGAGTTTCCTCTCTCACAATGTCGGCCACTTAGTGTCGTCGAAAACAAACGTTTGCGAGTGGTATCGCCACAGGTTTCACAAAACGGGCGCTTCTCCTGGCACAGTATCGAACACTTAGTTTCAGATAGAACAATTAGTTTAAAATGGCACTAAGTTTCGCGTCTGGAGTTTCCTTTCTCACAAGGTCGACCACTCAGTTTCGTCGAACACATACCGTTTCGAGTGGTATCACCACAGGTTACACAGAACGGGCGCTTCTCCTGGCACAGCATCGAACACTTAGTTTCAGATAGCGCAATTAATTTAAAATGGAACTAATTTTGGCATCTGAAGTTTCCTCTCTCACAAGGTCGGCCACTTAGTTTCGTCGAACACATACGGTTTCGAGTGGCATCGCCACAGATTTCAGAGAACAGGCGCTTCTCCTGGCATAGTATCGAACACTTAGTTTCAGAACGAACATTTAGTTTAAAATTGAACTATGTTTCGCATCTGGAGTTTCCTCTCTCACAAGGTCGACCACTTAGTTTCGCCGAACGCATACGGTTTCGAGTGGCATCGTCACAGATTTCAGAGAACACGCGCTTCTGCTGGCACAGTATCGAACACTTAGTTTCAGATAGAACAATTAGTTTAAAATGGCACTAAGTTTCGCATCCGGAGTTTCCTCTCCCACAAGGTCGACCACTTAGTTTCGTCGAACACATACGGTTTTGAGTGGCATCGCCACAGATTTCAGAGAACAGGCGCTTCTCCTGGCACAGTATCGAACACTTAGTTTCAGATGGAACATTTAGTTTAAAATTGAACTATGTTTCGCATCTGGAGTTTCCTCTCTCACAAGGTCGACCACTTAGTTTTGTCGAACAGATACTGTTTCGAGTGGCATCGCCACAGATTTCAGAGAACAGGCGCTTCTCCTGGCACAGTATCGAACACTTAGTTTCAGATGGAACATTTAGTTTAAAATTGAACTATGTTTCGCATCTGGAGTTTCCTCTCTCACAAGGTCGACCACTCAGTTTCGTCGAACACATACCGTTTCGAGTAGCATCGCGACAGATTTCAGAGAACAGGCGCTTCTCCTGGCACAGTATCGAACACTTAGTTTCAGATAGAACAATTAATTTAAAATTGAACTAAGTTTCGCATCTGAAGATTCCTCTCTCACAAGTTCGGCCACTTAGTTTCGTCGAACACATACGGTTTCGAGTGGCAACGCCACAGATTTCAGAGAACAGGCGCTTCTCCTGGCACAGTATTGAACACTTAGTTTCAGATGGAACATTTAGTTTAAAATTGAACTATGTTTCGCATCTGGAGTTTCCTCTCTCACAAGGTCGACCACTTAGTTTTGTCGAACAGATACTGTTTCGAGTGGCATCGCCACAGATTTCAGAGAACAGGCGCTTCTCCTGGCACAGTATTGAACACTTAGTTTCAGATGGAACATTTAGTTTAAAATTGAACTATGTTTCGCATCTGGAGTTTCCTCTCTCACAACATCGACCACTTAGTTTCGTCGAACACATACGTTGTCGAGTGGCATCGCCACAGATTTCAGTGAACGGGCGCTTCTCCTGGCACATTATCGAACACTTAGATTCAGAGAGAACCATTAGTTGAAAATGGAACTAAGTTTCGCATCTGCAGTTTACTCTGTCACAAGGTCGACCACTTAGTTTCGTCGAACACATACGGTTTCGAGTGACATCGCCAGACATTTCAGTGAACAGGCGCTTCTCCTGGCACAGTATCGAACACTTAGTTTCAGATAGAACAATTTGTTTAAAATGTAACTAAGTTTCACATCTGGAGATTCCTCTCTCACAAGGTGGACCACTTAGTTTCGTGGAACACATTCGGTTTCGAGTGGCATCGCGACAGATTTCAGAGAACAGGCGCTTCTCCTGGCACAGTATCGAACACTTAGTTTCAGATAGAACAATTAATTTAAAATTGAACTAAGTTTCGCATCTGAAGATTCCTCTCTCACAAGTTCGGCCACTTAGTTTCGTCGAACACATACGGTTTCGAGTGGCATCGCCACAGATTTCAGAGAACAGGCGCTTCTCCTGGCACAGTATTGAACACTTAGTTTCAGATGGAACATTTAGTTTAAAATTGAACTATGTTTCGCATCTGGAGTTTCCTCTCTCACAAGGTCGACCACTTAGTTTTGTCGAACAGATACTGTTTCGAGTGGCATCGCCACAGATTTCAGAGAACAGGCGCTTCTCCTGGCACAGTATCGAACACTTAGTTTCAGATGGAACATTTAGTTTAAAATTGAACTATGTTTCGCATCTGGAGTTTCCTCTCTCACAAGGTCGACCACTTAGTTTTGTCGAACAGATACTGTTTCGAGTGGCATCGCCACAGATTTCAGAGAACAGGCGCTTCTCCTGGCACAGTATCGAACACTTAGTTTCAGATGGAACATTTAGTTTAAAATTGAACTATGTTTCGCATCTGGAATTTCCTCTCTCACAAGGTCGACCACTCAGTTTCGTCGAACACATACCGTTTCGAGTAGCATCGCGACAGATTTCAGAGAACAGGCGCTTCTCCTGGCACAGTATCGAACACTTAGTTTCAGATAGAACAATTAATTTAAAATTGAACTAAGTTTCGCATCTGAAGATTCCTCTCTCACAAGTTCGGCCACTTAGTTTCGTCGAACACATACGGTTTCGAGTGGCATCGCCACAGATTTCAGAGAACAGGCTCTTCTCCTGGCACAGTATTGAACACTTAGTTTCAGATGGAACATTTAGTTTAAAATTGAACTATGTTTCGCATCTGGAGTTTCCTCTCTCACAAGGTCGACCACTTAGTTTTGTCGAACAGATACTGTTTCGAGTGGCATCGCCACAGATTTCAGAGAACAGGCGCTTCTCCTGGCACAGTATTGAACACTTAGTTTCAGATGGAACATTTAGTTTAAAATTGAACTATGTTTCGCATCTGGAGTTTCCTCTCTCACAACGTCGACCACTTAGTTTCGTCGAACACATACGTTGTCGAGTGGCATCGCCACAGATTTCAGTGAACGGGCGCTTCTCCTGGCACATTATCGAACACTTAGATTCAGAGAGAACCATTAGTTGAAAATGGAACTAAGTTTCGCATCTGCAGTTTACTCTGTCACAAGGTCGACCACTTAGTTTCGTCGAACACATACGGTTTCGAGTGACATCGCCAGACATTTCAGTGAACAGGCGCTTCTCCTGGCACAGTATCGAACACTTAGTTTCAGATAGAACAATTTGTTTAAAATGTAACTAAGTTTCACATCTGGAGTTTCCTCTCTCACAAGGTGGACCACTTAGTTTCGTGGAACACATTCGGTTTCGAGTGGCATCGCGACAGATTTCAGAGAACAGGCGCTTCTCCTGGCACAGTATCGAACACTTAGTTTCAGATAGAACAATTAATTTAAAATTGAACTAAGTTTCGCATCTGAAGATTCCTCTCTCACAAGTTCGGCCACTTAGTTTCGTCGAACACATACGGTTTCGAGTGGCATCGCCACAGATTTCAGAGAACAGGCGCTTCTCCTGGCACAGTATTGAACACTTAGTTTCAGATGGAACATTTAGTTTAAAATTGAACTATGTTTCGCATCTGGAGTTTCCTCTCTCAAAAGGTCGACCACTTAGTTTTGTCGAACAGATACTGTTTCGAGTGGCATCGCCACAGATTTCAGAGAACAGGCGCTTCTCCTGGCACAGTATTGAACACTTAGTTTCAGATGGAACATTTAGTTTAAAATTGAACTATGTTTCGCATCTGGAGTTTCCTCTCTCACAACGTCGACCACTTAGTTTCGTCGAACACATACGTTGTCGAGTGGCATCGCCACTGATTTCAGTGAACGGGCGCTTCTCCTGGCACATTATCGAACACTTAGATTCAGAGAGAACCATTAGTTGAAAATGGAACTAAGTTTCGCATCTGCAGTTTACTCTGTCACAAGGTCGACCACTTAGTTTCGTCGAACACATACGGTTTCGAGTGGCATCGCCACAGATTTCAGAGAACAGGCGCTTCTCCTGGCACAGTATTGAACACTTAGTTTCAGATGGAACATTTAGTTTAAAATTGAACTATGTTTCGCATCTGGAGTTTCCTCTCTCACAAGGTCGACCACTTAGTTTTGTCGAACAGATACTGTTTCGAGTGACATCGCCAGACATTTCAGTGAACAGGCGCTTCTCCTGGCACAGTATCGAACACTTAGTTTCAGATAGAACAATTTGTTTAAAATGTAACTAAGTTTCACATCTGGAGTTTCCTCTCTCACAAGGTGGACCACTTAGTTTCGTGGAACACATTCGGTTTCGAGTGGCATCGCGACAGATTTCAGAGAACAGGCGCTTCTCCTGGCACAGTATCGAACACTTAGTTTCAGATAGAACAATTAATTTAAAATTGAACTAAGTTTCGCATCTGAAGATTCCTCTCTCACAAGTTCGGCCACTTAGTTTCGTCGAACACATACGGTTTCGAGTGGCATCGCCACAGATTTCAGAGAACTGGCGCTTCTCCTGGCACAGTATTGAACACTTAGTTTCAGATGGAACATTTAGTTTAAAATTGAACTATGTTTCGCATCTGGAGTTTCCTCTCTCACAAGGTCGACCACTTAGTTTTGTCGAACAGATACTGTTTCGAGTGGCATCGCCACAGATTTCAGAGAACAGGCGCTTCTCCTGGCACAGTATTGAACACTTAGTTTCAGATGGAACATTTAGTTTAAAATTGAACTATGTTTCGCATCTGGAGTTTCCTCTCTCACAACGTCGACCACTTAGTTTCGTCGAACACATACGGTGTCGAGTGGCATCGCCACAGATTTCAGTGAACGGGCGCTTCTCCTGGCACATTATCGAACACTTAGATTCAGAGAGAACCATTAGTTGAAAATGGAACTAAGTTTCGCATCTGCAGTTTACTCTGTCACAAGGTCGACCACTTAGTTTCGTCGAACACATACGGTTTCGAGTGACATCGCCAGACATTTCAGTGAACAGGCGCTTCTCCTGGCACAGTATCGAACACTTAGTTTCAGATAGAACAATTTGTTTAAAATGTAACTAAGTTTCACATCTGGAGTTTCCTCTCTCACAAGGTGGACCACTTAGTTTCGTGGAACACATTCGGTTTCGAGTGGCATCGCGACAGATTTCAGAGAACAGGCGCTTCTCCTGGCACAGTATCGAACACTTAGTTTCAGATAGAACAATTAATTTAAAATTGAACTAATTTTGGCATCTGGAGTTTCCTCTCTCACAAGGTCGACCACTTAGTATTGTCGAACAGATACTGTTTCGAGTGGCATCGCCACAGATTTCAGAGAACAGGCGCTTCTCCTGGCACAGTATCGAACACTTAGTTTCAGATGGAACATTTAGTTTAAAATTGAACTATGTTTCGCATCTGGAGTTTCCTCTCTCACAAGGTCGACCACTTAGTTTTGTCGAACAGATACTGTTTCGAGTGGCATCGCCACAGATTTCAGAGAACAGGCGCTTCTCCTGGCACAGTATCGAACACTTAGTTTCAGATGGAACATTTAGTTTAAAATTGAACTATGTTTCGCATCTGGAATTTCCTCTCTCACAAGGTCGACCACTCAGTTTCGTCGAACACATACCGTTTCGAGTAGCATCGCGACAGATTTCAGAGAACAGGCGCTTCTCCTGGCACAGTATCGAACACTTAGTTTCAGATAGAACAATTAATTTAAAATTGAACTAAGTTTCGCATCTGGAGTTTCCTCTCTCACAAGTTCGGCCACTTAGTTTCGTCGAACACATACGGTTTCGAGTGGCATCGCCACAGATTTCAGAGAACAGGCGCTTCTCCTGGCACAGTATTGAACACTTAGTTTCAGATGGAACATTTAGTTTAAAATTGAACTATGTTTCGCATCTGGAGTTTCCTCTCTCACAAGGTCGACCACTTAGTTTTGTCGAACAGATACTGTTTCGAGTGGCATCGCCACAGATTTCAGAGAACAGGCGCTTCTCCTCGCACAGTATTGAACACTTAGTTTCAGATGGAACATTTAGTTTAAAATTGAACTATGTTTCGCATCTGGAGTTTCCTCTCTCACAACGTCGACCACTTAGTTTCGTCGAACACATACGTTGTCGAGTGGCATCGCCACAGATTTCAGTGAACGGGCGCTTCTCCTGGCACATTATCGAACACTTAGATTCAGAGAGAACCATTAGTTGAAAATGGAACTAAGTTTCGCATCTGCAGTTTACTCTGTCACAAGGTCGACCACTTAGTTTCGTCGAACACATACGGTTTCGAGTGACATCGCCAGACATTTCAGTGAACAGGCGCTTCTCCTGGCACAGTATCGAACACTTAGTTTCAGATAGAACAATTTGTTTAAAATGTAACTAAGTTTCACATCTGGAGTTTCCTCTCTCACAAGGTGGACCACTTAGTTTCGTGGAACACATTCGGTTTCGAGTGGCATCGCGACAGATTTCAGAGAACAGGCGCTTCTCCTGGCACAGTATCGAACACTTAGTTTCAGATAGAACAATTAATTTAAAATTGAACTAAGTTTCGCATCTGAAGATTCCTCTCTCACAAGTTCGGCCACTTAGTTTCGTCGAACACATACGGTTTCGAGTGGCATCGCCACAGATTTCAGAGAACAGGCGCTTCTCCTGGCACATTATTGAACACTTAGTTTCAGATGGAACATTTAGTTTAAAATTGAACTATGTTTCGCATCTGGAGTTTCCTCTCTCACAAGGTCGACCACTTAGTTTTGTCGAACAGATACTGTTTCGAGTGGCATCGCCACAGATTTCAGAGAACAGGCGCTTCTCCTGGCACAGTATTGAACACTTAGTTTCAGATGGAACATTTAGTTTAAAATTGAACTATGTTTCGCATCTGGAGTTTCCTCTCTCACAACGTCGACCACTTAGTTTCGTCGAACACATACGTTGTCGAGTGGCATCGCCACAGATTTCAGTGAACGGGCGCTTCTCCTGGCACATTATCGAACACTTAGATTCAGAGAGAACCATTAGTTGAAAATGGAACTAAGTTTCGCATCTGCAGTTTACTCTGTCACAAGGTCGACCACTTAGTTTCGTCGAACACATACGGTTTCGAGTGGCATCGCCACAGATTTCAGAGAACAGGCGCTTCTCCTGGCACAGTATTGAACACTTAGTTTCAGATGGAACATTTAGTTTAAAATTGAACTATGTTTCGCATCTGGAGTTTCCTCTCTCACAAGGTCGACCACTTAGTTTTGTCGAACAGATACTGTTTCGAGTGACATCGCCAGACATTTCAGTGAACAGGCGCTTCTCCTGGCACAGTATCGAACACTTAGTTTCAGATAGAACAATTTGTTTAAAATGTAACTAAGTTTCACATCTGGAGTTTCCTCTCTCACAAGGTGGACCACTTAGTTTCGTGGAACACATTCGGTTTCGAGTGGCATCGCGACAGATTTCAGAGAACAGGCGCTTCTCCTGGCACAGTATCGAACACTTAGTTTCAGATAGAACAATTAATTTAAAATTGAACTAAGTTTCGCATCTGAAGATTCCTCTCTCACAAGTTCGGCCACTTAGTTTCGTCGAACACATACGGTTTCGAGTGGCATCGCCACAGATTTCAGAGAACAGGCGCTTCTCCTGGCACAGTATTGAACACTTAGTTTCAGATGGACCATTTAGTTTAAAATTGAACTATGTTTCGCATCTGGAGTTTCCTCTCTCACAAGGTCGACCACTTAGTTTTGTCGAACAGATACTGTTTCGAGTGGCATCGCCACAGATTTCAGAGAACAGGCGCTTCTCCTGGCACAGTATTGAACACTTAGTTTCAGATGGAACATTTAGTTTAAAATTGAACTATGTTTCGCATCTGGAGTTTCCTCTCTCACAACGTCGACCACTTAGTTTCGTCGAACACATACGGTGTCGAGTGGCATCGCCACAGATTTCAGTGAACGGGCGCTTCTCCTGGCACATTATCGAACACTTAGATTCAGAGAGAACCATTAGTTGAAAATGGAACTAAGTTTCGCATCTGCAGTTTACTCTGTCACAAGGTCGACCACTTAGTTTCGTCGAACACATACGGTTTCGAGTGACATCGCCAGACATTTCAGTGAACAGGCGCTTCTCCTGGCACAGTATCGAACACTTAGTTTCAGATAGAACAATTTGTTTAAAATGTAACTAAGTTTCACATCTGGAGTTTCCTCTCTCACAAGGTGGACCACTTAGTTTCGTGGAACACATTCGGTTTCGAGTGGCATCGCGACAGATTTCAGAGAACAGGCGCTTCTCCTGGCACAGTATCGAACACTTAGTTTCAGATAGAACAATTAATTTAAAATTGAACTAATTTTGGCATCTGGAGTTTCCTCTCTCACAAGGTCGACCACTTAGTATTGTCGAACAGATACTGTTTCGAGTGGCATCGCCACAGATTTCAGAGAACAGGCGCTTCTCCTGGCACAGTATCGAACACTTAGTTTCAGATGGAACATTTAGTTTAAAATTGAACTATGTTTCGCATCTGGAGTTTCCTCTCTCACAAGGTCGACCACTCAGTTTCGTCGAACACATACCGTTTCGAGTAGCATCGCGACAGATTTCAGAGAACAGGCGCTTCTCCTGGCACAGTATTGAACACTTAGTTTCAGATGGAACATTTAGTTTAAAATTGAACTATGTTTCGCATCTGGAGTTTCCTCTCTCACAAGGTCGACAACTTAGTTTCGTCGAACACATACGGTTTTGAGTGGCATCGCCACAGATTTCAGAGAACAGGCGCTTCTCCTGGCACAGTATCGAACACTTAGTTTCAGATGGAACATTTAGTTTAAAATTGAACTATGTTTCGCATCTGGAGTTTCCTCTCTCACAAGGTCGACCACTTAGTTTTGTCGAACAGATACTGTTTCGAGTGGCATCGCCACAGATTTCAGAGAACAGGCGCTTCTCCTGGCACAGCATCGAACACTTAGTTTCAGATAGAACAATTAATTTAAAATTGAACTAAGTTTCGCATCTGAAGATTCCTCTCTCACAAGGTCGGCCACTTAGTTTCGTCGAACACATACGGTTTCGAGTGGCATCGCCACAGATTTCAGAGAACAGGCGCTTCTCCTGGCACAGTATTGAACACTTAGTTTCAGATGGAACATTTAGTTTAAAATTGAACTATGTTTCGCATCTGGAGTTTCCTCTCTCACAAGGTCGACCACTTAGTTTCGCCGATCGCATACGGTTTCGAGTGGCATCGCCACAGATTTCAGAGAACAGGCGCTTCTGCTGGCACAGTATCGAACACTTAGTTTCAGATAGAACAATTAGTTTAAAATGGCACTAAGTTTCGCATCCGGAGTTTCCTCTCTCAGAAGGTCGGGCAGTTAGTTTCGTCGAACACATACGTTTTCGAGTAGCATCGCCACAGATTTCAGAGAACAGGCACTTCTCCTGGCACAGTATCGAACACTTTCAGACAGAACAATTAGTTTAAAATGGAACTAAGTTTCGCCTCTGGAGTTTCCTCTCTCACAATGTCGGCCACTTAGTTTCGTCGAAAACATACGTTTGCGAGTGGTATCGCCACAGGTTTCACAAAACGGGCGCTTCTCCTGGCACAGTATCGAACACTTAGTTTCAGATAGAACAATTCATTTAAATAGGAACTAAGTTTCGCATCTGAAGTTTCCTCTCTCACAAGGTCGGCCACTTAGTTTCTTCGAACACATACGGTTTCGAGTGGCATCGCCACAGATTTCAGAGAACAGGCGCTTCTCCTGGCACAGTATTGAACACTTAGTTTCAGATGGAACATTTAGTTTAAAATTGAACTATGTTTCGCATCTGGAGTTTCCTCTCTCACAAGGTGGACCAATTAGTTTCGTGGAACACATTCGGTTTCGAGTAGCATCGCCACAGATTTCAGAGAACAGGCGCTTCTCCTGGCACAGTATCGAACACTTAGTTTCAGATAGAACAATTAGTTTAAAATGGAAATGAGCTTCGCATCTGGAGTTTCCTCTCTCACAAGGTCGGCCACTTAGTTTCCTCGAACACATACGGTTTCGAGTGGCATCGCCACAGATTTCAGAGAACAGGCGCTTCTCCTGGCACAGTATCGAACACTCAGGTTCAGATAGAACAATTAGTTTAAAATGGAATTATGTTTCGCATCAGGAGTTTCCTCTCTCACATGGTCGACCACTTAGCTTCGTCGAACACATACGGTTTCGAGTGGCATCGCCACAGATTTCAGAAAACAGCCGCTTCTCCTGGCACAGTATCGAACACTCAGGTTCAGATAGAACATTTAGTTTAAAAGGGAACTATGTTTCGCATCTGGAGTTTCCTCTCTCACATGGTCGACCACTTAGTTTCGTCGAACACATACGGTTTCGAGTGGCATCGCCACAGATTTCAGAAAACAGCCGCTTCTCCTGGCACAGTATCGAACACTTAGTTTCAGATAGAACAATTCATTTGAAATGGAACTAAGTTTCGCATCTGAAGTTTCCTCTCTCACAAGGTCGGCCACTTAGTTTCGTCGAACTCATACGGTTTCGAGTGGCATCGCCACAGATTTCAGAGAACAGGCGCTTCTCCTGGGACAGTATCGAACACTTAGTTTCAGATAGAACAATTAGTTTAAAATGGAATTAAGTTTCGCATCTGGAGTTTCCTCTCTCACAAGGTCGACCACTTAGTTTCCTCGAACACATACGGTTTCGAGTGGCATCGCCACACATTTCAGAGAACAGGCGCTTCTCCTGGCACAGTATCGAACACTTAGTATCAGATAGAACGATTAGTTTAAAATGGAACTAAGTTTCGCATCTGGAGTTTCCTCTCTAACAAGTTCGACCACTTAGTTTCGTGAAACACATACAGTTTCGAGTGGCATCGCCACAGATTTCAGAGAACAGGCGCTTCTCCTGGCACAGTATTGAACACTTAGTTTCAGATGGAACATTTAGTTTAAAATTGAACTATGTTTCGCATCTGGAGTTTCCTCTCTCACAAGGTCGACAACTTAGTTTCGTCGAACACATACGGTTTTGAGTGGCATCGCCACAGATTTCAGAGAACAGGCGCTTCTCCTGGCACAGTATCGAACACTTAGTTTCAGATGGAACATTTAGTTTAAAATTGAACTATGTTTCGCATCTGGAGTTTCCTCTCTCACAAGGTCGACCACTTAGTTTTGTCGAACAGATACTGTTTCGAGTGGCATCGCCACAGATTTCAGAGAACAGGCGCTTCTCCTGGCACAGTATCGAACACTTAATTTCAGATGGAACATTTAGTTTAAAATTGAACTATGTTTCGCATCTGGAATTTCCCCTCTCACAAGGTCGACCACTCAGTTTCGTCGAACACATACCGTTTCGAGTAGCATCGCGACAGATTTCAGAGAACAGGCGCTTCTCCTGGCACAGTATCGAATACTTAGTTTCAGATAGAACAATTAATTTAAAATTGAACTAAGTTTCGCATCTGAAGATTCCTCTCTCACAAGGTCGGCCACTTAGTTTCGTCGAACACATACGGTTTCGAGTGGCATCGCCACAGATTTCAGAGAACAGGCGCTTCTCCTGGCACAGTATTGAACACTTAGTTTCAGATGGAACATTTAGTTTAAAATTGAACTATGTTTCGCATCTGGAATTTCCCCTCTCACAAGATCGACCACTCAGTTTCGTCGAACACATACCGTTTCGAGTAGCATCGCGACAGATTTCAGAGAACAGGCGCTTCTCCTGGCACAGTATCGAACACTTAGTTTCACATAGAACAATTAATTTAAAATTGAACTATGTTTCGCATCTGGAATTTCCCCTCTCACAAGGTCGACCACTCAGTTTCGTCGAACACATACCGTTTCGAGTAGCATCGCGACAGATTTCAGAGAACAGGCGCTTCTCCTGGCACAGTATCGAACACTTAGTTTCAGATAGAACAATTAATTTAAAATTGAACTAAGTTTCGCATCTGAAGATTCCTCTCTCACAAGGTCGGCCACTTAGTTTCGTCGAACACATATGGTTTCGAGTGGCATCGCCCCAGATTTCAGAGAACAGGCGCTTCTCCTGGCACAGTATTGAACACTTAGTTTCAGATGGAACATTTAGTTTAAAACTGAACTATGTTTCGCATCTGGAGTTTCCTCTCTCACAAGGTGGACCACTTAGTTTCGTGGAACACATTCGGTTTCGAGTAGCATCGCCACAGATTTCAGAGAACAGGCGCTTCTCCTGGCACAGTATCGAACACTTAGTTTCAGATAGAACAATTAGTTTAAAATGGAACTAATTTTCGCATCTGGAGTTTCCTCTCTCACAAGGCCGACCACTTAGTTTCGTCGAACACATACGTTTTCGAGTAGCATCGCCACAGATTTCAGAGAACAGGCGCTTCTCCTGGCACAGTATCGAACACTTAGTCTCAGATAGAACAATAAATTTAAAATGGAACTATGTTTCGCATCTGGAGTATCCTCTCTCACAAGTTCGTCCACTTAGTTTCGTCGAACACATACGGTTTTGAGTGGCATCGCCACACATTTCAGAGAACAGGCGCTTCTCCTGGCACAGTATCGGACACATAGTTTCAGATAGAACAATTAGTTTAAAATGGTACTAAATTTCGCATCTGGAGTTTCCTCTCTCAAAAGGTGGACCACTTAGTTTAATCGAACACATACGGTTTCGAGTGGCATCGCCACAGGTTTCAGAGAACAGGCGCTTCTCCTGGCACATTATCGAACACTTAGTTTCAGATAGAACAATTAATTTAAAATGGAACTATGTTTCGCATTTGGAGTTTCCTCTCTCACAAGGTCGATCACTTAGTTTCGTCGAACATATACGGTTTCGACTGGCATCGCCACAGATTTCAGAGAACAGGCGCTTCACCTGGCACCGTATCGAACACTTAGTTTCAGATAGAACAATTAGTTTAAAATGGAACTAAATTTCGCATCTGGAGTTTCCTCTCTCACAAGGTCGACCACTTAGTTTCGTCGAACACATACGGTTTCGAGTAGCATCGCCACACATTTCAGAGAACAGGCGCTTCTCCTGGCACAGTATCGAACACTTAGTTTCAGATAGAACAATTTGTTTAAAATATAACTAAGTTTCACATCTGGAGTTTCCTCTCTCACAAGGTGGACCACTTAGTTTCGTGGAACACATTCGGTTTCGAGTGGCATCGCGACAGATTTCAGAGAACAGGCGCTTCTCCTGGCACAGTATCGAACACTTAGTTTCAGATAGAACAATTAATTTAAAATTGAACTAAGTTTCGCATCTGAAGATTCCTCTCTCACAAGTTCGGCCACTTAGTTTCGTCGAACACATACGGTTTCGAGTGGCATCGCCACAGATTTCAGAGAACAGGCGCTTCTCCTGGCACAGTATTGAACACTTAGTTTCAGATGGACCATTTAGTTTAAAATTGAACTATGTTTCGCATCTGGAGTTTCCTCTCTCACAAGGTCGACCACTTAGTTTTGTCGAACAGATACTGTTTCGAGTGGCATCGCCACAGATTTCAGAGAACAGGCGCTTCTCCTGGCACAGTATTGAACACTTAGTTTCAGATGGAACATTTAGTTTAAAATTGAACTATGTTTCGCATCTGGAGTTTCCTCTCTCACAACGTCGACCACTTAGTTTCGTCGAACACATACGGTGTCGAGTGGCATCGCCACAGATTTCAGTGAACGGGCGCTTCTCCTGGCACATTATCGAACACTTAGATTCAGAGAGAACCATTAGTTGAAAATGGAACTAAGTTTCGCATCTGCAGTTTACTCTGTCACAAGGTCGACCACTTAGTTTCGTCGAACACATACGGTTTCGAGTGACATCGCCAGACATTTCAGTGAACAGGCGCTTCTCCTGGCACAGTATCGAACACTTAGTTTCAGATAGAACAATTTGTTTAAAATGTAACTAAGTTTCACATCTGGAGTTTCCTCTCTCACAAGGTGGACCACTTAGTTTCGTGGAACACATTCGGTTTCGAGTGGCATCGCGACAGATTTCAGAGAACAGGCGCTTCTCCTGGCACAGTATCGAACACTTAGTTTCAGATAGAACAATTAATTTAAAATTGAACTAATTTTGGCATCTGGAGTTTCCTCTCTCACAAGGTCGACAACTTAGTATTGTCGAACAGATACTGTTTCGAGTGGCATCGCCACAGATTTCAGAGAACAGGCGCTTCTCCTGGCACAGTATCGAACACTTAGTTTCAGATGGAACATTTAGTTTAAAATTGAACTATGTTTCGCATCTGGAGTTTCCTCTCTCACAAGGTCGACCACTCAGTTTCGTCGAACACATACCGTTTCGAGTAGCATCGCGACAGATTTCAGAGAACAGGCGCTTCTCCTGGCACAGTATTGAACACTTAGTTTCAGATGGAACATTTAGTTTAAAATTGAACTATGTTTCGCATCTGGAGTTTCCTCTCTCACAAGGTCGACCACTTAGTTTCGTCGAACACATACGGTTTTGAGTGGCATCGCCACAGATTTCAGAGAACAGGCGCTTCTCCTGGCACAGTATCGAACACTTAGTTTCAGATGGAACATTTAGTTTAAAATTGAACTATGTTTCGCATCTGGAGTTTCCTCTCTCACAAGGTCGACCACTTAGTTTTGTCGAACAGATACTGTTTCGAGTGGCATCGCCACAGATTTCAGAGAACAGGCGCTTCTCCTGGCACAGCATCGAACACTTAGTTTCAGATAGAACAATTAATTTAAAATTGAACTAAGTTTCGCATCTGAAGATTCCTCTCTCACAAGGTCGGCCACTTAGTTTCGTCGAACACATACGGTTTCGAGTGGCATCGCCACAGATTTCAGAGAACAGGCGCTTCTCCTGGCACAGTATTGAACACTTAGTTTCAGATGGAACATTTAGTTTAAAATTGAACTATGTTTCGCATCTGGAGTTTCCTCTCTCACAAGGTCGACCACTTAGTTTCGCCGATCGCATACGGTTTCGAGTGGCATCGCCACAGATTTCAGAGAACAGGCGCTTCTGCTGGCACAGTATCGAACACTTAGTTTCAGATAGAACAATTAGTTTAAAATGGCACTAAGTTTCGCATCCGGAGTTTCCTCTCTCAGAAGGTCGGGCAGTTAGTTTCGTCGAACACATACGTTTTCGAGTAGCATCGCCACAGATTTCAGAGAACAGGCACTTCTCCTGGCACAGTATCGAACACTTTCAGACAGAACAATTAGTTTAAAATGGAACTAAGTTTCGCCTCTGGAGTTTCCTCTCTCACAATGTCGGCCACTTAGTTTGGTCGAAAACATACGTTTGCGAGTGGTATCGCCACAGGTTTCACAAAACGGGCGCTTCTCCTGGCACAGTATCGAACACTTAGTTTCAGATAGAACAATTCATTTAAATAGGAACTAAGTTTCGCATCTGAAGTTTCCTCTCTCACAAGGTCGGCCACTTAGTTTCTTCGAACACATACGGTTTCGAGTGGCATCGCCACAGATTTCAGAGAACAAGCGCTTCTCCTGGCACAGTATTGAACACTTAGTTTCAGATGGAACATTTAGTTTAAAATTGAACTATGTTTCGCATCTGGAGTTTCCTCTCTCACAAGGTGGACCAATTAGTTTCGTGGAACACATTCGGTTTCGAGTAGCATCGCCACAGATTTCAGAGAACAGGCGCTTCTCCTGGCACAGTATCGAACACTTAGTTTCAGATAGAACAATTAGTTTAAAATGGAAATGAGCTTCGCATCTGGAGTTTCCTCTCTCACAAGGTCGGCCACTTAGTTTCCTCGAACACATACGGTTTCGAGTGGCATCGCCACAGATTTCAGAGAACAGGCGCTTCTCCTGGCACAGTATCGAACACTCAGGTTCAGATAGAACAATTAGTTTAAAATGGAATTATGTTTCGCATCAGGAGTTTCCTCTCTCACATGGTCGACCACTTAGCTTCGTCGAACACATACGGTTTCGAGTGGCATCGCCACAGATTTCAGAAAACAGCCGCTTCTCCTGGCACAGTATCGAACACTCAGGTTCAGATAGAACATTTAGTTTAAAAGGGAACTATGTTTCGCATCTGGAGTTTCCTCTCTCACATGGTCGACCACTTAGTTTCGTCGAACACATACGGTTTCGAGTGGCATCGCCACAGATTTCAGAAAACAGCCGCTTCTCCTGGCACAGTATCGAACACTTAGTTTCAGATAGAACAATTCATTTGAAATGGAACTAAGTTTCGCATCTGAAGTTTCCTCTCTCACAAGGTCGGCCACTTAGTTTCGTCGAACTCATACGGTTTCGAGTGGCATCGCCACAGATTTCAGAGAACAGGCGCTTCTCCTGGGACAGTATCGAACACTTAGTTTCAGATAGAACAATTAGTTTAAAATGGAACTAAGTTTCGCATCTGGAGTTTCCTCTCTCACAAGGTCGACCACTTAGTTTCCTCGAACACATACGGTTTCGAGTGGCATCGCCACACATTTCAGAGAACAGGCGCTTCTCCTGGCACAGTATCGAACACTTAGTATCAGATAGAACGATTAGTTTAAAATGGAACTAAGTTTCGCATCTGGAGTTTCCTCTCTAACAAGTTCGACCACTTAGTTTCGTGAAACACATACAGTTTCGAGTGGCATCGCCACAGATTTCAGAGAACAGGCGCTTCTCCTGGCACAGTATTGAACACTTAGTTTCAGATGGAACATTTAGTTTAAAATTGAACTATGTTTCGCATCTGGAGTTTCCTCTCTCACAAGGTCGACAACTTAGTTTCGTCGAACACATACGGTTTTGAGTGGCATCGCCACAGATTTCAGAGAACAGGCGCTTCTCCTGGCACAGTATCGAACACTTAGTTTCAGATGGAACATTTAGTTTAAAATTGAACTATGTTTCGCATCTGGAGTTTCCTCTCTCACAAGGTCGACCACTTAGTTTTGTCGAACAGATACTGTTTCGAGTGGCATCGCCACAGATTTCAGAGAACAGGCGCTTCTCCTGGCACAGTATCGAACACTTAATTTCAGATGGAACATTTAGTTTAAAATTGAACTATGTTTCGCATCTGGAATTTCCCCTCTCACAAGGTCGACCACTCAGTTTCGTCGAACACATACCGTTTCGAGTAGCATCGCGACAGATTTCAGAGAACAGGCGCTTCTCCTGGCACAGTATCGAATACTTAGTTTCAGATAGAACAATTAATTTAAAATTGAACTAAGTTTCGCATCTGAAGATTCCTCTCTCACAAGGTCGGCCACTTAGTTTCGTCGAACACATACGGTTTCGAGTGGCATCGCCACAGATTTCAGAGAACAGGCGCTTCTCCTGGCACAGTATTGAACACTTAGTTTCAGATGGAACATTTAGTTTAAAATTGAACTATGTTTCGCATCTGGAATTTCCCCTCTCACAAGATCGACCACTCAGTTTCGTCGAACACATACCGTTTCGAGTAGCATCGCGACAGATTTCAGAGAACAGGCGCTTCTCCTGGCACAGTATCGAACACTTAGTTTCACATAGAACAATTAATTTAAAATTGAACTATGTTTCGCATCTGGAATTTCCCCTCTCACAAGGTCGACCACTCAGTTTCGTCGAACACATACCGTTTCGAGTAGCATCGCGACAGATTTCAGAGAACAGGCGCTTCTCCTGGCACAGTATCGAACACTTAGTTTCAGATAGAACAATTAATTTAAAATTGAACTAAGTTTCGCATCTGAAGATTCCTCTCTCACAAGGTCGGCCACTTAGTTTCGTCGAACACATATGGTTTCGAGTGGCATCGCCCCAGATTTCAGAGAACAGGCGCTTCTCCTGGCACAGTATTGAACACTTAGTTTCAGATGGAACATTTAGTTTAAAACTGAACTATGTTTCGCATCTGGAGTTTCCTCTCTCACAAGGTGGACCACTTAGTTTCGTGGAACACATTCGGTTTCGAGTAGCATCGCCACAGATTTCAGAGAACAGGCGCTTCTCCTGGCACAGTATCGAACACTTAGTTTCAGATAGAACAATTAGTTTAAAATGGAACTAATTTTCGCATCTGGAGTTTCCTCTCTCACAAGGCCGACCACTTAGTTTCGTCGAACACATACGTTTTCGAGTAGCATCGCCACAGATTTCAGAGAACAGGCGCTTCTCCTGGCACAGTATCGAACACTTAGTCTCAGATAGAACAATAAATTTAAAATGGAACTATGTTTCGCATCTGGAGTATCCTCTCTCACAAGTTCGTCCACTTAGTTTCGTCGAACACATACGGTTTTGAGTGGCATCGCCACACATTTCAGAGAACAGGCGCTTCTCCTGGCACAGTATCGGACACATAGTTTCAGATAGAACAATTAGTTTAAAATGGTACTAAATTTCGCATCTGGAGTTTCCTCTCTCAAAAGGTGGACCACTTAGTTTAATCGAACACATACGGTTTCGAGTGGCATCGCCACAGGTTTCAGAGAACAGGCGCTTCTCCTGGCACATTATCGAACACTTAGTTTCAGATAGAACAATTAATTTAAAATGGAACTATGTTTCGCATTTGGAGTTTCCTCTCTCACAAGGTCGATCACTTAGTTTCGTCGAACATATACGGTTTCGACTGGCATCGCCACAGATTTCAGAGAACAGGCGCTTCACCTGGCACCGTATCGAACACTTAGTTTCAGATAGAACAATTAGTTTAAAATGGAACTAAATTTCGCATCTGGAGTTTCCTCTCTCACAAGGTCGACCACTTAGTTTCGTCGAACACATACGGTTTCGAGTAGCATCGCCACACATTTCAGAGAACAGGCGCGTCTCCTGGCACAGTATCGAACACTTAGTTTCAGATAGAACAAGTAGTTTAAAATGGAACTATGTTTCGCATCTGGAGTTTACTCTATCTCAAGGTCGACCACTTAGTTTCGTCGAAAGCATACGGTTTCGAGTGCGCATCGCCACAGATTTCAGAGAAAAGGCGCTTCTCCTGGCACAGTATCGAACACTTAGTTTCAGATAGAAAAATTAGTTTAAAATGGACTTATGTTTCGCATTTGGAGTTTCCTCTCTCACAAGTTCGACCACTTAGTTTCGTCGAGCACATACGGTTTCGAGTAGCATCGCCACAGATTTCAGAGAACTGGCGCTTCTCCTGGCAAAGTAACGAACACTTAGTTTCAGATAGAACAATTAGTTTAAAATGGAACTAAGTTTCGCATCCGGAGTTTCCTCTCCCACAAGGTCGACCACTTAGTTTCGACGAACACATACGGTTTCGAGTAGCATCGCCACAGATTTCAGAGAACAGGCGCTTCTCCTGGCACAGTATCGAACACTTAGTTTCAGATAGAACAATTAGTTTAAAATGGAACCAAGCTTCGCATTTGGAGTTTCCTCTCTCACAAGTTCGACCACTTAGTTTCGTCGAGCACATACGGTTTCGAGTAGCATCGCCACAGATTTCAGAGAACAGGCGCTTCTCCTGGCACAGTATTGAACACTTAGTTTCAGATGGAACATTTAGTTTAAAATTGAACTATGTTTCGCATCTGGAGTTTCCTCTCTCACAAGGTCGGCCACTTAGTTTCTTCGAACACATACGATTTCGAGTGGCATCGCCCCAGATTTCAGAGAACAGGCGCTTCTCCTGGCACAGTATTGAACACTTAGTTTCAGATGGAACATTTAGTTTAAAACTGAACTATGTTTCGCATCTGGAGTTTCCTCTCTCACAAGGTGGACCACTTAGTTTCGTGGAACACATTCGGTTTCGAGTAGCATCGCCACAGATTTCAGAGAACAAGCGTTTCTCCTGGCGCATTATCGAACACTTAGTTTCAGATAGAACAATTAGTTTAAAATGGAACTATGTGTCGCATCTGGAGTTTCCTCTCTCACAAGGTCGACCACTTAGTTTCGTCGAACACATACGGATTCGAGTGGCATCGCGACAGATTTCAGAGAACAGGCGCTTCTCCTGGCGCAGTGTCGAACACATAGTTTCCGATAGAACAATTAGTTTAAAATGGTACTAAGTTTCGCATCTGGAGTTTCTTCCTTCAAAAGGCGACCACTTAGTTTCGTCGAACACATACAGTTTCGAGTGGCATCGCCACAGATTTCAGAGAACAGGCGCTTCTCCTGGCACAGTATCGAACGCTTAGTTTCAGATAGGATTATTAGTTTAAAATGGAACTAAATTTTGCAATTTAGAATATCGTCTCTCAAAAGGTCGACCAATTAGTTTCGTCGAACACATACGCTTTCGAGTAGCATCGCGACGGACGTCCAAGAACAGGCGCTTCTCCTGGCACAGTATCGAACACTTAGTTTCAGATAGAACAATCAGTTTAAAATGGAACTAAGTTCCGCATCTGGAGTTTCCTCTCTCACCATGTCGACCACTTAGTTTCGTCGCACACATACGGTTTCGAGTAGCATCGCCACATATTTCAGAGAACAGGCGCTTCTACTGGCACAGTATCGAACACTCAGTATCAGATAGAACAGTTAGTTTGAAATGGAACAATGCTTCGCATTTGGAGTTTCCTCTCACACAAGGTCGACCACTGAGTTTCGTCGAACACATACGGTTTCGAGTGACATCGCCACAGATTTCAGAGAACAGGCGCTTATACTGGCACAGTATCGAAAACTTAGTTTCAGATAGAACAATTAGTTTAAAATGGGACTAAGTGTCGCATCTGGAGTTTCCTATCTCAAAAGGTCGACGACTTAGTTTCGTCGATTATATGCGGTTTCGAGTGCCCGTCGCCACAGATTTCAGAGAACAGGCGCTTCTCCTGGCACAGCATCGAAAACTTAGTTTCAGATAGAACAATTAGTTTAAAATTGAACTAAGTTTCGCATCTGGAGTTTCCTCTCCCACAAGGTCGACCACTTAGTTTCGTCGAACACATACGGTTTCGAGTAGCATCGCCACAGATTTCAGAGAACAAGCGTTTCTCCTGGCGCATTATCGAACACTTAGTTTCAGATAGAACAATTAGTTTAAAATGGAACTAAGTGTCGCATCTGGAATTTCCTCTCTCACAAGGCCGACCACTTAGTTTCGTCGAACACATACGGATTCGAGTGGCATCGCGACAGATTTCAGAGAACCGGCGCTTCTCCTGGCACAGTGTCGAACACATAGTTTCCGATAGAACAATTAGTTTAAAATGGTACTAAGTTTCGCATCTGGAGTTTCTTCCTTCACAAGGCGACCACTTAGATTCGTCGAACACATACAGTTTCGAGTGGCATTGCCACACATTTCAGAGAACAGGCGCTTCTCCTGGCACAGTATCGAACACTTAGTTTCAGATAGAACAATTAGTTTAAAATGGAACTAAGTTTCGCATCTGGATATTCCTCTCTCACAAGGTCGGCGACTTAGTTTCGTCGAACACATACGGTTTCGAGAGGCATCGCGACAGATTTCAGAGATCAGGCGCTTCTCCTGGCACAGTATCGAACACTTAGTTTCAGATAGAACAATTAGTTTAAAATGGAACTAAGTTTCGCATCTGGAGTTTCCTCTCTCACAAGGTCGGCCACTTAGTTTCGTCGAACACGTACGGTTTCGAGTGGCATCGCCACAGATTTCAGAGAACAGCCGCTTCTCCTGGCACAGTATCGAACACTTAGTTTCAGATAGAACAATTAGTTTAAAATTGAACTATGTTTCGCATCTGGAGTTTCCTCTCTCACAAGGTCGGCCACTTAGTTTCGTCGAACACATACGTTCTCGAGTGGCATCGCCACAGATTTCAGAGAACAGCCGGTTCTCCTGGCACAGTATCGAACACTTAATTTCAGATGGACCAATTAGTTTAAAATGGAACTATATTTCGCATCTGGAGTATCCTCTTTCACAAGGTCAACCACTTAGTTTCGTCGAACACCTACGGTTTCGAGTGGTATCGCCACAGATTTCAGAGAACAGGCGTTTCTCCTGGCACAGTATCGAACACTTAGTTTCAGATAGAACAATTAGTTTAAAATGGAACTAAATTTCGCATCTGGAGTTTCCTCTCCCACAAGGTCGACCACTTAGTTTCCTCGAACATATACGGTTTCGAGTAGCATCGCCACAGATTTCAGAGAACAGGCGCTTCTCCTGGCACATTATCGAACACTTAGTTTCAGATAGAACAATTAGTCTAAAATGGACCTATGTTTCGCATTTGGCGTTTCCTCTCTCACAAGTTCGACAATTTTGTTACGGCGAACACATACGGTTTCGTGTGGCATCGCCACAGATTTCAGAGAACAGGCGCTTCTCCTGGCACAGTATCGAACACTTAGATTCAGAAGGAACAATTAGTTTAAAACGGAACTAAGTTTCGCATCTGAAGTTTCCTCTCACACAAGGTCGACCATTTAGATTCGTCGAACACATACGGTTTCGAGTAGCATCGCCTCACATTTCAGAGAACAGGCGCTTCTCCTGGCACAGTATCGAACACTTAGTTTCAGATAGGACAATTAGTTTAAAATGGAACTATGTTTCGCATCTGGATATTCCTCTCCCACAATGTCGGCGACTTAGTTTCGTCGAACACATACGGTTTCGAGTGGCATCGCCACATATTTCGGAAAACAGGCGTTTATCGTGGCACACTATCGAACACTTAGTTTCAGATAGAACAATTAGTTTAAAATAGAAATAAGTTGCGCATCTGGGGATTCCTCTCTCACAAGGTCGACTACTTAGTTTCGTCGAACACATACGGTTTCGAGTGGCATCGCCACACATTTCAGAGGACAGGCGCTTCTCCTGGCACAGTATCGAAAACTTTCAGATAGAACAATTAGTTTAAAATGGAACTAAGTTTCGCATCTGGAGTTTCCTCTCTTACAAGGTCGACCACTTACTTTCGTCGAACACATTCGGTTTCGAGTAGCAACGCCTCAGGTTTCAGAGAACAGGCGCTTCTACTGACAGATTATCGAATACTTAGTTACAGATAGAATATTTACTTTAAAATGGAAATATATTTCGCATTTTGAGGTTCCTCCCTCACAAGGTCGACCACTTAGTTTCGTCGAACACATACGGTTTCGAGTGGCATCGCCACAGATTTCAGAGAAGAGGCGCTTCACCTGGCACAGTATCGAACTCTTAGTATCAGGTAGAACAATTAGTTTCTAATGGGAATAAGCTTCGAATCTGGAGTTTACTCTCCTACAAGGTCGACCACTTAGTTTCGTCGAACACATTCGGTTTCGCGTGGTGTCGCCAGAGATTTCGCCGAACGGGAGTTCCTCCTGGCACAGTATTGGCAACTTAGTTTCGTCGAACACATACGGTATCGCGTAGCATCGCTACAGATTTCAGAGAACAGGCGCTTCTCCTGGCACAGTATCGAACACTTAGTTTCAGATGGAACATTTGGTTTAAAATGGAACCAAGTTTCGCATCTGAAGTCTCCTCTCGCACAAGGTCGACCATTTAGTTTCGTCCAACACATACGGTTTCGAGTGGCATCGCCACTGATCTCAGAGAACAGGCGCTTCACCTGGCACAGTATCGAACACTTAGTATCAGGTAGAACAATTAGTTTCTAATGGAAATAAGCTTCGAATCTGGAGTTTACTCTCCTACAAGGTCGACCACTAAGTTTCGTCGAACACATACGGTTTCGAGTGGCATCGCCACACATTTCAGAGGACAGGCGCTTCTACAGGCACAGTATCGAACACTTAGTGTCAGATAGAACAATTAGTTTAAAATGGACCTATGTTTCGCACTTGGAGTTTCCTCTCTCACAAGTTCGACCACTTAGTTTCGTCGAACACATACGGTTTCGATTAGCATCGCCACAGATTTCAGAGAACAGGCGCCTCTCCTGGCACAGTATCGAACACTTAGTGTCAGATAGAACAATTAGTTTAAAATGGAAGTAAGTTTCGCATCTGCAGTTTCCTCTCTCACAAGGTCGACCACTTAGTTTCGTCGAACACATACGGTTTCGAGTAGCATCGCCACCGATTTCAGATAACAGGCGCTTCTCCTGGCACCGTATCGAACACTTAGTTTCAGATGGAACATTTGGTATAAAATGGAACTAAGTTTCGCATCTGGAGTTGCCTCTCTCAAAAGGTCGACCACTTAGTTTCGTCGAACACATACATTTTCGAGTAGCATCGCCACAGATTTCAGAGAACAGGCGCTTTTCCTGGCACAGTATCGAACACTTAGTTTCAGATAGAACAATTATTTAAAATGGAACTATGTTTCGCATCTGTAGTTTCCTCTCCCAGAAGGTCGACCACTTAGTTTCCTCGAACACATACGGTTTCGAGTAGCATCGCCACAGATTTCAGAGAACTGGCGCTTCTCCTGGCACATTATCGAACACTTAGTTTCAGATAGAACAATTAGTTTAAAATGGAACTAAGTTCCGCATCTGGAGTTTCCTCTCTCACAAGGTCGACCACTTTGTTTCGTCGAACACATACATTTTCGAGTAGAATCGCCACAGATTTCAGAGAACAGGCGCTTTTCCTGGCACAGTATCGAACACTTAGTTTCAGATAGAACAATTAGTTTAAAATGGAACTAAATTTCGCATCTGGAGTTTCCTCTCCCACAAGGTCGACCACTTAGTTTCCTCGAACATATACGGTTTCGAGTAGCATCGCCACAGATTTCAGAGAACAGGCGCTTCTCCTGGCACATTATCGAACACTTAGTTTCAGATAGAACAATTAGTATAAAATGGACCTATGTTTCGCATTTGGCGTTTCCTCTCTCACAAGTTCGACAATTTTGTTACGGCGAACACGTACGGTTTCGTGTGGCATCGCCACAGATTTCAGAGAACAGGCGCTTCTCCTGGCACATTATCGAACACTTAGTTTCAGATAGAACAATTAGTTTAAAATGGAACTAAGTTTCGCATCTGGAGTTTCCTCTCTTACAAGGTCGACCACTTACTTTCGTCGAACACATTCGGTTTCGAGTAGCAACGCCTCAGGTTTCAGAGAACAGGCGCTTCTACTGACAGATTATCGAATACTTAGTTACAGATAGAATATTTACTTTAAAATGGAAATATATTTCGCATTTTGAGGTTCCTCCCTCACAAGGTCGACCACTTAGTTTCGTCGAACACATACGGTTTCGAGTGGCATCGCCACAGATTTCAGAGAAGAGGCGCTTCACCTGGCACAGTATCGAACTCTTAGTATCAGGTAGAACAATTAGTTTCTAATGGGAATAAGCTTCGAATCTGGAGTTTACTCTCCTACAAGGTCGACCACTTAGTTTCGTCGAACACATTCGGTTTCGCGTGGTGTCGCCAGAGATTTCGCCGAACGGGAGTTCCTCCTGGCACAGTATTGGCAACTTAGTTTCGTCGAACACATACGGTATCGCGTAGCATCGCTACAGATTTCAGAGAACAGGCGCTTCTCCTGGCACAGTATCGAACACTTAGTTTCAGATGGAACATTTGGTTTAAAATGGAACCAAGTTTCGCATCTGAAGTCTCCTCTCGCACAAGGTCGACCATTTAGTTTCGTCCAACACATACGGTTTCGAGTGGCATCGCCACTGATCTCAGAGAACAGGCGCTTCACCTGGCACAGTATCGAACACTTAGTATCAGGTAGAACAATTAGTTTCTAATGGAAATAAGCTTCGAATCTGGAGTTTACTCTCCTACAAGGTCGACCACTAAGTTTCGTCGAACACATACGGTTTCGAGTGGCATCGCCACACATTTCAGAGGACAGGCGCTTCTACAGGCACAGTATCGAACACTTAGTGTCAGATAGAACAATTAGTTTAAAATGGACCTATGTTTCGCACTTGGAGTTTCCTCTCTCACAAGTTCGACCACTTAGTTTCGTCGAACACATACGGTTTCGAGTAGCATCGCCACAGATTTCAGAGAACAGGCGCTTCTCCTGGCACAGTATCGAACACTTAGTGTCAGATAGAACAATTAGTTTAAAATGGAAGTAAGTTTCGCATCTGCAGTTTCCTCTCTCACAAGGTCGACCACTTAGTTTCGTCGAACACATACGGTTTCGAGTAGCATCGCCACCGATTTCAGATAACAGGCGCTTCTCCTGGCACCGTATCGAACACTTAGTTTCAGATGGAACATTTGGTATAAAATGGAACTAAGTTTCGCATCTGGAGTTGCCTCTCTCAAAAGGTCGACCACTTAGTTTCGTCGAACACATACATTTTCGAGTAGCATCGCCACAGATTTCAGAGAACAGGCGCTTTTCCTGGCACAGTATCGAACACTTAGTTTCAGATAGAACAATTATTTAAAATGGAACTATGTTTCGCATCTGTAGTTTCCTCTCCCAGAAGGTCGACAACTTAGTTTCCTCGAACACATACGGTTTCGAGTAGCATCGCCACAGATTTCAGAGAACTGGCGCTTCTCCTGGCACATTATCGAACACTTAGTTTCAGATAGAACAATTAGTTTAAAATGGAACTAAGTTCCGCATCTGGAGTTTCCTCTCTCACAAGGTCGACCACTTTGTTTCGTCGAACACATACATTTTCGAGTAGAATCGCCACAGATTTCAGAGAACAGGCGCTTTTCCTGGCACAGTATCGAACACTTAGTTTCAGATAGAACAATTAGTTTAAAATGGAACTAAATTTCGCATCTGGAGTTTCCTCTCCCACAAGGTCGACCACTTAGTTTCCTCGAACATATACGGTTTCGAGTAGCATCGCCACAGATTTCAGAGAACAGGCGCTTCTCCTGGCACATTATCGAACACTTAGTTTCAGATAGAACAATTAGTCTAAAATGGACCTATGTTTCGCATTTGGCGTTTCCTCTCTCACAAGTTCGACAATTTTGTTACGGCGAACACATACGGTTTCGTGTGGCATCGCCACAGATTTCAGAGAACAGGCGCTTCTCCTGGCACATTATCGAACACTTAGTTTCAGATAGAACAATTAGTTTAAAATGGAACTAAGTTTCGCATGTGGAGTTTCCTCTCTCACAAGGTCGACCACTTTGTTTCGTCGAACACATACATTTTCGAGTAGAATCGCCACAGATTTCAGAGAACAGGCGCTTTTCCTGGCACAGTATCGAACACTTAGTTTCAGATAGAACAATAAGTTTAAAATGTAACTAAGTTTCGCATCTGGAGTTTCCTCTCTCACAAGTTCGACAACTTTGTTACGGCGAACACATACGGTTTCGAGTGGCATCGCCACATATTTCAGAGAACAGGCGTTTCTCCTGGCACAGTATCCAACACTTAGTTTCAGATAGAACAATTGGTTTAAAATGGAACTAAGTTTCGCATCTGGAGTTTCCTCTCTCACAAGGTCGGCTACTTATTTTCGTCGAACACATACGGATTCGAGTGGCATCGCCACAGATTTCAGAGAACAGGCGCTTCTCCTGGCACAGTATCGAACACTTAGTTTCAGAAGGAACATTTAGTTTAAAATGGAACTAAGTTTTGCATCTGGAGTTTCCTCTCTCACAAGGTCCACCACTTAGTTTCGTTGAACACATACGGTTTCGAGTGGCAACGCCACAGATTTCAGAGGACAGGCGCTGCTCTTGGCACAGTATCGAAAACTTAGTTTCAGATAGAACAATTAGTTTAAAATGGAACTAAGTTTCGCATCTGGAGTTTCCTCTCTCACAAGGTCGGCCACTTAGTTTCGCCGAACACATACGATTTCGAGTGGCATCGCCACAGATTTCAGAGAAGAGGCGCTTCTCCTGGCACAGTATCGAACACTTAGATTCAGAAGGAACAATTAGTTTAAAATGGAACTAAGTTTCGCATCTGGAGTTTCCTCTCTCAAAAGGTCGGCTACTTATTTTCGTCGAACACATACGGATTCGAGTGGCATCGCCACAGATTTCAGAGAACAGGCGCTTCTCCTGGCACAGTATCGAACACTTAGTTTCAGAAGGAACATTTAGTTTAAAATGGAACTAAGTTTTGCATCTGGAGTTTCCTCTCTCACAAGGTCCACCACTTAGTTTCGTTGAACACATACGGTTTCGAGTGGCAACGCCACAGATTTCAGAGGACAGGCGCTGCTCCTGGCACAGTATCGAAAACTTAGTTTCAGATAGAACAATTAGTTTAAAATGGAACTAAGTTTCGCATCTGGAGTTTCCTCTCTCACAAGGTCGGCCACTTAGTTTCGCCGAACACATACGATTTCGAGTGGCATTGCCACAGATTTCAGAGAAGAGGCGCTTCTCCTGGCACAGTATCGAACACTTAGATTCAGAAGGAACAATTAGTTTAAAATGGAACTAAGTTTCGCATCTGGAGTTTCCTCTCTCAAAAGGTCGACCACTTAGTTTCGTCGAACACATACGGTTTCGAGTGGCATCGCCACAGATTTCAGAGAACAGGCGCTTTTCCTGGCACATTATCGAACACTTAGTTTCAGATAGAACAATTAGTTTAAAATGGAACTAAGTTTCGCATCTGGAGTTTCCTCTCTCACAAGGTCGACCACTTTGTTTCGTCGAACACATACGATTTCGAGTGGCATCGCCACAGATTTCAGAGAAGAGGCGCTTCTCCTGGCACAGTATCGAACACTTAGATTCAGAAGGAACAATTAGTTTAAAATGGAACTAAGTTTCGCATCTGGAGTTTCCTATCTCAAAAGGTCGACGACTTAGTTTCGTCGATTATATGCGGTTTCGAGTGCCCGTCGCCACAGATTTCAGAGAACAGGCGCTTCTCCTGGCACAGCATCGAAAACTTAGTTTCAGATAGAACAATTAGTTTAAAATTGAACTAAGTTTCGCATCTGGAGTTTCCTCTCCCACAAGGTCGACCACTTAGTTTCGTCGAACACATACGGTTTCGAGTAGCATCGCCACAGATTTCAGAGAACAAGCGTTTCTCCTGGCGCATTATCGAACACTTAGTTTCAGATAGAACAATTAGTTTAAAATGGAACTAAGTTTCGCATCTGGAGTTTCCTCTCTCAAAAGGTCGGCTACTTATTTTCGTCGAACACATACGGATTCGAGTGGCATCGCCACAGATTTCAGGGAACAGGCGCTTCTCCTGGCACAGTATCGAACACTTAGTTTCAGAAGGAACATTTAGTTTAAAATGGAACTAAGTTTTGCATCTGGAGTTTCCTCTCTCACAAGGTCCACCACTTAGTTTCGTTGAACACATACGGTTTCGAGTGGCAACGCCACAGATTTCAGAGGACAGGCGCTGCTCCTGGCACAGTATCGAAAACTTAGTTTCAGATAGAACAATTAGTTTAAAATGGAACTAAGTTTCGCATCTGGAGTTTCCTCTCTCACAAGGTCGGCCACTTAGTTTCGCCGAACACATACGATTTCGAGTGGCATCGCCACAGATTTCAGAGAAGAGGCGCTTCTCCTGGCACAGTATCGAACACTTAGATTCAGAAGGAACAATTAGTTTAAAATGGAACTAAGTTTCGCATCTGGAGTTTCCTCTCTCAAAAGGTCGACCACTTAGTTTCGTCGAACACATACGGTTTCGAGTGGCATCGCCACAGATTTCAGAGAACAGGCGCTTTTCCTGGCACATTATCGAACACTTAGTTTCAGATAGAACAATTAGTTTAAAATGGAACTAAGTTTCGCATCTGGAGTTTCCTCTCTCACAAGGTCGACCACTTTGTTTCGTCGAACACATACGATTTCGAGTGGCATCGCCACAGATTTCAGAGAAGAGGCGCTTCTCCTGGCACAGTATCGAACACTTAGATTCAGAAGGAACAATTAGTTTAAAATGGAACTAAGTTTCGCATCTGGAGTTTCCTCTCTCAAAAGGTCGACCACTTAGTTTCGTTGAACACATACGGTTTCGAGTGGCAACGCCACAGATTTCAGAGAACAGGCGCTTCTCCTGGCACATTATCGAACACTTAGTTTCAGATAGAACAATTAGTTTAAAATGGAACTAAGTTTCGCATCTGGAGTGTCCTCTCTCACAAGGTCGGCCACTTAGTTTCGCCGAACACATACGATTTCGAGTGGCATCGCCACAGATTTCAGAGAAGAGGCGCTTCTCCTGGCACAGTATCGAACACTTAGATTCAGAAGGAACAATTAGTTTAAAATGGAACTAAGTTTCGCATCTGGAGTTTCCTCTCTCAAAAGGTCGACCACTTAGTTTCGTCGAACACATACGGTTTCGAGTGGCATCGCCACAGATTTCAGAGAACAGGCGCTTTTCCTGGCACATTATCGAACACTTAGTTTCAGATAGAACAATTAGTTTAAAATGGAACTAAGTTTCGCATCTGGAGTTTCCTCTCTCACAAGGTCGACCACTTTGTTTCGTCGAACACATACGATTTCGAGTGGCATCGCCACAGATTTCAGAGAAGAGGCGCTTCTCCTGGCACAGTATCGAACACTTAGATTCAGAAGGAACAATTAGTTTAAAATGGAACTAAGTTTCGCATCTGGAGTTTCCTCTCTCAAAAGGTCGACCACTTAGTTTCGTTGAACACATACGGTTTCGAGTGGCAACGCCACAGATTTCAGAGAACAGGCGCTTCTCCTGGCACATTATCGAACACTTAGTTTCAGATAGAACAATTAGTTTAAAATGGAACTAAGTTTCGCATCTGGAGTGTCCTCTCTCACAAGGTCGGCCACTTAGTTTCGCCGAACACATACGATTTCGAGTGGCATCGCCACAGATTTCAGAGAAGAGGCGCTTCTCCTGGCACAGTATCGAACACTTAGATTCAGAAGGAACAATTAGTTTAAAATGGAACTAAGTTTCGCATCTGGAGTTTCCTCTCTCAAAAGGTCGACCACTTAGTTTCGTCGAACACATACGGTTTCGAGTGGCATCGCCACAGATTTCAGAGAACAGGCGCTTTTCCTGGCACATTATCGAACACTTAGTTTCAGATAGAACAATTAGTTTAAAATGGAACTAAGTTTCGCATCTGGAGTTTCCTCTCTCACAAGGTCGACCACTTTGTTTCGTCGAACACATACGATTTCGAGTGGCATCGCCACAGATTTCAGAGAAGAGGCGCTTCTCCTGGCACAGTATCGAACACTTAGATTCAGAAGGAACAATTAGTTTAAAATGGAACTAAGTTTCGCATCTGGAGTTTCCTCTCTCAAAAGGTCGACCACTTAGTTTCGTCGAACACATACGGTTTCGAGTGGCATCGCCACAGGTTTCAGAGAACAGGCGCTTCTCCTGGCACATTATCGAACACTTAGTTTCAGATAGAACAATTAGTTTAAAATGGAACTAAGTTTCGCATCTGGAGTTTCCTCTCCCACAAGGTCATCCACTTAGTTTCGTCGAACACATACGGTTTCGAGTGGCATCGCCACAGATTTCAGAGAACAGGCGCCTCCCCTGGCACAGTATCGAACACTTAGTTTCAGATAGAACGATTAGTTTAAAATGGAACAAAGTTTCGCATCTGGAGCTTCCTCTCTCACAAGGTCGACCACTTAGTTTCGTCGAACTCATACTGTTTCGAGTGGCATCGCCACACATTTCAGAGGACAGGCGCTTCTCCTGGCACAGTATCGAACACTTAGTATCAGATAGAACAATTAGTTTAAAATGGAACTATGCTTCGCATCTGGTGTTTCTTCTCTCACAAGGTCGGCCACTTAGTTTCGTCGAACACATACGGCTTCGAGTAGCATCGCGACAGATTTCAGAGAACAGGCGCTTTTCCTGGCACAGTATCGAACACTTAGTTTCAGATAGAACAATTAGTTTAAAATGGAACTAAATTTCGCATCTGGAGTTTCCTCTCCCACAAGGTCGACCACTTAGTTTCCTCGAACACATACGGTTTCGAGTAGCATCGCCACAGATTTCAGAGAACAGGCGCTTCTCCTGGCACATTATCGAACACTTAGTTTCAGATAGAACAATTAGTCTAAAATGGACCTATGTTTCGCATTTGGCGTTTCCTCTCTCACAAGTTCGACAATTTTGTTACGGCGAACACATACGGTTTCGTGTGGCATCGCCACAGATTTCAGAGAACAGGCGCTTCTCCTGGCACATTATCGAACACTTAGTTTCAGATAGAACAATTAGTTTAAAATGGAACTAAGTTTCGCATGTGGAGTTTCCTCTCTCACAAGGTCGACAACTTTGTTACGGCGAACACATACGGTTTCGAGTGGCATCGCCACATATTTCAGAGAACAGGCGTTTCTCCTGGCACAGTATCCAACACTTAGTTTCAGATAGAACAATTGGTTTAAAATGGAACTAAGTTTCGCATCTGGAGTTTCCTCTCTCACAAGGTCCACCACTTAGTTTCGTTGAACACATACGGTTTCGAGTGGCAACGCCACAGATTTCAGAGGACAGGCGCTGCTCCTGGCACAGTATCGAAAACTTAGTTTCAGATAGAACAATTAGTTTAAAATGGAACTAAGTTTCGCATCTGGAGTTTCCTCTCTCACAAGGTCGGCCACTTAGTTTCGCCGAACACATACGATTTCGAGTGGCATCGCCACAGATTTCAGAGAAGAGGCGCTTCTCCTGGCACAGTATCGAACACTTAGATTCAGAAGGAACAATTAGTTTAAAATGGAACTAAGTTTCGCATCTGGAGTTTCCTCTCTCAAAAGGTCGGCTACTTATTTTCGTCGAACACATACGGATTCGAGTGGCATCGCCACAGATTTCAGAGAACAGGCGCTTCTCCTGGCACAGTATCGAACACTTAGTTTCAGAAGGAACATTTAGTTTAAAATGGAACTAAGTTTTGCATCTGGAGTTTCCTCTCTCACAAGGTCCACCACTTAGTTTCGTTGAACACATACGGTTTCGAGTGGCAACGCCACAGATTTCAGAGGACAGGCGCTGCTCCTGGCACAGTATCGAAAACTTAGTTTCAGATAGAACAATTAGTTTAAAATGGAACTAAGTTTCGCATCTGGAGTTTCCTCTCTCACAAGGTCGGCCACTTAGTTTCGCCGAACACATACGATTTCGAGTGGCATCGCCACAGATTTCAGAGAAGAGGCGCTTCTCCTGGCACAGTATCGAACACTTAGATTCAGAAGGAACAATTAGTTTAAAATGGAACTAAGTTTCGCATCTGGAGTTTCCTCTCTCAAAAGGTCGACCACTTAGTTTCGTCGAACACATACGGTTTCGAGTGGCATCGCCACAGATTTCAGAGAACAGGCGCTTTTCCTGGCACATTATCGAACACTTAGTTTCAGATAGAACAATTAGTTTAAAATGGAACTAAGTTTCGCATCTGGAGTATCCTCGCTCACAAGGTCGACCACTTTGTTTCGTCGAACACATACGATTTCGAGTGGCATCGTCACAGATTTCAGAGAAGAGGCGCTTCTCCTGGCACAGTATCGAACACTTAGCTTGAGATAGAACAATTATTTTTCAATGGAACTGAGTTTCGCATCTGGACTTTCTTCTCTCACAAGGTCGACCACTTAGTTTCGTCGAACACATACGGTTTCGAGTGGCATCGCCACAGATTTCAGAGAACAAGCGCTTCTCCTGGCTCATTATCGATCACTTAGTTTCAGATAGAACAATCAGTTTAAAATGGAACTAAGTTTTGCATCTGGAGTTTCCTCTCTCACAAGGTCGACCACTTAGTTTCGTCGAACACATACGGTTTCGAGTGGCATCGCCACAGATTTCAGAGAACAAGCGCTTCTCCCGGCACAGTATCGAACACTTAGTTTCACATGGAACATTCGGTTTAAAATGGAACTAAGTTTCGCATCTGAAGTTTCCACTCTCATAAGGCCGGCCACTTAGTTTCGTCGAACACATACGGTTTCGAGTAGCATCGCCACAGATTTCAGAGAAAAGGCGCTTCTCCTGGCACATTATCGAACACTTAGTCTCAGATAGAAAAATTTGTGTAAAATGGATCTAAGTTTCGCTTCTGGAGTTTCCTCTCTCACAAGGTCGACCACTTAGTTTCGTCGAACGCATTCGGTTTCGAGTAGCATCGCCACAGATTTCAGAGAAGAGGCGCTTCTCCTGGCACAGTATCGAACACTTAGATTCAGAAGGAACAATTAGTTTAAAATGGAACTAAGTTTCGCATCTGGAGTTTCCTCTCTCAAAAGGTCGACCACTTAGTTTCGTCGAACACATACGGTTTCGAGTGGCATCGCCACAGATTTCAGAGAACAGGCGCTTCTCCTGGCACATTATCGAACACTTAGTTTCAGATAGAACAATTAGTTTAAAATGGAACTAAGTTTCGCATCTGGAGTTTCCTCTCCCACAAGGTCGACCACTTAGTTTCCTCGAACACATACGGTTTCGAGTAGCATCGCCACAGATTTCAGAGAACAGGCGCTTCTCCTGGCACAGTATCGAACACTTAGTTTCAGATAGAACAATTTGCTTAAAATGGAACTAAGTTTCGCATCTGGAGTTTCCTCTCCCACAAGGTGGACCACTTAGTTTCGTCGAACACATACGGTTTCGAGTGGCATCGCCACAGATTTCAGAGAACAGGCGCTTCCCCTGGCACAGTATCGAACACTTAGTTTCAGATAGAACGATTAGTTTAAAATGGAACAAAGTTTCGCATCTGGAGCTTCCTCTCTCACAAGGTCGACCACTTAGTTTCGTCGAACTCATACTGTTTCGAGTGGCATCGCCACACATTTCAGAGGACAGGCGCTTCTCCTGGCACAGTATCGAACACCTAGTATCAGATAGAACAATTAGTTTAAAATGGAACTATGCTTCGCATCTGGTGTTTCTTCTCTCACAAGGTCGGCCACTTAGTTTCGTCGAACACATACGGCTTCGAGTAGCATCGCGACAGATTTCAGAGAACAGGCGCTTCTCCTGGCACAGTATCGAACACGTAGTTTCAGATAGAACAATTAGTTTAAAATGGCACTAAGTTTCGCGTCTGGAGTTTCCTCTCTCACAAGGTGGACCACTCAGTTTCGTCGAACACATACGTTTTCGAGTGGCATCGCCACAGATTTCAGAGAACAGGCGCTTCCCCTGGCACAGTATCGAACACTTAGTTTCAGAGAGAACAATTAGTTTAAAATGGAAACAAGTTTCGCATCTGAAGTTTCCTCTCTCACAAGGTCGGCCACTTAGTTTCGTCGAACACATACGTTTACGAGTGGCATCGCCACAGATTTCAGAGAACAGGCGCTTCTTCTGGCACAGTATCGGACACATAGTTTCAGATAGACCAATTAGTTTAAAATGGAACTGAGTTTCGCATCCGGAGTTTCCTCTCTCAGAAGGTCGACCACTTAGTTTCGTCGAACACATACGCTTTCGAGTATCATCGTCACAAATTTCAGAGAACAGGCGCTTCTCCTGGCACAGTATCGAACACTTAGCTTGAGATAGAACAATTATTTTTCAATGGAACTGAGTTTCGCATCTGGACTTTCTTCTCTCACAAGGTCGACCACTTAGTTTCGTCGAACACATACGGTTTCGAGTGGCATCGTCACACATTTCAGAGAACCGGCGCTTCTTCTGGCACAGTATCGGACACATAGTTTCAGATAGAACAATTAGTTTAAAATGGTACTAAGTTTCGCATCTGGAGTTTCCTCTCTCACAAGGCCGGCCACTTAGTTTCGTCGAACACATACGGTTTCGAGTGGCATCGCCACAGATTTCAGAGAACAGGCGCTTCTCCTGGCACAGTATCGAACACTTAGTATCAGATAGAACAATTAGTTTAAAATAAAACTAAGTTTCGCAACTGGAGTTTCCTCTCTCACAAGGTCGACCCCTTAGTTTCGTCGAACACATACGGTTTCGAGTAGCAACGCCACAGATTTCAGGGAGCAGGCGCTTCTCCTGGCACAGTATCGAACACTTAGTATCAGATAGAACAATCAGTTTAAAATGGAACTAAGTTTTGCATCTGGAGTTTCCTCTCTCACAAGGTCGACCACTTAGTTTCTTCGAACACATACGGTTTCGAGTGGCATCGCCACAGATTTCAGAGAACAAGCGCTTCTCCCGGCACAGTATCGAACACTTAGTTTCACATGGAACATTCGGTCTAAAATGGAACTAAGTTTCGCATCTGAAGTTTCCACTCTCATAAGGCCGGCCACTTAGTTTCGTCGAACACATACGGTTTCGAGTAGCATCGCCACAGATTTCAGAGAAAAGGCGCTTCTCCTGGCACATTATCGAACACTTAGTCTCAGATAGAAAAATTTGTGTAAAATGGAACTAAGTTTCGCATTTGGAGTTTCCTCTTTCACAAGGTCGACCACTTAGTTTCGTCGACACATACGGTTTCGAGGGGCATCGCCACAGATTTCAGAGAACAGGCGCTTCTCCTGGCTCATTATCGATCACTTAGTTTCAGATAGAACGATTAGTTTAAAAAGGAACAAAGTTTCGCATCTGGAGTTTCCTCTCTCACAAGGTCGACCACTTAGTTTCGCCGAACACATACGGTTTCGAGTAGCATCGCCACAGATTTCAGAGAACAGGCGCTTCTCCTGGCACATTATCGAACACTTAGTCTCAGATAGAAAAATTTGTGTAAAATGGAACTAAGTTTCGCATTTGGAGTTTCCTCTTTCACAAGGTCGACCACTTAGTTTCGTCGACACATACGGTTTCGAGGGGCATCGCCACAGATTTCAGAGAACAGGCGCTTCTCCTGGCTCATTATCGATCACTTAGTTTCAGATAGAACAATCAGTTTAAAATGGAACTAAGTCTCGCATCTGGAGTTTCCTCTTTCACAAGGTCGACCATTTAGATTCGTCGAACACATACGGTTTCGAGTATCATCGCCACTGATTTCAGAGAACAGGCGCTTCTCCTGGCACAGTATCGAACACTTTCAGATAGAACAATTATTTTTAAATGGAACTAAGTTTCGCATCTGGAGTTTCCTCTCTCAGAAGGTCGGCCACTTAGTTTCGTCGAACACATACGGTTTCGAGTGGCATCGCAACAGATTTCAGAGAACAGGCGCTTCTCCCGGCACAGTATCGAACACTTAGTATCGGATAGAATAATTACTTTAAAATGGAACTAAATTTCGCATCTGGAGTTTCCTGTCTCACAAGGTGGACCACTTAGTTTCGTCGAACACATACGGTTTGGAGTAGCATCGACACTGATCTCAGAGAACAGGCGCTTCTCCTGGCACAGTATCGAACACTTAGTCTCAGATAGAAAAATTTGTTTAAAATGGAACTATGTTTCGCATTTGGAGTTTCCTCTTTCACAAGGTCGACCACTTAGTTTCGTCGAACACATACGGTTTCGAGTGGCATCGCCACTGATTTCAGAAAACAGGCGCTTCTCCTGGCACAGTATCGGACACTTAGTTTCAGATAGAACAATTAGTTTAAAATGGAACTAAGTTTCGCATCCGGAGTTTCCTCTCTGAGAAGGTCGACCACTTAGTATCGTCGAACACACACGGTTTCGAGTGGCACCGCCACAGGTTTCAGAGAACAGGCGCTTCTCCTGGCAGAGTATCGAACACTTTGTTTCAGATAGAACAAATAGTTTAAAATGGAACTAAGTTTCGCATCCGGAGTTTCCTCTCTCAGAAGGACGACCACTTAGTTTCGTCGAACACATACGGTTTGGAGTAGCATCGCCACTGATTTCAGAGAACAGGCGCTTCTACTGGCAGAGTATCGAATACTTAGTTTCAGATAGAACATTTATTTTAAATTGGAAATATGTTTCGCATTTGGAGTTTTCTCCCTCACAAGGTCGACCACTTAGTTTCGTCGAACACATACGGTTTCGAGAATCATCGCCACAGATTTCAGAGAACAGGCGCTTCTCGTGGCACTGTATCGAACACTTAGTTACTGATAGAACACTTAGTATAAAATGGAACTATGTTTCGCATTTGGAGTTTCCTCTCTCACACGGTCTACCACTTACTTTCGTCGAACACATTGGGCTTCGAGTAGCAACGCCACAGGTCTCAGAGAACAGGCGCTTCTACTGGGAGAGTATCGAATACTTTGTTTCAGATAGAACATTTAGTTTAAATTGGAAATATGTTTCGCATTTGGAGTTTCCTCTCTCACACGGTCTACCACTTACTTCCGTCGAACACATACGGTTTCGAGAAGCATCGCAACAGATTTCAGAGAGCAGGCGCTTCTCCTGGCACAGTATCGAACACTTAGCTTGAGATAGAACAATTATTTTTCAATGGAACTGAGTTTCGCATCTGGACTTTCTTCTCTCACAAGGCCGGCCACTTAGTTTCGTCGAACACATACGGTTTCGAGTGGCATCGCCACAGATTTCAGAGAACAGCCGCTTCTCCTGGCACAGTATCGAACACTTAATTTCAGATAGAACAATTAGTTTAAAATGGAACTATGTTTCGCATCTGGAATTTCCTCTCTCACAAGGCCGACCACTTAGTTTCGTCGAACACATACGGTTTCGACTATCATCGCGACAGATTTCTGAGAACAGGCGCGTTTCCTGACACAGTATCGAACACTTAATTTCAGATAGAACAATTAGTTTAAAATGGAAATAAGTTTCGCATCTGGAATTTCCTCTCTCACAAGGTCGACCACTTAGTTTCGTCGAACACATACGGTTTCGAGTTGTATCGCCACAGATTTCGCCGAACGGCAGTTTCTCCTGGCACAGTATCGACCACTTAGTTTCGTCGAACACATACGTTTTCGAGTAGCATCGCCACAGATTTCAGAGAACAGGCGCTTCTCCTGGCACAGTATCGAACACTTAGTTTCAGATAGAACAAATAATTTAAAATGGAACTATGTTTCGCATCTGGTGTTTCCTCGCCCACAAGGTCGACCACTTAGTTTCGTCGAACGCATACGGTTTCGAGTAGCATCGTGACAGATTTCCGAGAACAGGCGCTTCTCCTGGCACAGTATCGAACACTTAGTTTCAGGGAGAACAATTAATTTAAAATGGAACTCTGTTTCGCATCTGGAGTTTCCTCGCCCACAAGGTCGAACACATACGGTTTCGAGTAGCATCGCCACAGATTTCAGAGAACAGGCGCCTCTCCTGGCACTGTATCGGACACTTATTTCAGACCGAACAATTAGTTTAAAATGGAACTATGTTTCGCATCTGGAGTATCCTCTCTCACAAGGTCAACCACTTAGTTTCGTCGAACACATACGGTTTCGAGTGGCGTCGCTACACATTTCAGAGAGCAGGCGCTTCTCCTGGCACAGTGTCGAACACATAGTTTCAGATAGAACAATAAGTTTAAAATGGAACTAAGTTTCGCATCTGGAATATCCTCTCTAACAAGATCAACCACTTAGTTTCGTCGAACACATACGGTTTCGAGTGGCATCGCCACACATTTCAGAGAACAGGCGCTTCTCCTGGCACAGTATCGAACACTTAGTATCAGATAGAACAATTAGTTTAAAATGAAACTAAGTTTCGCAACTGGAGTTTCCTCTCAAACAAGGTCGACCCCTTAGTTTCGTCGAACACATACGGTTTCGAGTAGCAACGCCACAGATTTCAGAGAACAGGCGCTTCTCCTGGCTCATTATCGATCACTTAGTTTCAGATAGAATAATTACTTTAAAATGGAACTAAATTTCGCATCTGGAGTTTCCTGTCTCACAAGGTGGACCACTTAGTTTCGTCGAACACATACGGTTTGGAGTAGCATCGACACTGATCTCAGAGAACAGGCGCTTCTCCTGGCACAGTATCGAACACTTAGTCTCAGATAGAAAAATTTGTTTAAAATGGAACTAAGTTTCGCATTTGGAGTTTCCTCTTTCACAAGGTCGACCACTTAGTTTCGTCGAACACATACGGTTTCGAGTGGCATCGCCACTGATTTCAGAAAACAGGCGCTTCTCCTGGCACAGTATCGGACACTTAGTTTCAGATAGAACAATTAGTTTAAAATGGAACTAAGTTTCGCATCCGGAGTTTCCTCTCTGAGAAGGTCGACCACTTAGTATCGTCGAACACACACGGTTTCGAGTGGCACCGCCACAGGTTTCAGAGAACAGGCGCTTCTCCTGGCAGAGTATCGAACACTTTGTTTCAGATAGAACAAATAGTTTAAAATGGAACTAAGTTTCGCATCCGGAGTTTCCTCTCTCAGAAGGTCGACCACTTAGTTTCGTCGAACACATACGGTTTGGAGTAGCATCGCCACTGATTTCAGAGAACAGGCGCTTCTACTGGCAGAGTATCGAATACTTAGTTTCAGATAGAACATTTATTTTAAATTGGAAATATGTTTCGCATTTGGAGTTTTCTCCCTCACAAGGTCGACCACTTAGTTTCGTCGAACACATACGGTTTCGAGAATCATCGCCACAGATTTCAGAGAACAGGCGCTTCTCGTGGCACTGTATCGAACACTTAGTTACTGATAGAACACTTAGTATAAAATGGAACTATGTTTCGCATTTGGAGTTTCCTCTCTCACACGGTCTACCACTTACTTTCGTCGAACACATTGGGCTTCGAGTAGCAACGCCACAGGTCTCAGAGAACAGGCGCTTCTACTGGGAGAGTATCGAATACTTTGTTTCAGATAGAACATTTAGTTTAAATTGGAAATATGTTTCGCATTTGGAGTTTCCTCTCTCACACGGTCTACCACTTACTTCCGTCGAACACATACGGTTTCGAGAAGCATCGCAACAGATTTCAGAGAGCAGGCGCTTCTCCTGGCACAGTATCGAACACTTAGCTTGAGATAGAACAATTATTTTTCAATGGAACTGAGTTTCGCATCTGGACTTTCTTCTCTCACAAGGCCGGCCACTTAGTTTCGTCGAACACATACGGTTTCGAGTGGCATCGCCACAGATTTCAGAGAACAGCCGCTTCTCCTGGCACAGTATCGAACACTTAATTTCAGATAGAACAATTAGTTTAAAATGGAACTATGTTTCGCATCTGGAATTTCCTCTCTCACAAGGCCGACCACTTAGTTTCGTCGAACACATACGGTTTCGACTATCATCGCGACAGATTTCTGAGAACAGGCGCGTTTCCTGACACAGTATCGAACACTTAGTTTCCAATAGAACAGTTAGTTTAAAATGGAAATAAGTTTCGCATCTGGAATTTCCTCTCTCACAAGGTCGACCACTTAGTTTCGTCGAACACATACGGTTTCGAGTTGTATCGCCACAGATTTCGCCGAACGGCAGTTTCTCCTGGCACAGTATCGACCACTTAGTTTCGTCGAACACATACGTTTTCGAGTAGCATCGCCACAGATTTCAGAGAACAGGCGCTTCTCCTGGCACAGTATCGAACACTTAGTTTCAGATAGAACAAATAATTTAAAATGGAACTATGTTTCGCATCTGGTGTTTCCTCGCCCACAAGGTCGACCACTTAGTTTCGTCGAACGCATACGGTTTCGAGTAGCATCGTGACAGATTTCCGAGAACAGGCGCTTCTCCTGGCACAGTATCGAACACTTAGTTTCAGGGAGAACAATTAATTTAAAATGGAACTCTGTTTCGCATCTGGAGTTTCCTCGCCCACAAGGTCGAACACATACGGTTTCGAGTAGCATCGCCACAGATTTCAGAGAACAGGCGCCTCTCCTGGCACTGTATCGGACACTTATTTCAGACCGAACAATTAGTTTAAAATGGAACTATGTTTCGCATCTGGAGTATCCTCTCTCACAAGGTCAACCACTTAGTTTCGTCGAACACATACGGTTTCGAGTGGCGTCGCTACACATTTCAGAGAGCAGGCGCTTCTCCTGGCACAGTGTCGAACACATAGTTTCAGATAGAACAATAAGTTTAAAATGGAACTAAGTTTCGCATCTGGAATATCCTCTCTAACAAGATCAACCACTTAGTTTCGTCGAACACATACGGTTTCGAGTGGCATCGCCACACATTTCAGAGAACAGGCGCTTCTCCTGGCACAGTATCGAACACTTAGTATCAGATAGAACAATTAGTTTAAAATGAAACTAAGTTTCGCAACTGGAGTTTCCTCTCAAACAAGGTCGACCCCTTAGTTTCGTCGAACACATACGGTTTCGAGTAGCAACGCCACAGATTTCAGAGAACAGGCGCTTCTCCTGGCTCATTATCGATCACTTAGTTTCAGATAGAACGATTAGTTTAAAAAGGAACAAAGTTTCGCATCTGGAGTTTCCTCTCTCACAAGGTCGACCACTTAGTTTCGCCGAACACATACGGTTTCGAGTAGCATCGCCACAGATTTCAGAGAACAGGCGCTTCTCCTGGCTCATTATCGATCACTTAGTTTCAGATAGAACAATCAGTTTAAAATGGAACTAAGTTTTGCATCTGGAGTTTCCTCTCTCACAAGGTCGACCACTTAGTTTCGTCGAACACATACGGTTTCGAGTGGCATCGTCACAGATTTCAGAGAACAAGCGCTTCTCCCGGCACAGTATCGAACACTTAGTTTCGCATGGAACATTCGGTTTAAAATGGAACTAAGTTTCGCATCTGAAGTTTCCACTCTCATAAGGCCGGCCACTTAGTTTCGTCGAACACATACGGTTTCGAGTAGCATCGCCACAGATTTCAGAGAAAAGGCGCTTCTCCTGGCACATTATCGAACACTTAGTCTCAGATAGAAAAATTTGTGTAAAATGGATCTAAGTTTCGCTTCTGGAGTTTCCTCTCTCACAAGGTCGACCACTTAGTTTCGTCGAACGCATTCGGTTTCGAGTAGCATCGCCACAGATTTCAGAGAAGAGGCGCTTCTCCTGGCACAGTATCGAACACTTAGATTCAGAAGGAACAATTAGTTTAAAATGGAACTAAGTTTCGCATCTGGAGTTTCCTCTCTCAAAAGGTCGACCACTTAGTTTCGTCGAACACATACGGTTTCGAGTGGCATCGCCACAGATTTCAGAGAACAGGCGCTTCTCCTGGCACATTATCGAACACTTAGTTTCAGATAGAACAATTAGTTTAAAATGGAACTAAGTTTCGCATCTGGAGTTTCCTCTCCCACAAGGTCGACCACTTAGTTTCCTCGAACACATACGGTTTCGAGTAGCATCGCCACAGATTTCAGAGAACAGGCGCTTCTCCTGGCACAGTATCGAACACTTAGTTTCAGATAGAACAATTTGCTTAAGATGGAACTAAGTTTCGCATCTGGAGTTTCCTCTCCCACAAGGTGGACCACTTAGTTTCGTCGAACACATACGGTTTCGAGTGGCATCGCCACAGATTTCAGAGAACAGGCGCTTCCCCTGGCACAGTATCGAACACTAAGTTTCAGATAGAACGATTAGTTTAAAATGGAACAAAGTTTCGCATCTGGAGCTTCCTCTCTCACAAGGTCGACCACTTAGTTTCGTCGAACTCATACTGTTTCGAGTGGCATCGCCACACATTTCAGAGGACAGGCGCTTCTCCTGGCACAGTATCGAACACCTAGTATCAGATAGAACAATTAGTTTAAAATGGAACTATGCTTCGCATCTGGTGTTTCTTCTCTCACAAGGTCGGCCACTTAGTTTCGTCGAACACATACGGCTTCGAGTAGCATCAGACAGATTTCAGAGAACAGGCGCTTCTCCTGGCACAGTATCGAACACTTAGTTTCAGATAGAACAATTAGTTTAAAATGGCACTAACTTTCGCGTCTGGAGTTTCCTCTCTCACAAGGTGGACCACTCAGTTTCGTCGAACACATACGTTTTCGAGTGGCATCGCCACAGATTTCAGAGAACAGGCGCTTCCCCTGGCACAGTATCGAACACTTAGTTTCAGAGAGAACAATTGGTTTAAAATGGAAACAAGTTTCGCATCTGAAGTTTCCTCTCTCACAAGGTCGGCCACTTAGTTTCGTCGAACACATACGTTTACGAGTGGCATCGCCACAGATTTCAGAGAACAGGCGCTTCTTCTGGCACAGTATCGGACACATAGTTTCAGATAGACCAATTAGTTTAAAATGGAACTGAGTTTCGCATCCGGAGTTTCCTCTCTCAGAAGGTCGACCACTTAGTTTCGTCGAACACATACGCTTTCGAGTATCATCGTCACAAATTTCAGAGAACAGGCGCTTCTCCTGGCACAGTATCGAACACTTAGCTTGTGATAGAACAATTATTTTTCAATGGAACTGAGTTTCGCATCTGGACTTTCTTCTCTCACAAGGTCGACCACTTAGTTTCGTCGAACACATACGGTTTCGAGTGGCATCGTCACACATTTCAGAGAACCGGCGCTTCTTCTGGCACAGTATCGGACACATAGTTTCAGATAGAACAATTAGTTTAAAATGGTACTAAGTTTCGCATCTGGAGTTTCCTCTCTCACAAGGCCGGCCACTTAGTTTCGTCGAACACATACGGTTTCGAGTGGCATCGCCACAGATTTCAGAGAACAGGCGCTTCTCCTGGCACAGTATCGAACACTTAGTATCAGATAGAACAATTAGTTTAAAATGAAACTAAGTTTCGCAACTGGAGTTTCCTCTCTCACAAGGTCGACCCCTTAGTTTCGTCGAACACATACGGTTTCGAGTAGCAACGCCACAGATTTCAGGGAGCAGGCGCTTCTCCTGGCACAGTATCGAACACTTAGTATCAGATAGAACAATCAGTTTAAAATGGAACTAAGTTTTGCATCTGGAGTTTCCTCTCTCACAAGGTCGACCACTTAGTTTCGTCGAACACATACGGTTTCGAGTGGCATCGCCACAGATTTCAGAGAACAAGCGCTTCTCCCGGCACAGTATCGAACACTTAGTTTCACATGGAACATTCGGTCTAAAATGGAACTAAGTTTCGCATCTGAAGTTTCCACTCTCATAAGGCCGGCCACTTAGTTTCGTCGAACACATACGGTTTCGAGTAGCATCGCCACAGATTTCAGAGAAAAGGCGCTTCTCCTGGCACATTATCGAACACTTAGTCTCAGATAGAAAAATTTGTGTAAAATGGAACTAAGTTTCGCATTTGGAGTTTCCTCTTTCACAAGGTCGACCACTTAGTTTCGTCGACACATACGGTTTCGAGGGGCATCGCCACAGATTTCAGAGAACAGGCGCTTCTCCTGGCTCATTATCGATCACTTAGTTTCAGATAGAACGATTAGTTTAAAAAGGAACAAAGTTTCGCATCTGGAGTTTCCTCTCTCACAAAGTCGACCACTTAGTTTCGCCGAACACATACGGTTTCGAGTAGCATCGCCACAGATTTCAGAGAACAGGCGCTTCTCCTGGCACATTATCGAACACTTAGTCTCAGATAGAAAAATTTGTGTAAAATGGAACTAAGTTTCGCATTTGGAGTTTCCTCTTTCACAAGGTCGACCCTTTGGTTTCGTCGACACATACGGTTTCGAGGGGCATCGCCACAGATTTCAGAGAACAGGCGCTTCTCCTGGCTCATTATCGATCACTTAGTTTCAGATAGAACAATCAGTTTAAAATGGAACTAAGTCTCGCATCTGGAGTTTCCTCTTTCACAAGGTCGACCATTTAGATTCGTCGAACACATACGGTTTCGAGTATCATCGCCACTGATTTCAGAGAACAGGCGCTTCTCCTGGCACAGTATCGAACACTTTCAGATAGAACAATTATTTTTAAATGGAACTAAGTTTCGCATCTGGAGTTTCCTCTCTCAGAAGGTCGGCCACTTAGTTTCGTCGAACACATACGGTTTCGAGTGGCATCGCAACAGATTTCAGAGAACAGGCGCTTCTCCCGGCACAGTATCGAACACTTAGTATCTGATAGAATAATTACTTTAAAATGGAACTAAATTTCGCATCTGGAGTTTCCTGTCTCACAAGGTGGACCACTTAGTTTCGTCGAACACATACGGTTTGGAGTAGCATCGACACTGATCTCAGAGAACAGGCGCTTCTCCTGGCACAGTATCGAACACTTAGTCTCAGATAGAAAAATTTGTTTAAAATGGAACTAAGTTTCGCATTTGGAGTTTCCTCTTTCACAAGGTCGACCACTTAGTTTCGTCGAACACATACGGTTTCGAGTGGCATCGCCACTGATTTCAGAAAACAGGCGCTTCTCCTGGCACAGTATCGGACACTTAGTTTCAGATAGAACAAATAGTTTAAAATGGAACTAAGTTTCGCATCCGGAGTTTCCTCTCTCAGAAGGTCGACCACTTAGTTTCGTCGAACACATACGGTTTGGAGTAGCATCGCCACTGATTTCAGAGAACAGGCGCTTCTACTGGCAGAGTATCGAACACTTAGTTTCAGATAGAACAATTTGCTTAAGATGGAACTAAGTTTCGCATCTGGAGTTTCCTCTCCCACAAGGTGGACCACTTAGTTTCGTCGAACACATACGGTTTCGAGTGGCATCGCCACAGATTTCAGAGAACAGGCGCTTCCCCTGGCACAGTATCGAACACTTAGTTTCAGATAGAACGATTAGTTTAAAATGGAACAAAGTTTCGCATCTGGAGCTTCCTCTCTCACAAGGTCGACCACTTAGTTTCGTCGAACTCATACTGTTTCGAGTGGCATCGCCACACATTTCAGAGGACAGGCGCTTCTCCTGGCACAGTATCGAACACCTAGTATCAGATAGAACAATTAGTTTAAAATGGAACTATGCTTCGCATCTGGTGTTTCTTCTCTCACAAGGTCGGCCACTTAGTTTCGTCGAACACATACGGCTTCGAGTAGCATCCGACAGATTTCAGAGAACAGGCGCTTCTCCTGGCACAGTATCGAACACTTAGTTTCAGATAGAACAATTAGTTTAAAATGGCACTAACTTTCGCGTCTGGAGTTTCCTCTCTCACAAGGTGGACCACTCAGTTTCGTCGAACACATACGTTTTCGAGTGGCATCGCCACAGATTTCAGAGAACAGGCGCTTCCCCTGGCACAGTATCGAACACTTAGTTTCAGAGAGAACAATTGGTTTAAAATGGAAACAAGTTTCGCATCTGAAGTTTCCTCTCTCACAAGGTCGGCCACTTAGTTTCGTCGAACACATACGTTTACGAGTGGCATCGCCACAGATTTCAGAGAACAGGCGCTTCTTCTGGCACAGTATCGGACACATAGTTTCAGATAGACCAATTAGTTTAAAATGGAACTGAGTTTCGCATCCGGAGTTTCCTCTCTCAGAAGGTCGACCACTTAGTTTCGTCGAACACATACGCTTTCGAGTATCATCGTCACAAATTTCAGAGAACAGGCGCTTCTCCTGGCACATTATCGAACACTTAGTCTCAGATAGAAAAATTTGTGTAAAATGGAACTAAGTTTCGCATTTGGAGTTTCCTCTTTCACAAGGTCGACCACTTAGTTTCGTCGACACATACGGTTTCGAGGGGCATCGCCACAGATTTCAGAGAACAGGCGCTTCTCCTGGCTCATTATCGATCACTTAGTTTCAGATAGAACGATTAGTTTAAAAAGGAACAAAGTTTCGCATCTGGAGTTTCCTCTCTCACAAAGTCGACCACTTAGTTTCGCCGAACACATACGGTTTCGAGTAGCATCGCCACAGATTTCAGAGAACAGGCGCTTCTCCTGGCACATTATCGAACACTTAGTCTCAGATAGAAAAATTTGTGTAAAATGGAACTAAGTTTCGCATTTGGAGTTTCCTCTTTCACAAGGTCGACCCTTTGGTTTCGTCGACACATACGGTTTCGAGGGGCATCGCCACAGATTTCAGAGAACAGGCGCTTCTCCTGGCTCATTATCGATCACTTAGTTTCAGATAGAACAATCAGTTTAAAATGGAACTAAGTCTCGCATCTGGAGTTTCCTCTTTCACAAGGTCGACCATTTAGATTCGTCGAACACATACGGTTTCGAGTATCATCGCCACTGATTTCAGAGAACAGGCGCTTCTCCTGGCACAGTATCGAACACTTTCAGATAGAACAATTATTTTTAAATGGAACTAAGTTTCGCATCTGGAGTTTCCTCTCTCAGAAGGTCGGCCACTTAGTTTCGTCGAACACATACGGTTTCGAGTGGCATCGCAACAGATTTCAGAGAACAGGCGCTTCTCCCGGCACAGTATCGAACACTTAGTATCGGATAGAATAATTACTTTAAAATGGAACTAAATTTCGCATCTGGAGTTTCCTGTCTCACAAGGTGGACCACTTAGTTTCGTCGAACACATACGGTTTGGAGTAGCATCGACACTGATCTCAGAGAACAGGCGCTTCTCCTGGCACAGTATCGAACACTTAGTCTCAGATAGAAAAATTTGTTTAAAATGGAACTAAGTTTCGCATTTGGAGTTTCCTCTTTCACAAGGTCGACCACTTAGTTTCGTCGAACACATACGGTTTCGAGTGGCATCGCCACTGATTTCAGAAAACAGGCGCTTCTCCTGGCACAGTATCGGACACTTAGTTTCAGATAGAACAAATAGTTTAAAATGGAACTAAGTTTCGCATCCGGAGTTTCCTCTCTCAGAAGGTCGACCACTTAGTTTCGTCGAACACATACGGTTTGGAGTAGCATCGCCACTGATTTCAGAGAACAGGCGCTTCTACTGGCAGAGTATCGAATACTTAGTTTCAGATAGAACATTTATTTTAAATTGGAAATATGTTTCGCATTTGGAGTTTTCTCCCTCACAAGGTCGACCACTTAGTTTCGTCGAACACATACGGTTTCGAGAATCATCGCCACAGATTTCAGAGAACAGGCGCTTCTCCTGGCACAGTATCGAACACTTAGTTTCTGATAGAACACTTAGTATAAAATGGAACTATGTTTCGCAATTGGAGTTTCCTCTCTCACACGGTCTACCACTTACTTCCGTCGAACACATTCGGTTTCGAGAAGCATCGCAACAGATTTCAGAGAGCAGGCGCTTCTCCTGGCACAGTATCGAACACTTAGTTTCTGATAGAACACTTAGTATAAAATGGAACTATGTTTCGCAATTGGAGTTTCCTCTCTCACACGGTCTACCACTTACTTTCGTCGAACACATTCGGCTTCGAGTAGCATTGCCACAGTTTTCAGAGAACAGGCGCTTCTACTGGCAGAGTATCGAATACTTAGTTTCAGGTAGAACATTTAGTTTAAATTGGAAATATGTTTCGCATTTGGAGTTTTCTCCCTCACAAGGTCGACCACTTAGTTTCGTCGAACACATACGGTTTCGAGAAGCATCGCCACAGATTTCAGAGAACAGGTGCTTCTCGTGGCACAGTATCGAACACTTAGTTACTGATAGAACACTTAGTATAAAATGGAACTATGTTTCGCATTTGGAGTTTCCTCTCTCACACGGTCTACCACTTACTTTTGTCGAACACATTGGGCTTCGAGTAGCAACGCCACAGGTTTCAGAGAACAGGCGCTTCTACTGGCAGAGTATCGAATACTTTGTTTCAGATAGAACATTTAGTTTAAATTGGAAATATGTTTCGCATTTGGAGTTTTCTCCCTCACAAGGTCGACCACTTAGTTTCGTCGAAAACATACGGTTTCGAGAAGCATCGCCACAGATTTCAGAGAACAGGCGCTTCTCGTGGCACAGTATCGAACACTTAGTTACTGATAGAACACTTAGTATAAAATGGAACTATGTTTCGCATTTGGAGTTTCCTCTCTCACACGGTCTACCACTTACTTTCGTCGAACACATACGGTTTCGAGAAGCATCGCAACAGATTTCAGAGAGCAGGCGCTTCTCCTGGCACAGTATCGAACACTTAGTTACTGATAGAACACTTAGTATAAAATGGAACTATGTTTCGCAATTGGAGTTTCATCTCTCACACGGTCTACCACTTACTTTCGTCGAGCACATACGGTTTCGAGCGTCATCGCCACAAAGTTCAGAGAACAGGCGCTTCTCCTCGCACCTTATCGAACACTTAGTTTCAGATAGAACAATTAGTTAAAATGTCGAACAAAGTTTCGCATCTGGAGTTTCCTCTCTCAGAAGGTCGGCCACTTAGTTTCGTCGAACACATACGGTTTCGAGTGGCATCGCAACAGATTTCAGAGAACAGGCGCTTCTCCCGGCACAGTATCGAACACTTAGTATCGGATAGAATAATTACTTTAAAATGGAACTAAGTTTCGCATCTGGAGTTTCCTGTCTCACAAGGTGGACCACTTAGTTTCGTCGAACACATACGGTTTCGAGTGGCATCGCCACACAGTTCAGAGAACGAGCGCTTCTCCCGGCACAGTATCGAACACTTAGTTTCAGATAGAACAATTTGCTTAAAATGGAACTAAGTTTCGCATCTGGAGTTTCCTCTCCCACAAGGTCGACCACTTAGTTTCGTCGAACACATACGGTTTCGAGTGGCATCGCCACTGATTTCAGAAAACAGGCGCTTCTCCTGGCACAGTGTTCGACGAAAGTAAGTGGTCGCCTTGTGAAGGAAGAAACTCCAGATGCAAAACTTAGTTCCATTTTAAACTAATTGTTCTATCTGAAACTAAGTGTTCGATAATGTGCCAGGAGAAGCGCCTGTTCTATGAAATGTGTGGCGATACCACTCGAAACCGTACGTGTTCAACGAAACTAAGTGGTTGATCTTATGAGAGAGGATACTCCAGATGCGAAACATAGTTCCATTTTAAACTAATTGTTCTGCCTGAAATAAGTATTCGATACTGTGCCAGGAGTAGCGCCTGCCCTCTGAAATCTGTGGCGATGCTACTCGAAACCGTATGTGTTCGACGAAACTAAGTGGTCGACCTTGTGAGAGAGGAAACTCCAGATGCGAAACTTAGTTCCATTTTAAACTAATTGTTCTATCTGAAAATAAGTGTTCGATACTGTGCCAGGAGAAGCACCTGTTCTCTGAAATGTGTCGCGGTGCTACTCGATACGGTATGTGTTCGACGAAACTGAGTGGTCGTCCTTGTGAGCGAGGAAACTCCAGACGCGAAACTTAGTGTCATTTTAAACTAATTGTTCTATCTGAAACTAAGTGTTCGATAATGTGCCAGGAGAAGCGCCCGTTTTGTGAAACCTGTGGCGATACCACTCGAAACGGTATGTGTTCGACGAAACAGAGTGGTCGACCTTGTGAGAGTGGGAACTCCAGATGCGAAACTTAGTTCCATTTTAAACTGATTGTTCTATCTGAAACTAAGTGTTCGATACTGTGCCAGGAGAAGCGCCTGTCCTCTGAAATCTGTGGCGATGCTACTCGAACCCGTATGTGTTCGACGAATCTAAATGGCCGACCTTGTGAGAGAGGAAACTCCAGATGCGAAACATAGTTCCATTTTAAACTAATTGTTCTATCTGAAACTATGTGTTCGATAGTGCCAGGAGAAGCGCCTGTCCTCTGAAATGTGTGGCGATACCACTCGAAACGGTATGTGTTCGACGAAACAGAGTGGTCGACCTTGTGAGAGTGGAAACTCCAGATGCGAAACTTAGTTCCATTTTAAACTGATTGTTCTATCTGAAACTAAGTGTTCGATACTGTGCCAGGAGAAGCGCCTGTCCTCTGAAATCTGTGGCGATGCTACTCGAACCCGTATGTGTTCGACGAATCTAAATGGCCGACCTTGTGAGAGAGGAAACTCCAGATGCGAAACATAGTTCCATTTTAAACTAATTGTTCTATCTGAAACTATGTGTTCGATAGTGCCAGGAGAAGCGCCTGTTCTCTGAAATGTGTGGCGATGCCACTCGAAACCGTATTTGTTCGACGAAACTAAGTGGTCGACCTTGTGAGTTGGGAAACTCCAGATGCGACGCTTAGTTCCATTTTAAACTAATTGTTCTATCTGATACTAAGTGTTCGATACTGTACCAGGAGAAGCGCCTGTTGTCTGAAATGTGTGGCGATGCCACTCGGAACCCTATGTGTTCGAGGAAACTAAGTGGTTGATCTTGTGAGAGCCGACAAGCGTGCCCCTCTGGTACGCGGGCGCCTCGAATATCTTAACACTATTTATATTATTAATTTTAAAACAAAAATTACATTTTTGTATAAATAGTATAAAATATTAATTTATAATATAAAATTTTTTATGAAACTCTATTTGTTGATAATCTCCACTTTAACGAAAAGTATTTAAATAAAAACATCAATTCAACGAGAAAGCTTTTTTTTATCAAAATAAAAATCGTTAATCCCCACTTTAACGAAAAGTATCTAAATAAAAACATATTCTTTCTTTTAATATTATACCAAAAACAATGACCTAATTGGGAGGACCGGTCGGTTGGTGAAGAAGGAAGGTAGTGGTTTGGCAGTGGCGTGATAATAAAAGGAAAAAAGGGATAGAAAGGGAAGTGTGGTGAAGGGGGTGAGTGGGGAAACAGGGAATAGGGACGGAGGAACAAGGGCAGAAAAGGGAGGGAAAGGTAGAAGTGAAAGTTAGAAGTTAGAGGGGAACGAAGAAAAAGGGATAGAGGAGGTTAGGGTTAGCGTGAGGGACCAAAGGGGAAAAGGGAGAAAGCAGAGAAGTGCGTAGTGGCGGCACCAAAAGGAGACAGGAAGAAAGAAAGGAACGACAGAAAGAAGGTCGGTAAGGAAGAGGTGGAAAAGAGGAGGATGGAATCGAAGCAGAGAGAGAGAGTTGGAGAGTGGAGAGAAGAAAGAAGGGAAAGAAAAGGAGGAAAAAGGAGGAAGGAGAGGCAGGCCGACGAAGGCAGAGAGTCTGTTGAAAGAGAGGGGCAAAGGAGAAGGAATGGTGAGCGGATTTTTGAAGAGGAAGAGGCAGCACTATGGATGTTTGAAAGAAGCAGGAAAGTGGAAAGATCGCGGGAGAGAGGAAAAGGAGAAGTAGGGGAAACAGAGGGGATAAGAGAACTGTTAAAGGAAATGATGGAGGAGATGAAAAGTGGAAGAGTAGAGTTAATGGAGGAGATGGGGAAGATGAAGGAGGAGATGGGAAAGATAAAGGAAGAGATGGGAAGGAGGGAAGGGAGATGGGAGAAAGAGAAAGAGGAGTTGAAGGAGAGAATGCGAGAACTAGACAAGAGAATGGAAAGCATGGAGGTAAATGAGATGGAGAAGGAGCAGTGGAGGGGGCTGTGTGAAAGGGTGGAGAGGATAGAGAAAGGGGGGAGGGAAAGGATAGAGGACAACGAAGGGGAGACGGAAATGGGGAAAAGAGTGAAGAAGATGGAAAGGAGATGGGAGACGAAGGAGAAGGAAGAGAGAAGAAAGAATATAGTCATAAAAGGGGTGAAGGTGGTAAGAAGGAAGGCGAGAGAGAGGGCGGAGGGTATAATAAGGGACATAGGGGTGGAGGCAAGGGTATTAAGTGCAAAGGGTGTAGGAGAAGAGGGGCCGGGGGGAGAAGTAAAGGTAATAGTGGTGAAACTGGAAAGTGAGGAGAAGAAGAGAGAAGTGATGGAAGAAAAGAAGAAACTGAGAGGGAGGGAGGAGAGAATAGAGGATGATTGGACGTGGGAGGAAAGGAAAGTACAATGGAGATTGAGGAGGATAGCAGCAGAAGAGAGCAGAAAGGGGAAGAGAATATTTGTGGGCAAGGGGAAGATAAGGATAGATGGAAGATGGTGGAGATGGGACGAGACAAGAGAAGAGATGAGGGAAGAGGGAAGTATAGGGAGGAGGGTAGAGGAAGAGAAAGGAAAGACACAGGGGGAAGAAAGAGGTGGGAAGGGGGGAAGGGGTGGCTAGGGGGAGGAGGACAGGAGGAAGAAGTAGGGTGGGAAGAGGAGGAGAGATACAGAGAGAAGGAAGAAAGGGTGAGGGAGAGAGGAGGAGAGGAGAGACAAAGGGAAGGGGAGGAGGGAGAAGAGGGATGGAAGATAGGGTTCTGGAATGTAGCGGGCGTAGGAGGTAAAGATGAAGAATTCTGGCGGAAAATAAGGGAATGGGATACAGTGATAATGACGGAAACGTGGCTAGACGAGAAGAGATGGAAGACAATGAGGAAGAGACTGCCAAGAGGGTACGCATGGAGAGCTCAGTGTGCGAAGAGAAGAAATAGGAAAGGCCGAGCGATGGGGGGAATGTTAATGGGAGTGAGGGAGGAAATAAGGAAGGAAGAGGAGGAAGAGGAGGGAAAAGAAGGAATAATGAAATGTACGATACGGTTAGGGGGAGAGAGATGGAAGATTATGGGAGTGTATGTAAATAGGGATATGGAGGAAAAGATAGGAATAATGAAAGAGTGGATGGAGGAAAGGGAGGAGGGAGTGCGATACGTAATCGGGGGGGACTTCAATGACAGAACGGGAGGAAGAGGAGGGAGATGGAGAGGACAAGAAGAAGAGGAGGAGGAAGAGAGGAAGTCGAAAGACAGGAAGGTGAATACGGAGGGAAGGAAGTTATTGGAAGGGCTAAGGGAAACGGGATGGAGCATCTTGAATGGGGATGTGGAAGGGGATGAAGAGGGAGAGTTTACATTCGCGAGGGGGAAGGTGGATACGGTGATAGACTATGTATTAGGGGACGGGGTGACGAGAGAGAGGATAGAGAGAATGGAGGTGGGAGAGGCGGTCATGTGGGACCATCATCCAGTAGTGGCATGGGTGAAAGGGGGAAATGGGAGAGGGAGGAAAAAGAAAGAAAAGAGGAAGGAAGTGTGGAGAGGAAATTGGACGAGAGAGGGAAGGGAGAGGTTTAGAACGAGAATGGAAGGTGCGGAGATGGGGGTGGAGGAAGAGTTGGAGGAGATGATGGAGAAAGTGAGAAGGAGCTTAAAAGAAGAAAAGGAGGGATGGGGGGGGAGAAGGGGATGGTGGGATGAGGAATGTAAGAGGAAAAAGGAGGAAGTAAGGAGGACTCTGAGAAGATGGAGGAAAGGGAGAGGGGAGAGGAAAGAATACAGGAAGGGGAGGAAAGAATACAAGGAGTTATGTGAAGCAAAGAAGAAGGAGGAAAATGAGAGGGTAGAAAGGGAGGTTCAGATGGTGAAGACAGAAGGGGAAGTATGGAGGTTGGTGAATAGAGAAAGAAAGGTGAGGAAGGGGGTGAATAGAGGAATAGAGGAAAGGGAGTGGAAGGAGTATTTTATGGGATTGCTGGAAGGAAAGGAGGAAAAAGAGGTGTGGGAAGGAGCGGGCAGAAGGGAAGAGGAGCAGGGAGAAGAAGAGGATATAAGAAAGGAGGAAATAGAAAGGGTGATAAAGAAACTGAAGGACAACAAGGTGACAGGAGAGGATGGCATACCCAACGAAGTATGGAAGTATGGGGGAGGAGGGATAAAGGAATGGGTCTGGAAGTTGTGCAATAGGATATGGAAGGGCGACGGTTGGCCGGAAGGATGGAAGGAAGCAGTGATAGCGCCGATAGTAAAGAAAGGGGAGGGGGAAAGGGTGGAAGAATATAGGGGGGTGTCGTTGATGGCGACACTGTATAAAGTGTATGCAGGAGTGTTGGCAGAAAGATTGAGGGAGGAGATAGAAGAAAAAAATATGGTGCCGGAGTGGCAGACGGGTTTTAGGAAAGGGATGGGCACGGCAGAGAATGTGTACGTACTAAATTACTTAGTGAATAAGCAGACAGGGAAGGAGAGAGGAATGGTGGTCGCAGCATTCGTGGACTTGAAAGCGGCGTTCGATTCCGTAGACAGGGGAGTGCTGGACAGAGAGTTGGAGGAAAGAGGGGTGAGGAGAGGGCTAAGAGAGAGGATCGGGGAAATTTATAGGGAAACGAGAAGCAGGGTGAGAATCGGGGAGGGGAAGGAGGGGGCATTTTGGACGGCAAAGGGTGTAAGGCAGGGGTGCCCATTGAGCCCCATGCTTTTTAACATGATGCTGGCGGATTTGGAGGAACAGATGAAAGAAGGAGGATGGGGAGGGGTAAGGATAGGAGAGCATAAGGTGAGGCCTACGCCGACGACATAGTGTTGTTGGCGGAGGAGGAGATAGGCATGGGAATGATGCTGAAGGAGCTGGAGGGGTATTTGGAGAATAAGAAGCTGGTACTGAGCGTGGAAAAGACGAAGGTAATGAGGTTTAGGAGAGGGGGGGGGATGAAGGAAGTAAAATGGAAATGGAAGGAGAAACAAATAGAGGAGGTAAAACAGTTTAGATATTTGGGATATGTTATGCAAAGGAACGGAGGAAAAGAGGCACAAGTGAGGGACAGGGTGAGAAGAGCGGCGGCGAGCATGGGACAAGTATGTGGAATCGGGAAGAGGAGGTACAGAGGGAATTGGAAGAGGAGGATTTGGTTATTTGATAAGTTGGTTTGGACGGTGGCGAGTTATGGTGCGGAGATATGGGGGTGGAAGGAGAGAAGTGAACTGGAGGCGCTGCAGGAGACATACATAAGATGGACGATGGGGGTGGACAGATGCACACCGGGGTACATGGTGAGAGAGGAGATGAAAAGAGAAAAAATGAGAACAAGGGCAGGTAGAAGGGCGTGGAGGTTTGAAGAGAAGCTGGAGGAAGGAGGAGGGAGTGAATGGGCAAGGAGATGCAGGGAGGATATGAGAAGAAGGGAAGGCGGAAAGGAAAAGATATCGGAGTGGGAAGAGGAGAGAAGAGAATTTTTGAGGAAGAGAGGAGCGGAGTTGGGACAAGGGAGAAGTGAGGAAGGAGGAAGAAGTTGGAAATGGGAGGAAATAGAAAAGAAGGACAGAGAAGAGCAGGGAAGAGAAAGAAGAGAGAGAATAGTAGAGTCGAAATATAATAAGTGGTACAGGGAGGTGAGGTGTGAAATGATCCCGAGGTATTTGGAGAAAGGGTGGGGGGAGAGCAGGTGGAGAAGGGTGATGAGATTTAGGATGGGGAACGAGATGAGGGCGGCAAGATATTGGGAGGAAGAGGACAGGAGAAGGTGTAGGGTGTGTGGAGGAGAGGAGGAGGAATGGGAACACGTGTGGGAGAGATGCCGAAGAGGAAGTAAGGATGAAGGGGGATGGAATGATAGAGTAAATGAAATTTTGGGGGAAGAGGGAGAAGGGGAGGAATGGATGAGGAGAGTAGAGGAAGTGAGGGCGAAGGTAAAAGAAGAGGAAAAGAATGACGGGGAGAGGGAAGAAGAGGACGAGGAAGAGGAATGAAAAGAAAGAAAAACTGTAACCCTGAGGGGAAACAGAGAAAAGCTAATCTAATCTAACAATGACCTAATTCTTTTATCCCAATAAAATTTATAATTTATTTAATTAATATAAGTAATTTATTAATTAATTTATTTCAATAAAAAATCTCTGGTAATAAAAATAATTTCACATTATATACCTATATAAATTAAAAAATCTCTATCACTTTAACGAAAAGTATCTAAATAAAAACATCAATTCAACGAGAAAGCTTTTTTTTATCAAAATAAAAATCGTTAATCCCCACTTTAACGAAAAGTATCTAAATAAAAACATATTCTTTCTTTTAATATTATACCAAAAACAATGACCTAATTCTTTTATCCCAATAAAATTTATAATTTATTTAATTAATATAAGTAATTTATTAATTAATTTATTTCAATAAAAAATCTCTGGTAATAAAAATAATTTCACATTATATACCTATATAAATTAAAAAATCTCTATCACTTTAACGAAAAGTATCTAAATAAAAACATCAATTCAACGAGAAAGCTTTTTTTTATCAAAATAAAAATCGTTAATCTCCACTTTAACGAAAAGTATCTAAATAAAAACATCAATTCAACCAGAAAGCTTTTTTTTATCAAAATAAAAATCGTTAATCCCCACTCTAACGAAGAGTATCTAAATAAAAACATATTCTTTCTTTTAATATTTTACCAAAAACAATGACCTAATTCTTTTATCCCAATATAATTTATAATTTATTTAATTAATATAAGTAATTTATTAATTAATGTATTTTAATAAAAAATCTCTGGTAATAAAAATAATTTCACATTATATATGTTTAAATAAGTGACCAGTAGTTGTTTCACCCGATCACGAGCCTCATAGTTGATTTCTTTTTCTTGAGTCTACCGAGTTTATTTGACCGGTGTGATTCGAAAAGGAAATAGAAAAACTAGCGAGGTCCAATAACATGACAATGATTGTTTTCGTCTAGACCGTGGGAGACCAGAGATCGACACGTCTGACCGGTACATATTACCGTTTGAAGACGTTCGAATTCGCAAATAGTAAACGGATATGAGAGAGAGTGAGAAAGAACTAATAGTTTGACGAAAGCGCCGCGTAACGAGTAATTACTCGTCCGCGCTGGTCGACGACGGTGTAACGTCGCAGACAGTCAGTTGATTCCAGAAACTCCTCCGAGACGGTTGATTCCGGAGTGAGTTCAATTTAGAGAGTCCTCAGCAACAGTTCGCACGGAGCGCATCGATTGTCGATCGTGCTCCCGTTATAACGAACACAGCTTTCAGCTCAACACCAGCAATTGTGAAACTGAATCGAGAATAGCACACGACAATTCGTGTTGACTCTTCAGCACAATAGCTGCGCCTTTTAGTAATTTAGCGGTCTTCACCCTGAATTAGTACTGGGGCGAAAATCGGTGGGTTCACTTGGTTTTCGCCAACCATTGTTATTCGACGTAGGAGCGTCAGGAGTCCACTCCTTGGATGACCACTGGTCGGCGGAGCACTACGTTAGTTGGCGCGCTATTCTAACTTAAGACCCGCTACTCGTTCTCTACCGGGAATCGCCTTGGTGACGTTTAGAGAAACCAAAGAGCGACCGGAGAGTTTCGATACCGCTGTGTCTAGGCTTCCTTCACGACGCGGCGTGTTGAAGAAGACGGGTTAGAAATAGCGTTGGTCCACTCTTACTCCACGCCAAGGCGTGTTGAGAAAGAAACGGTTAGATCAGCCTCCGTTGTCAGCCACCGGGACTAGTTACTAGTAACCGTGGATCTCCCCGCTCACGGAATCCATACAGGAGATTTACAACCTCCGCCTTGGTTTTCCGTTCGAGGCAATACGACTGTGCGGTCGTTGCACTAAAGATTTCATTGCGCAAATCTAGCCGACCGCCACGATTGTGTTCCTGAAAAAGACGGAACAGATCGGCCAAAACAGTCGACGCGTGGCTTACCGTATTTAAAAGCCACGCACCAGTACACGCATTAGCACACACAGCACGGTTCCCGTTGCTGTTTAAGTGTGCGCGTCAAAACATTCCCGAGACAGAACGTTAATACGATTATCGTATTTCAGGTGATTACACCCGTTCGTTCTTTTTTCTGTTGTTCCAGAGTTATAACCTAGGACAACCAGGCCCGCCGACAGCCAAGTTACCGAGAAGCTAAATTCTTGAGATCGGCAAAAACACTGTATTATACAGAGAAAAAAAGGGTCTATAATAAACGACTGTCCTTTTCAGGACAGTCAAAGGGAATCAAAGGCGTATTGGTTTGGAGTTACCTTCACCCACTCTCCCTCGTCCGGACCGGAGGAGGAAGCTTCACTTCCTCCAATATCGGTTATAGTTGGCCGATAATTCAAAACAAATTTCAACAAGGTCCTTCGAGCCGGATATACGGACTAGAGGTCGAGAGTTTGGGAAAGACATCCAACCAAACAAGCTTGAGCGTGTGGAGTAACACACGCAGGTTTGCGAGTCGATTATTTAATCCTCAATAAATCACAATGGCTCAAGTTGAAGAGACCGATCATGACTTGGAATTTGATTTCAAGGGGCAGATCGATGATCTCGTATTCGTTCTAGAACGACTTAAGCCCGTGATGACAAACCTGGAAAAAAAGAGGACGAGCTAACTTCTCAGAAGCGCTCCTTAAAGAAAAGCTGCGCTACATTACGGGAATTTGGATGGACGCTCTCTCACGCCACTCGGAGTTGATGAGAGTCATTCCTCCCAACAAACGTAAGAGCTACAGCTTCTTTAAGTTGAACCGCATGGTAGAGGCTGAGGAAGAATTCCTTGAGAGTCAGGATTACCTGACCTCGGCATTAGACAGCCTCGCCGCAGCTGAGAAGGAAAGGGAGAAGGGTGAATCCTCGCGAACCTCTTTAGAGGGCAAAGCTAGCCGCATCCCCTTCCCATTAGAACTCCCGAAGCAAAGTCTCCCAAGATTCGGAGGAGATCCACGGAACTGGGCTCAGTTCGAGGATCTATTCACCTCCGTTATAATTAACGACGATAGGCTGTCGGATGGACAAAGGTTGCAATACCTTAATGCCTGCGTTGAGGGAGACGCTTCGGCGACGATCGCATCCCTCGAAATTAGGGATACTAATTTCGAGGTGGCGTGGGAAGCCCTGAAGGACAAATTCGGGAAACCACGCGTAGTGATCGCGCAGCTTCTCGAGCCAATCGGGAAGCTAAAACCAATAAGGAAGGGGGATCTAGCGAGTCTGCAGCAAGTTACGGTTGGCATAAAGCGAACGCTTGCCGCCTTGCAAAAGCTGAACCGACCAGTGAAACACTGGACTGACTTGCTAGTCCTACTGGTAAAAAATAAGTTGGAGCCTGCGCTCGATTGGGATTGGGAAAAGTCGTTGAAAAACGCCAAGGAATACCCCTCGTTTGACGAGATGTTGGCGTTCCTGGAGGTGTATGAGTGCGCTATGCTGGTGCCAAACGAGCAGCGTCGGAAAGCCTCGACCGATCCCCAATCGAAGCCAAGACTACGGGCTCATAATACCGTGGCACAGGCGTCCCCTTCCACGAACGAAACGTGTGCGTTTTGCTGTCAGTCGCACGACGTATCATATTGTGATAGCTTCAAGCGACTGTCGCCCGAGCACCGTTTCCAGTTTATTAGAGGCAGCCAGCATTGTATACTCTGCTTGGCCGCCACTCACACGACGAAGCAATGCCAGAGCCGTACAGTCTGCGAGAAGTGCAGTGGGAGACATCATAGCCTGCTGCATTTCGAACAACGGACAAGTAAGGCACAGGTAAAACCGTCGCCGATGAGTTCGGCTACGCCGAGCAAACGGAGAGCGGGACGGAGCAACGCCCCACCCCGTCGCTCGAGCAGTAAGCCGACTGATACGTCATCCGCCTCAGTGACGTCACACTGTAGCGCGTCGATGGCAGTAAAAACTCCGCCGGTGCTACTCGCTACAGCGAATGTGCGCCTGTTGGGAAGGGATGGCACAACGCGCATCGCGCGTGCGCTCCTGGATCAGGGGTCAGAGACTTCTTTTATCTCCGCGAGTCTAGTCAATGACCTTAGACTCCGGCGGAAAAGATCACCAGCCACGGTAACGGGCTTGGGGGGCGGTCGAACCCAATCCATAACCCACAAGGTGCAGATGAGTCTGTCGTCACTGCATAACGCCTCGGAAGTTTTTGTAACGAGCGCGTATGTGGTCCCGAGGATCACGACGTATGTTCCGCCGTCGGTGCAAATACCCGATAGCGATGCCATACGTGACCTCCCACTCGCAGACCCGAATCTAGCGTCGAACCACCGTATTGAGGTGTTGATCGGCGCTGAGCTGTATGCGCAAATTATTCGACGGGGTTTCCGTCGGATAAGCACCACAGGTCCGATAGCCCAAGAAACCGCGCTCGGTTGGGTGCTATCCGGACCTTTAAGCGCAACAACCTCCTCCACCAAGACGCTGAGGACGTTGCATTGCAACGTCCTTGAATCGCTGGACGAAGCGATACGGCGTTTTTGGGAGATTGAGGAGATCCCTCGCAAATTGGTTTTAACCAAAGACGAGGAGGATTGCGAAGCGCACTTCGCAAAGACCGTTGCACGCGATGCAATGGGCAGGTTTGTCGTCCGCTTGCCCTTCAACCATCCGAGGCCGGAAGAAGTGCTGGGAGATTCCTTCCACATAGCGCTCTCCGCCCTCACAAGGTTAAGGAAGAAGCTGGAGGCAAACCAGACCCTCGAAGAGGAATACGGTGAGTTTCTCACCGAATATGAGTCGATGGGGCATATGACCCGTCTTGAGTCTCTTGACCGAGCACGACTATATATTCCACATCGAGCAGTCATCCGTGAGGATAGCTCGACGACGAAGTTGCGCGTCGTATTTAATGCAACCTCCGGAACCACGAGCGGTCGCTCGTTGAACGACGTCCTTCACGTAGGGCCAAAATTGCAGAATGACATCACGTCGGTTCTGATGAGATGGCGTCTGCATGCCTACGTGCTGGTGGCAGACATTGAGAAAATGTTTAGACAAATTCTCGTCGCCCCGGAGGACCGCCGGTTTCAATGCATCCTATGGCGTGCGCCAAAAACCGAGCGACTTATCGCTTTCGAGTTAAATACCGTGACATACGGTACGGCTTGCGCGCCATATCTATCGATGCGAACCCTTCTCGAGTTGAAAGAGCAGGACGGAGGTGATTTCCCTCTTGCCGCTCCAGTCCTCGAGAAGGACATATACGTTGACGACGTATTTATGGGGGCTCCAGATAAATCGTTGTTAGAGCAAACGCGAAGGCAAATTTGCGAGCTTCTACAAAAAGGTGGATTTCGCCTGCGAAAGTGGGCTGGAAATTCACCAGATTTACTGAGCAATATCCCCCAAAGTGCCCATTCGCACGCAGTCGACCTTGCACTGTTCGAGGATTCCGAACTTAAGGTATTAGGCCTACGATGGGTACCGTCGGGAGATTATTTCTATTTCAACTTGCAACGGTTTCAACCGTCGCTGGTCCCGATAACGAAGCGCACTTTGTTCTCGGAGATCGCGAAATTGTACGATCCACTCGGGTGGTTATCCCCGGTAGTGATTCGCGCAAAGGTCCTCATGCAGGCCCAATGGCTGGAGAAAATCCAGTGGGACGAACAAGTCTCCGCGAATACACTCAAAACGTGGAATGCGTTTTGTGTGGATTGGAGCAAGTTGAATTAATGGAAAATTCCCCGATGGTTCAGATGCGGAGCCGACACACTTTCTGTGGAGTTACACGGATTCTGTGACGCATCACTCGCTTCCTATTCCGCCGTTACTTATTTAAGAGTAACGTCGATGAATAATGATGTAAATACTACATTGTTGATGGCAAAAGCGCGAGTGGCTCCCTTCAAAACACAATCAATCCCGATTCTGGAGTTGAACGGGGTTGTGCTCCTCACCGAACTCATGCTGCATGTGCAAAGCTCGCTCTGCACAAGAGTTGAGCGCGTGGTCTGTTGGACAGACTCCACGATTGCACTCGCATGGTTGAGGAAACATCCCTCGACATGGAAGGTGGTTGTTGCCAACCGAGTGTCAAAGGTACAGACGATGCTTCCGAGTGCACAATGGCGGTACGTTCCGACAAGCTCCAATCCCGCGGATCTTAATTCACGTGGAGTGGAAGCTGCGGAGCTGCTATCCTCGGAGCTGCGGTCGTCAGGACGTGGCGTGTTGAGTTGGATACAACGGTCACACCTCCGCCACCAAAATGTAAGTTAACATTATACAATATAATTAACTTGCATTTATCCTCTCTCTCAAACGTCTACTCAACTTGAATTTGTAAAATTCCGCGATTCGAGTCTCGATGTCACAACTACCAAACCCTCCAGGAATTGCACAGACAGTGCAAGGGGGGCGGTATGTTTAAATAAGTGACCAGTAGTTGTTTCACCCGATCACGAGCCTCATAGTTGATTTCTTTTTCTTGAGTCTACCGAGTTTATTTGACCGGTGTGATTCGAAAAGGAAATAGAAAAACTAGCGAGGTCCAATAACATGACAATGATTGTTTTCGTCTAGACCGTGGGAGACCAGAGATCGACACGTCTGACCGGTACATATTACCGTTTGAAGACGTTCGAATTCGCAAATAGTAAACGGATATGAGAGAGAGTGAGAAAGAACTAATAGTTTGACGAAAGCGCCGCGTAACGAGTAATTACTCGTCCGCGCTGGTCGACGACGGTGTAACGTCGCAGAGAGTCAGTTGATTCCAGAAACTCCTCCGAGACGGTTGATTCCGGAGTGAGTTCAATTTAGAGAGTCCTCAGCAACAGTTCGCACGGAGCGCATCGATTGTCGATCGTGCTCCCGTTATAACGAACACAGCTTTCAGCTCAACACCAGCAATTGTGAAACTGAATCGAGAATAGCACACGACAATTCGTGTTGACTCTTCAGCACAATAGCTGCGCCTTTTAGTAATTTAGCGGTCTTCACCCTGAATTAGTACTGGGGCGAAAATCGGTGGGTTCACTTGGTTTTCGCCAACCATTGTTATTCGACGTAGGAGCGTCAGGAGTCCACTCCTTGGATGACCACTGGTCGGCGGAGCACTACGTTAGTTGGCGCGCTATTCTAACTTAAGACCCGCTACTCGTTCTCTACCGGGAATCGCCTTGGTGACGTTTAGAGAAACCAAAGAGCGACCGGAGAGTTTCGATACCGCTGTGTCTAGGCTTCCTTCACGACGCGGCGTGTTGAAGAAGACGGGTTAGAAATAGCGTTGGTCCACTCTTACTCCACGCCAAGGCGTGTTGAGAAAGAAACGGTTAGATCAGCCTCCGTTGTCAGCCACCGGGACTAGTTACTAGTAACCGTGGATCTCCCCGCTCACGGAATCCATACAGGAGATTTACAACCTCCGCCTTGGTTTTCCGTTCGAGGCAATACGACTGTGCGGTCGTTGCACTAAAGATTTCATTGCGTATATCTAGCCGACCGCCACGATTGTGTTCCTGAAAAAGACGGAACAGATCGGCCAAAACAGTCGACGCGTGGCTTACCGTATTTAAAAGCCACGCACCAGTACACGCATTAGCACACACAGCACGGTTCCCGTTGCTGTTTAAGTGTGCGCGTCAAAACATTCCCGAGACAGAACGTTAATACGATTATCGTATTTCAGGTGATTACACCCGTTCGTTCTTTTTTCTGTTGTTCCAGAGTTATAACCTAGGACAACCAGGCCCGCCGACAGCCAAGTTACCGAGAAGCTAAATTCTTGAGATCGGCAAAAACACTGTATTATACAGAGAAAAAAAGGGTCTATAATAAACGACTGTCCTTTTCAGGACAGTCAAAGGGAATCAAAGGCGTATTGGTTTGGAGTTACCTTCACCCACTCTCCCTCGTCCGGACCGGAGGAGGAAGCTTCACTTCCTCCAATATCGGTTATAGTTGGCCGATAATTCAAAACAAATTTCAACAATATACCTATATAAATTAAAAAATCTCTAGTAACAAAAATAATTTTACATTATATACCTATATAAATTAAAAAATCTCTAGTAACAAAAATAATTTTACATTATATACCCATATAAATTAAAAAATCTCTAGTAACAAAAATAATTTTACATTATATACCTATATAAATTAAAAAATCTCTAGTAATAAAAATCAATTAATTATTATTTATATTGTTAGAACATTCAAAGTGCGCGCTTTAATGCGTGAGCATCGCTCTCCTTATACACTAGGGAGATATCACCTTTCTTTTTCTGGTTCTGTTCGTGGGCTCTCATCGCCTCGTGGTAATGTAATTCTTCTTGTACAATAAAAGAAAAGTGAGGTTAAGTGCGAACACGTGCCAAGTGCAGAGAAAAGTTTCCACAACCATGGGTTCAACAAATATTCAGAACATTGAAAAATTAAACGATACGAATTATGAATCATGGAAGATCCAAATGAAAAGTATTTTGAGATATAACGAATTGTGGGACTACGTGAATGGTATAAAGAATAGAACTGAAGAAAATGGAGCCGCGTGGAAAACGCATGACGAAAAGGCTCTCGATCTAATCATACTGAGTCTTAATAAGAACCAATATACACACGTAAAACGGGCAGAAACGTCGAAGGAAGCTTGGGAAGCATTAAATAATGTTCAACAATCTAGAGGCCCTATGCGACAGTGTGTATTATTTAAACAACTATATAGAATGAAAAAAGATTCCAAACAAAGTATGGCTCAGTACATCAACGACTTCATACACAAATCTGAACAATTACAAGAGTCTGGAATAATATTACCAGAATCTATTTGGCCAATAATGCTATTAATGTCACTACCCAGTGAATATGAAACCTTTTGCATAGCAATAGAGTCAAGAGATAAAATGCCTACGTTAGAAGAACTAACAATAAAATTAATTGAAGAAGAAATTAGAAAAATAGATATTAATGAAGTAAAGGACTCAGATAAGGAAGTAGCATTACTGACAAGGAAGAAATTCTCAAATGACAGAGCGATACAGAGAGAACATTACCAGAAGCAGAAACCCGGGGAGAGCAACCATATATCCAAAAACTGCAGAAGCCGACAAAAACATGGTCAGTGGAGCAACAGTGCACATGTGCAAAGATAAAGCTCAATTCATAAACCTTGACAAAGAACAAAGGGACAAAGTGTGTACAGCCACAGAAGAAAGCACAAACTCCTTAGGAAGAGGAAATATCAAGATAAATGTGCACTCCAAAAATCAAAGTACGAATGACATTAAACTAGCAAATGTTATGTGGGTTCCTGAATTCAGAAACAACCTGATGTCCGTATCAAGCATCACAGAAAATGGTTATACAGTAACGTTTACAAAACACTCAGCCTTTGTGAAGCGTAAGGATAATTCCATAGCGTTAACAGCTCATAAACGGAATGGTTTGTATATTGTGGAAACAAAGGGACGTCAACAGGCACTTCAGTCAAGAGAAGAAGAAAATGACAAACTTATAAGATGGCATCAAAGGCTAGGTCATTTAAACTTTAACGATGTAAATAAACTGCACAATAAAAATATGGTGATCGGTATGAACATAAATCAAAGAAGTGCAATAAACTCTCCACAGTGTAAAACGTGCGACTTGAGCAAAATAAATCAAACACCCTTTAAGGAATCAGAAAGGGTAGAGAAAGAAATACTAGGATTGATCCACACGGACGTATGCGGTCCTATGAGTGTACCATCATTAGGGGGAGCAAAGTATTTCGCAACATTCATCGACGACAAAACTAGATTCACAGAAATAGCTGTACTAAAACAAAAATCCGAAATATTGTCTGCATTTAAAGCGTATAAAAACCGAGTAGAGAAACAAACCGGAAAAGAAATCAAAAAAATCAGGAGTGACAACGCCAAAGAATATCTTTCAAAGGAATTCTCAAATTACCTTGAGCAAGAGGGAATAGCAAGGCAACTGGCGACCCCGTATACACCGCAGCAGAACGGAGTAGCCGAACGCGCCAACAGGACAATAGTGGAAATGGCGAGAAGTATGTTAACCCAATCAAAATTACAAATGAGCCTATGGGCAGAAGCAGTAAATGCGGCCGTATACATTAGGAACAGATGCCCTATCAAAAAGTTGAACGAAGTCACACCATATGAACAATGGACAGGCGAAAAACCCTATGTAGGATTTTTAAGGATATTCGGTAGCAGCGCAGTAGCGCTGGAAAAAGGAACAAAAACAAACAAATTTATGCCAAAAGGCAAAGAATATGTCTTAGTCGGATACTCCGACGTGTCAAAGGCATACAGGCTATGGGAACGTGGAACTCGTCATGTCGTCACAAGAAGAGACGTACGATTCCACGAAAAACTACACGATGTAGAGAACCCGAATGACCACTATTCCATACTCCTGTATAGAAATGATCCTCGAGAAACGTACAGAGAAGAACATATTAAAGAGGAGGAACCGGGGCAAAACTCAGAACAAGAGCACCCCGACATCAACAATGAAGATTCCGAAGTAATCCCCAGCGACACCGAAGATGCTGATGAAGACGTCACACCAACTTTAAGGAAAGGGAAAGGCCGCCCAAAAATACTACGAACCGGCAAACCGGGAAGGCCAAGGAAGTTATTTAATTACACAGCAAACGTGGGTGAAGAAGAACACGGTGAACCAAGAACACTAAAAGAAGCCATGAACAGCGGAGACAGATCATTCTGACTGGAAGCTATGAAAAAGGAATATAATTCTCTTGTAGAAAATAAAACATGGGAGCTTACAGATAAACCAGATAACGCCAGGATACTCTCAAATAGATGGGTGTTTAAGATAAAGAAAAATCAAGACGGCACAATAAACAAGTACAAAGCTTGATTAGTGGCCAGAGGAAACGAACAGAAGAAAGGGATCGACTACGATGAAGTCTTTGCGCCCGTAGTTCGACTAGAAATCGTACGAATTCTCTTAGCCGGAGCAGCGGAAAACAGGATGCACGTACATCGCATGGATGTCGTCACTGCCTATGTACAAGGGGAATTAACGGGTACCATATTCATGCAACCGCCAGAAATGTTCACTGAAACTGGTAAAGAAAATAAAGTGTGTAGTCTGAAGAGACCATTGTACGGTCTTAAACAAGCCGGAAGAGACTGGTATCACACCATAAATAATTATCTAATCAGTATTAGTTTTAAGAGATCTGAAATTAGCCCGTGTGTCTATACATGCATAACCAACGAAATGGAAGTAGTGGTAATCATATATGTCGACGACATACTACTGGCGTCGAAAGATCTACGAGCACTCACGAAAATAAAACAACGATTAAAGAATAAGTTCAAAATAAATGATCTGGGTAAAGTTACGAATATTCTGGGTATTTCCATAGAAAGAGAAGGAGACACTGGGCAAATAAAATTAAATCAACGTAAATATATAGAAGAAACTCTAAAGAAATTTGGAATGGAAGACTGCAAACCCGCGAGTACACCTTTGGTACCGAATGAAACCTTTAACAACATTGATGAAACTACAGAAGATATGACAAAGGTGCCATATAGGGAACTCAAAGGGGCATTAATATATTTATCAAATGCTACTCGACCTGACATAGCATTCGCTGCAAACTTTCTAAGTCAATTTAACACGTGTTCAAAGAATTACCAATGGAAAGCAGCCAAACACGTTTTAAGATACCTTAAAGGAACCATAAACTACAGCATCACATACTCCAAAAGAGATAAACTAGTCGAAGTTTATGTAGACTCCGACTGGGCCGGAGACGAGAACGGGAGAAGGTCACGTTCTGGATACGTTACCATGTTAGTCGGAGGACCCACCAGTTGGGAATCAAAGAAACAAAAATCAGTGGCCCTATCAACAATGGAGGCCGAGTATATGGCAATATCCGAAGCAGCCAAAGAGGCATTCTACTTAAAGAGAATGTTATTAAACTTAGGATTTAGTAATTTAGTTCGCGATAAGATTAGTATATTTTGTGACAATCAAAGCGCTATCCAGCTAAGTAAAAATAATATGTTTCACCGTAAAAGTAAGCACATAGATATTAGGTATCACTACACGAGAGAAATATGCTGGAGAACGGCGAAATAGATTTCTACAGATGAAATGACCGCGGACGTACTAACGAAGTCTATACCTAAAAATAAGTTGGAAAAATGTATCGATTTGTTATGCCTGAAGAATTGTTAAATGATTTAGTTAGAAATTAGTTTACCGTACACTTTGAAAGGGGGAGTGTTAGAACATTCAAAGTGCGCGCTTTAATGCGTGAGCATCGCTCTCCTTATACACTAGGGAGATATCACCTTTCTTTTGTTTTTTTTTCTTGTTCTGTTCGTGGGCTCTCATCGCCTGGTGGTAATGCAATTCTTCTTGTACAATTATTTTATTCATTCTAATTATATATATACATTAACAGTAATTGTGATACGTGTTTTGTATTTATTCCTCTGCCTAACATAATCCACCAAAGACCCGTCAACATATATATTATATATAAATATATAATATTAATATATGTTATTATATTAAATTATAAAAAAATTTTATTAGAGCAGCAACACAATCTGAATGTATGTAGTAAACAAATAGTCGACTGGTTTCTGTCCAGTCGTTTTGGTTACCGCGTTGTTGTTTCGTTATTAAAAAAAAAGGTTTATGCTCTGCAATAGGTTATGGGCCCAGCTCCCTTGGAATAGTATATTTTAGGTAGTTAATTAAAGTCAATATCGCGAGTGAATACGGATGGGGATATGTGAGTGGTGAGATACCGAAACCGGATTTGGCAGAAGGCGCTATAGTCACAAAGCAGTGGAAAATTGCTGACAAGAAAGCCAGTTCAGATCTAATACTATCTATCCACACTCATGCATTAAAACAAATCAAGAATTGTACCACATCTCGAGATGTTTGGCTTAAATTAGAAAGTACCTATCAATCTAAGGGACCTGCTCGAAAAGCGAACCTTTTAAAACAACTCACTTTGCATAAAATGCGTGAAGGTGAAGACACACGAGACCACATTTCTAAATTCTTTGATGTGGTCGACAAGCTACAAGAAATGGATGTAGACCTCAACAAGGATTTGTTAGCCATAATGTTATTGTACAGTCTCCCAGAGAAATTTGAATATTTCCTATGTGCAATCGAATCCAGAGATTAATTACCATCACCGGAAATATTAAAGATAAAGATAGTTGAAGAAAGTGATGCACGCAATCAGAAATTAGAGGAAGAAGTCCCGAATGCAATGATGGCTGGAAGACAACCATTCAAAAATCACAAATTCCGGAACAATAGGCCCGACGAGCGTAGGGAAGAACATAAAGAAGAATTCAAATTCCGTTGCAATAAATGCAAGAAGGTGGGACACAAAGCTATAGACTGCAGACTCGAAGATGGGAAATACAAACCTTGGAAGTCGGGAAAGCAGACTCCCAAGGAATCTAGCTTACTAGTCACAGATAGAAAAGACTATGCTTTAAAGTCCGGACGCGACATAAGTACAAGCGATTGGTGCTTAGATAGTGGTTGTACATCGCATATTACGAAGAAAGAAGAAAGCCTAAAGAATCTGGAGTCATCTGAGTTCGAAGACTTGAATTTAGCGACTAACAATACAGCAGCTAAAGTATTGGCGAAAGGGACAGCATCTATTATTACCTCAAACAAAGATGGCAGTCAGAAAATAAATTTATTAAATACCTTATATGTTCCAGGATTACGCACAAATTTAATGTCTGTTTCAAAGATTACAGACAAGGGATATAATGTAACCTTCGGTAGAAACGGTGCTCTAGTCAAGGATAGAGCAGGAAGCATTTTAATGCGCGCTGACAGAATCGATGGTTTATATTACATTAGGCAAAACACACAATATGCAGGAAGAATGTCGAGTGAATCAGAAGAAAATTTAAAAACATGGCATGAGAGATACGGACACTTGAACGGAAGAGATCTGAAGAAAATTGTTGCTAATAAAGAGGTATGTGGCATCAGAATCAGAACACAAAAAGAACTACCTACGTGTGAAGTATGCTTAAAAGGCAAACTTACGCAGACACCTTTCCCAAAAGAGTCCAGTCGTAAATCGGAACTGCTAGAATTAGTACACACAGACTTATGTGGACCGATGAGGACAGAGTCATTGAATGGGTCAAAATATTTCTTAATCTTCATAGAAAACAGAACGAGGTGGTGCGAAGTAAGATTCTTGAAGAGGAAAAGCGAAGCCCTCACTGAATTCAAAAAGTACAAGAGCATGGTTGAAAACTTCACTGGTAGGAAAATCAAATACATTCAGTCCGACAACGGAAAAGAATATTGCAATAAAGAATTTGACGACAATTTACAAAAATCTGGAATCCAAAGAAGATTGACAATCCCGCACGCACCGCAACAAAATGGCACCGCGGAACGCATGAATAGAACACTTGTGGAAATGGCAAGATGTCTACTAATTCAATCGAAACTATCCCCATCGTTTTGGGCAGAAGCACTGCATACAGCTAATTACATCCGCAATAGATGCCCCGCAAACCACTTAAATGGGCAAACACCTTATAAACTTTGAACCGGTAAAAGGCCAAATGTGAAATATTTCCGAACATTCGGATGTAAAGGATATGCATTGGACCGAGATACAAACAAAGGAAAATTTTCTCCAAGATCCAGAGAGGGTATGTTCGTCGGTTATTCCTTGGAATCTAAATGTTACCGAGTTTGGGTACCTAGTGAAAGGAAAATAATTGTATCCAGAGATATAAAATTCTTCGAAGAAATTGGTGCCGGAACAAAATATGAAGAATTCGTTAATGAAAATAGGATGATTAATGGAAACAAACTAAAGGAAAGAAAATATGACGAAATAGAGACAAAAACGATCAGAGACCTCGGAGAACAAAACTTATTACAAGAAGAAGAAGAAGATGATGATGAAGAATACGAAGAAGCTATGGAGTGGACTCACGAAGAACCACAAAATAATGAAAACAGTGAAACCTGCGAACAAAGGGAAGAAGATGGGTTAAATAACCAACATCAAGAGCAAGAACAGGTAATACAAAATCCAGAAGTACAGTTGCGAAGAACCGTGGGGAGTCCAAAAATAATAAGGACGGGAAATCCAGGAAGACCCAAGAAACAGTATCACTATGAGGTAGCACAACAAGTCACTACAAAAGAAGAAGTGACAGAAGAACATGTGGATACAAGTGAAATTTCGGCTAAAAAGGCAATGGCCAGTAAAGATAGGGAAGAGTGGAAAGCAGCCATACGTAGTGAGATAATGTCTATGATCAAAAATAATACGTGGGAAATCGTAGATCGACCAAGGGACCGGAGCATCGTAAGCTGTCGTTTAATATTACGGAATAAATGTAAGGCTGACGGGACGCTGGATAGGAGGAAGGCGAGACTCGTAGCTCGAGGTTTTACACAAGTCCCGGGAATGGACTTTCATGAAACTTTTGCACCAGTAGCAAGATTGAGTTCCATAACGACATTAATCGCTCTAGCAGTTGAGCGAGACATGCTGGTTGATCATCTTGATGTATCGACCGCTTTTCTGAATGGAGATATAGATGAAGAGATATACATGGAAATACCAGAAATGCTGGAAGAAACATTACAAGACATAAGATCAGCAAAGGACAGTAAAATCAGTAAGGATCAGAAGATCAGAATTGACAAAATGTTGCAAGATATTAAAGGCGAGAATAAAGTCTGTTTACTAAAGAAGGCAATTTATGGTTTGAAACAATCAAGCAGACAATGGAATATTAGACTTGATGAGAAATTGCGTGAATTAGGATTGCAATCGATGAATCCTGACCCTTGTGTTTACTTCAAAATAATGAACGAAAATTTGCTTATCGTGGCGATTTATGTCGATGATATATTAATGATATCAAGAAATAGAGAACACATGGAAGAATTAAAACAAGGACTAATGTCAACGTTTGAAATGAAGGACTTAGGACCCATTCAGCATTGCTTAGGAATTAAGTTCACGCTGAGTAAGGGGAAGATGGCGATGACTCAGAAGACCTATATTGAAGACACATTGAGAAAATTTGGCATGAGAGATGCGAAACCGATTTCTACTCCTTGTGAATTAAATAAACGGGATATAAAGGAAGAAACCAATGAAGATGTATCGGGAGCCGAAATTAAAGGGTTGCCATATAGGGAACTGATAGGATCGTTGATGTACATAGCCATTGCCACGAGACCAGACATAGCTCACGTGGTGAGCTGGCTCAGTCAATTCAGCTCCAATTTTGATCAAAACCATTGGAAAGCTGCGAAAAGAGTTCTGCGATACTTGAGGGGAAGCCTAAATTATGGATTAGTGTTCACCAAAGCCAAAGAAGATTTAATGGGATATGTTGACGCGGATTGGGGAGCCTGCCCGGATGATAGAAGGTCATATACTGGTTACATATTCAAATATGGTAATGCAGCTATAAGCTGGGAATCACGGAAGCAGCGAACAGTAGCCCTGTCTAGTACGGAGGCAGAGTACATGGCTCTGACAGAAGCGACGAAAGAAGCAATCAACCTCCAAAGTTTCCTGAAAGAATTAGGCGTTAGAGATGAGACACCATTGACACTGTGGAACGACAATCAAGGAGCACAAAAATTGGCCAAAAACGCCGTATTTCACAGGAGGACCAAGCATATCGACATAAGGCATCATTTCGTCCGCGATGCATTGAAAGAAAGATCTTTGATATTAAAATATATGCCCACGCAGGAAATGATGGCCGATGTGCTGACGAAGGGACTACCACGTTCAAAACACGAACACTGTCGCGATTTACTGGGAGTCCAGTCAATCGAAGATTGAAGGTGAAGACTCGGTGGAGAGTAACAACATTTACGATTGAGGGGAAGTATTAGAGTAGCAACACAATCTGAATGTATGTAGTAAACAAATAGTCGACTGGTTTCTGTCCAGTCGTTTTGGTTACCGCGTTGTTGTTTCGTTATTAATAAAAAAAGGTTTATGCTCTGCAATAAATTTTAATATAAATTATTATATTATATATATATAGTATAGTTTATATTTATGATTTAATAATTTATATATATATATTAATATTATATAAATTATATTTATTAATATATATTATTAATAATATAAGAGTATAAATATATTACCGATAATATATATATTAATTATATTAAATATATTGTTGCGGCGCGTGCGGGGCATATCGGTACACGGAGGAGATGATTATAATTAACAGAGCGTTTATTGGTATTTTATGAATCAGAGCGTCGAGCGCGCGTCCGGTCGCTCTCGCTGTCGGATTACAATTCAACTCTTTTTCGACTGTTTATAAATTACTAGGCGCCCTTGACGACCCTCGTCGTCAAGGGGTTACAACGTAAGGGGTGGTCGTAACACTACTCCCCCCTTCGAAAGGTGCGCTCGTCCCGAGCGCCGGTGGGAGTTCCCTCGCGGGTGCCTCTGGTCCGGTCGGTGTCGGGTGGCCGGGCACCAAACCAGCTGCTACCTCGGCATTCGCCCTCTGGTCCAGGGAAAACCACCAAAACCCTGGACGAGGTAGTCGGCACGGGCTGCATCGGACCCTGGCTACGCCGAAGGTGGACTGCTGGGCTCGCCCTCTTCGCTCTTCGGGCGACAACCGGGGGTCCTTCCAACTTCCTCTGGAACGTCTTCCGTCATCCTGAGAATTCTCGGGCCCCTCGCGGAACGGCCCCACCCGTTCGTCGCTAGGCACTCCCCGCCGACTGCACCCGCAAGTAAGGGGAGGGTCTGGCGCCCCTGTACATTGCTGGTGGCGGCCAGGCTCCCATGTTAGCCCCATGAGGTGTCAGCCACCCCCTGGCAAGCCCGAAGTTGGGGGCACCCCTTCCCCCGACCGGAAAAGGCAACCTCCCCAAATCTCGCAGGCAGGACAGGTGGGGGAACCATCGCGACTACAGGGGAAATCGTTCCCTTAGTGCCCTGGTCGACACATCCTTCCTGTCTGGTCCGCTGGGTTTCCTTCTGCGGCGTTGGCGACGTCGCTTCCTCGTCGGTGCACTCTTCTCGGGCTGCCCGCCCTGGTACCTCGCCAATCTGTTGATGTGGACCACCTTCGGCTTGCCGAGGGGTGACCGCCGGATCCGGTAGACCACGTCGTTGATCCTGTCCTGGACGATGTACGGGCCCTCCCAGCTAGATTGTAGCTTCGGGCACTTGCCGAGGGTCCTCCTGGGTTGGAATAGCCACACCGCGCCCCCCTCTGCGAAGCGGGTGCCCGGCACGTTCATGTCGCATGTGGTCTTCATCTTCCCCGAGGACGAGATCAATCTCCGTCGTGCGAAGTCGTGGATGATGCCCAGCGTCCTTTCGAGTTTTTGCACATACTCCGATTATGGAATCTCTTCGTTCTGGTAAGGCGGCGTTCCTCGTAGTAAGTCCAAAGGCAGCCGCAGTTCCCTTCCGTACAACATATTCGACGGAGACTGCCTGAGCGTGTCGTGTTCTGAAGAGCCGTACGCTAGCAGGAAAAGGGGCGTCCAGTGATCCCAATCTCGCTGGTGTTTGGCGATGAACAGTAACAGGTACTGCAGGATCGTCCTGTTCAATCTTTCTACCAGTCCGTCGGATTGCGGGTGCAGCGGGGTCGTCCTTGTCTTCTTGATTCCAAGTACATGCGCAATCTCGCGGAAAAGGGCGGACTCAAACACCTTCCCTGGTCTGTGTAGGAACTTCGAGGGGCACACCGTGCCGGCTGACGACTTGCGCCACGAGGGTTTGCGCCACAGTCTCAGCGCGGTGATCTTTTACTGGGATGACTTCAGGCCATCGTGTGAAGTAATCCGAGATTACCAGCAGGAATCGGTTACTATCTCGGGTCTTTGGTAGGGGTCCCAAGATGTCCAGGGCGATCCTCTCAAAGGGTACTCCCACGTCGTATACTTGCAGTTTTCCCTTCGTCCTATTTGTCGGTCCTTTTCGCGCGGTGCAGGCATCGCATGCGCGGCACCACGCTTCCACGTCGGCTCTATTGGTGACCCAATAGAAGCGCTGGCGCACTTTGGCCAGGGTTTTATTTACCCCGAAGTGCCCTCCAGCCGGTGCGTCGTGGGCCTCCCGCAAGATTCCTTCGGTCTTCTCGGCGGGTGCCACCAGCTGCCAAACGGTTTTCTTGAGGTCCGGTGACTCTCATCGCCTGAAGAGTAGGCCGTCCTGCACTTCTAGCGAATCCCTCAGGTAGAAGTAATACGTGGCTACGCTGCTAAGGATCGCAATTTCCTCTTTCGTGGGTCGCCGTCCTTCCTTCTTGAATTTCAGAAGCGGCCCCAATTCCGGGTCTTCGGCTTGAGCGCGGCGCCAGCCCTCCTCGTCCGTTCCGAACCGGATTCGCTTGACCTCCCCGACGGAGGGTGCGCTCCCGCGCTCCTCTTCTCTCTTCCTCTGCCGCTCGCAGAAGTCACAGTCGTTGGGAGGCCTTCTGGACAGGCTGTCCGCGTTGGTATGCAGTTTCCCTGCGCGGTGCACTACCTCGAAGTCGTATTGCTGCAGACATTCTATCCAGCGGGCGATTTGTCCTTCCGGAGACTTGAACGATAATAGCCAGCGCAACGCGGCATGGTCTGTCCTAATCGTAAATCTCTTGCCGCACAGGTAGTGGTGGAAGTGCGCAACTGCACGGACTATTGCCAAAAGCTCTTTCCTAGTGGCGCAGTAGTTCTTTTCCGCTTTGCTCAGGATCTTGCTAAAGCAGGCGATTGCTCTCTCGCCCCCCTCGTGCAACTGGGAGAGCACTGCACCGACCGCGTGATTGGAAGCGTCGGTGTCCAGGATGAACTCCTTATCCCGTAGCGGATAGGCCTGTACCGGTGAAGTGGTAAGCCTATTCTTTAGCGCGTCAAACGCTATGCTGCAGTCGTCGTCCCAGGTGAAAGGTCGGCTCTCTTCAGTGAGCCGGTGGAGAGGCGCTGCCAATCCTGAGAAATTGCGGATGAACCGTCGGTAATAAGAGCACAGCCCCAGGAAACTCTTAACTTGCTTCCTGTCCTTGGGGGTTGGCCATTCCTTCACGGTGGAGATCTCCGCCGGGTCCGTCTTGATCCCCTCTGCGGAAACCACGTGTCCGAGGTAGGCGACCTCCCGCCTGAAGAAGGTACACTTCTTCGGCTTCATGAGTAAGTGGGCGCTTTGCAGCCTGGAAAACACCTTGCGGAGGTTCTCCAATTCTTCCGCGAAATCCGTTCCGAGGATTATAATGTCATCTAAAAACACCAGGCATCTCTTCCAGAGCAGGCCGCGGAGGATGCTTTCCATTAAGCGCTCGAACGTAGCCGGGGCGTTTGTTAACCCGAAGGGCATACCTGAATTGCTACAGGCCATTCCCCACCGAAAACGCGGTCTTCTCCCGGTCCTCCCTCGCCATGGATATCTGCCAGTACCCACTCTGGAGGTCCACCGTCGAAAACCAGGCCGACCCCGCAACAGCGTCCAGGGTATCTTCTATCCTAGGCAACGGATAAGAATCCCTCTTTGTCACGCCGTTCAGCCGCCGGTAGTCGACACAAAACCGCGTCGAACCGTCCTTCTTCTTCACTAGGACTACAGGGGATGACCAAGGGCTAGCCGACTCTTCTATAACCCATTGTTCCAGCATGGAAGACAGGAGTTCCTCCACTTCCTCCCTGCGATTGAAGGGTAGCAGCCTTGGCTGCTGCTTAATCGGTGGATTGTCGCCCAACTTGACTCTTATCCTTCGCGAAAACGTCTTCGTACTCGCACAAGAGTTTTCTAAGTTGCGTTCGTTCTTGCTCGTCCAAAAGTTCCGAGCTTCCTTTAAACAGGTTTTTGTAAGTGCTTTGGTATTGTTTCGGCAGTCTCCGGTTCCGCAGTGATCTGCCGGAGTGCCTTCGGTGGGGTTTGGTATTTCAGGGGTACAAATTCTTGTGAGTTCTCCCTCGCTGTCCTTAGGGTGCTCTCGTCTTCTCCTCGTAGTAAGAGTAGCGTTCCCTCGCCGATATCCAGAATGCATCTCAGCTTGCTTAATGCATCGAGTCCTAGGATGCAGGGGTCGCGTATATTCGCCAGGAGCGCGTCGTGTTGAAAAGATGTCGTCCCGATTTTGAAGTGGCACCTCCTCTTCCCTCTAAGTATCCCGTCCAAAGGTTCCCCTGAGACCGTACGCAGGTTCTCTGGAGCGTCTGAAACATGAGTAACACTCCGCGGGCCCCCGACTCGCGAGCTAACCCCGTCCGTACGAACGAGGGTGACGGCTGCATCAGTGTCCACAAGCATTTGACATGGTTTCCCGTCAACCAACCCGTCCACGAAAATCCCTCCCGCTAACATATCGCACGGGACCACGGCCGGCGGAAGGGACGCTTCCTCCCGCTTATTTCCGGTGTCCAACGGAAATAAGGTATCGAACAGCCCGACAGCTACTTGCAAAACCACGAACAAGGAACTAGTGATTAACATAATGAAACTAAATAAAAACGGAACGATTGAACTCAAAGAAATGCGCGCCATCCGTTGAACATACGGGACGGAAAATCTATTTACAAAATGCTCTGAACGCTGCGAGGGATAAATTCTACGGGCCAAACCGTCCTCCGCGGGTTAGCCTCTATCCTTTTTTTGCTTGCTTGTGCACGCCATTACCCTCGTTGCGGCGCATCCTGCACTCCCTCTGGACGTGGCCGAAGTCGCCACAACGCCAGCACTGCACGCGTCCTTCATCCTTTCCTCCCTCGGTCTCCCTAGGAGGCGGCCTGCGGGGGCCCTGCATTCCCACTGGTATTTAACGTGCCCCGACCGTTTACGGACGGTCCCCCAAAACTCCGTCCAACACCGCTCAGCTCGTTGACGGTTTTTATTTCCAAAGCGCGCGCTACTGTCGCGTGCAGGTCGGCGGACGGCGACAACCGCAGCTGTCGCTGGAGATTTGTGTCCGTTAACGCGGTGATAAATTGAGACGTCGCGAGCCGGTCTCTGACGGTGGACGGACAGTCCGGAAGGGCTAGACGGGCGAGCCTCTCGATTTCGCTCGCGAGTGCCGGCAGGTCCTGGTTATATTTCTGCCGGTAGCTCTGGAACTGCACGAAGCACAGCTCCGAGCTATACCGGCCTCCGAATCTCAATTCCAACGCGGACCGTAACTGCGAGTAGTCGAGTCGTTGCTCGTCTTCTAAATTCGCGAGCACGGAGAGAGCTGAGCCCTCCAGCGCGTTGACCAACGCGACGGCCTTTTCGCCATTGCCCCACGAATTTACTCTTGCTATGGTCTCGAATTGGGCGAGAAACTCATCCCACCCGCTCCCGCTAAACTTTGCGGGTTTAATCCTATACCCAAGGTCTACCGGGAATAACGCGCTTCAGACCGGAGCCGAAAATCGCGGCGCTTCACTTTCGATGGAATTTAGACGGCGGGACTCTAACGCGCGCAGCGACGTCTCAAGGGTAGTAACGCGGTCACTTATCTGGTGGTCACGCCCCTGCATCCTTGCCTCCATCCCCTGGAGGATTTCCTGCACCGCAGCGAGCGTGTTTGGCCGTCCCCGGGCCCGCGGCGTTTCCTCCTGGCGAGCACTATTTCGCGCACTTTCACCCGCGCGCGAATTCCCCGCACTGGCAGCCATCCCACTTCTGACACCAGTGTTGCGGCGCGTGCGGGGCATATCGGTACACGGAGGAGATGATTATAATTAACAGAGCGTTTATTGGTATTTTATGAATCAGAGCTTCGAGCGCGCGTCCGGTCGCTCTCGCTGTCGGATTACAATTCAACTCTTTTTCGACTGTCTATAAATTGCCAGGCGCCCTTGACGACCCTCGTCGTCAAGGGGTTACAACGTAAGGGGTGGTCGTAACAATATATATTGTTACGTGCGTAAGGAATTATTTCGTGGGCCGAGCGGTCAGCCGTTCCGCATGTAACGCTTGAATAAATTTAATTTAGGATGGGTCGTATCATCTGAGATTCCATACGGAATCCGCGCATAGGTCAGGAATGAAATAGGTATTAACGCAGAATAGAGGATAAATACCTTATTGGCCTGTTCTATTGATTCTTTACATTATATAAAAACAATTACACGGAATGGTTCAGAAATATCGGAGTCCAGAATGGATGACAATTTTACAATACGTATTTTAGTTGGAGTCTTAGATTGGTAAATTCCTAACGTGTTAAGTTTACGAATGGACCCAAGGGAAATTCCCACAAGCATATAAACATATGTTTGGGTCCTCGTATCGCAATGATAACATAAGTATGGAAAACTCACCAATGAATACTATCTTGGAAGCAATGTTTTTCGTTAGCTCTGATGTGAATTGTCCCAGAAGCTGGTGGAGCCCGAAGATGAAGGAATGGCTGATGAACTTTTCACGGCACTTATATGAGTTAACGCAATTCTATTTTCACTATACTATAAATACTATAAATACTATAAAGAAGAATTTAATATATTAGAATGGAGATTGGAATCTTAAGATTGATTTTAAATTTGAATAATTTCTTGTTAGCTGAGTCCTTCGGTAATTATGGAAGTAACTTCACTAATTTAACCCGAACTCTGGCTCAAAATAGCAACAAGGGCAAAACGCCACGCACCTCGCGATTTGACTAACGATTGCAACTCGCGGCGGTTTCTCTGCCTCTTTTGTAGATTTTGGGGACCGCTAAGGGGAAGTTCCAAGAGCCATGCTCGTTCCTCCCGCTCAGGAAATCGCCCGTTCCTGTTCTAAGAATTCCGCCCGCAGTTCATCAGCTATTTCCCATCCATAGCCTCCCGCTATTGCAATTTTGCTTATTAGCAAAACGTGACCACCGTTCGAAGAATATTCGCGGTCGAGGAATTTCGCCGTGTTTAGGTATGCAAATTTTAATTTAACATCCGGTACGTAACAATATATAATTTATATATAATATTATTTATATAAATAATAATATATTTATAAATATATATATTTATAAATATATTATATTATTATATTTAATTATAATTTATATGGACCGATATCTGTGGCCATGTCACTCGAAACCGTATGTGTTTGACGAAACTAAGTGGTCGACCTTGTGAGAGAGGAAACTCCAGATGCGAAAATTACTTCCATTTTAAACTAATTGTTCTAACTGAAACTAAGTGTTCGATACTGTGCCAGGAGAGGCGCCTGTTCTCTGAAATCTGTGGCGATGCTACTCGAAACCGTATGTGTTCGACGAAACTAAGTGGTCGCCTTGTGAAAGAGGAAACTCCAGATGCGAAGCTTAGTACCATTTTAAACTAATTGTTCTATCTGAAACAATGTGTTCGAGACTGTGCCAGGAGAAGCGCCTGTTCTCCGAAACCTGTGGCGATGACACTCGAAACCGTATGTGTTCGACGAAACTAAGTGGTCGACCTTTTGTGAGAGGAAACTCCAGCAGCGAAACTTAGTTCCTTTTTAAACTAATTGTTCTATCTGAAACTAAATGTTCGATACTGTGCCAGGAGAAGCGCCTGTTCTCTGAAATCTGTGGCGATGCCACTCGAAACCGTATGTGATCGACGAAACAAAGTGGTCGACCTTGTGAGAGAGGAATCTCCAGATGCGTAACATATTTCCATTTTAAACTAATTGTTCTATCTGAAACTAAGTGTTCGATACTGTGCCAGGAGAAGCGCCTGCTCTCTGAAAACTGTGGCGATGCTACTGGAAACCGTATGTGTTCGCCGAAACTAAGTGGTCGACCTTGTGAGAGAGGAAACTCCAGATGCGAAACTTATTTCCATTTTAAACTAATTGTTCTATCTGAAACTTAGTGTCCGATACTGTGCCAGGAGAAGCGCCCGTTCTCTGAAATCTGTGGCGGTGCCACTCGAAACTGTATGTGTTTGACGAAACTAAGTGGTCGAACTTGTGAGGGAGGAAACTCCAAGTGCGAAACATAGGTCCATTTTAATCTAATTGTTCTATCTGAAACTAAGTGTTCGATACTGTGCCAGGAGAAGCGCGTGTTCTCTGAAATCAGTGGCGATGCTACTCGAAACCGTATGTGTTCGACGAAACTAAGTGGTCGACCTTGTGAGGGAGGAAACTCCAGATGCGAAGCATAGTTCCATTTTAAACTAATTGTTCTATCTGAACCTGAGTGTTCGATACTGTGCCAGGAGAAGCGCCTGTTCTCTGAAATCTGTGGCGATGCCACTCGAAACCGTATGTGTTCGACGAAACTAAGTGACTGACCTTGTGAGGGAGGATTCACCAGATGCGGAACATAGTTCCATTTGAAACTAATTGTTCTATCTGAAACTAAGTGTTCGATAGTGTGCCAGAGAATCGCCTGTTCTCTGAAATCTGTGGCGATGCTACTCGAAACCGTATGTGTTCCACGAAACTAAGTGGTCGACCTTGTAAGAGAGGAAAGTCCAAATGCGAAACTTTGTTCCATTTTAACCTAATTGATCTGTCTGAAACTATGTGTTCGACACTGTGCCAGGAGAAGCGCCTGTTCTCTGAAATCTGTGGCCATGCCACTCGAAACCGTATGTGTTCGACGAAACTAAGTCGTCGACCTTGTGGGAGAGGAAACTCCACATGCGAAACTTACTTCCATTTTAAACTAATTATTCTATCTGAAACTAAGTGTTCGATACTGTGCCAGGAGAAGCGCCTGTTCCCTGAAATCTGTGGCGATGCTACTCGAAAACGAATGTTTTCCACGAAACAAAGTGGCCGCCTTGTGAGGGAGTAATCTCCATATGCGAAACATAGTTCCATTTTAAACTAATTGTTCTATCTGATACTAAGTGTTCGATACTATTCCAGGAGAAGCGCCTGTTCTCTGATATCTGTGGCGATGCCACTCGAAACCGTATGTGTTCGACGAAATTAAGTCGTCGGCCTTGTGCGAAAGGAAACTCCAGATGCGAAACATTGTTCCATTTTAAACTAATTGTTCTATCTGAAACTAAGTGCTCGATACTGTGCCAGGAGAAGCGCCTGTTCTCTGATATCTGTGGCGTTGCTACTCGCAGCCGAATACGTTCGACGAAAGTAAGTTGTAGACCGTGTGAGAGAGGAAACTCCAAATGCGAAACATATTTACATTTTAAACTAATTGTTCTATCTGAAACTAAGTGTTCGATACTGTGTCAGGAGAAGCGCCTGTTCTCTGAAATGTGTGGCGATGCCACTCGGAACCGTATATGTTCGACGATATTAAGTGGCCGACCTTATGAGAGAGGAAACTCCAGATGCGAAACTTAGTTCCATTTTAAACTAATTGTCCTATCTGAAAGTGTTCGATACTGTGCCAGGAGGAGCGCCTGTTCTCTGAAATCTGTCGCGATGCTACTCGAAACGGTATGTGTTCGACGAAACTGAGTGGTCGACCTTGTGAGAGAGGAAACTCCAGATGCGAAACATAGTTCAATTTTAAACTAATTGTTCTATCTGCAACTAAGTGTTCGATACTGTGCCAGGAGAAGCGGCTGTTTTCTGAAATCTGTGGCGATGCCACTGGAAACCGTATGTGTTCGACGAAACTAAGTGGTCGACCATGTGAGAGAGGAAACCCCAGATGCGAAACATAGTTCCATTTTAAACTAATTGTTCTATCTGAACCTGAGTGTTCGATACTGTGCCAGGAGAAGCGCCTGTTCTCTGAAATCTGTGGCGATGCCCCTCGTAACCGTATGTGTTCGACGAAACTAAGTAGTCGACCTTGTGAGAGAGGAATCACCAGATGCGAAACTTATTTCCCTTTTAAACTAATTGTTCTATCTCAAACTAAGTGTTCGATACTGTGCCAGGAGACGCGCCTGTTCTCTGAAATGTGTAGCGATGCCACTCGAAACCGTAGGTGTTCCACGAAACTGAGTTGTCGCCTTGTGAGAGAGGAAACACCAGATGCGAAACATAGTTCCATTTAAAACTAATTATTCTATCTGAAACTAAGTGTTTGATAGTGTGCCAGAGAATCGCCTGTTCTCTGAAATCTGTGGCAATGCTACTCGAAACCGTATGTGTTCCACGAAACTAAGTGGTCGACCTTGTAAGAGAGGAAACTCCAAATGCGAAACTTAGTTCCATTTTAACCTAATTGATCTGTCTGAAACTATGTGTTCGACACTGTGCCAGGAGAAGCGCCTGTTCTCTGAAATCTGTGGCCATGCCACTCGAAAACGAATGTTTTCCACGAAACAAAGTGGCCGCCTTGTGAGGGAGTAATCTCCATATGCGAAACATAGTTCCATTTTAAACTAATTGTTCTATCTGATACTAAGTGTTCGATACTATTCCAGGAGAAGCGCCTGTTCTCTGATATCTGTGGCGATGCCACTCGAAACCGTATGTGTTCGACGAAATTAAGTCGTCGGCCTTGTGCGAAAGGAAACTCCAGATGCGAAACATTGTTCCATTTTAAACTAATTGTTCTATCTGAAACTAAGTGCTCGATACTGTGCCAGGAGAAGCGCCTGTTCTCTGATATCTGTGGCGTTGCTACTCGCAGCCGAATACGTTCGACGAAAGTAAGTTGTAGACCGTGTGAGAGAGGAAACTCCAAATGCGAAACATATTTACATTTTAAACTAATTGTTCTATCTGAAACTAAGTGTTCGATACTGTGTCAGGAGAAGCGCCTGTTCTCTGAAATGTGTGGCGATGCCACTCGGAACCGTATATGTTCGACGATATTAAGTGGCCGAACTTGTGAGAGAGGAAACTCCAGATGCGAAACTTAGTTCCATTTTAAACTAATTGTCCTATCTGAAAGTGTTCGATACTGTGCCAGGAGGAGCGCCTGTTCTCTGAAATCTGTGGCCATGCCACTCGAAACCGTATGTGTTCGACGAAACTAAGTCGTCGACCTTGTGGGAGAGGAAACTCCACATGCGAAACTTACTTCCATTTTAAACTAATTATTCTATCTTAAACTATGTGTTCGACCCTAAGCCAGGAGAAGCGCCTGTGCTCTGTAATCTGTGGCGATGCCACTCGAAACCGTATGTGTTCGACGAAACTAAGTGGCCGACCTTGTAAGAGAGGAAACTTCAGATGCGAAACTTGGTTCCATTTTAAATTAATTGTTCTATCTGCAACTAAGTGTTCGATACTGTGCCAGGAGAAGCGGCTGTTTTCTGAAATCTGTGGCGATGCCACTGGAAACCGTATGTGTTCGACGAAACTAAGTGGTCGACCATGTGAGAGAGGAAACGCCAGATGCGAAACATAGTTCCATTTTAAACTAATTGTTCTATCTGAACCTGAGTGTTCGATACTGTGCCAGGAGAAGCGCCTGTTCTCTGAAATCTGTGGCGATGCCCCTCGTAACCGTATGTGTTCGACGAAACTAAGTAGTCGACCTTGTGAGAGAGGAATCACCAGATGCGAAACTTATTTCCCTTTTAAACTAATTATTCTATCTGAAACTAAGTGTTCGATAATGTGCCAGGAGAAGCGCCTGTTCTCTGAAATCTGTGGCGATGCTACTCGAAACCGTATGTGTTCGACGAAACTAAGTGGTCCACCTTGTGCGCGAGGAAACTCCAGATGCGAAAGAGTCCCATTTTAAACTAATTGTTCCGTCTGAAACTAAGTGTTCGATACTGTGCCAGCAGAAGCGCCTGTTCTCTGAAATCTGTAGCGATGCCACTCGAAACCGTATGTGTTCCACGAAACTGAGTTGTCGCCTTGTGAGAGAGGAAACTCCAGATGCGAAACTTAGTTCCATTTTAAACTAATTGTTCAATCTCAAACTATGTGTTCGATACTGTGCCAGGAGAAGCGCCTGTTCTCTGAAATGTTGAGCGATGCCACTCGAAACCGTATGTGTTCCACGAAACTGAGTTGTCGCCTTGTGAGAGAGGAAACTCCAGATGCGAAACTTAGTTCCATTTAAAACTAATTGTCCTATCTGATTCTAAGTGTTCGATACAGTGCTAGGAGAAGCGCCTGTTCTCTGAAATCTGTGGCGATGCCACTCGAAACCGTATGTGTTCGACGATACTAAGTAGTCGACCTTGTGAGAGAGGAATCACCAGATGCGAAACTTATTTCCATTTTAAACTAATTGTTCAATCTCAAACTATGTGTTCGATACTGTGCCAGGAGAAGCGCCTGTTCTCTGAAATGTGGAGCGATGCCACTCGAAACCGTATGTGTTCCACGAAACTGAGTTGTCGCCTTGTGAGAGAGGAAACTCCAGATGCGAAACTTAGTTCCATTTTAAACTAATTGTTCAATCTCAAACTATGTGTTCGATACTGTGCCAGGAGAAGCGCCTGTTCTCTGAAATGTGGAGCGATGCCACTCGAAACCGTATGTGTTCCACGAAACTGAGTTGTCGCCTTGTGAGAGAGGAAACTCCAGATGCGAAACTTAGTTCCATTTTAAACTACTTGTTCTATCTGAAACTAAGTGTTCGATACAGTGCTAGGAGAAGCGCCTGTTCTCTGAAATCTGTGGCGATGCTACTCGAAACCGTATGTGTTCGACGAAACTAAGTGGTCGAACTTGTGAGAGAGGAAACTACAAATGCGAAACTTAGTTCCATTTTAAACTAATTTTTCTATCTGTAACTAAGTGTTCGATACTGTGCCAGGAGAAGCGCCTGTTCTCTAAAATCTGTGGCGATGCAACTCGGAACCGTATGTGTTCGACGAAGCTAAGTCGGCGACCTTGTGAGAGAGGAAACTCCAAATGCAAAACTTAGTTCCATTTTAAACTAATTGTTCTATCTGAAGCTAAGTGTCCGATACTGTGCCAGGAGAAGCGCCTGTTCTCTGAAATCTGTGGCGATGCAACTCGGAACCGTATGTGTTCGACGAAACTAAGTGGTCCACCTTGTGAGAGAGGGAACTCCAGATGCCAAACATAGTTCAATTTTAAACTAAATGTTCCATCTGAAACTATGTGTTCGATACTGTGCCAGGAGAAGCGCCTGTTCTCTAAAATCTGTGGCGATGGAACTCGGAACCGTATGTGTTCGACGAAGCTAAGTCGGTGACCTTGTGGGAGAGGAAACTCCTAATGCAAAACTTAGTTCCATTTTAAACTAATTGTTCTATCTGAAGCTAAGGGTCCGATACTGTGCCAGTAGAAGCGCCAGTCTCTGAAACCTGTGGCGATGCCACTCGAAACCGAATGTGTTGAACGAAACTAAGTGGTCGACCTTGTGAGAGAGGAAACTCCAAATTGCGAAACATAGTTCCATTTAAAACTAATTGTTCTATCTGAAACTAAGTGACCGATACTGGGCCAGGAGAAGCGCCTGGTCTCTGAAATCTGTGGCGAAACCACTCGAAACCGTATGTGCTCGACGAAACTAAGTGGTCGACCTTGTGAGAGAGGAAACTCCAAATTGCGAAACATAGTTCCATTTAAAACTAAATGTTCTATCTGAAACTAAGTGACCGATACTGGGCCAGGAGAAGCGCCTGGTTTCTGAAATCTGTGGCGAACCACTCGAAACCTTATGTGTTGGTCGAAACTCTCTGTTCGATACTGTGCCAGGAGAAACTCCCCTTCCGCGCAATCTGTGGCGTTACCACTCGAAACCGTATGTGTTGGTTGAAACTATCTGTTCGATACTGTGCCAGGAGAAACTCCCGTTCCGTTTCTCACAACATCAAATTCTGTAAGACTTGATTCGCCTTTTGGTGTCATCGCGCTGATGTCCATGATAACGACTGTGCCGTGTCGATTCTATATCCATTAGGCGATATGCGTCAATACTGGTCGGAGGCGCAGATCTTTGCATATTTCTAACACGTGAATTCATTCTGAACCCATGACGTCTGACTACATCCGTTGTGGGCCTCCCAATGTAGTCCGACCGAATCCGCTCCGCCTTCTTCCTGAGGTATCTCCTTACCCTTTGCCTGAGTTTCACATCGGCCCGGCAAACCGATAGCCACTTCCGGGAAACAAGCGCTGCGCTCAGTAAAGATGCAGAATCCAATGCCGCAGATTCAACTGCGATATTTCCAGAGGTAACTCAAGGACGAAGTCCACATTTGCCGAGCGTGGCGTCCCGATTGCATGTAGCAAGAAACTGAAGGACTCCATGCTAACACGACTGATGCACGTGTGCATATGATCCCCGTGTGCGTATCTGCACGTATTATATAGGTGGCAAATATCTTGCGGTCCATGTTCCGGATGATTAGGTTCACCAATGAGCGACAACTCTCTGACTACTTTTTAAGAAATCAGCCCGAAAATCGGAATTCCATGAATCAGAAGGGTTTGCTTCAATTTTGCATACACCGGATCATGATGCACGGTGCGGAATGTGACGATTCCACCACCCACTGTTGGGAAACAGTCACATGTCTTCTACGGGTCCTCTGGGGCTCAACTAGGTTCTTCTATTAGGTGGTCCAAAAAGTTCGTTCCGTTTTCGGCGCGGCGACTTATTACCTTCTTACCTGAGTAATAAACCACAGTATATACTCAGGTAAAAATGTACATATTCCAGTACACTTCTAGTTTTGCTTTCGTGCGAATTAGACGTATTTTTTTAAGTTTTTCTGTAATATCTAAACTAAAATCATGACGGACAACAAAATTCATTTTCGACACATCATGTTATAGAGTTTCGTAAAGGGTATAACGGTTCAGAAACTTCGAGAAATATTTGTGTTGTTTATGGGGAAGGTGCTGTAAGAGATCGTACGTGCAGAAAATGGTTTGATCATTTTCGTTAAGGAAATTTTTCATTAGAAGATGACCATCGCGCTGGACGACCACATACTGTTGAAAACATTGCTGTACGTGCAATAGTGGAGCAAAATCGTTGCATTCAAGTGCGTGAAATTCCATCGGAACTTCAAATGATAGGCATCGAAATGAATCAATTTTAAAAGGAATGTTACTGGTACTGAGTACCTCCGTACTCTCCTGACATAGCCCCATCAGATTATTATTTATTTCGGTGCATTCAAAATTCGGTTACCGGAAACAAATTTGAAAACTTTGAGGTCCTCCAAAAGCACGTGGCGGAGTTTTTTAATAAAAAAACGAAAGACTTTTATGCGAAAGGAATTATGAAGCTACCTGAGAAGTGGCGAGAAGTAATTGAAAAGAATGGTGACTATGTATGTAAATAAAATAAATTGTATTTGAAAAAAACGGCGTTTTACTGTAACGGCTGAAACCGGAACGAACTCATTGGACCACCTAATACATTGGTGTTTTTTGAATTTCGTTGGAACGTAAATTATGAAGTTTCACACCGCCCACGACCGAAATATTGTTTTAGGCATCAGGGCGTAGAGTACTTGGTTGGGCAGCCGATAGTGCTACTTAACGGGTGTTTGACTCAGTCATTCTTATACTATATTTTAACACTACATTCTCTACGCTTCTCCTGGCACATTATCGAACACATAGTTACAGATAGAACAATTAGTTTAAAATGGAACTAAGTTTCGCATCTGGAGTTTCCTCTCTCACAAGGTCGAATACTTAGTTTCGTCGAACACATACGGTTTCGAGTGGCATCGCCACAGATTTCAGAGAACAGGCGCTTCTCCTGGCACAGTATCGAACACTTAGTTTCAGATAGAACAATTATTTTAAAATGGATCTATGTTTCGCTTCTGGAGTATCCTCTCTCACAAGATCAACCACTTAGTTTTGTCGAACACATACGGTTTCGAGTGGAATCGCTACACATTTCAGAGAACAGGCGCTTCTAATCGCACAGTGTCGAACACATAGTTTCAGATAGAACAATTAGTTTAAAATGGAACTAAGTTTCCCATCTGGAGTTTCCTGTCCCAGAAGATCGACCACTTAGTTTCCTCGAACACATACGGTTTCGAGTAGCATCGCCACAGATTTCAGAGAACAGGCGCTTCTCCTGGCACAGTATCGAACACTTAGTTTCAGATAGAACAATTATTTTAAAATGGATCTATGTTTGGCTTCTGGAGTATCCTCTCTCACAAGATCAACCACTTAGTTTTGTCGAACACATACGGTTTCGAGTGGAATCGCTACACATTTCAGAGAACAGGCGCTTCTAATCGCACAGTGTCGAACACATAGTTTCAGATAGAACAATTAGTTTAAAATGGAACTAAGTTTCCCATCTGGAGTTTCCTGTCCCAGAAGGTCGACCACTTAGTTTCCTCGAACACATACGGTTTCGAGTAGCATCGCCACAGATTTCTGAGAACAGGCGCTTCTCCTGGCACAGTATCGAACACTTAGTTTCAGATAGATCAATTAGTTTAAAAAAGAAATACGTTTCGCATCTGGAGATTCCTCTCTCACAAGGTCGACTACTTAGTTTCGTCGAACACATACGGTTTCGAGTGGCATCGCCACAGATTTCAGAGAACAGGCGCTTCTCCTGGCACAGTATCGAACACTTAGTTTCAGATAGAACAATTATTTTAAAATGGAAATAAGTTACGCATCTGGAGATTCCTCTCTCACAAGGTCGACTACTTAGTTTCGCCGAACAGATACGGTTTGGAGTGGCATCGCCACAGATTTCAGAGAACAGGCGTTTCTCCTGGCACAGTATCGAACACTTAGTTTCAGATGGAACATTTGGTTTAAAATGGAACTAAGTTTCGCATCCGGAGTTTCCTCTCTCACAAGGTCGGCCACTTTGTTTCGTCGAACACATACGGTTTCGAGTGGCATCGCCACAGATTTCAGAGAACAGGCGCTTCTCGTGGCACAGTATCGAACACTTAGTTTCAGATAGAACAATTAGTTTAAAATCGAACTATGTTTCGCATCTGGAGTTTCCTCTCTCACAAGGTCGGCCACTCAGTTTCGTCGAGCACATACGGTTTCGAGTGGCATCGCCACAGATTTCAGAGAGCAGGCGCTTCTCCTGGCACAGTATCGAACACTTATTTGAGACAGAACAATTAGTTTAAAATGGAACTATATTTCGCAACTGGAGTATCCTCTCTCACAAGGTCAACCACTTAGGTTCGTCGAACACATACGGTTTCGAGTGGCATCGCCACAGATTTCAGAGAGCAGGCGCTTCTCCTGGCGCAGTATCGAACACTTAGTTTCAGTTAGAATATTTAGTTTAAAATGGTACTAAGTTTCGCATCTGGAGTTTCCTCTCTCACAAGGTCGGCCACTCAGTTTCGTCGAGCACATACGGTTTCGAGTGGCATCGCCACAGATTTCAGAGAGCAGGCGCTTCTCCTGGCACAGTATCGAACACTTATTTCAGACAGAACAATTAATTTAAAATGGAACTATGTTTGGCATCTGGAGTATCCTCTCTCACAAGGTCGACCACTCAATTTCGTCGAACACATACGTTTTCGAGTAGCATCGCCACAGATTTCAGAGAGCAGGCGCTTCTCCTGGAACAGTATCGAACACTTAGTTTCAGATAGAATAATTAGTTTAAAATGGACCTATATTTCGCATTTGGAGTTTCCTCTCTCACAAGTTCGACCACTTAGTTTCGTCGAACACATACGGTTTCGAGTAGCATCGCCACTGATCTCAGAGAACAGGCGCTACTCCTGGCACAGTATCGAACACTTAGTTTCAGATAGAACGATTAGTTTAAAAAGGAACTAAGTTTCGCATCTGGAGTTTCTTCTCTCACAAGGCAACCACTTAGTTTCGTCGAACACATACGGTTTCGAGTGGCATCGCCACAGATTTCAGAGAACAGGCGCTTCTCCTGGCCCAGTATCAAACACATAGTTTCAGATAGAACAGTTAATTTAAAATGGTACTCTGTTTCGCATCTGGAGCTTCTTATCTCACAAGGTCCACGACTTAGTTTCGTCGAACACATACGGTTTCGAGTAGCATCGCCACAGATCTCAGAGAACAGGCGCTACTCTTGGCACAGTGTCGAACACTTAGTTTCAGATAGAACGATTAGTTTAAAATGGAACTAAGTTTCGCATCTGGAGTTTCCTCTCTCACAAGATCGACCACTTAGTTTCGTCGAACACATACCGTTTCGAGTGGCATCGCCACAGATTTCAGAGAACAGGCGCTTCTCCTGGCACAGTATCGAACACTTAGTGTCAGATACGATTATTAGTTTAAAATGAACGAAGTTTCGCAATTTGGAGTTTCCTCTCTCACAAGGTCGCCCACTTAGTTTCGTCGAACTCATACGGTTTCGAGTGGCATCGCCACAGATTTCAAAGAACAGGCGCTTCTCCTGACACAGTGTCGAACACACAGTTTCAGATAGAACAATTAGTTTAAAATAGAACTAAGTTTCGCATCTGGAGTTTCCTGTCCCACAAGGTCGACCACTTAGTTTCCTCGAACACATACGGTTTTGAGTAGTATCGCCACAGATTTCAGAGAACAGGCGCTTCTCCTGGCACAGTATCGAACACTTAGTTTCAGATAGAACAATTAGTTTAAAATGGAAATAAGTTTCGCATCTGGAGATCCTCTCTCACAAGGTCGACTACTTAGTTTCGTCGAACTCATACGGTTTCTAGTGGCTTCGCCACAGATTTCAGAGAACAGGCGCTTCTCCTGACACAGTATCGAACGCTGAGTTTCAGATAGAACAATTAGTTTAAAAAGGAACTAAGTTTCGCATCTGGAGTTTCTTCTCTCACAAGGCAACCACTTAGTTTCGTCGAACACATACGGTTTCGAGTGGCATCGCCACAGATTTCAGAGAACAGGCGCTTCTCCTGGCCCAGTATCAAACACATAGTTTCAGATAGAACAGTTAATTTAAAATGGTACTCTGTTTCGCATCTGGAGCTTCTTATCTCACAAGGTCCACGACTTAGTTTCGTCGAACACATACGGTTTCGAGTAGCATCGCCACAGATCTCAGAGAACAGGCGCTACTCTTGGCACAGTGTCGAACACTTAGTTTCAGATAGAACGATTAGTTTAAAATGGAACTAAGTTTCGCATCTGGAGTTTCCTCTCTCAAAAGATCGACCACTTAGTTTCGTCGAACACATACCGTTTCGAGTGGCATCGCCACAGATTTCAGAGAACAGGCGCCTCTCCTGGCACAGTATCGAACACATAGTTTCAGATAGAACAATTAGTTTAAAATGGAACTAAGTTTCGCATCTGGAGTATCCTGTCCCACAAGGTCGCCCACTTAGTTTCGTCGAACTCATACGGTTTCGAGTGGCATCACCACAGATTTCAGAGAACAGGCGCTTCTCCTCACACAGTGTTGAACACATAGTTTCAGATAGAACAATTAGTTTAAAATGGAACTATGTTTCGCATCTGGAGTTTCCTGTCCCACAAGGTCGACCACTTAGTTTCCTCGAACACATACGGTTTTGAGTAGTATCGCCACAGATTTCAGAGAACAGGCGCTTCTCCTGGCACAGTATCGAACACTTAGTTTCAGATAGAACAATTAGTTTAAAATGGAAATAAGTTTCGCATCTGGAGATCCTCTCTCACAAGGTCGACTACTTAGTTTCGTCGAACTCATACGGTTTCTAGTGGCTTCGCCACAGATTTCAGAGAACAGGCGCTTCTCCTGACACAGTATCGAACGCTGAGTTTCAGATAGAACAATTAGTTTAAATGGAAGTAAGTTTCGCATCTGGAGTTTCCTCTCTCACAAGGTCGACCACTTAGTTTCGTCGAACACATACGGTTTCGAGTAGCATCGCCACAGCTTTCAGAGAGCGGGCGCTTCTCCTGGCACAGTATCGAACACTTCTTTCAGACAGAACAATTAGTTTAAAATGGAAATAAGTTTCGCATCTGGAGATTCCTCTCTCACAAGGTCGACTACTTAGTTTCGTCGAACTCATACGGTTTCTAGTGGCTTCGCCACAGATTTCAGAGAAGAGGCGCTTCTCCTGACACAGTATCGAACGCTGAGTTTCAGATAGAACAATTAGTTTAAATGGAAGTAAGTTTCGCATCTGGAGTTTCCTCTCTCACAAGGTCGGCCACTCAGTTACGTCGAACACATACGGGTTCGAGTAGCATCGCCACTGATTTCAGAGAACAGGCGCTTCTCCTGGCACAGTATAGAACACTTTCAGATAGAACAATTAGTTTAAAATGGACTATGTTTCCCATCTGGAGTATGCTCTCTCACAAGGTCAACCAATTAATTTCGTCGAACTCATACGGTTTAGAGTGGCATCGCTACACATTTCAGAGAACAGGCGCTTCTCCTGACACAGTGTCGAACACATAGTTTCAGATAGAACAATTAGTTTAAAATGGAACTAAGTTTCGCATCTGGAGTTTCCTGTCCCACAAGGTCGACCACTTAGTTTCCTCGAACACATACGGTTTCGAGTAGCATCGCCACAGATTTCAGAGAACAGGCGCTTCTCCTGGCACAGTATCGAACACTTAGTTTCAGATAGGACATTTAGTTTAAAATGGAAATAAGTTTCGCATCTGGAGATTCCTCTCTCACAAGGTCGGCCACTTTGTTTCGTCGAACACATACGGTTTAGAGTAGCATCGCCACAGTTTTCAGAGAGCAGGCGCTTCTCCTGGCACAGTATCGAACACTTATTTCAGACAGAACAATTAGTTTAAAATGGACTATGTTTCGCATCTGGAGTATCCTCTCTCACAAGGTCAACCACTTAATTTCGTCGAACACATACGGTTTCGAGTGGCATCGCTACACATTTCAGAGAACAGGCGCTTTTCCTGGCACAGTGTCGAACACATAGTTTCAGATAGAACAATTAGTTTAAAATGGAACTAGGTTTCGCATCTGGAGTTTCCTGTCCCACAAGGTCGACCACTTTGTTTCCTCGAACACATACGGTTTCGAGTGGCATCGCCACAGATTTCAGAGAACGGGCGCTTCTCCTGGCACAGTATCGAACACTTAGTTTCAGATAGAACAATTAGTTTAAAATGGAACTGAGTTCCGCATCTGGAGTTTCCTCTCTCACAAGGTCGGCCACTCAGTTACGTCGAACACATACGCGTTCGAGTAGCATCGCCACTGATTTCAGAGAACAGGCGCTTCTCCTGGCACAGTATCGAACACTTAGTTACAGATATATCAATTAGTTTAAAATGGAAATACGTTTCGCATCTGGAGATTCCTCTCTCACAAGGTCGACTACTTAGTTTCCTCGAACACATACGGTTTCGAGTAGCATCGCCACAGATTTCAGAGAACAGGCGCTTCTCCTGGCACAGTATCGAACACTTAGTTTCAGATAGAACATTTAGTTTAAAATGGAAATAAGTTTCGCATCTGGAGATTCCTCTCTCACAAGGTCGGCCACTTTGTTTCGTCGAACACATACGGTTTAGAGTAGCATCGCCACAGTTTTCAGAGAGCAGGCGCTTCTCCTGGCACAGTATCGAACACTTATTTCAGACAGAACAATTAGTTTAAAATGGACTATGTTTCGCATCTGGAGTATCCTCTCTCACAAGGTCAACCACTTAATTTCGTCGAACACATACGGTTTCGAGTGGCATCGCTACACATTTCAGAGAACAGGCGCTTTTCCTGGCACAGTGTCGAACACATAGTTTCAGATAGAACAATTAGTTTAAAATGGAACTAGGTTTCGCATCTGGAGTTTCCTGTCCCACAAGGTCGACCACTTTGTTTCCTCGAACACATACGGTTTCGAGTGGCATCGCCACAGATTTCAGAGAACGGGCGCTTCTCCTGGCACAGTATCGAACACTTAGTTTCAGATAGAACAATTAGTTTAAAATGGAACTGAGTTTCGCATCTGGAGTTTCCTCTCTCACAAGGTCGACCACGTAGTTACGTCGAACACATACGGGTTCGAGTAGCATCGCCACTGATTTCAGAGATCAGGCGCTTCTCCTGGCACAGTATCGAACACTTTCAGATAGAACAATTAGTTTAAAATGGAACTAAGTTCCGCATCTGGAATTTCCTCTCTCACAAGGTCGGCCACTTAGTTTCGTCGAACACATACGGTTTCGAGTGGCATCGCCACAGATTTCAGAGAACAGGTGCTTCTCCTGGCACAGTATCGAACACTTAGTTTCAGATAGAACAATTAGTTTAAAATGGAACTAAGTTTCGCATCTGGAGTTTCCTCTCTCACAAGGTCGGCCACGTAGTTACGTCGAACACATACGGGTTCGAGTAGCATCGCCACTGATTTCAGAGATCAGGCGCTTCTCCTGGCACAGTATCGAACACTTTCAGATAGAACAATTAGTTTAAAATGGAACTAAGTTCCGCATCTGGAATTTCCTCTCTCACAAGGTCGGCCACTTGGTTTCGTCGAACACATACGGTTTCGAGTGGCATCGCCACAGGTTTCAGAGAACAGGTGCTTCTCCTGGCACAGTATCGAACACTTAGTTTCAGATAGAACAATTAGTTTAAAATGGAACTAAGTTTCGCGTCTGGAGTTTCCTCTCTCACAAGGTCGGCCACTTAGTTTCGTCAAACACATACGGTTTCGAGTGGCATCGCCACAGATTTCAGAGAACAGGTGCTTCTCTTGGCACAGTATCGAACACTTAGTTTCAGATAGAACAATCAGTTTAAAATGGAACTAAGTTTCGCATCTGGAGTTTCCTCTCCCACAAGGTCGACCACTTAGTTTCGTCGAACACATACGGTTTCGAGTAGCATCGCCACAGATTTCAGAGAACAAGCGCTTCTCCTGGCACATTATCGAACACTTAGTATCAGATGGAACAATTAGTTTAAAATGGAACTAAGCTTCGCCTCTGGAGTTTCCTCTCTCACAAGGTCGACCACTTAGTTTGGTCGAACACATACGGTTTCGAGTAGCATCGCCACAGATTTCAGAGAACAGGCGCTTCTCTTGGCACAGTATCGAACACTTTCAGATAGAACAATCTGTTTAAAATGGAACTAAGTTTTGCATCTGGAGTTTCCTCTTTCTCAAGGCGACCACTTAGTTTCGTCGAACACATACGGTTTCGAGTAGCATCGCCACAGATTTCAGAGAACAGGCGCTTCTCCTGGCACAGTATCGAACACTTAGTTACAGATATATCAATTAGTTTAAAATGGAAATACGTTTCGCATCTGGAGATTCCTCTCTCACAAGGTCGACTACTTAGTTTCCTCGAACACATACGGTTTCGAGTAGCATCGCCACAGATTTCAGAGAACAGGCGCTTCTCCTGGCACAGTATCGAACACTTAGTTTCAGATAGAACATTTAGTTTAAAATGGAAATAAGTTTCGCATCTGGAGATTCCTCTCTCACAAGGTCGGCCACTTTGTTTCGTCGAACACATACGGTTTAGAGTAGCATCGCCACAGTTTTCAGAGAGCAGGCGCTTCTCCTGGCACAGTATCGAACACTTATTTCAGACAGAACAATTAGTTTAAAATGGACTATGTTTCGCATCTGGAGTATCCTCTCTCACAAGGTCAACCACTTAATTTCGTCGAACACATACGGTTTCGAGTGGCATCGCTACACATTTCAGAGAACAGGCGCTTTTCCTGGCACAGTGTCGAACACATAGTTTCAGATAGAACAATTAGTTTAAAATGGAACTAGGTTTCGCATCTGGAGTTTCCTGTCCCACAAGGTCGACCACTTTGTTTCCTCGAACACATACGGTTTCGAGTGGCATCGCCACAGATTTCAGAGAACGGGCGCTTCTCCTGGCACAGTATCGAACACTTAGTTTCAGATAGAACAATTAGTTTAAAATGGAACTGAGTTTCGCATCTGGAGTTTCCTCTCTCACAAGGTCGGCCACGTAGTTACGTCGAACACATACGGGTTCGAGTAGCATCGCCACTGATTTCAGAGATCAGGCGCTTCTCCTGGCACAGTATCGAACACTTTCAGATAGAACAATTAGTTTAAAATGGAACCAAGTTCCGCATCTGGAATTTCCTCTCTCACAAGGTCGGCCACTTAGTTTCGTCGAACACATACGGTTTCGAGTGGCATCGCCACAGATTTCAGAGAACAGGTGCTTCTCCTGGCACAGTATCGAACACTTAGTTTCAGATAGAACAATTAGTTTAAAATGGAACTAAGTTTCGCATCTGGAGTTTCCTCTCTCACAAGGTCGGCCACGTAGTTACGTCGAACACATACGGGTTCGAGTAGCATCGCCACTGATTTCAGAGATCAGGCGCTTCTCCTGGCACAGTATCGAACACAAAGTTTCAGAGAGAACAATTGGTTTAAAATGGAACTATGTTTCGCATTTGGAGTTTCCTCTCTCACAATGTCGACCACTTAGTTTCGTCGAACACATACGTTTTCGAGTAGCATCGCCACAGGTTTCAGAGAACAGGCGCTTCTCCTGGCACAGTATCGAACACTTAGTTTCAGATAGAACAATTAATTTAAAATGGAACTATGTTTCGCATCTGGAGTTTCCTCTCTCACAAGGTCGACCACTTAGTTTCGTCGAACACATACGGTTTCGAGTGGCATCGCCACACATTTCAGAGAACAGGCGCTTCTCCTGGCACAGTATCGAACACTTAGTTTCAGATAGAACAATTAGTTTTAAATGGAACTAAGTTTCGCATCTGGAGTTTCCTCTCTCACAAGGCGACAACTCAGTTTCGTGGAACACATTCGGTTTCGAGTGGCATCGCTACACATTTCAGAGAACAGGCGCTTCTCCTGGCACAGTATCGAACACTTTCAGATAGAACAATTAGTTTAAAATGGAACTAAGTTTCGCATCTGGAGTTTCCTCTCTCACAAGGTCGGCCACTTAGTTTCGTCGAACACATACGGTTTCGAGTAGCATCGCCACAGATTTCAGAGAACAAGCGCTTCTGCTGGAACATTATCGAACACTTAGTTTCAGAGAGAACAATTAGTTTAAAATGGAACTATGATTCGCATTTGGAGTTGCCTCTCTCACAAGGCGACCACTTAGTTTCGTCGAACACATACGGTTTCGAGTGGCATCGCCACAGATTTCAGAGAACAGTCGCTTCTCCTGGCACAGTATCGAACACTTAGTTTCAGATAGAACAATTAGTTTAAAATGGAACTAAGTTTCGCATCTGGAGTTTCCTCTCTCAAAAGGTCGACCACTTAGTTTCGTCGAAGACATACGCTTTCGAGTAGCATCGCCACAAATTTCAGGGAACAGGCGCTTCTCCTGGCACAGTATCGAACACTTAGTCTCAGTTAGACCAATTAATTTACAATGGAACGAAGTTTCGCATCTGGAGTTTCCTCTCTCACAAGGTCGACCACTTAGTTTCGTCGAACACATACGGTTTCGAGTGGTATCGCCAAAAATGTCGCCGAACGGGAGCTTCTCCTGGCACACTATCGAACACTTAGTTTCAGATAGAACAATTAGTTTTAAATGGAACTAAGTTTCGCAACCGGACTTTCCTCTCTCACAAGGTCGAACACCTATTTTCGTCGAACACATACGGTTTCGAGTAACATCGCCACAAATTTCAGGGAACAGGCGCTTCTCCTGGCACAGTATCGAACACTTAGTCTCAGTTAGACCAATTAATTTATAATGGAACGAAGTTTCGCATCTGGAGTTTCCTCTCTCACAAGGTAGACCACTTAGTTTCGTCGAACACATACGGTTTCGAGTAGCATCGCCACAGATTTCAGAGAACAAGCGCTTCTGCTGGCACATTATCGAACACAAAGTTTCAGAGAGAACAATTAGTTTAAAATGGAACTATGTTTCGCATTTGGAGTTTCCTCTCTCACAAGGTCGACCACTTAGTTTCGTCGAACACATACGTTTTCGAGTAGCATCGCCTCAGATTTCAGAGAACAAGCGCTTCTGCTGGAACATTATCGAACACTTAGTTTCAGAGAGAACAATTAGTATAAAATGGAACTATGTTTCGCATTTGGAGTTGCCTCTCTCACAAGGCGACCTCTTAGTTTCGTCGAACACATACGGTTTCCAGTGGCATCGCCACAGATTTCAGAGAACAGTCGCTTCTCCTGGCACAGTATCGAACACTTAGTTTCAGATAGAACAATTAGTTTAAAATGGAACTAAGTTTCGCATCTGGAGTTTTATCTCTCAAAAGGTCGACCACTTAGTTTCGTCGAACACATAGGGTTTCGAGTAGCATCGCCACTGATTTCAGAGAACAAGCGCTTCTGCTGGCACATTATCGAACACAAAGTTTCAGAGAGAACAATTAGTTTAAAATGGAACTATGTTTCGCATTTGGAGTTTCCTCTCTCACAAGGTCGACCACTTAGTTTCGTCGAACACATACGTTTTCGAGTAGCATCGCCACAGATTTCAGAGAACAAGCGCTTCTGCTGGAACATTATCGAACACTTAGTTTCAGAGAGAACAATTAGTTTAAAATGGAACTATGTTTCGCATTTGGAGTTGCCTCTCTCACAAGGCGACCTCTTAGTTTCGTCGAACACATACGGTTTCCAGTGGCATCGCCACAGATTTCAGAGAACAGGCGCTTCTCCTGGCACAGTATCGAACTCTTTCAGATAGAACAATTAGTTTAAAATGGAACTAAGTTTCGCATCTGGAGTTTCCTCTCCCACAAGGTCGACCACTTAGTTTCGTCGAACACATACGGTTTCGAGTGGCATCGCCACACATTTCAGAGAACAGGCGCTTCTCCTGGCACAGTATCGAACACTTAGTTTCAGATAGAACAATTAGTTTAAAATGGAACTAAGTTTCGCATCTGGAGTTTCCTCTCTCACAAGGTCGACCACTTAGTTTCGTCGAACACATACGCTTTCGAGTAGCTTCGCCACAGATTTCAGAGAACAGGCGTTTCTCCTGGCACACTATCGAACACTTAGTTTCAGATAGAACAATTAGTTTTAAATGGAACTAAGTTTCACAACCGGACTTTCCTCTCTCACAAGGTCGAGCACCTATTTTCGTCGAACACATACTGTTTCGAGTAACATCGCCACAAATTTCAGGGACCAGGCGCTTCTCCTGGCACAGTATCGAACACTTAGTCTCAGTTAGACCTATTAATTTATAATGGAACGAAGTTTCGCATCTGGAGTTTCCTCTCTCACAAGGTAGACCACTTAGTTTCGTCGAACACATACGGTTTCGAGTAGCATCGCCACAGATTTCAGAGAACAAGCGCTTCTGCTGGCACATTATCGAACACAAAGTTTCAGAGAGAACAATTGGTTTAAAATGGAACTATGTTTCGCATTAGGAGTTTCCTCTCTCACAATGTCGACCACTTAGTTTCGTCGAACACATACGTTTTCGAGTAGCATCGCCACAGGTTTCAGAGAACAGGCGCTTCTCCTGGCACAGTATCGAATACTTAGTTTCAGATAGAACAATTAATTTAAAATGGAACTATGTTTCGCATCTGGAGTTTCCTCTCTCACAAGGTCGACCACTTAGTTTCGTCGAACACATACGGTTTCGAGTGGCATCGCCACACATTTCAGAGAACAGGCGCTTCTCCTGGCACAGTATCGAACACTTAGTTTCAGATAGAACAATTAGTTTTAAATGGAACTAAGTTTCGCATCTGGAGTTTCTTCTCTCACAAGGCGACAACTCAGTTTCGTGGAACACATTCGGTTTCGAGTGGCATCGCTACACATTTCAGAGAACAGGCGGTTCTACTGGCACAGTATCGGAAACATAGTTTCAGATAGCACAATAAGAATAGAATGGAACTAAATTTCGCATCTGGAGTTTCCTCTCTCACAAGGTCGCCCACTTGGTTTTGTCGAACACATACGGTTGCGAGTCGCATCTTCACAGATTTCAGAGAGCAGGCGCTTCTCCTGGCACAGTATCGAACACTTTCAGATAGAACAATTAGTTTAAAATGGAACTAGGTTTCGCATCTGGAGTTTCCTCTCTCACAAGGTCGGCCACTTAGTTTCGTCGAACACATACGGTTTCGAGTAGCATCGCCAAAGATTTCAGAGAACAAGCGCTTCTGCTGGAACATTATCGAACACTTAGTTTCAGAGAGAACAATTAGTTTAAAATGGACCTATGTTTCGCACTTGGAGTTTCCTCTCTCACAAGTTCGACCACTTAGTTTCGTCAAACACATACAGTTTCGAGTGGCACCGCCACAGATTTCAGAGAAAAGGCGCTTCTCCTGGCACAGTATCGAACACTTAGTTTCAGATAGAATAATTAGTTTAAAATGGAACTAAGTTTCGCATCTGGAGCTTCCTCCCTCACAATGTCAATCACTTAGTTTCGTCGAGCACATACGGTTTCCAGTGGCATCGCCACAGATTTCAGAGAACAGTCGCTTCTCCTGGCACAGTATCGAACACTTAGTTTCAGATAGAACAATTTATTTAAAATGGAACTAAGTTTCGCATCTGGAGTTTCCTCTCTCACAAGGTCGACCACTTAGTTTCGTCGAACACATACGGTTTCGACTGGCATCGCCACAGATTTCAGAGAACAGGCGCTTCACCTGGCACACTATCGAACACTTAGTTTCAGATAGAACAATTAGTTTAAAATGGAACTAAATTTCGCATCTGGAGTTTCCTCTCTCACAAGGTCGACAACTTAGTTTCGTCGAACACATACGGTTTCGAGTAGCATCGCCACAGATTTCAGAGAACAGGCGCTTCTCCGGGCACAGTATCGAACACTTAGTTTCAGATAGAATAATTTGTTTAAAATGGAACTAAGTTTCGCATCTGGAGATTCCTCTCCCACAAGGTCGACCAACTAGTTTCGTTGAACACATACTGTATCGAGTAGCATCGCCACAGATTTCAGAGAGCAGGCGCTTCGCCTGGCACAGTATCGAACACTTTCAGATAGAGCAATTTGTTTAAAATGGAACTAAGTTTCACATCTGGAGATTCCTCTCCCACAAGGTCGACCAATTAGTTTGGTTGAACCCACACGGTTTCGAGTAGCATCGCCACAGATTTCAGAGAGCAGGCTCTTCGCCTGGCACAGTATCGAACACTTATTTCAGACAGAACAATTAGTTTAAAATGGAACTATATTTCGCATCTGTAGTGTCCTCTCTCACAAGATCAACCACTTAGTTTCGTCGAACACGTACGGTTTCGAGTGGCATCGCCACACATTTCAGAGAACAGGCGCTTCTCCTGGCACATTATCGAACACTTAGTTTCAGATAGAACAATTAGTTTAAAATGGAATTAAGTTTTGCATCTGGAGTTTCCTCTCCCACAAGGTCGACCACTTAGTTTCCTGGAACACATACGGTTTGGAGTAGCATCGTCACAGATTTCAGAGAACAGGCACTTCCCCTGGCACAGTATCGAACACTTAGTCTCAGATAGAACAATTAATTTAAATTGGAACTATGTTTCGCATCTGGATTATCCTCTCTCACAAGGTCGTCCACTTAGTTTCGTCGAACACATACGGTTTCGAGTGGCACCCCCACACATTTCAGAGAACAGGCGCTTCTCCTGCCACAGTATCGGACACATAGTTTCAGATAGAACAATTAGTTTAAAATTTTACTAAATTTCGCATCTGGAGTTTCCTCTCTCAAAAGGTGGACCACTTAGTTTAATCGAACACATACGGTTTCGAGTGGCATCGCCACAGATTTCAGAGAACAGGCGTTTCTGCTGGCACAGTATCGAACACTTAGTTTCAGATAGAACAATTAGTTTAAAATGGCACTAAGTTTCGCGTCTGGAGTTTCCTCTCTCACAAGGTCGGCCACTTAGTTTCGTTGAACACATACGGTTTCGAGTGGCATCGCCACAGATTTCAGAGAACAGGCGCTTCTCCTGGCACAGTATTCTACACTTAGTTTCAGTTAGAACAATTAGTTTAAATTGGAACAAAGCTTCGCATCTGGAGTTTCCTTTCCCACAAGGTCGACCACTTAGTTTCCTCGAACACATACGGTTTCGTGTAGCATCGCCACAGATTTCAGAGAACAGGCGCTTCTCCTGGCACAGTATCGAACACTTAGTTTCAGATAGAACAATTAATTTAAAATGGAACTAAGTGTCGCATCTGAAGATTCCTCTCTCACAAGGTCGACCACTTAGTTTCGCCGAACGCGTACGGTTTCGAGTGGCATCGCCACAGATTTCAGAGAACAGGCGCTTCTGCTGGCACAGTATCGAACACTTAGTTTCAGATAGAACAATTAGTTTAAAATGGCACTAAGTTTCGCGTCTGGAGTTTCCTCTCTCACAAGGTCGGCCACTTAGTTTCGTTGAACACATACGGTTTCGAGTGGCATCGCCACAGATTTCAGAGAACAGGCGCTTCTCCTGGCACAGTATTCTACACTTAGTTTCAGATAGAACAGTTAGTTTAAAATGGAACTAAGTTTCGCATCTGCAGTTCCCTCTCTCACAAGGTCGACAACTTAGTTTCGTCGAACTCATACGGTTTCGAGTAGCATCGCCACAGATTTCAGAGAACAGGCGTTTCTCCTGGCACACTGTCGAACACTTAGTTTCAGATAGAACAATTAGTTTTAAATGGAATTAAGTTTTGTATCTGGAGTTTCCTCTCCCACAAGGTCGACCACTTAGTTTCCTGGAACACATACGGCTTGGAGTAGCATCGTCACAGATTTCAGAGAACAGGCACTTCCCCTGGCACAGTATCGAACACTTAGTCTCAGATGGAACAATTAATTTAAATTGGAACTATGTTTCGCATCTGGAGTATCCTCTCTCACAAGGTCGTCCACTTAGTTTCGTCGAACACATACGGTTTCGAGTGGCATCGCCACACATTTCAGAGAACAGGCGCTTCTCCTGGCACACTATCTAACACTTAGTTTCAGATAGAACAATTAGTTTAAAATGGAACTATGTTTCGCATCTGAAGTTTACTCTCGCACAAGGTGGACCACTTAGTTTCGTCGAACACATACGGTTTCGAGTAGCATCGCCACAGATTTCAGAGAACATGCGCTTCTCCTGGCACACTATCTAACACTTAGTTTCAGATAGAACAATTAGTTTAAAATGGAAGTAAGTTTCGCATCTGGAGTTTCCTCTCTCACAAGCTCGACCACTTAGTTTCGTCGAACACATACGGTTTCGAGCGGCATCGCCGAACAGTTCAGAGAACAGGCGCTTCTCCTGGCACAGTATCGAACACTTAGTTTCAGATAGAACAATTAGTTTAAAATGGAACTAAGTTTCGCATCTGGAGTTTCCTCTCTCAGAAGGTGGACCACTTAGTTTCGTCGAACACATACGGTTTCGATTGGCATCGCCACAGATTTCAGAGAACAGGCGCTTCTCCTGGCATAGTATCGAACACTTAGTTTCAGAAGGAACAGTTAGTTTAAAATGTAACTGAGTTTCGCATCTGGAGTTTCCTCTCTCAAAAGGTCGAGCACTTAGTTTCGTCGAACACATACGGTTTCGAGTAGCATCGCCACAGATTTCAGAGAACAGGCGCTTCTCCTGGCATAGTATCGAACACTTAGTTTCAGAAGGAACAGTTAGTTTAAAATGTAACTGAGTTTCGCATCTGGAGTTTCCTCTCTCAAAAGGTCGACCACTTAGTTTCGTCGAACACATACGGTTTCGAGGGGCATCGCCACACAGTTCAGAGAACAGGCGCTTCTCCTGGCACAGTATCGAAAACTTAGTTTCAGATAGAACAATTAGTTTAAAATGGAACTATTTTCCGCATCTGGTGAATCCTCCCTCACAAGGTCAATCACTTAGTTTCGTCGAACACATACGGTTTCGAGTGGAATCGCCACAGATTTCAGAGAACAGGCGCTTCTCCTGGCACATTATCGAACACTTAGCTTCAGATAGAACAATTTGCTTAAAATGGAACTAAGTTCCGCATCTGGAGTTTCCTCTCCCACAAGGTCGACCACTTAGTTTCCTCGAACACATAAGGTTTCGAGTTGCATCGCCACAGATTTCAGAGAAAAGGCGCTTCTCCTGGCACAGTATCGAACACTTAGTTTCAGATGGAACATTTAGTTTAAAATTGAACTATGGTTCGCATCTGAAGTTTCCTCTCTAACAAGGTCGAGCACTTAGCTTCGCCGAACACATACGGTTTCGAGTGGCATCGCCACAGATTTCAGAGAACAGGCGCTTCTGCTGGCACAGTATCGAACACTTAGTTTCAGATAGAACAATTTGCTTAAAATGGAACTAAGTTTCGCATCTGGAGTTTCCTCTCCCACAAGGCCGACCGTTTAGTTTCCTCGAACACATACGGTTTCGAGTAGCATCGCCACAGATTTCAGAGACCAGGCGCTTCTCCTGGCACTGTATCGAACACTTAGTCTCAGATAGAACAATTAATTTAAAATGGACCTATGTTTCGCATTTGGAGTTTCCTCTCTCACAAGTTCGACCACTTCGTTTCGTCGAGCAGATACGGTTTCGAGTAGCATCGCCACAGATTTCAGAGAACTAGCGCTTCTCCTGGCACATTATCGACACTTAGTTTCAGATAGAACAATTAGTTTAAAATGGAACTAAGTTTCGCATCTGGAGTTTCCTCCCTCACAAGGTCGATCATTTAGATTCGTCGAACACATACGGTTTCGAGGAGCATCGCGACTGATTTCAGAGAACACGCGCTTCTCCTGGCACAGTATCGAACACTTAGTTTCAGATAGAACAATTAGTTTAAATGGAACTAAGTTTCGCATCTGGAGTTTCCTCTCTCACAAGGTCGGCCACTTAGTATCGTCGAAAACATACGGTTTCGAGTGGCATCGCCGCAAATTTCGCCGAACGGGAGCTTCTCCCGGCACAGTATCGACTACTTAGTTTCGCCGAACACATACGGTTTCGAGTGGCATCGCCACAGATTTCAGGGAACAGGCGCTTCTCCTGGCGCAGTATCGAACATTTAGATTCAGGTGGAACAGTTAGTTTTAAAAGAAACTAAGTTTCGCATCTGGAGTTTCTTCTCTCAAAAGGCGACCACTTAGTTTCGTCGAACACATACGGTTTCGAGTGGCATCGCCACAGATTTCAGAGAACAGGCGCTTATCCTGCCACAGTGTCGAACACTTGGTTTCAGATAGATCAATTAGTTTAAAATGGAACTATGTTTCGCATCTGGGGTTTCCTCTCTCACAAAGTCGACCACTTAGTTTCGTCGAAGACATACGGTTCCGAGTGGCAGCGCCACACATTTCAGAGAACAGGCGCTTCTCCTTAAACAGTATCGAACACTTAAGTTCAGATAGAACAATTAGTTTAAAATGGAACTATGTTTCGCATTTGGAGTTTACTCTCGCACAAGGTGGACCACTTAGTTTCGTCGAACACGTACGGTTTCGAGTAGCATCTCCACAGATTTCAGAGAACAGGCGCTTCCCCTGGCACACTATCGAACACTTAGTTTCAGATAGAACAATTAGTTTTAATTGGAACTATGTTTCTCATCTGGAGTTTCCTCTCTCACAATGTGGACGAATTAGTTTCCTCGAACACATACGGTTTCGAGTGGCATCGCCACAGATTTCAGAGTATAGGCGCTTCTCCTGGAACAGTATCGAACACTCAGTATCAAATAGAACAATTAGTTTAAAATGGAACAAAGTTTCGCATCTGGAGTTTCCTCTCTCAGAAGGTGGACCACTTAGTTTCGTCGAACACATACGGTTTCGAGTAGCATCGCCACAGATTTCAGAGAACATGCGCTTCTCCTGGCACACTATCTAACACTTAGTTTCAGATAGAACAATTAGTTTAAAATGGAACTATGTTTCGCATCTGAAGTTTACTCTCGCACAAGGTGGACCACTTAGTTTCGTCGAACACATACGGTTTCGAGTAGCATCGCCACAGATTTCAGAGAACATGCGCTTCTCCTGGCACACTATCTAACACTTAGTTTCAGATAGAACAATTAGTTTAAAATGGAAGTAAGTTTCGCATCTGGAGTTTCCTCTCTCACAAGCTCGACCACTTAGTTTCGTCGAACACATACGGTTTCGAGCGGCATCGCCGAACAGTTCAGAGAACAGGCGCTTCTCCTGGCACAGTATCGAACACTTAGTTTCAGATAGAACAATTAGTTTAAAATGGAACTAAGTTTCGCATCTGGAGTTTCCTCTCTCAGAAGGTGGACCACTTAGTTTCGTCGAACACATACGGTTTCGATTGGCATCGCCACAGATTTCAGAGAACAGGCGCTTCTCCTGGCATAGTATCGAACACTTAGTTTCAGAAGGAACAGTTAGTTTAAAATGTAACTGAGTTTCGCATCTGGAGTTTCCTCTCTCAAAAGGTCGACCACTTAGTTTCGTCGAACACATACGGTTTCGAGTAGCATCGCCACAGATTTCAGAGAACAGGCGCTTCTCCTGGCATAGTATCGAACACTTAGTTTCAGAAGGAACAGTTAGTTTAAAATGTAACTGAGTTTCGCATCTGGAGTTTCCTCTCTCAAAAGGTCGACCACTTAGTTTCGTCGAACACATACGGTTTCGAGTAGCATCGCCACAGATTTCAGAGAACAGGCGCTTCTCCTGGCACAGTATCGAGAACTTAGTTTCGGATAGAACAATTAGTTTAAAATGGAACTAAGTTTCGCATCTGGAGTTTCCTCTCTCACAAGGTCGACCACTTAGTTTCGTCGAACACATACGGTTTCGAGTAGCATCGCCACAGATTTCAGAGAACAGGCGCTTCTCCTGGCACAGTATCGAAAACTTAGTTTCGGATAGAACAATTAGTTTAAAATGGAACTAAGAGTCGCATCTGGAGTTTGCTCTCTCACAAGGTCGGCCACTTAGTTTCGTCGAACACATACGGTTTCGAGCGGCATTGCCGAGCAGTTCAGAGAACAGGCGCTTCTCCTGGCACAGTATCGAACACTTAGTTTCAGATAGAACAATTAGTTTAAAATGGAACTAAGTTTCGCATCTGGAGTTTCCTCTCTCAGAAGGTGGACCACTTAGTTTCGTCGAACACATACGGTTTCGATTGGCATCGCCACAGATTTCAGAGAACAGGCGCTTCTCCTGGCATAGTATCGAACACTTAGTTTCAGAAGGAACAGTTAGTTTAAAATGTAACTGAGTTTCGCATCTGGAGTTTCCTCTCTCAAAAGGTCGACCACTTAGTTTCGTCGAACACATACGGTTTCGAGTAGCATCGCCACAGATTTCAGAGAACAGGCGCTTCTCCTGGCATAGTATCGAACACTTAGTTTCAGAAGGAACAGTTAGTTTAAAATGTAACTGAGTTTCGCATCTGGAGTTTCCTCTCTCAAAAGGTCGACCACTTAGTTTCGTCGAACACATACGGTTTCGAGTAGCATCGCCACAGATTTCAGAGAACAGGCGCTTCTCCTGGCACAGTATCGAGAACTTAGTTTCGGATAGAACAATTAGTTTAAAATGGAACTAAGTTTCGCATCTGGAGTTTCCTCTCTCACAAGGTCGACCACTTAGTTTCGTCGAACACATACGGTTTCGAGTAGCATCGCCACAGATTTCAGAGAACATGCGCTTCTCCTGGCACACTATCTAACACTTAGTTTCAGATAGAACAATTAGTTTAAAATGGAAGTAAGTTTCGCATCTGGAGTTTCCTCTCTCACAAGCTCGACCACTTAGTTTCGTCGAACACATACGGTTTCGAGCGGCATCGCCGAACAGTTCAGAGAACAGGCGCTTCTCCTGGCACAGTATCGAACACTTAGTTTCAGATAGAACAATTAGTTTAAAATGGAACTAAGTTTCGCATCTGGAGTTTCCTCTCTCAGAAGGTGGACCACTTAGTTTCGTCGAACACATACGGTTTCGATTGGCATCGCCACAGATTTCAGAGAACAGGCGCTTCTCCTGTCATAGTATCGAACACTTAGTTTCAGAAGGAACAGTTAGTTTAAAATGTAACTGAGTTTCGCATCTGGAGTTTCCTCTCTCAAAAGGTCGACCACTTAGTTTCGTCGAACACATACGGTTTCGAGTAGCATCGCCACAGATTTCAGAGAACAGGCGGTTCTCCTGGCATAGTATCGAACACTTAGTTTCAGAAGGAACAGTTAGTTTAAAATGTAACTGAGTTTCGCATCTGGAGTTTCCTCTCTCAAAAGGTCGACCACTTAGTTTCGTCGAACACATACGGTTTCGAGTAGCATCGCCACAGATTTCAGAGAACAGGCGCTTCTCCTGGCACAGTATCGAGAACTTAGTTTCGGATAGAACAATTAGTTTAAAATGGAACTAAGTTTCGCATCTGGAGTTTCCTCTCTCACAAGGTCGACCACTTAGTTTCGTCGAACACATACGGTTTCGAGTAGCATCGCCACAGATTTCAGAGAACAGGCGCTTCTCCTGGCACAGTATCGAAAACTTAGTTTTGGATAGAACAATTAGTTTAAAATGGAACTAAGAGTCGCATCTGGAGTTTCCTCTCTCACAAGGTCGGCCACTTAGTTTCGTCGAACACATACGGTTTCGAGCGGCATTGCCGAACAGTTCAGAGAACAGGCGCTTCTCCTGGCACAGTATCGAACACTTAGTTTCAGATAGAACAATTAGTTTACAATGTTACTATGTTTCGCATCTGGAGTTTCCTCTCTCACAAGCTCGACCACTTAGTTTCGTCGAACACATACGGTTTCGTATGGCATCGCCGAACAGTTCAGAGAACAGGCGCTTCTCCTGGCACAGTATCGAACACTTAGTTTCAGATAGAACAATTAGTTTAAAATGGAACTAAGTTTCGCATCTGGAGTTTCCTCTCTCAGAAGGTGGACCACCTAGTTTCGTCGAACACATACGCTTTCGAGTAGCATCGCCACAGATTTCAGAGAACAGGCGCCTCTCCTGGCACAGTATCGAAAACTTAGTTTCGGATAGAACAATTAGTTTAAAATGGAACTAAGAGTCGCATCTGGAGTTTCCTCTCTCACAAGGTCGACCGCTTAGTTTCGAAGAACACATACGGTTTCGAGTAGCATCGCCACAGATTTCAGAGAACGGGCGCTTCTCCTGGCACAGTATCGAACACCTAATATCATATAGAACAATTATTTTAAAATGGAATTAAGTTTCGCATTTGGAGTTTCCTCTCTCACAAGGTCGACAACTTAGTTTCGTCGAACAAATACGGTTTCGAGTGGCATCGCCACAGATTTCAGAGAACAGACGCTTCTACTGGCACAGTATCGAACACTTAGTATCAGATGGAACAATTAGTTTAAAATGGAACTATGTGTCGCATCTGAAGTTTCCTCTCTCACAAGCTGGACCACTTAGTTTCGTCGAACACATACGGTTTCGAGTGGCATCGCCACAGATTTCAGAGAACAGGCGCTTCTCCTGGCACAGTATAGAACACTTAGTTTCAGATAGAACAATTAGTTTAAAAAGGAACTAAGTTTCGCTGTTGGAATTTCCTCTCTCACAAGGTCGACCACTTAGTTTCGTCGAACACATACGGTTTCGAGTGGCATCGCCACAGATTTCAGCGAACAGGCGCTTCTCCTGGCACAGTATCGAACACTTAGTTTCAGATGGAACAATTAGTTTAAAATGGAAGTAAGTTTCGCATCTGCAGTTTCCTCTCTCACAAGGTCGACCACTTAGTTTCGTCGAACACATACGGTTTCGAGTAGCATCGCCACCGATTTCAGAGAACAGACGCTTCTCCTGGCACAGTATCGAACACTTAGTATCAGATGGAACAATTAGTTTAAAATGGAACTATGTGTCGCATCTGAAGTTTCCTCTCTCACAAGCTGGACCACTTAGTTTCGTCGAACACATACGGTTTCGAGCGGCATCGCCGAACAGTTCAGAGAACAGGCGCTTCTCCTGGCACAGTATCGAACACCTAGTTTCAGATAGAACAATTAGTTTACAATGTAACTATGTTTCGCATCTGGAGTTTCCTCTCTCACAAGCTCGACCACTTAGTTTCGTCGAACACATACGGTTTCGAGCAGAATCGCCACCGATTTCAGAGAACAGACGCTTCTCCTGGCACAGTATCGAACACTTAGTATCAGATGGAACAATTAGTTTAAAATGGAACTATGTTTCGCATCTGAAGTTTCCTCTCTCACAAGCTGGACCACTTAGTTTCGTCGAACACATACGGTTTCGAGCGGCATCGCCGAACAGTTCAGAGAACAGGCGCTTCACCTGGCACAGTATCGAACACCTAGTTTCAGATAGAACAATTAGTTTACAATGTAACTATGTTTCGCATCTGCAGTTTCCTCTCTCACAAGGTCGACCACTTAGTTTCGTCGAACACATACGGTTTCGAGGAGCATCGCCACCGATTTCAGAGAACAGACGCTTCTCCTGGCACAGTATCGAACACTTAGTATCAGATGGAACAATTAGTTTAAAATGGAACTATGTTTCGCATCTGAAGTTTCCTCTCTCACAAGCTGGACCACTTAGTTTCGTCAAACACATACGGTTTCGAGCGGCATCGCCGAACAGTTCAGAGAACAGGCGCTTCTCCTGGCACAGTATCGAACACTTAGTTTCAGATAGAACAATTAGTTTAAAAAGGAACTAAGTTTCGCTGCTGGCATTTCCTCTCTCACAAGGTCGACCACTTAGTTTCGTCGAACACATACGGTTTCGAGTGGCATCGCCACAGATTTCAGAGAACAGGCGCTTCTCCTGGCACAGTATCGAACACTTAGTTTCAGATGGAACAATTAGTTTAAAATGGAAGTAAGTTTCGCATCTGCAGTTTCCTCTCTCACAAGGTCGACCACTTAGTTTCGTCGCACACATACGGTTTCGATTGGCATCGCCACAGATTTCAGAGAACAGGCGCTTCTCCTGGCATAGTATCGAACACTTAGTGTCAGAAGGAACAGTTAGTTTAAAATGTAACTAAGTTTCGCATCTGGAGTTTCCTCTCTCAAAAGGTCGACCACTTAGTTTCGTCGAACACATACGGTTTCGAGTGGCATCGCCACAGATTTCAGAGGACAGGCGCTTCTCCTGGCACAGTATCGAACACTTAGTTTCAGATTGAACAATTAGTTTAAAATGGAATTAAGTTTCGCATCTGCAGTTTCCTCTCTCACAAGGTCGACCACTTAGTTTCGTCGAACACATACGGTTTCGAGTAGCATCGCCACCGATTTCAGAGAACAGACGCTTCTCCTGGCACAGTATCGAACACTTAGTATCAGATGGAACAATTAGTTTAAAATGGAACTATGTGTCGCATCTGAAGTTTCCTCTCTCACAAGCTGGACCACTTAGTTTCGTCGAACACATACGGTTTCGAGCGGCATCGCCGAACAGTTCAGAGAACAGGCGCTTCTCCTGGCACACTATCGAACACTCAGTATCAGATAGAACAATTAGTGAGAATGGAACAAAGCTTCGCATCTGGAGTTTCCTCTCTCACAAGGTCGACCACTTAGTTTCGTCGATCACATACGGTTTCGAGTAGCATCGCCACAGATTTCAGAGAACAGGCGCTTCTCCTGGCACAGTATCGAACACTTAGTTTCAGATAGAACAATTAGTTTAAAATGGAACTATGTTTCGCATCTGAAGTTTCCTCTCTGACAAGGTCGACCACTTAGTTTCGTCGAACACATACTGTTTCGATTGGCATCGCCACAGATTTCAGAGAACAGGCGCTTCTCCTGGCATAGTATCGAACACTTAGTGTCAGAAGGAACAGTTAGTTTAAAATGTAACTAAGTTTCGCATCTGGAGTTTCCTCTCTCAAAAGGTCGACCACTTCGTTTCGTCGAACACATACGGTTTCGAGTGGCATCGCCACAGATTTCAGAGAACATGCGCTTCTCCTGGCACACTATCGAACACTTAGTATCAGATAGAACAATTAGTTAGAATGGAACAAAGCTTCGCATCTGGAGTTGCCTCTCTCACAAGGCCGACCACTTAGTTTCGTCGAACACATACGGTTTCGAGCGGCATCGCCGAACAGTTCAGAGAACAGGCGCTTCTCCTGGCACAGTATCGAACACTTAGTTTCAGATAGAACAATTAGTTTACAATGTAACTATGTTTCGCATCTGGAGTTTCCTCTCTCACAAGCTCGACCACTTAGTTTCGTCGAACACATACGGTTTCGAGCGGCATCGCCGAACAGTTCAGAGAACAGGCGCTTCTCCTGGCACAGTATCGAACACTTAGTTTCAGATAGAACAATTAGTTTAAAATGGAACTAAGTTTCGCATCTGGAGTTTCCTCTCTCAGAAGGTGGACCACCTAGTTTCGTCGAACACATACGCTTTCGAGTAGCATCGCCACAGATTTCAGAGAACAGGCGCCTCTCCTGGCACAGTATCGAAAACTTAGTTTCGGATAGAACAATTAGTTTAAAATGGAACTAAGTTTCGCATCTGGTGTTTCCTCTCTCAGAAGGTGGACCACTTAGTTTCGTCGAACACATATGGTTTCGAGTAGCATCGCCACAGATTTCAGAGAACATGCGCTTCTCCTGGCACACTATCGAACACTTAGTATCAGATAGAACAATTAGTTAGAATGGAACAAAGCTTCGCATCTGGAGTTTCCTCTCTCACAAGGTCGACCACTTAGTTTCGTCGATCACATATGGTTTCGAGTAGCATCGCCACAGATTTCAGAGAACAGGCGCCTCTCCTGGCACAGTATCGAACACTTAGTATCAGATAGAACAATTAGTTTAAAATGGAACTGAGTTTCGCATCTGGAGTTTCCTCTCTCACAAGGTCGACCAGTTAGTTTCGTCGAACACATACGGTTTCGAGTGACATCACCACAGATTTCAGAGAACAGGCGCTTCTCCTGGCACAGTATCGAACACTTAGTTTCAGATAGAACAATTAGTTTAAAATGGAAGTAAGTTTCGCATCTGCAGTTGCCTCTCTCACAAGGTCGACAACTTAGTTTCGTCGAAGACATACGGTTTCGAGTAGCATCGCCACCGATTTCAGAGAACTGACGCTTCTCCTGGCACAGTATCGAACACTTAGTATCAGATAGAACAATTAGTTTAAAATGGAACTATGTTTCGCATCTGAAGTTTCCTCTCTCACAAGGTCGACCACTTAGTTTCGTCGAACACATACGGTTTCGATTGGAATCGCCACAGATTTCAGAGAACAGGCGCTTCTCCTGGCATAGTATCGAACACTTAGTTTCAGAAGGAACAGTTAGTTTAAAATGTAACTAAGTTTCGCAACTGGAGTTTCCTCTCTCAAAAGGTCGACCACTTAGTTTCGTCGAACACATACGGTTTCGAGTGGCATCGCCACAGATTTCAGAGAACAGGCGCTTCTCCTCTGCACAGTATCGAACACTTAGTTTCAGATTGAACAATTAGTTTAAAATGGAAGTAAGTTTCGCATCTGCAGTTTCCTCTCTCAGAAGGTGGACCACTTAGTTTCGTCGAACACATACGGTTTCGAGTAGCATCGCCACAGATTTCAGAGAACATGCGCTTCTCCTGGCACACTATCGAACACTTAGTATCAGATAGAACAATTAGTTAGAATGGAACAAAGCTTCGCATCTGGAGTTGCCTCTCTCACAAGGCCGACCACTTAGTTTCGTCGAACACATACGGTTTCGAGCGGCATCGCCGAACAGTTCAGAGAACAGGCGCTTCTCCTGGCACAGTATCGAACACTTAATATCATATAGAACAATTATTTTAAAATGGAATTAAATTTCGCATTTGGAGTTTCCTCTCTCACAAGGTCGACAACTTAGTTTCGTCGAACAAATACCGTTTCGAGTAGCATCGCCACCGATTTCAGAGAACTGACGCTTCTCCTGGCACAGTATCGAACACTTAGTATCAGATAGAACAATTAGTTTAAAATGGAACTATGTTTCGCATCTGAAGTTTCCTCCCTCACAAGGTCGACCACTTAGTTTCGTCGAACACATACGGTTTCGAGTAGCATCGCCACAGATTTCAGAGAACATGCGCGTCTCCTGGCACACTATCGAACACTTAGTATCAGATAGAACAATTAGTTAGAATGGAACAAAGCTTCGCATCTGGGGTTTCCTCTCTCACAAGGTCGACCACTTAGTTTCGTCGATCACATACGGTTTCGAGTAGCATCGCCACAGGTTTCAGAGAACAGGCGCCTCTCCTGGCACAGTATCGAACACTTAGTATCAGATAGAACAATTAGTTTAAAATGGAAATATGTTTCGCATCTGAAGTTTCCTCTCTCACAAGGTCGACCACTTAGTTTCGTCGAACACATACTGTTTCGATTGGCATCGCCACAGATTTCAGAGAACAGGCGCTTCTCCTGGCATAGTATCGAACACTTAGTGTCAGAAGGAACAGTTAGTTTAAAATGGAACTATGTGTCGCATCTGAAGTTTCCTCTCTCACAAGCTGGACCACTTAGTTTCGTCGAACACATACGGTTTCGAGCGGCATCGCCGAACAGTTCAGAGAACAGGCGCTTCTCCTGGCACAGTATCGAACACTTAGTTTCAGATAGAACAATTAGTTTAAAATGGAAGAAAGTTTCGCATCTGCAGTTGCCTCTCTCACAAGGTCGACAACTTAGTTTCGTCGAAGACATACGGTTTCGAGTAGCATCGCCACCGATTTCAGAGAACTGACGCTTCTCCTGGCACAGTATCGAACACTTAGTTTCAGATAGAACAATTAGTTTAAAATGGAAGAAAGTTTCGCATCTGCAGTTGCCTCTCTCACAAGGTCGACAACTTAGTTTCGTCGAAGACATACGGTTTCGAGTAGCATCGCCACCGATTTCAGAGAACTGACGCTTCTCCTGGCACAGTATCGAACACTTAGTATCAGATAGAACAATTAGTTTAAAATGGAACTATGTTTCGCATCTTAAGTTTCCTCTCTCACAAGGTCGACCACTTAGTTTCGTCGAACACATACGGTTTCGATTGGAATCGCCACAGATTTCAGAGAACAGGCGCTTCTCCTGGCATAGTATCGAACACTTAGTTTCAGAAGGAACAGTTAGTTTAAAATGTAACTAAGTTTCGCAACTGGAGTTTCCTCTCTCAAAAGGTCGACCACTTAGTTTCGTCGAACACATACGGTTTCGAGTGGCATCGCCACAGATTTCAGAGAATAGGCGCTTCTCCTGGCACACTATCGAACACTTAGTATCAGATAGAACAATTAGTTAGAATGGAACAAAGCTTCGCATCTGGAGTTGCCTCTCTCACAAGGCCGACCACTTAGTTTCGTCGAACACATACGGTTTCGAGCGGCATCGCCGAACAGTTCAGAGAACAGGCGCTTCTCCTGGCACAGTATCGAACACTTAGTTTCAGATAGAACAATTAGTTTACAATGTAACTATGTTTCGCATCTGGAGTTTCCTCTCTCACAAGCTCGACCACTTAGTTTCGTCGAACACATACGGTTTCGAGCGGCATCGCCGAACAGTTCAGAGAACAGGCGCTTCTCCTGGCACAGTATCGAACACTTAGTTTCAGATAGAACAATTAGTTTAAAATGGAACTAAGTTTCGCATCTGGAGTTTCCTCTCTCAGGAGGTGGACCACCTAGTTTCGTCGAACACATACGCTTTCGAGTAGCATCGCCACAGATTTCAGAGAACAGGCGCCTCTCCTGGCACAGTATCGAAAACTTAGTTTCGGATAGAACAATTAGTTTAAAATGGAACTAAGTTTCGCATCTGGTGTTTCCTCTCTCAGAAGGTGGACCACTTAGTTTCGTCGAACACATATGGTTTCGAGTAGCATCGCCACAGATTTCAGAGAACATGCGCTTCTCCTGGCACACTATCGAACACTTAGTATCAGATAGAACAATTAGTTAGAATGGAACAAAGCTTCGCATCTGGAGTTTCCTCTCTCACAAGGTCGACCACTTAGTTTCGTCGATCACATATGGTTTCGAGTAGCATCGCCACAGATTTCAGAGAACAGGCGCCTCTCCTGGCACAGTATCGAACACTTAGTATCAGATAGAACAATTAGTTTAAAATGGAACTGAGTTTCGCATCTGGAGTTTCCTCTCTCACAAGGTCGACCAGTTAGTTTCGTCGAACACATACGGTTTCGAGTGACATCACCACAGATTTCAGAGAACAGGCGCTTCTCCTGGCACAGTATCGAACACTTAGTTTCAGATAGAACAATTAGTTTAAAATGGAAGTAAGTCTCGCATCTGCAGTTGCCTCTCTCACAAGGTCGACAACTTAGTTTCGTCGAAGACATACGGTTTCGAGTAGCATCGCCACCGATTTCAGAGAACTGACGCTTCTCCTGGCACAGTATCGAACACTTAGTATCAGATAGAACAATTAGTTTAAAATGGAACTATGTTTCGCATCTGAAGTTTCCTCTCTCACAAGGTCGACCTCTTAGTTTCGTCGAACACATACGGTTTCGATTGGAATCGCCACAGATTTCAGAGAACAGGCGCTTCTCCTGGCATAGTATCGAACACTTAGTGTCAGAAGGAACAGTTAGTTTAAAATGTAACTAAGTTTCGCATCTGGAGTTTCCTCTCTCAAAAGGTCGACCACTTAGTTTCGTCGAACACATACGGTTTCGAGTGGCATCGCCACAGATTTCAGAGAACAGGCGCTTCTCCTGGCACAGTATCGAACACTTAGTTTCAGATTGAACAATTAGTTTAAAATGGAATTAAGTTTCGCATCTGCAGTTTCCTCTCTCACAAGGTCGACCACTTAGTTTCGTCGAACACATACGGTTTCGAGTAGCATCGCCACCGATTTCAGAGAACAGACGCTTCTCCTGGCACAGTATCGAACACTTAGTATCAGATGGAACAATTAGTTTAAAATGGAACTATGTGTCGCATCTGAAGTTTCCTCTCTCACAAGCTGGACCACTTAGTTTCGTCGAACACATACGGTTTCGAGCGGCATCGCCGAACAGTTCAGAGAACAGGCGCTTCTCCTGGCACAGTATCGAACACTTAGTTTCAGATAGAACAATTAGTTTTCAATGTAACTATGTTTCGCATCTGGAGTTTCCTCTCTCACAAGCTCGACCACTTAGTTTCGTCGAACACATACGGTTTCGAGCAGCATCGCCACAGATTTCAGAGAACAGGCGCTTCTCCTGGCACAGTATCGAACACTTAGTTTCAGATAGAACAATTAGTTTACAATGTAACTATGTTTCGCATCTGGAGTTTCCTCTCTCACAAGCTCGACCACTTAGTTTCGTCGAACATATACGGTTTCGAGTGGCATCGCCACAGATTTCAGAGAACAGGCGCTTCTCCTGGCACAGTATCGAACACTTAGTTTCATGTAGAACAATTAGTTTAAAATGCAACTATGTTTCGCATCTGGAATTTCCTCTCTCACAAGGTCGGCCACTTAGTTTCGTCGAACACATACGGTTTCGAGTAGCATCGCCACAGATTTCAGACAACGGGCGCTTCTCCTGGCACAGTATCGAACACTTAATATCATATAGAACAATTATTTTAAAATGGAATTCAGTTTCGCATTTGGAGTTTCCTCTCTCACAAGGTCGACAACTTAGTTTCGTCGAACAAATACGGTTTCGAGTGGCATCGCCACAGATTTCAGTGAACAGACGCTTCTACTGGCACAGTATCGAACACATAGTTTCAAATAGAACAATTAGTTTAAAATGGAAATAAGTTTCGCTGCTGGAGTTTCCTCTCTCACAAGGTCGACCACTTAGTTTCGTCGAACACATACGGTTTCGAGTGGCATCGCCACAGATTTCAGAGAACAGGCGCTTCTCCTGGCACAGTATCGAACACTTAGTTTCAGATGGAACAATTAGTTTAAAATGGAAGTAAGTTTCGCATCTGGAGTTTCCTCTCTCAAAAGGTCGACCACTTAGTTTCGTCGAACACATACGGTTTCGAGTGGCATCGCCACAGATTTCAGAGAACAGGCGCTTCTCCTGGCACAGTATCGAACACTTAGTTTCAGATTGAACAATTAGTTTAAAATGGAATTAATTTTCGCATCTGCAGTTTCCTCTCTCACAAGGTCGACCACTTAGTTTCGTCGAACACATACGGTTTCGAGTAGCATCGCCACCGATTTCAGAGAACAGACGCTTCTCCTGGCACAGTATCGAACACTTAGTATCAGATGGAACAATTAGTTTAAAATGGAACTATGTGTCGCATCTGAAGTTTCCTCTCTCACAAGCTGGACCACTTAGTTTCGTCGAACACATACGGTTTCGAGCGGCATCGCCGAACAGTTCAGAGAACAGGCGCTTCTCCTGGCACAGTATCGAACACTTAGTTTCAGATAGAACAATTAGTTTTCAATGTAACTATGTTTCGCATCTGGAGTTTCCTCTCTCACAAGCTCGACCACTTAGTTTCGTCGAACACATACGGTTTCGAGCAGCATCGCCACAGATTTCAGAGAACAGGCGCTTCTCCTGGCACAGTATCGAACACTTAGTTTCAGATAGAACAATTAGTTTACAATGTAACTATGTTTCGCATCTGGAGTTTCCTCTCTCACAAGCTCGACCACTTAGTTTCGTCGAACATATACGGTTTCGAGTGGCATCGCCACAGATTTCAGAGAACAGGCGCTTCTCCTGGCACAGTATCGAACACTTCGTTTCATGTAGAACAATTAGTTTAAAATGCAACTATGTTTCGCATCTGGAATTTCCTCTCTCACAAGGTCGGCCACTTAGTTTCGTCGAACACATACGGTTTCGAGTAGCATCGCCACAGATTTCAGACAACGGGCGCTTCTCCTGGCACAGTATCGAACACTTAATATGATATAGAACAATTATTTTAAAATGGAATTCAGTTTCGCATTTGGAGTTTCCTCTCTCACAAGGTCGACAACTTAGTTTCGTCGAACAAATACGGTTTCGAGTGGCATCGCCACAGATTTCAGTGAACAGACGCTTCTACTGGCACAGTATCGAACACATAGTTTCAAATAGAACAATTAGTTTAAAATGGAAATAAGTTTCGCTGCTGGAGTTTCCTCTCTCACAAGGTCGACCACTTAGTTTCGTCGAACACATACGGTTTCGAGTGGCATCGCCACAGATTTCAGAGAACAGGCGCTTCTCCTGGCACAGTATCGAATACTTAGTTTCAGATTGAACAATTAGTTTAAAATGGAAGTAAGTTTCGCATCTGGAGTTTCCTCTCTCAAAAGGTCGACCACTTAGTTTCGTCGAACACATACGGTTTCGAGTGGCATCGCCACAGATTTCAGAGAACAGGCGCTTCTCCTGGCACAGTATCGAACACTTAGTTTCAGATTGAACAATTAGTTTAAAATGGAATTAAGTTTCGCATCTGCAGTTTCCTCTCTCACAAGGTCGACCACTTAGTTTCGTCGAACACATACGGTTTCGAGTAGCATCGCCACCGATTTCAGAGAACAGACGCTTCTCCTGGCACAGTATCGAACACTTAGTATCAGATAGAACAATTAGTTTAAAATGGAACTATGTTTCGCATCTGAAGTTTCCTCTCTCACAAGCTGGACCACTTAGTTTCGTCGAACACATACGGTTTCGAGCGGCATCGCCGAACAGTTCAGAGAACAGGCGCTTCTCCTGGCACAGTATCGAACACTTAGTTTCAGATAGAACAATTAGTTTTCAATGTAACTATGTTTCGCATCTGGAGTTTCCTCTCTCACAAGCTCGACCACTTAGTTTCGTCGAACACATACGGTTTCGAGTAGCATCGCCACAGATTTCAGAGAACATGCGCTTCTCCTGGCACACTATCGAACACTTAGTATCAGATAGAACAATTAGTTAGAATGGAACAAAGCTTCGCATCTGGAGTTGCCTCTCTGACAAGGCCGACCACTTAGTTTCGTCGAACACATACGGTTTCGAGCGGCATCGCCGAACAGTTCAGAGAACAGGCGCTTCTCCTGGCACAGTATCGAACACTTAGTTTCAGATAGAACAATTAGTTTACAATGTAACTATGTTTCGCATCTGGAGTTTCCTCTCTCACAAGCTCGACCACTTAGTTTCGTCGAACACATACGGTTTCGAGTGGCATCGCCACAGATTTCAGAGAACAGACGCTTCTACTGGCACAGTATCGAACACATTGTTTCAGATAGACCAATTAGTTTAAAAAGGAACTAAGTTTCGCTGCTGGAATTTCCTCTCTCACAAGGTCGACCACTTAGTTTCGTCGAACACATACGGTTTCGAGTGGCATCGCCACAGATTTCAGAGAACAGGCGCTTCTCCTGGCACAGTATCGAACACTTAGTTTCAGATGGAACAATTAGTTTAAAATGGAAGTAAGTTTCGCATCTGCAGTTTCCTCTCTCACAAAGTCGACCACTTAGTTTCGTCGAACACATACGGTTTCGAGCGGCATCGCCGAACAGTTCAGAGAACAGGCGCTTCTCCTGGCACAGTATCGAACACTTAGTTTCAGATAGAACAATTAGTTTACAATGTAACTATGTTTCGCATCTGGAGTTTCCTCTCTCACAAGCTCGACCACTTAGTTTCGTCGAACACATACGGTTTCGAGTGGCATCGCCACAGATTTCAGAGAACAGACGCTTCTACTGGCACAGTATCGAACACATTGTTTCAGATAGAACAATTAGTTTAAAAAGGAACTAAGTTTCGCTGCTGGAATTTCCTCTCTCACAAGGTCGACCACTTAGTTTCGTCGAACACATACGGTTTCGAGTGGCATCGCCACAGATTTCAGAGAACAGGCGCTTCTCCTGGCACAGTATCGAACACTTAGTTTCAGATGGAACAATTAGTTTAAAATGGAAGTAAGTTTCGCATCTGCAGTTTCCTCTCTCACAAGGTCGACCACTTAGTTTCGTCGAACACATACGGTTTCGATTGGCATCGCCACAGATTTCAGAGAACAGGCGCTTCTCCTGGCATAGTATCGAACACTTAGTGTCAGAAGGAACAGTTAGTTTAAAATGTAACTAAGTTTCGCATCTGGAGTTTCCTCTCTCAAAAGGTCGACCACTTAGTTTCGTCGAACACATACGGTTTCGAGTGGCATCGCCACAGATTTCAGAGAACAGGCGCTTCTCCTGGCACAGTATCGAACACTTAGTTTCAGATTGAACAATTAGTTTTAAATGGAATTAAGTTTCGCATCTGCAGTTTCCTCTCTCACAAGGTCGACCACTTAGTTTCGTCGAACACATACGGTTTCGAGTAGCATCGCCACCGATTTCAGAGAACAGACGCTTCTCCTGGCACAGTATCGAACACTTAGTATCAGATGGAACAATTAGTTTAAAATGGAACTATGTGTCGCATCTGAAGTTTCCTCTCTCACAAGCTGGACCACTTAGTTTCGTCGAACACATACGGTTTCGAGCGGCATCGCCGAACAGTTCAGAGAACAGGCGCTTCTCCTGGCACAGTATCGAACACTTAGTTTCAGATAGAACAATTAGTTTTCAATGTAACTATGTTTCGCATCTGGAGTTTCCTCTCTCACAAGCTCGACCACTTAGTTTCGTCGAACACATACGGTTTCGAGCAGCATCGCCACAGATTTCAGAGAACAGGCGCTTCTCCTGGCACAGTATCGAACACTTAGTTTCAGATAGAACAATTAGTTTACAATGTAACTATGTTTCGCATCTGGAGTTTCCTCTCTCACAAGCTCGACCACTTAGTTTCGTCGAACATATACGGTTTCGAGTGGCATCGCCACAGATTTCAGAGAACAGGCGCTTCTCCTGGCACAGTATCGAACACTTAGTTTCATGTAGAACAATTAGTTTAAAATGCAACTATGTTTCGCATCTGGAATTTCCTCTCTCACAAGGTCGGCCACTTAGTTTCGTCGAACACATACGGTTTCGAGTAGCATCGCCACAGATTTCAGACAACGGGCGCTTCTCCTGGCACAGTATCGAACACTTAATATGATATAGAACAATTATTTTAAAATGGAATTCAGTTTCGCATTTGGAGTTTCCTCTCTCACAAGGTCGACAACTTAGTTTCGTCGAACAAATACGGTTTCGAGTGGCATCGCCACAGATTTCAGTGAACAGACGCTTCTACTGGCACAGTATCGAACACATAGTTTCAAATAGAACAATTAGTTTAAAATGGAAATAAGTTTCGCTGCTGGAGTTTCCTCTCTCACAAGGTCGACCACTTAGTTTCGTCGAACACATACGGTTTCGAGTGGCATCGCCACAGATTTCAGAGAACAGGCGCTTCTCCTGGCACAGTATCGAACACTTAGTTTCAGATAGAACAATTAGTTTACAATGTAACTATGTTTCGCATCTGGAGTTTCCTCTCTCACAAGCTCGACCACTTAGTTTCGTCGAACACATACGGTTTCGAGTGGCATCGCCACAGATTTCAGAGAACAGACGCTTCTACTGGCACAGTATCGAACACATTGTTTCAGATAGAACAATTAGTTTAAAAAGGAACTAAGTTTCGCTGCTGGAATTTCCTCTCTCACAAGGTCGACCACTTAGTTTCGTCGAACACATACGGTTTCGAGTGGCATCGCCACAGATTTCAGAGAACAGGCGCTTCTCCTGGCACAGTATCGAACACTTAGTTTCAGATGGAACAATTAGTTTAAAATGGAAGTAAGTTTCGCATCTGCAGTTTCCTCTCTCACAAGGTCGACCACTTAGTTTCGTCGAACACATACGGTTTCGATTGGCATCGCCACAGATTTCAGAGAACAGGCGCTTCTCCTGGCATAGTATCGAACACTTAGTGTCAGAAGGAACAGTTAGTTTAAAATGTAACTAAGTTTCGCATCTGGAGTTTCCTCTCTCAAAAGGTCGACCACTTAGTTTCGTCGAACACATACGGTTTCGAGTGGCATCGCCACAGATTTCAGAGAACAGACGCTTCTCCTGGCACAGTATCGAACACTTAGTATCAGATGGAACAATTAGTTTAAAATGGAACTATGTGTCGCATCTGGAGTTTCCTCTCTCAAAAGGTCGACCACTTAGTTTCGTCGAACACATACGGTTTCGAGTAGCATCGCCACAGATTTCAGAGAACAGGCGCTTCTCCTGGCACAGTATCGAGAACTTAGTTTCGGATAGAACAATTAGTTTAAAATGGAACTAAGTTTCGCATCTGGAGTTTCCTCTCTCACAAGGTCGACCACTTAGTTTCGTCGAACACATACGGTTTCGAGTAGCATCGCCACAGATTTCAGAGAACAGGCGCTTCTCCTGGCACAGTATCGAAAACTTAGTTTCGGATAGAACAATTAGTTTAAAATGGAACTAAGAGTCGCATCTGGAGTTTCCTCTCTCACAAGGTCGGCCACTTAGTTTCGTCGAACACATACGGTTTCGCGCGGCATTGCCGAACAGTTCAGAGAACAGGCGCTTCTCCTGGCACAGTATCGAACACTTAGTTTCAGATAGAACAATTAGTTTACAATGTTACTATGTTTCGCATCTGGAGTTTCCTCTCTCACAAGCTCGACCACTTAGTTTCGTCGAACACATACGGTTTCGTATGGCATCGCCGAACAGTTCAGAGAACAGGCGCTTCTCCTGGCACAGTATCGAACACTTAGTTTCAGATAGAACAATTAGTTTAAAATGGAACTAAGTTTCGCATCTGGAGTTTCCTCTCTCAGAAGGTGGACCACCTAGTTTCGTCGAACACATACGCTTTCGAGTAGCATCGCCACAGATTTCAGAGAACAGGCGCCTCTCCTGGCACAGTATCGAAAACTTAGTTTCGGATAGAACAATTAGTTTAAAATGGAACTAAGAGTCGCATCTGGAGTTTCCTCTCTCACAAGGTCGACCGCTTAGTTTCGAAGAACACATACGGTTTCGAGTAGCATCGCCACAGATTTCAGAGAACGGGCGCTTCTCCTGGCACAGTATCGAACACCTAATATCATATAGAACAATTATTTTAAAATGGAATTAAGTTTCGCATTTGGAGTTTCCTCTCTCACAAGGTCGACAACTTAGTTTCGTCGAACAAATACGGTTTCGAGTGGCATCGCCACAGATTTCAGAGAACAGACGCTTCTACTGGCACAGTATCGAACACTTAGTATCAGATGGAACAATTAGTTTAAAATGGAACTATGTGTCGCATCTGAAGTTTCCTCTCTCACAAGCTGGACCACTTAGTTTCGTCGAACACATACGGTTTCGAGTGGCATCGCCACAGATTTCAGAGAACAGGCGCTTCTCCTGGCACAGTATAGAACACTTAGTTTCAGATAGAACAATTAGTTTAAAAAGGAACTAAGTTTCGCTGTTGGAATTTCCTCTCTCACAAGGTCGACCACTTAGTTTCGTCGAACACATACGGTTTCGAGTGGCATCGCCACAGATTTCAGAGAACAGGCGCTTCTCCTGGCACAGTATCGAACACTTAGTTTCAGATGGAACAATTAGTTTAAAATGGAAGTAAGTTTCGCATCTGCAGTTTCCTCTCTCACAAGGTCGACCACTTAGTTTCGTCGAACACATACGGTTTCGAGTAGCATCGCCACCGATTTCAGAGAACAGACGCTTCTCCTGGCACAGTATCGAACACTTAGTATCAGATGGAACAATTAGTTTAAAATGGAACTATGTGTCGCATCTGAAGTTTCCTCTCTCACAAGCTGGACCACTTAGTTTCGTCGAACACATACGGTTTCGAGCGGCATCGCCGAACAGTTCAGAGAACAGGCGCTTCTCCTGGCACAGTATCGAACACCTAGTTTCAGATAGAACAATTAGTTTACAATGTAACTATGTTTCGCATCTGGAGTTTCCTCTCTCACAAGCTCGACCACTTAGTTTCGTCGAACACATACGGTTTCGAGCAGAATCGCCACCGATTTCAGAGAACAGACGCTTCTCCTGGCACAGTATCGAACATTTAGTATCAGATGGAACAATTAGTTTAAAATGGAACTATGTTTCGCATCTGAAGTTTCCTCTCTCACAAGCTGGACCACTTAGTTTCGTCGAACACATACGGTTTCGAGCGGCATCGCCGAACAGTTCAGAGAACAGGCGCTTCACCTGGCACAGTATCGAACACCTAGTTTCAGATAGAACAATTAGTTTACAATGTAACTATGTTTCGCATCTGCAGTTTCCTCTCTCACAAGGTCGACCACTTAGTTTCGTCGAACACATACGGTTTCGAGGAGCATCGCCACCGATTTCAGAGAACAGACGCTTCTCCTGGCACAGTATCGAACACTTAGTATCAGATGGAACAATTAGTTTAAAATGGAACTATGTTTCGCATCTGAAGTTTCCTCTCTCACAAGCTGGACCACTTAGTTTCGTCAAACACATACGGTTTCGAGCGGCATCGCCGAACAGTTCAGAGAACAGGCGCTTCTCCTGGCACAGTATCGAACACTTAGTTTCAGATAGAACAATTAGTTTAAAAAGGAACTAAGTTTCGCTGCTGGCATTTCCTCTCTCACAAGGTCGACCACTTAGTTTCGTCGAACACATACGGTTTCGAGTGGCATCGCCACAGATTTCAGAGAACAGGCGCTTCTCCTGGCACAGTATCGAACACTTAGTTTCAGATGGAACAATTAGTTTAAAATGGAAGTAAGTTTCGCATCTGCAGTTTCCTCTCTCACAAGGTCGACCACTTAGTTTCGTCGAACACATACGGTTTCGATTGGCATCGCCACAGATTTCAGAGAACAGGCGCTTCTCCTGGCATAGTATCGAACACTTAGTGTCAGAAGGAACAGTTAGTTTAAAATGTAACTAAGTTTCGCATCTGGAGTTTCCTCTCTCAAAAGGTCGACCACTTAGTTTCGTCGAACACATACGGTTTCGAGTGGCATCGCCACAGATTTCAGAGGACAGGCGCTTCTCCTGGCACAGTATCGAACACTTAGTTTCAGATTGAACAATTAGTTTAAAATGGAATTAAGTTTCGCATCTGCAGTTTCCTCTCTCACAAGGTCGACCACTTAGTTTCGTCGAACACATACGGTTTCGAGTAGCATCGCCACCGATTTCAGAGAACAGACGCTTCTCCTGGCACAGTATCGAACACTTAGTATCAGATGGAACAATTAGTTTAAAATGGAACTATGTGTCGCATCTGAAGTTTCCTCTCTCACAAGCTGGACCACTTAGTTTCGTCGAACACATACGGTTTCGAGCGGCATCGCCGAACAGTTCAGAGAACAGGCGCTTCTCCTGGCACACTATCGAACACTCAGTATCAGATAGAACAATTAGTGAGAATGGAACAAAGCTTCGCATCTGGAGTTTCCTCTCTCACAAGGTCGACCACTTAGTTTCGTCGATCACATACGGTTTCGAGTAGCATCGCCACAGATTTCAGAGAACAGGCGCTTCTCCTGGCACAGTATCGAACACTTAGTTTCAGATAGAACAATTAGTTTAAAATGGAACTATGTTTCGCATCTGAAGTTTCCTCTCTGACAAGGTCGACCACTTAGTTTCGTCGAACACATACTGTTTCGATTGGCATCGCCACAGATTTCAGAGAACAGGCGCTTCTCCTGGCATAGTATCGAACACTTAGTGTCAGAAGGAACAGTTAGTTTAAAATGTAACTAAGTTTCGCATCTGGAGTTTCCTCTCTCAAAAGGTCGACCACTTCGTTTCGTCGAACACATACGGTTTCGAGTGGCATCGCCACAGATTTCAGAGAACATGCGCTTCTCCTGGCACACTATCGAACACTTAGTATCAGATAGAACAATTAGTTAGAATGGAACAAAGCTTCGCATCTGGAGTTGCCTCTCTCACAAGGCCGACCACTTAGTTTCGTCGAACACATACGGTTTCGAGCGGCATCGCCGAACAGTTCAGAGAACAGGCGCTTCTCCTGGCACAGTATCGAACACTTAGTTTCAGATAGAACAATTAGTTTACAATGTAACTATGTTTCGCATCTGGAGTTTCCTCTCTCACAAGCTCGACCACTTAGTTTCGTCGAACACATACGGTTTCGAGCGGCATCGCCGAACAGTTCAGAGAACAGGCGCTTCTCCTGGCACAGTATCGAACACTTAGTTTCAGATAGAACAATTAGTTTAAAATGGAACTAAGTTTCGCATCTGGAGTTTCCTCTCTCAGAAGGTGGACCACCTAGTTTCGTCGAACACATACGCTTTCGAGTAGCATCGCCACAGATTTCAGAGAACAGGCGCCTCTCCTGGCACAGTATCGAAAACTTAGTTTCGGATAGAACAATTAGTTTAAAATGGAACTAAGTTTCGCATCTGGTGTTTCCTCTCTCAGAAGGTGGACCACTTAGTTTCGTCGAACACATATGGTTTCGAGTAGCATGGCCACAGATTTCAGAGAACATGCGCTTCTCCTGGCACACTATCGAACACTTAGTATCAGATAGAACAATTAGTTAGAATGGAACAAAGCTTCGCATCTGGAGTTTCCTCTCTCACAAGGTCGACCACTTAGTTTCGTCGATCACATATGGTTTCGAGTAGCATCGCCACAGATTTCAGAGAACAGGCGCCTCTCCTGGCACAGTATCGAACACTTAGTATCAGATAGAACAATTAGTTTAAAATGGAACTGAGTTTCGCATCTGGAGTTTCCTCTCTCACAAGGTCGACCAGTTAGTTTCGTCGAACACATACGGTTTCGAGTGACATCACCACAGATTTCAGAGAACAGGCGCTTCTCCTGGCACAGTATCGAACACTTAGTTTCAGATAGAACAATTAGTTTAAAATGGAAGAAAGTTTCGCATCTGCAGTTGCCTCTCTCACAAGGTCGACAACTTAGTTTCGTCGAAGACATACTGTTTCGAGTAGCATCGCCACCGATTTCAGAGAACTGACGCTTCTCCTGGCACAGTATCGAACACTTAGTATCAGATAGAACAATTAGTTTAAAATGGAACTATGTTTCGCATCTTAAGTTTCCTCTCTCACAAGGTCGACCACTTAGTTTCGTCGAACACATACGGTTTCGATTGGAATCGCCACAGATTTCAGAGAACAGGCGCTTCTCCTGGCATAGTATCGAACACTTAGTTTCAGAAGGAACAGTTAGTTTAAAATGTAACTAAGTTTCGCAACTGGAGTTTCCTCTCTCAAAAGGTCGACCACTTAGTTTCGTCGAACACATACGGTTTCGAGTGGCATCGCCACAGATTTCAGAGAATAGGCGCTTCTCCTGGCACACTATCGAACACTTAGTATCAGATAGAACAATTAGTTAGAATGGAACAAAGCTTCGCATCTGGAGTTGCCTCTCTCACAAGGCCGACCACTTAGTTTCGTCGAACACATACGGTTTCGAGCGGCATCGCCGAACAGTTCAGAGAACAGGCGCTTCTCCTGGCACAGTATCGAACACTTAGTTTCAGATAGAACAATTAGTTTACAATGTAACTATGTTTCGCATCTGGAGTTTCCTCTCTCACAAGCTCGACCACTTAGTTTCGTCGAACACATACGGTTTCGAGCGGCATCGCCGAACAGTTCAGAGAACAGGCGCTTCTCCTGGCACAGTATCGAACACTTAGTTTCAGATAGAACAATTAGTTTAAAATGGAACTAAGTTTCGCATCTGGAGTTTCCTCTCTCAGAAGGTGGACCACCTAGTTTCGTCGAACACATACGTTTTCGAGTAGCATCGCCACAGATTTCAGAGAACAGGCGCCTCTCCTGGCACAGTATCGAAAACTTAGTTTCGGATAGAACAATTAGTTTAAAATGGAACTAAGTTTCGCATCTGGTGTTTCCTCTCTCAGAAGGTGGACCACTTAGTTTCGTCGAACACATATGGTTTCGAGTAGCATCGCCACAGATTTCAGAGAACATGCGCTTCTCCTGGCACACTATCGAACACTTAGTATCAGATAGAACAATTAGTTAGAATAGAACAAAGCTTCGCATCTGGAGTTTCCTCTCTCACAAGGTCGACCACTTAGTTTCGTCGATCACATATGGTTTCGAGTAGCATCGCCACAGATTTCAGAGAACAGGCGCCTCTCCTGGCACAGTATCGAACACTTAGTATCAGATAGAACAATTAGTTTAAAATGGAACTGAGTTTCGCATCTGGAGTTGCCTCTCTCACAAGGTCGACCAGTTAGTTTCGTCGAACACATACGGTTTCGAGTGACATCACCACAGATTTCAGAGAACAGGCGCTTCTCCTGGCACAGTATCGAACACTTAGTTTCAGATAGAACAATTAGTTTAAAATGGAAGTAAGTCTCGCATCTGCAGTTGCCTCTCTCACAAGGTCGACAACTTAGTTTCGTCGAAGACATACGGTTTCGAGTAGCATCGCCACCGATTTCAGAGAACTGACGCTTCTCCTGGCACAGTATCGAACACTTAGTATCAGATAGAACAATTAGTTTAAAATGGAACTATGTTTCGCATCTGAAGTTTCCTCTCTCACAAGGTCGACCACTTAGTTTCGTCGAACACATACGGTTTCGATTGGAATCGCCACAGATTTCAGAGAACAGGCGCTTCTCCTGGCATAGTATCGAACACTTAGTTTCAGAAGGAACAGTTAGTTTAAAATGGAAGTAAGTTTCGCATCTGCAGTTTCCTCTCTCAGAAGGTGGACCACTTAGTTTCGTCGAACACATACGGTATTCGAGTAGCATCGCCACAGATTTCAGAGAACAGGCGCTTCTCCTGGCACAGTATCGAACACTTAGTTTCAGATAGAACAATTAGTTTACAATGTAACTATGTTTCGCATCTGGAGTTTCCTCTCTCACAAGCTCGACCACTTAGTTTCGTCGAACACATACGGTTTCGAGTGGCATCGCCACAGATTTCAGAGAACAGACGCTTCTACTGGCACAGTATCGAACACATTGTTTCAGATAGAACAATTAGTTTAAAAAGGAACTAAGTTTCGCTGCTGGAATTTCCTCTCTCACAAGGTCGACCACTTAGTTTCGTCGAACACATACGGTTTCGAGTGGCATCGCCACAGATTTCAGAGAACAGGCGCTTCTCCTGGCACAGTATCGAACACTTAGTTTCAGATGGAACAATTAGTTTAAAATGGAAGTAAGTTTCGCATCTGCAGTTTCCTCTCTCACAAGGTCGACCACTTAGTTTCGTCGAACACATACGATTTCGATTGGCATCGCCACAGATTTCAGAGAACAGGCGCTTCTCCTGGCATAGTATCGAACACTTAGTGTCAGAAGGAACAGTTAGTTTAAAATGTAACTAAGTTTCGCATCTGGAGTTTCCTCTCTCAAAAGGTCGACCACTTAGTTTCGTCGAACACATACGGTTTCGAGTGGCATCGCCACAGATTTCAGAGAAAAGGCGCTTCTCCTGGCACAGTATCGAACACTTAGTTTCAGATTGAACAATTAGTTTAAAATGGAATTAAGTTTCGCATCTGCAGTTTCCTCTCTCACAAGGTCGACCACTTAGTTTCGTCGAACACATACGGTTTCGAGTAGCATCGCCACCGATTTCCGAGAACAGACGCTTCTCCTGGCACAGTATCGAACACTTAGTATCAGATGGAACAATTAGTTTAAAATGGAACTATGTGTCGCATCTGAAGTTTCCTCTCTCACAAGCTGGACCACTTAGTTTCGTCGAACACATACGGTTTCGAGCGGCATCGCCGAACAGTTCAGAGAACAGGCGCTTCTCCTGGCACAGTATCGAACACTTAGTTTCAGATAGAACAATTAGTTTTCAATGTAACTATGTTTCGCATCTGGAGTTTCCTCTCTCACAAGCTCGACCACTTAGTTTCGTCGAACACATACGGTTTCGAGCAGCATCGCCACAGATTTCAGAGAACAGGCGCTTCTCCTGGCACAGTATCGAACACTTAGTTTCAGATAGAACAATTAGTTTACAAGGTAACTATGTTTCGCATCTGGAGTTTCCTCTCTCACAAGCTCGACCACTTAGTTTCGTCGAACATATACGGTTTCGAGTGGCATCGCCACAGATTTCAGAGAACAGGCGCTTCTCCTGGCACAGTATCGAACACTTAATATGATATAGAACAATTATTTTAAAATGGAATTCAGTTTCGCATTTGGAGTTTCCTCTCTCACAAGGTCGACAACTTAGTTTCGTCGAACAAATACGGTTTCGAGTGGCATCGCCACAGATTTCAGTGAACAGACGCTTCTACTGGCACAGTATCGAACACATAGTTTCAAATAGAACAATTAGTTTAAAATGGAAATAAGTTTCGCTGCTGGAGTTTCCTCTCTCACAAGGTCGACCACTTAGTTTCGTCGAACACATACGGTTTCGAGTGGCATCGCCACAGATTTCAGAGAACAGGCGCTTCTCCTGGCACAGTATCGAACACTTAGTTTCAGATGGAACAATTAGTTTAAAATGGAAGTAAGTTTCGCATCTGGAGTTTCCTCTCTCAAAAGGTCGACCACTTAGTTTCGTCGATCACATACGGTTTCGAGTGGCATCGCCACAGATTTCAGAGAACAGGCGCTTCTCCTGGCACAGTATCGAACACTTAGTTTCAGATTGAACAATTAGTTTAAAATGGAATTAAGTTTCGCATCTGCAGTTTCCTCTCTCACAAGGTCGACCACTTAGTTTCGTCGAACACATACGGTTTCGAGTAGCATCGCCACCGATTTCAGAGAACAGACGCTTCTCCTGGCACAGTATCGAACACTTAGTATCAGATGGAACAATTAGTTTAAAATGGAACTATGTGTCGCATCTGAAGTTTCCTCTCTCACAAGCTGGACCACTTAGTTTCGTCGAACACATACGGTTTCGAGCGGCATCGCCGAACAGTTCAGAGAACAGGCGCTTCTCCTGGCACAGTATCGAACACTTAGTTTCAGATAGAACAATTAGTTTTCAATGTAACTATGTTTCGCATCTGGAGTTTCCTCTCTCACAAGCTCGACCACTTAGTTTCGTCGAACACATACGGTTTCGAGTAGCATCGCCACAGATTTCAGAGAACATGCGCTTCTCCTGGCACACTATCGAACACTTAGTATCAGATAGAACAATTAGTTAGAATGGAACAAAGCTTCGCATCTGGAGTTGCCTCTCTGACAAGGCCGACCACTTAGTTTCGTCGAACACATACGGTTTCGAGCGGCATCGCCGAACAGTTCAGAGAACAGGCGCTTCTCCTGGCACAGTATCGAACACTTAGTTTCAGATAGAACAATTAGTTTACAATGTAACTATGTTTCGCATCTGGAGTTTCCTCTCTCACAAGCTCGACCACTTAGTTTCGTCGAACACATACGGTTTCGAGTGGCATCGCCACAGATTTCAGAGAACAGACGCTTCTACTGGCACAGTATCGAACACATTGTTTCAGATAGAACAATTAGTTTAAAAAGGAACTAAGTTTCGCTGCTGGAATTTCCTCTCTCACAAGGTCGACCACTTAGTTTCGTCGAACACATACGGTTTCGAGTGGCATCGCCACAGATTTCAGAGAACAGGCGCTTCTCCTGGCACAGTATCGAACACTTAGTTTCAGATGGAACAATTAGTTTAAAATGGAAGTAAGTTTCGCATCTGCAGTTTCCTCTCTCACAAAGTCGACCACTTAGTTTCGTCGAACACATACGGTTTCGAGCGGCATCGCCGAACAGTTCAGAGAACAGGCGCTTCTCCTGGCACAGTATCGAACACTTAGTTTCAGATAGAACAATTAGTTTACAATGTAACTATGTTTCGCATCTGGAGTTTCCTCTCTCACAAGGTCGACCACTTAGTTTCGTCGAACACATACGGTTTCGAGTGGCATCGCCACAGATTTCAGAGAACAGACGCTTCTACTGGCACAGTATCGAACACATTGTTTCAGATAGAACAATTAGTTTAAAAAGGAACTAAGTTTCGCTGCTGGAATTTCCTCTCTCACAAGGTCGACCACTTAGTTTCGTCGAACACATACGGTTTCGAGTGGCATCGCCACAGATTTCAGAGAACAGGCGCTTCTCCTGGCACAGTATCGAACACTTAGTTTCAGATGGAACAATTAGTTTAAAATGGAAGTAAGTTTCGCATCTGCAGTTTCCTCTCTCACAAGGTCGACCACTTAGTTTCGTCGAACACATACGGTTTCGATTGGCATCGCCACAGATTTCAGAGAACAGGCGCTTCTCCTGGCATAGTATCGAACACTTAGTGTCAGAAGGAACAGTTAGTTTAAAATGTAACTAAGTTTCGCATCTGGAGTTTCCTCTCTCAAAAGGTCGACCACTTAGTTTCGTCGAACACATACGGTTTCGAGTGGCATCGCCACAGATTTCAGAGAACAGGCGCTTCTCCTGGCACAGTATCGAACACTTAGTTTCAGATTGAACAATTAGTTTTAAATGGAATTAAGTTTCGCATCTGCAGTTTCCTCTCTCACAAGGTCGACCACTTAGTTTCGTCGAACACATACGGTTTCGAGTAGCATCGCCACCGATTTCAGAGAACAGACGCTTCTCCTGGCACAGTATCGAACACTTAGTATCAGATGGAACAATTAGTTTAAAACGGAACTATGTGTCGCATCTGAAGTTTCCTCTCTCACAAGCTGGACCACTTAGTTTCGTCGAACACATACGGTTTCGAGCGGCATCGCCGAACAGTTCAGAGAACAGGCGCTTCTCCTGGCACAGTATCGAACACTTAGTTTCAGATAGAACAATTAGTTTTCAATGTAACTATGTTTCGCATCTGGAGTTTCCTCTCTCACAAGCTCGACCACTTAGTTTCGTCGAACACATACGGTTTCGAGCAGCATCGCCACAGATTTCAGAGAACAGGCGCTTCTCCTGGCACAGTATCGAACACTTAGTTTCAGATAGAACAATTAGTTTACAATGTAACTATGTTTCGCATCTGGAGTTTCCTCTCTCACAAGCTCGACCACTTAGTTTCGTCGAACATATACGGTTTCGAGTGGCATCGCCACAGATTTCAGAGAACAGGCGCTTCTCCTGGCACAGTATCGAACACTTAGTTTCATGTAGAACAATTAGTTTAAAATGCAACTATGTTTCGCATCTGGAATTTCCTCTCTCACAAGGTCGGCCACTTAGTTTCGTCGAACACATACGGTTTCGAGTAGCATCGCCACAGATTTCAGACAACGGGCGCTTCTCCTGGCACAGTATCGAACACTTAATATGATATAGAACAATTATTTTAAAATGGAATTCAGTTTCGCATTTGGAGTTTCCTCTCTCACAAGGTCGACAACTTAGTTTCGTCGAACAAATACGGTTTCGAGTGGCATCGCCACAGATTTCAGTGAACAGACGCTTCTACTGGCACAGTATCGAACACATAGTTTCAAATAGAACAATTAGTTTAAAATGGAAATAAGTTTCGCTGCTGGAGTTTCCTCTCTCACAAGGTCGACCACTTAGTTTCGTCGAACACATACGGTTTCGAGTGGCATCGCCACAGATTTCAGAGAACAGGCGCTTCTCCTGGCACAGTATCGAACACTTAGTTTCAGATAGAACAATTAGTTTACAATGTAACTATGTTTCGCATCTGGAGTTTCCTCTCTCACAAGCTCGACCACTTAGTTTCGTCGAACACATACGGTTTCGAGTGGCATCGCCACAGATTTCAGAGAACAGACGCTTCTACTGGCACAGTATCGAACACATTGTTTCAGATAGAACAATTAGTTTAAAAAGGAACTAAGTTTCGCTGCTGGAATTTCCTCTCTCACAAGGTCGACCACTTAGTTTCGTCGAACACATACGGTTTCGAGTGGCATCGCCACAGATTTCAGAGAACAGGCGCTTCTCCTGGCACAGTATCGAACACTTAGTTTCAGATGGAACAATTAGTTTAAAATGGAAGTAAGTTTCGCATCTGCAGTTTCCTCTCTCACAAGGTCGACCACTTAGTTTCGTCGAACACATACGGTTTCGAGTGGCATCGCCACAGATTTCAGAGAACAGGCGCTTCTCCTGGCATAGTATCGAACACTTAGTGTCAGAAGGAACAGTTAGTTTAAAATGTAACTAAGTTTCGCATCTGGAGTTTCCTCTCTCAAAAGGTCGACCACTTAGTTTCGTCGAACACATACGGTTTCGAGTGGCATCGCCACAGATTTCAGAGAACAGGCGCTTCTCCTGGCACAGTATCGAACACTTAGTTTCAGATTGAACAATTAGTTTTAAATGGAATTAAGTTTCGCATCTGCAGTTTCCTCTCTCACAAGGTCGACCACTTAGTTTCGTCGAACACATACGGTTTCGAGTAGCATCGCCACCGATTTCAGAGAACAGACGCTTCTCCTGGCACAGTATCGAACACTTAGTATCAGATGGAACAATTAGTTTAAAATGGAACTATGTGTCGCATCTGAAGTTTCCTCTCTCAAAAGCTGGACCACTTAGTTTCGTCGAACACATACGGTTTCGAGCGGCATCGCCGAACAGTTCAGAGAACAGGCGCTTCTCCTGGCACAGTATCGAACACTTAGTTTCAGATAGAACAATTAGTTTTCAATGTAACTATGTTTCGCATCTGGAGTTTCCTCTCTCACAAGCTCGACCACTTAGTTTCGTCGAACACATACGGTTTCGAGCAGCATCGCCACAGATTTCAGAGAACAGGCGCTTCTCCTGGCACAGTATCGAACACTTAGTTTCAGATAGAACAATTAGTTTACAATGTAACTATGTTTCGCATCTGGAGTTTCCTCTCTCACAAGCTCGACCACTTAGTTTCGTCGAACATATACGGTTTCGAGTGGCATCGCCACAGATTTCAGAGAACAGGCGCTTCTCCTGGCACAGTATCGAACACTTAGTTTCGTGTAGAACAATTAGTTTAAAATGCAACTATGTTTCGCATCTGGAATTTCCTCTCTCACAAGGTCGGCCACTTAGTTTCGTCGAACACATACGGTTTCGAGTAGCATCGCCACAGATTTCAGACAACGGGCGCTTCTCCTGGCACAGTATCGAACACTTAATATGATATAGAACAATTATTTTAAAATGGAATTCAGTTTCGCATTTGGAGTTTCCTCTCTCACAAGGTCGACAACTTAGTTTCGTCGAACAAATACGGTTTCGTGTGGCATCGCCACAGATTTCAGTGAACAGACGCTTCTACTGGCACAGTATCGAACACATAGTTTCAAATAGAACAATTAGTTTAAAATGGAAATAAGTTTCGCTGCTGGAGTTTCCTCTCTCACAAGGTCGACCACTTAGTTTCGTCGAACACATACGGTTTCGAGTGGCATCGCCACAGATTTCAGAGAACAGGCGCTTCTCCTGGCACAGTATCGAACACTTAGTTTCAGATGGAACAATTAGTTTAAAATGGAAGTAAGTTTCGCATCTGCAGTTTCCTCTCTCACAAGGTCGACCACTTAGTTTCGTCGAACACATACGGTTTCGATTGGCATCGCCACAGATTTCAGAGAACAGGCGCTTCTCCTGGCATAGTATCGAACACTTAGTGTCAGAAGGAACAGTTAGTTTAAAATGTAACTAAGTTTCGCATCTGGAGTTTCCTCTCTCAAAAGGTCGACCACTTAGTTTCGTCGAACACATACGGTTTCGAGTGGCATCGCCACAGATTTCAGAGAACAGGCGCTTCTCCTGGCACAGTATCGAACACTTAGTTTCAGATTGAACAATTAGTTTAAAATGGAATTAAGTTTCGCATCTGCAGTTTCCTCTCTCACAAGGTCGACCACTTAGTTTCGTCGAACACATACGGTTTCGAGTAGCATCGCCACCGATTTCAGAGAACAGACGCTTCTCCTGGCACAGTATCGAACACTTAGTATCAGATGGAACAATTAGTTTAAAATGGAACTATGTGTCGCATCTGAAGTTTCCTCTCTCACAAGCTGGACCACTTAGTTTCGTCGAACACATACGGTTTCGAGCGGCATCGCCGAACAGTTCAGAGAACAGGCGCTTCTCCTGGCACAGTATCGAACACTTAGTTTCAGATAGAACAATTAGTTTTCAATGTAACTATGTTTCGCATCTGGAGTTTCCTCTCTCACAAGCTCGACCACTTAGTTTCGTCGAACACATACGGTTTCGAGCAGCATCGCCACAGATTTCAGAGAACAGGCGCTTCTCCTGGCACAGTATCGAACACTTAGTTTCAGATAGAACAATTAGTTTACAATGTAACTATGTTTCGCATCTGGAGTTTCCTCTCTCACAAGCTCGACCACTTAGTTTCGTCGAACACATACGGTTTCGAGTGGCATCGCCACAGATTTCAGAGAACAGGCGCTTCTCCTGGCACAGTATCGAACACTTAGTTTCATGTAGAACAATTAGTTTAAAATGCAACTATGTTTCGCATCTGGAATTTCCTCTCTCACAAGGTCGGCCACTTAGTTTCGTCGAACACATACGGTTTCGAGTAGCATCGCCACAGATTTCAGACAACGGGCGCTTCTCCTGGCACAGTATCGAACACTTAATATGATATAGAACAATTATTTTAAAATGGAATTCAGTTTCGCATTTGGAGTTTCCTCTCTCACAAGGTCGACAACTTAGTTTCGTCGAACAAATACGGTTTCGAGTGGCATCGCCACAGATTTCAGTGAACAGACGCTTCTACTGGCACAGTATCGAACACATAGTTTCAAATAGAACAATTAGTTTAAAATGGAAATAAGTTTCGCTGCTGGAGTTTCCTCTCTCACAAGGTCGACCACTTAGTTTCGTCGAACACATACAGTTCCGAGTGGTATCGCCACAGAGTTCGCAGAACCGCGTTTCTCCTGGCACAGTATCGAACACTTAGTTTCAGAAGGAACATTTAGTTTAAAATGGAACTAAGTTTTGCATCTGGAGTTTCCTCTCTCACAAGGTCCACCACTTAGTTTCGTTGAACACATACGGTTTCGAGTGGCATCGCCACAGATTTCAGAGAACAGGCGCTTATCCTGACACTGTATCGAACACTTAGTTTCAGATAGAACAATTAGTTTAAAATGGAAGTAAATTTCGCATCTGGAGTTTCCTCTCTCACAAGGTCGACCACTTAGTTTCGTCGAACACATACGGTTTCGAGTGGCATCGCCACAGATTTCAGAGAACAGGCGCTTCTCCTGGCACAGTATCGAACACTTAGATTCAGAAGGAACAATTAGTTTAAAATGGAACTAAGTTTCGCATCTGGAGTTGCCTCTCTCAAAAGGTCGACCACTTAGTTTCTTCGAAAACATACGGTTTCGAGTGGCATCGCCACCGATTTCAGAGAACAGGCGCTTCTCCTGGCACAGTATCGAAAACTTAGTTTCGGATAGAACAATTAGTTTAAAATGGAACTAAGTTTCGCTGCTGGAGTTTCCTCTCTCACAAGGTCGACCACTTAGTTTCGTCGAACACATAGAGTTTTGAGTGGTATCGCCACAGATTTCGCAGAACGGCGTTTCTCCTGGCACATTATCGAACACATAGTTTCATATAGAACAATTAGTTTAAAATGGAACTAAGTTTCGCATCTGGAGTTTCCTCTCTCACAAGGTCGACCACTTAGTTTCGTCGAACACGTATGGTTTCGGGTGCGGCTCGCCACAGATTTCAGAGAACAGGCGCTTCTCCTGGCACAGTATCGAACACTTAGTATCAGATAGAACAATTAGTTTAAAATGGAACTATGTTTCGCATCTGAAGTTTCCTCTCTCACAAGGTCGACCACTTAGTTTCGTCGAACACATACGGTTTCGAGTAGTGTCGCTACAAATTTCGCAGAACGGGAGTTTCTCCTGGCACAGTATCGAACACTTAGTTTCAGATAGAACAATTAGTTTAAAATGCAACAATGTTTCGAATCTGGAGTGTCCTCTCTCACAAGGTCGGCCACTTAGTTTCGTAGAACACATACGGTTTCGAGTGGTACCGCCACAGATTTCGCAGAACGGCGTTTCTCCTGGCACAGTATCGAACACATAGTTTCAGATAGAACAATTAGTTTAAAATGGAACTAAGTTTCGCTGCTGGAGTTTCCTCTCTCACAAGGTCGACCACTTAGTTTCGTCGAACACATACACTTCCGAGTGGTATCGCCACAGATTTCACAGAACGGCGTTTCTCCTGGCACATTATCGAACACATAGTTTCAGATAGAACAATTAGTTTAAAATGGAACTAAGTTTCGCATCTGGAGTTTCCTCTCTCACAAGGTCGACCACTTAGTTTCGTCGAACACATACGGTTTCAAGTGGCATCGCCACAGATTTCAGAGAACAGGCGCTTCTCCTGGCACAGTATCGAAAACTTAGTTTCAGATAGAACAATTGGTTTAAAATGGAACTAAGTTTTGCATCTGGAGTTTCCTCTCTAACAAGTTCGACCACTTAGTTTCGTGAAACACATACAGTTTCGAGTGGCATCGCGACAGATTTCAGAGAACAGGCGCTTCTCCTGGCACAGTATTGAACACTTAGTTTCAGATGGAACATTTAGTTTAAAATTGAACTATGTTTCGCATCTGGAATTTCCTCTCTCACAAGGTCGACCACTCAGTTTCGTCGTACACATACCGTTTCGAGTAGCATCGCGACAGATTTCAGAGAACAGGCGCTTCTCCTGGCACAGTATCGAGCACTTAGTTTCAGATAGAACAATTAATTTAAAATTGAACTAAGTTTCGCATCTGAAGATTCCTCTCTCACAAGGTCGGCCACTTAGTTTCGTCGAACACATACGGTTTCGAGTGGCATCGCCACAGATTTCAGAGAACAGGCGCTTCTCCTGGCACAGTATTGAACACTTAGTTTCAGATGGAACATTTAGTTTAAAATTGAACTATGTTTCGCATCTGGAGTTTCCTCTCTCACAAGGTCGACCACTTAGTTTCGCCGATCGCATACGGTTTCGAGTGGCATCGCCACAGATTTCAGAGAACAGGCGCTTCTGCTGGCACAGTATCGAACACTTAGTTTCAGATAGAACAATTAGTTTAAAATGGCACTAAGTTTCGCATCCGGAGTTTCCTCTCTCAGAAGGACGGGCACTTAGTTTCGTCGAACACATACGGTTTCGAGTAGCATCGCCACAGATTTCAGAGAACAGGCACTTCTCCTGGCACAGTATCGAACACTTTCAGACAGAACAATTAGTTTAAAATGGAACTAAGTTTCGCCTCTGGAGTTTCCTCTCTCACAATGTCGGCCACTTAGTTTCGTCGAAAACATACGTTTGCGAGTGGTATCGCCACAGGTTTCACAAAACGGGCGCTTCTCCTGGCACAGTATCGAACACTTAGTTTCAGATAGAACAATTAGTTTAAAATGGCACTAAGTTTCGCGTCTGGAGTTTCCTTTCTCACAAGGTCGACCACTCAGTTTCGTCGAACACATACCGTTTCGAGTGGTATCGCCACAGGTTACACAGAACGGGCGCTTCTCCTGGCACAGCATCGAACACTTAGTTTCAGATAGCGCAATTAATTTAAAATGGAACTAATTTTGGCATCTGAAGTATCCTCTCTCACAAGGTCGGCCACTTAGTTTCGTCGAACACATACGGTTTCGAGTGGCATCGCCACAGATTTCAGAGAACAGGCGCTTCTCCTGGCATAGTATCGAACACTTAGTTTCAGAACGAACATTTAGTTTAAAATTGAACTACATTTCGCATCTGGAGTTTCCTCTCTCACAAGGTCGACCATTTAGTTTCGCCGAACGCATACGGTTTCGAGTGGCATCGTCACAGATTTCAGAGAACCCGCGCTTCTGCTGGCACAGTATCGAACACTTAGTTTCAGATAGAACAATTAGTTTAAAATGGCACTAAGTTTCGCATCCGGAGTTTCCTCTCTCAGAAGGACGGGCACTTAGTTTCGTCGAACACATACGGTTTCGAGTAGCATCGCCACAGATTTCAGAGAACAGGCACTTCTCCTGGCACAGTATCGAACAATTTCAGACAGAACAATTAGTTTAAAATGGAACTAAGTTTCGCCTCTGGAGTTTCCTCTCTCACAATGTCGGCCACTTAGTTTCGTCGAAAACATACGTTTGCGAGTGGTATCGCCACAGGTTTCACAAAACGGGCGCTTCTCCTGGCACAGTATCGAACACTTAGTTTCAGATAGAACAATTAGTTTAAAATGGCACTAAGTTTCGCGTCTGGAGTTTCCTTTCTCACAAGGTCGACCACTCAGTTTCGTCGAACACATACCGTTTCGAGTGGTATCGCCACAGGTTACACAGAACGGGCGCTTCTCCTGGCACAGCATCGAACACTTAGTTTCAGATAGCGCAATTAATTTAAAATGGAACTAATTTTGGCATCTGAAGTATCCTCTCTCACAAGGTCGGCCACTTAGTTTCGTCGAACACATACGGTTTCGAGTGGCATCGCCACAGATTTCAGAGAACAGGCGCTTCTGCTGGCACAGTATCGAACACTTAGTTTCAGATAGAACAATTAGTTTAAAATGGCACTAAGTTTCGCATCCGGAGTTTCCTCTCTCAGAAGGTCGGGCAGTTAGTTTCGTCGAACACATACGTTTTCGAGTAGCATCGCCACAGATTTCAGAGAACAGGCACTTCTCCTGGCACAGTATCGAACACTTTCAGACAGAACAATTAGTTTAAAATGGAACTAAGTTTCGCCTCTGGAGTTTCCTCTCTCACAATGTCGGCCACTTAGTTTCGTCGAAAACATACGTTTGCGAGTGGTATCGCCACAGGTTTCACAAAACGGGCGCTTCTCCTGGCACAGTATCGAACACTTAGTTTCAGATAGAACAATTCATTTAAATAGGAACTAAGTTTCGCATCTGAAGTTTCCTCTCTCACAAGGTCGGCCACTTAGTTTCTTCGAACACATACGGTTTCGAGTGGCATCGCCACAGATTTCAGAGAACAAGCGCTTCTCCTGGCACAGTATTGAACACTTAGTTTCAGATGGAACATTTAGTTTAAAATTGAACTATGTTTCGCATCTGGAGTTTCCTCTCTCACAAGGTGGACCAATTAGTTTCGTGGAACACATTCGGTTTCGAGTAGCATCGCCACAGATTTCAGAGAACAGGCGCTTCTCCTGGCACAGTATCGAACACTTAGTTTCAGATAGAACAATTAGTTTAAAATGGAAATGAGCTTCGCATCTGGAGTTTCCTCTCTCACAAGGTCGACCACTTAGTTTCCTCGAACACATACGGTTTCGAGTGGCATCGCCACACATTTCAGAGAACAGGCGCTTCTCCTGGCACAGTATCGAAAACTTAGTTTCAGATAGAACAATTAGTTTAAAATGGAACTAAGCTTCGCATCTCGAGATTCCTCTCTCACAAGGTCGACCACTTAGTTTCCTCGAACACATACGGTTTCGAGTGGCATCGCCACAGATTTCAGAGAACAGGCGCTTCTCCTGGCACAGTATCGAACACTTAGTTTCAGATGGAACAATTAGTTTAAAATGGCACTAAGTTTCGCATCCGGAGTTTCCTCTCTCAGAAGGTCGGGCACTTAGTTTCGTCGAACACATACGGTTTCGAGTGGCATCGCCACAGATTTCAGAAAACAGCCGCTTCTCCTGGCACAGTATCGAACACTTAGTTTCAGATAGAACAATTAATTTGAAATGGAACTAAGTTTCGCATCTGAAGTTTCCTCTCTCACAAGGTCGGCCACTTAGTTTCGTCGAACTCATACGGTTTCGAGTGGCATCGCCACAGATTTCAGAGAACAGGCGCTTCTCCTGGGACAGTATCGAACACTTAGTTTCAGATGGAACAATTAATTTGAAATGGAACTAAGTTTCGCATCTGAAGTTTCCTCTCTCACAAGGTCGGCCACTTAGTTTCGTCGAACTCATACGGTTTCGAGTGGCATCGCCACAGATTTCAGAGAACAGGCGCTTCTCCTGGGACAGTATCGAACACTTAGTTTCAGATGGAACAATTAGTTTAAAATGGCACTAAGTTTCGCATCCGGAGTTTCCTCTCTCAGAAGGTCGGGCACTTAGTTTCGTCGAACACATACGGTTTCGAGTAGCATCGCCACAGATTTCAGAGAACAGGCACTTCTCCTGGCACAGTATCGAACACTTAGTTTCAGATAGAACATTTAGTTTAAAATTGAACTATGTTTCGCATCTGGAGTTTCCTCTCTCACAAGGTCGACCACTTAGTTTCGCCGATCGCATACGGTTTCGAGTGGCATCGCCACAGATTTCAGAGAACAGGCGCTTCTGCTGGCACAGTATCGAACACTTAGTTTCAGATAGAACAATTAGTTTAAAATGGCACTAAGTTTCGCATCCGGAGTTTCCTCTCTCAGAAGGTCGGGCACTTAGTTTCGTCGAACACATACGGTTTCGAGTAGCATCGCCACAGATTTCAGAGAACAGGCACTTCTCCTGGCACAGTATCGAACACTTTCAGACAGAACAATTAGTTTAAAATGGAACTAAGGTTCGCATCTGGAGTTTCCTCTCTCACAATGTCGGCCACTTAGTTTCGTCGAAAACATACGTTTGCGAGTGGTATCGCCACAGGTTTCACAAAACGGGCGCTTCTCCTGGCACAGTATCGAACACTTAGTTTCAGATAGAACAATTAGTTTAAAATGGCACTAAGTTTCGCGTCTGGAGTTTCCTTTCTCACAAGGTCGACCACTCAGTTTCGTCGAACACATACCGTTTCGAGTGGTATCGCCACAGGTTACACAGAACGGGCGCTTCTCCTGGCACAGTATCGAACACTTAGTTTCAGATAGAACAATTAATTTAAAATTGAACTAAGTTTCGCATCTGAAGATTCCTCTCTCACAAGTTCGGCCACTTAGTTTCGTCGAACACATACGGTTTCGAGTGCTATCGCCACAGATTTCAGAGAACAGGCGCTTCTCCGGGCACAGTATTGAACACTTAGTTTCAGATGGAACAATTAGTTTAAAATGGAAGTAAGTTTCGCATCTGCAGTTTCCTCTCTCACAAAGTCGACCACTTAGTTTCGTCGAACACATACGGTTTCGAGTAGCATCGCCACCGATTTCAGAGAACAGACGCTTCTCCTGGCACAGTATCGAACACTTAGTATCAGATGGAACAATTAGTTTAAAATGGAAGTAAGTTTCGCATCTGCAGTTTCCTCTCTCACAAAGTCGACCACTTAGTTTCGTCGAACACATACGGTTTCGAGCGGCATCGCCGAACAGTTCAGAGAACAGGCGCTTCTCCTGGCACAGTATCGAACACTTAGTTTCAGAGAGAACAATTAGTTTAAAATGGAACTATGTTTCGCATTTGGAGTTGCCTCTCTCACAAGGCGACCTCTTAGTTTCGTCGAACACATACGGTTTCCAGTGGCATCGCCACAGATTTCAGAGAACAGGCGCTTCTCCTGGCACAGTATCGAACACTTAGTTTCAGATAGAACAATTAGTTTAAAATGGAACTAAGTTTCGCATCTGGAGTTTCCTCTCCCGCAAGGTCGACCACTTAGTTTCGTCAAACACATACGGTTTCGAGTAGCATCGCCACAGATTTCAGAGAACAAGCGCTTCTCCTGGCACATTATCGAACACTTAGTATCAGATAGAACAATTAGTTTAAAATGGAACTAAGCTTCGCATCTGGAGTTTCCTCTCTCACAATGTCGACCACTTAGTTTTGTCGAACACATACGGTTTCGAGTAGCATCGCCACAGTTCTCAGAGAACAGGCGCTTCTCCTGGCACAGTATCGAACACTTAGTGTCAGATAGAACAATTAGTTTAAAATGGAACTAAGTTTCGCATCTGGAGTTTCCTCTCTCACAATGTCGGCCACTTAGTTTCGTCGAAAACATACGTTTGCGAGTGGTATCGCCACAGGTTTCACAAAACGGGCGCTTCTCCTGGCACAGTATCGAACACTTAGTTTCAGATAGAACAATTCATTTAAATAGGAACTAAGTTTCGCATCTGAAGTTTCCTCTCTCACAAGGTCGGCCACTTAGTTTCTTCGAACACATACGGTTTCGAGTGGCATCGCCACAGATTTCAGAGAACAAGCGCTTCTCCTGGCACAGTATTGAACACTTAGTTTCAGATGGAACATTTAGTTTAAAATTGAACTATGTTTCGCATCTGGAGTTTCCTCTCTCACAAGGTGGACCAATTAGTTTCGTGGAACACATTCGGTTTCGAGTAGCATCGCCACAGATTTCAGAGAACAGGCGCTTCTCCTGGCACAGTATCGAACACTTAGTTTCAGATAGAACAATTAGTTTAAAATGGAAATGAGCTTCGCATCTGGAGTTTCCTCTCTCACAAGGTCGACCACTTAGTTTCCTCGAACACATACGGTTTCGAGTGGCATCGCCACACATTTCAGAGAACAGGCGCTTCTCCTGGCACAGTATCGAAAACTTAGTTTCAGATAGAACAATTAGTTTAAAATGGAACTAAGCTTCGCATCTCGAGATTCCTCTCTCACAAGGTCGACCACTTAGTTTCCTCGAACACATACGGTTTCGAGTGGCATCGCCACAGATTTCAGAGAACAGGCGCTTCTCCTGGCACAGTATCGAACACTCAGGTTCAGATAGAACAATTAGTTTAAAATGGAACTATGTTTCGCATCAGGAGTTTCCTCTCTCACATGGTCGACCACTTAGTTTCGTCGAACACATACGGTTTCGAGTGGCATCGCCACAGATTTCAGAAAACAGCCGCTTCTCCTGGCACAGTATCGAACACTCAGGTTCAGATAGAACATTTAGTTTAAAAGGGAACTATGTTTCGCATCTGGAGTTTCCTCTCTCACATGGTCGACCACTTAGTTTCGTCGAACACATACGGTTTCGAGTGGCATCGCCACAGATTTCAGAAAACAGCCGCTTCTCCTGGCACAGTATCGAACACTTAGTTTCAGATAGAACAATTAATTTGAAATGGAACTAAGTTTCGCATCTGAAGTTTCCTCTCTCACAAGGTCGGCCACTTAGTTTCGTCGAACTCATACGGTTTCGAGTGGCATCGCCACAGATTTCAGAGAACAGGCGCTTCTCCTGGGACAGTATCGAACACTTAGTTTCAGATGGAACAATTAGTTTAAAATGGCACTAAGTTTCGCATCCGGAGTTTCCTCTCTCAGAAGGTCGGGCACTTAGTTTCGTCGAACACATACGGTTTCGAGTAGCATCGCCACAGATTTCAGAGAACAGGCACTTCTCCTGGCACAGTATCGAACACTTAGTTTCAGATAGAACATTTAGTTTAAAATTGAACTATGTTTCGCATCTGGAGTTTCCTCTCTCACAAGGTCGACCACTTAGTTTCGCCGATCGCATACGGTTTCGAGTGGCATCGCCACAGATTTCAGAGAACAGGCGCTTCTGCTGGCACAGTATCGAACACTTAGTTTCAGATAGAACAATTAGTTTAAAATGGCACTAAGTTTCGCATCCGGAGTTTCCTCTCTCAGAAGGTCGGGCACTTAGTTTCGTCGAACACATACGGTTTCGAGTAGCATCGCCACAGATTTCAGAGAACAGGCACTTCTCCTGGCACAGTATCGAACACTTTCAGACAGAACAATTAGTTTAAAATGGAACTAAGGTTCGCATCTGGAGTTTCCTCTCTCACAATGTCGGCCACTTAGTTTCGTCGAAAACATACGTTTGCGAGTGGTATCGCCACAGGTTTCACAAAACGGGCGCTTCTCCTGGCACAGTATCGAACACTTAGTTTCAGATAGAACAATTAGTTTAAAATGGCACTAAGTTTCGCGTCTGGAGTTTCCTTTCTCACAAGGTCGACCACTCAGTTTCGTCGAACACATACCGTTTCGAGTGGTATCGCCACAGGTTACACAGAACGGGCGCTTCTCCTGGCACAGCATCGAACACTTAGTTTCAGATAGCGCAATTAATTTAAAATGGAACTAATTTTGGCATCTGAAGTATCCTCTCTCACAAGGTCGGCCACTTAGTTTCGTCGAACACATACGGTTTCGAGTGGCATCGCCACAGATTTCAGAGAACAGGCGCTTCTCCTGGCATAGTATCGAACACTTAGTTTCAGAACGAACATTTAGTTTAAAATTGAACTATATTTCGCATCTGGAGTTTCCTCTCTCACAAGGTCGACCATTTAGTTTCGCCGAACGCATACGGTTTCGAGTGGCATCGTCACAGATTTCAGAGAACCCGCGCTTCTGCTGGCACAGTATCGAACACTTAGTTTCAGATAGAACAATTAGTTTAAAATGGCACTAAGTTTCGCATCCGGAGTTTCCTCTCTCACAAGGTCGACCACTTAGTTTCGTCGAACACATACGGTTTTGAGTGGCATCGCCACACATTTCAGAGAACAGGCGCTTCTCCTGGCACAGAATCGAACACTTAGTATCAGATAGAACAATTAGTTTAAAATGGAACTATGTTTCGCATCTGGAGTTTCCTCTCTCACAAGGTCGACCACTTAGTTTTGTCGAACAGATACTGTTTCGAGTGGCATCGCCACAGATTTCAGAGAACAGGCGCTTCTCCTGGCAGAGTATCGAACACTTAGTTTCAGATGGAACATTTAGTTTAAAATTGAACTATGTTTCGCATCTGGAGTTTCCTCTCTCACAAGGTCGACCACTCAGTTTCGTCGAACACATACCGTTTCGAGTAGCATCGCGACAGATTTCAGAGAACAGGCGCTTCTCCTGGCACAGTATCGAACACTTAGTTTCAGATAGAACAATTAATTTAAAATTGAACTAAGTTTCGCATCTGAAGATTCCTCTCTCACAAGTTCGGCCACTTAGTTTCGTCGAACACATACGGTTTCGAGTGCTATCGCCACAGATTTCAGAGAACAGGCGCTTCTCCGGGCACAGTATTGAACACTTAGTTTCAGATGGAACAATTAGTTTAAAATGGAAGTAAGTTTCGCATCTGCAGTTTCCTCTCTCACAAAGTCGACCACTTAGTTTCGTCGAACACATACGGTTTCGAGTAGCATCGCCACCGATTTCAGAGAACAGACGCTTCTCCTGGCACAGTATCGAACACTTAGTATCAGATGGAACAATTAGTTTAAAATGGAAGTAAGTTTCGCATCTGCAGTTTCCTCTCTCACAAAGTCGACCACTTAGTTTCGTCGAACACATACGGTTTCGAGCGGCATCGCCGAACAGTTCAGAGAACAGGCGCTTCTCCTGGCACAGTATCGAACACTTAGTTTCAGAGAGAACAATTAGTTTAAAATGGAACTATGTTTCGCATTTGGAGTTGCCTCTCTCACAAGGCGACCTCTTAGTTTCGTCGAACACATACGGTTTCCAGTGGCATCGCCACAGATTTCAGAGAACAGGCGCTTCTCCTGGCACAGTATCGAACACTTAGTTTCAGATAGAACAATTAGTTTAAAATGGAACTAAGTTTCGCATCTGGAGTTTCCTCTCCCGCAAGGTCGACCACTTAGTTTCGTCAAACACATACGGTTTCGAGTAGCATCGCCACAGATTTCAGAGAACAAGCGCTTCTCCTGGCACATTATCGAACACTTAGTATCAGATAGAACAATTAGTTTAAAATGGAACTAAGCTTCGCATCTGGAGTTTCCTCTCTCACAATGTCGACCACTTAGTTTTGTCGAACACATACGGTTTCGAGTAGCATCGCCACAGTTCTCAGAGAACAGGCGCTTCTCCTGGCACAGTATCGAACACTTAGTTTCAGATAGAACAATTAGTTTAAAATGGAACTAAGTTTCGCATCTGGAGTTTCCTCTCTCACAAGGTCGACCACTTAGTTTCGTCGAACACATACGGTTTCGAGTGGCATCGCCACACATTTCAGAGAACAGGCGCTTCTCCTGGCACAGTATCGAACACTTAGTATCAGATAGAACAATCAGTTTAAAATGGAACTAAATTTCGCATCTGGAGTTTCCTCTCCCGCAAGGTCGACCACTTAGTTTCGTCGAACACATACGGTTTCGAGTGGCACCGCGACAGATTTCAGAGAACAGGCGCTTCTCCTGGCACAGTATCGAAAACTTAGTTTCAGATAGAACAATTAGTTTAAAATGGAACTAAGTTTCGCGTCTGGAGTTTCCTCTCTCACAAGGTCGGCCACTTAGTTTCGTCAAACACATACGGTTTCGAGTGGCATCGCCACAGATTTCAGAGAGCAGGTGCTTCTCCTGGCACAGTATCGAACACTTAGTTTCAGATAGAACAATTAGTTTAAAATGGAACTAAGTTTCGCATCTGGAGTTTCCTCTCTCACAAGGTCGGCCACTTAGTTTCGTCGAACACATACGGTTTCGAGTGTCATCGCCACAGATTTCAGAGAGCAGGCGCTTCTCCTGGCACAGTATCGAACACTTAGTATCAGATAGAACAATCAGTTTAAAATGGAACCAAGTTTCGCATCTGGAGTTTCCTCTCCCACAAGGTCGACCACTTAGTTTCGTCGAACACATACGGTTTCGAGTAGCCTCGCCACAGGTTTCAGAGAACAGGCGCTTCTCCTGGCACAGTATCGAACACTTAGTTTCAGATAGAACAATTAATTTAAAATGGAACTATGTTTCGCATCTGGAGTTTCCTCTCTCACAAGGTCGACCACTTATTTTCGTCGAACACATACGGTTTCGAGTGTCATCGCCACAGATTTCAGAGAGCAGGCGCTTCTCCTGGCACAGTATCGAACACTTAGTATCAGATAGAACAATCAGTTTAAAATGGAACCAAGTTTCGCATCTGGAGTTTCCTCTCCCACAAGGTCGACCACTTAGTTTCGTCGAACACATACGGTTTCGAGTAGCATCGCCACAGGTTTCAGAGAACAGGCGCTTCTCCTGGCACAGTATCGAACACTTAGTTTCAGATAGAACAATTAATTTAAAATGGAACTATGTTTCGCATCTGGAGTTTCCTCTCTCACAAGGTCGACCACTTATTTTCGTCGAACACATACGGTTTCGAGTGGCATCGCCACACATTTCAGAGAACAGGCGCTTCTCCTGGCACAGTATCGAACACTTAGTATCAGATAGAACAATCAGTTTAAAATGGAACTAAATTTCGCATCTGGAGTTTCCTCTCCCGCAAGGTCGACCACTTAGTTTCGTCGAACACATACGGTTTCGAGTGGCACCGCGACAGATTTCAGAGAACAGGCGCTTCTCCTGGCACAGTATCGAAAACTTAGTTTCAGATAGAACAATTAGTTTAAAATGGAACTAAGTTTCGCGTCTGGAGTTTCCTCTCTCACAAGGTCGGCCACTTAGTTTCGTCGAACACATACGGTTTCGAGTGTCATCGCCACAGATTTCAGAGAGCAGGCGCTTCTCCTGGCACAGTATCGAACACTTAATATCAGATAGAACAATCAGTTTAAAATGGAACCAAGTTTCGCATCTGGAGTTTCCTCTCCCACAAGGTCGACCACTTAGTTTCGTCGAACACATACGGTTTCGAGTAGCATCGCCACAGGTTTCAGAGAACAGGCGCTTCTCCTGGCACAGTATCGAACACTTAGTTTCAGATAGAACAATTAATTTAAAATGGAACTATGTTTCGCATCTGGAGTTTCCTCTCTCACAAGGTCGACCACTTATTTTCGTCGAACACATACGGTTTCGAGTGGCATCGCCACACATTTCAGAGAACAGACGCTTCTCCTGGCACAGTATCGTACACTTAGTTTCAGATAGTACAATTAGTTTAAAATGAAACTTAGTTTCGCATCTGAAGTTTCCTCTCTCACAAGGTCGACCACATAGTTTCGTCGAACACATAGGGTTTCGAGTCGTATCGCCACAGATTTCAGAGAACAGGCGCTTGTCTTGGCACAGTATCGAACACTTTCAGATAGAACAATCAGTTTTAAATGGAACTAAGTTTCGCATCTGGAGTTTCCTCTCTCACAAGGCGACAACTCAGTTTCGTGGAACACATTCGGTTTCGAGTAGCATCGCCACAGATTTCAGAGAACAGGCGCTTCCCCTGCCACAGTATCGAACACTTAGTTTCAGATAGAACAATTAGTTTTAAATGGAACTAAGTTTCGCATCTGGAGTTTCCTCTCTCACAAGGCGACAACTCAGTTTCGTGGAACACATTCGGTTTCGAGTGGCATCGCTACACATTTCAAAGAACAGGCGCTTCTCCTGGCACAGTATCGAACACTTTCAGATAGAACAATTAGTTTAAAATGGAACTAAGTTACGCATCTGGAGTTTCCTCTCTCACAAGGTCGGCCACTTAGTTTCGTCGAACACATACGGTTTCGAGTGGTATCGCCAAAAATGTCGCCGAACGGGAGCTTCTCCTGGCACACTATCGAAATCTTAGTTTCAGATGGAACAATTAGTTTAAAATGGAACTAAATTTCGCATCTCGAGTTTCCTCTCTCAAAAGGTCGACCACTTAGTTTCGTCGAACACATACGGTTTCGAGTAACATCGCCTCAGATTTCAGAGAACAAGCGCTTCTGCTGGAACATTATCGAACACTTAGTTTCAGAGAGAACAATTAGTTTAAAATGGAACTATGTTTCGCATTTGGAGTTGCCTCTCTCACAAGGCGACCTCTTAGTTTCGTCGAACACATACGGTTTCCAGTGGCATCGCCACAGATTTCAGAGAACAGTCGCTTCTCCTGGCACAGTATCGAACACTTAGTTTCAGATAGAACAATTAGTTTAAAATGGAACTAAGTTTCGCATCTGGAGTTTTATCTCTCAAAAGGTCGACCACTTAGTTTCGTCGAACACATAGGGTTTCGAGTAGCATCGCCACAGATTTCAGAGAACAAGCGCTTCTGCTGGCACATTATCGAACACAAAGTTTCAGAGAGAACAATTAGTTTAAAATGGAACTATGTTTCGCATTTGGAGTTTCCTCTCTCACAAGGTCGACCACTTAGTTTCGTCGAACACATACGTTTTCGAGTAGCATCGCCACAGATTTCAGAGAACAAGCGCTTCTGCTGGAACATTATCGAACACTTAGTTTCAGAGAGAACAATTAGTTTAAAATGGAACTATGTTTCGCATTTGGAGTTGCCTCTCTCACAAGGCGACCTCTTAGTTTCGTCGAACACATACGGTTTCCAGTGGCATCGCCACAGATTTCAGAGAACAGGCGCTTCTCCTGGCACAGTATCGAACACTTAGTTTCAGATAGAACAATTAGTTTAAAATTGAACTATATTTCGCATCTGGAGTTTCCTCTCTCAAAAGGTCGACCACTTAGTTTCGTCGAACACATAGGGTTTCGAGTAGCATCGCCACAGATTTCAGAGAACAAGCGCTTCTGCTGGCACATTATCGAACACAAAGTTTCAGAGAGAACAATTAGTTTAAAATGGAACTATGTTTCGCATTTGGAGTTTCCTCTCTCACAAGGTCGACCACTTAGTTTCGTCGAACACATACGTTTTCGAGTAGCATCGCCACAGATTTCAGAGAACAAGCGCTTCTGCTGGAACATTATCGAACACTTAGTTTCAGAGAGAACAATTAGTTTAAAATGGAACTATGTTTCGCATTTGGAGTTGCCTCTCTCACAAGGCGACCTCTTAGTTTCGTCGAACACATACGGTTTCGAGTGGCATCGCCACACATTTCAGAGAACAGGCGCTTCTCCTGGCACAGTATCGAACACTTAGTTTCAGATAGAACAATTAGTTTAAAATGGAACTAAGTTTCGCATCTGGAGTTTCCTCTCTCACAAGGTCGACCACTTAGTTTCGTCGAACACATACGCTTTCGAGTAGCTTCGCCACAGATTTCAGAGAACAGGCGTTTCTCCTGGCACACTATCGAACACTTAGTTTCAGATAGAACAATTAGTTTTAAATGGAAATAAGTTTCGCAACCGGACTTTCCTCTCTCACAAGGTCGAGCACCTATTTTCGTCGAACACATACGGTTTCGAGTAACATCGCCACAAATTTCAGGGAACAGGCGCTTCTCCTGGCACAGTATCGAACACTTAGTCTCAGTTAGACCAATTAATTTATAATGGAACGAAGTTTCGCATCTGGAGTTTCCTCTCTCACAAGGTAGACCACTTAGTTTCGTCGAACACATACGGTTTCGAGTAGCATCGCCACAGATTTCAGAGAACAAGCGCTTCTGCTGGCACATTATCGAACACAAAGTTTCAGAGAGAACAATTGGTTTAAAATGGAACTATGTTTCGCATTTGGAGTTTCCTCTCTCACAATGTCGACCACTTAGTTTCGTCGAACACATACGTTTTCGAGTAGCATCGCCACAGGTTTCAGAGAACAGGCGCTTCTCCTGGCACAGTATCGAACACTTAGTTTCAGATAGAACAATTAATTTAAAATGGAACTATGTTTCGCATCTGGAGTTTCCTCTCTCACAAGGTCGACCACTTAGTTTCGTCGAACACATACGGTTTCGAGTGGCATCGCCACACATTTCAGAGAACAGGCGCTTCTCCTGGCACAGTATCGAACACTTAGTTTCAGATAGAACAATTAGTTTTAAATGGAACTAAGTTTCGCATCTGGAGTTTCCTCTCTCACAAGGCGACAACTCAGTTTCGTGGAACACATTCGGTTTCGAGTGGCATCGCTACACATTTCAGAGAACAGGCGCTTCTCCTGGCACAGTATCGAACACTTTCAGATAGAACTATATGTTTAAAATGGAACTAAGTTTCGCATCTGGAGTTTCCTCTCTCACAAGGTCGGCCACTTAGTTTCGTCGAACACATACGGTTTCGAGTAGCATCGCCACAGATTTCAGAGAACAAGCGCTTCTGCTGGAACATTATCGAACACTTAGTTTCAGAGGGAACAATTAGTTTAAAATGGAACTATGATTCGCATTTGGAGTTGCCTCTCTCACAAGGCGACCTCTTAGTTTCGTCGAACACATACGGTTTCGAGTGGCATCGCCACAGATTTCAGAGAACAGTCGCTTCTCTAGGCACAGTATCGAACACTTAGTTTCAGATAGAACAATTAGTTTAAAATGGAACGAAGTTTCGCATCTGGAGTTTCCTCTCTCACAAGGTCGACCACTTAGTTTCGTCGAACAAATACGGTTTCGAGTGGTATCGCCAAAAATGTCGCCGAACGGGAGCTTCTCCTGGCACACTATCGAAATCTTAGTTTCAGATAGAACAATTAGTTTAAAATGGAACTAAATTTCGCATCTCGAGTTTCCTCTCTCAAAAGGTCGACCACTTAGTTTCGTCGAACACATACGGTTTCGAGTAACATCGCCTCAGATTTCAGAGAACAAGCGCTTCTGCTGGAACATTATCGAACACTTAGTTTCAGAGAGAACAATTAGTTTAAAATGGAACTATGTTTCGCATTTGGAGTTGCCTCTCTCACAAGGCGACCTCTTAGTTTCGTCGAACACATACGGTTTCCAGTGGCATCGCCACAGATTTCAGAGAACAGTCGCTTCTCCTGGCACAGTATCGAACACTTAGTTTCAGATAGAACAATTAGTTTAAAATGGAACTAAGTTTCGCATCTGGAGTTTTATCTCTCAAAAGGTCGACCACTTAGTTTCGTCGAACACATAGGGTTTCGAGTAGCATCGCCACAGATTTCAGAGAACAAGCGCTTCTGCTGGCACATTATCGAACACAAAGTTTCAGAGAGAACAATTAGTTTAAAATGGAAATATGTTTCGCATTTGGAGTTTCCTCTCTCACAAGGTCGACCACTTAGTTTCGTCGAACACATACGTTTTCGAGTAGCATCGCCTCAGATTTCAGAGAACAAGCGCTTCTGCTGGAACATTATCGAACACTTAGTTTCAGAGAGAACAATTAGTTTAAAATGGAACTATGTTTCGCATTTGGAGTTGCCTCTCTCACAAGGCGACCTCTTAGTTTCGTCGAACACATACGGTTTCCAGTGGCATCGCCACAGATTTCAGAGAACAGTCGCTTCTCCTGGCACAGTATCGAACACTTAGTTTCAGATAGAACAATTAGTTTAAAATGGAACTAAGTTTCGCATCTGGAGTTTTATCTCTCAAAAGGTCGACCACTTAGTTTCGTCGAACACATAGGGTTTCGAGTAGCATCGCCACAGATTTCAGAGAACAAGCGCTTCTGCTGGCACATTATCGAACACAAAGTTTCAGAGAGAACAATTAGTTTAAAATGGAACTATGTTTCTCATTTGGAGTTTCCTCTCTCACAAGGTCGACCACTTAGTTTCGTCGAACACATACGTTTTCGAGTAGCATCGCCACAGATTTCAGAGAACAAGCGCTTCTGCTGGAACATTATCGAACACTTAGTTTCAGAGAGAACAATTAGTTTAAAATGGAACTATGTTTCGCATTTGGAGTTGCCTCTCTCACAAGGCGACCTCTTAGTTTCGTCGAACACATACGGTTTCCAGTGGCATCGCCACAGATTTCAGAGAACAGGCGCTTCTCCTGGCACAGTATCGAACACTTTCAGATAGAACAATTAGTTTAAAATGGAACTAAGTTTCGCATCTGGAGTTTCCTCTCCCACAAGGTCGACCACTTAGTTTCGTCGAACACATACGGTTTCGAGTGGCATCGCCACACATTTCAGAGAACAGGCGCTTCTCCTGGCACAGTATCGAACACTTAGTTTCAGACAGAACAATTAGTTTAAAATGGAACTAAGTTTCGCATCTGGAGTTTCCTCTCTCACAAGGTCGACCACTTAGTTTCGTCGAACACATACGCTTTCGAGTAGCTTCGCCACAGATTTCAGAGAACAGGCGTTTCTCCTGGCACACTATCGAACACTTAGTTTCAGATAGAACAATTAGTTTTAAATGGAACTAAGTTTCGCAACCGGACTTTCCTCTCTCACAAGGTCGAGCACCTATTTTCGTCGAACACATACGGTTTCGAGTAACATCGCCACAAATTTCAGGGACCAGGCGCTTCTCCTGGCACAGTATCGAACACTTAGTCTCAGTTAGACCAATTAATTTATAATGGAACGAAGTTTCGCATCTGGAGTTTCCTCTCTCACAAGGTAGACCACTTAGTTTCGTCGAACACATACGGTTTCGAGTAGCATCGCCACAGATTTCAGAGAACAAGCGCTTCTGCTGGCACATTATCGAACACAAAGTTTCAGAGAGAACAATTGGTTTAAAATGGAACTATGTTTCGCATTAGGAGTTTCCTCTCTCACAATGTCGACCACTTAGTTTCGTCGAACACATATGTTTTCGAGTAGCATCGCCACAGGTTTCAGAGAACAGGCGCTTCTCCTGGCACAGTATCGAACACTTAGTTTCAGATAGAACAATTAATTTAAAATGGAACTATGTTTCGCATCTGGAGTTTCCTCTCTCACAAGGTCGACCACTTAGTTTCGTCGAACACATACGGTTTCGAGCGGCATCGCCACACAGTTCAGGGAACAGGCGCTTCTCCTGGCACAGTATCGAACACTTAGTTTCAGATATATCAATTAGTTTAAAATGGAAATACGTTTCGCATCTGGAGATTCCTCTCTCACAAGGTCGACTACTTAGTTTCGTGGAACACATACGGTTTCGAGTGGCATCGCCACGGATTTCAGAGAATAGGCGCTTCTCCCGGCACAGTATCGAACACTTAGTTTCAGATGGAACATTTAGTTTAAAATTGAACTGTTTCGCATCTGGAGTTTCCGCTCTCACAAGGTCGACCACTTAGTTTCGCCGAACGCATACGGTTTCGAGTGGCATCGCCACAAATTTCAGAGAACAGGCGCTTCTCCCGGCACAGTATCGAACACTTAGTTTCAGATGGAACATTTAGTTTAAAATTGAACTGTTTCGCATCTGGAGTTTCCGCTCTCACAAGGTCGACCACTTAGTTTCGCCGGACGCATACGGTTTCGAGTGGCATCGCCAGAGATTTCAGAGAACAGGCGCTTCTCCTGGCACATTATCGAACACTTAGTTTCAGATAGAACAATTAGTTTAAAATGGAACTAAGTTTCGGAACTGGAGTTTCTTCTCTCAAAAGGTCGACCACTTAGTTTCGTCGAACACATACGGTTTCGAGTAGTATCGCCACAGATTTCAGAGAACAGGCGCTTCTCCTGGCAAAGTATCGAACACTTAGTTTCAGATAGAACAATTAGTTTAAAATGGAACTAAATTTCGCATCTGGAGTTTCCTCTCTCACAAGGTCGGCCACTTAGTTTCGTCGAACACATACGGTTTCGAGTGGCATCGCCACAGATTTCAGACAACAGGCGCTTCTCCTGGCACAGTATCGAACACTTTCAGATACAACAATTAGTTTAAAATGGAACTAAGTTTCGCATCTGGAGTTTCCTCTCTCACAAGGTCGACCACTTAGTTTCGTTGAACACATACGGGTTCGAGTAGCATCGCCACTGATTTCAGAGAACAGGCGCTTCTCCTGGCACAGTATCGAACACTTTCAGAGAGAACAATTAGTTTAAAATGGAACTAAGTTTCGCATTTGGAGTTTCCTTTTTCACAAGGTCGACCACTTAGTTTCGTGAAACACATAGGGTTTCGAGTGGTATTGCCACAGATTTGGCCGAACGGGTGTTCCTCCTGGCACAGTATTGGCGACTTAGTTTCGTCGAAGACATACGGTATCGAGTAGCATCGCCGCAGATTTCAGAGAACAGGCGCTTCTCCTCGCACAGTATCGAACACTTAGTTTCAGATAGAACAATTAGTTTAAAGTGGAACTATGTTTTGCATCTGGAGTTTCCTCTCTCACAAGATCGGCCACTTAGTTTCGTCGAACACATACGGTTTCGAGTGGCATCGCCACAGATTTCAGAGAACAGGTGCTTCTCCTGGCACATTATCGAACACTTAATTTCAGATGGAACATTTAGTTTAAAATGGAACTAAATTTCGCGTCTGGAGTTTCCTCTCTCACAAGGTCGGCCACTTAGTTTCGTCAAACAGATACGGTTTCGAGTGGCATCGGCACAGATTCCAGAGAACAGGCGCTTCTCCTGGCACAATATCGAACACTTAGTTTCGGACGGAACATTTGGTTTAAAGTGGAAGTAAGTTTCGCATCTGGAGTTTCCTCTCTCACAAGGTCGACCATTTAGATTCGTCGAACACATACGGGTTCGAGTAGCATCGCCACTGATTTCAGAGAACAGGCGCTTCTGCTGGCACAGCATCGGACACTTATGTCAGACAGAACAATTAGTTTAAAATGGAACTATGTTTCGCATCTGGAGTATCCTCTCTCAGAAGTTCAGCCACTTAGTTTCGTCGAACACATACGGTTTCGAGCGGCATCGCCACACAGTTCAGGGAACAGGCGCTTCTCCTGGCACAGTATCGAACACTTAGTTTCAGATGGAACATTTAGTTTAAAATTGAACTGTTTCGCATCTGGAGTTTCCGCTCTCACAAGGTCGACCACTTAGTTTCGCCGAACGCATACGGTTTCGAGTGGCATCGCCACAAATTTCAGAGAACAGGCGCTTCTCCCGGCACAGTATCGAACACTTAGTTTCAGATGGAACATTTAGTTTAAAATTGAACTGTTTCGCATCTGGAGTTTCCGCTCTCACAAGGTCGACCACTTAGTTTCGCCGGACGCATACGGTTTCGAGTGGCATCGCCAGAGATTTCAGAGAACAGGCGCTTCTCCTGGCACATTATCGAACACTTAGTTTCAGATAGAACAATTAGTTTAAAATGGAACTAAGTTTCGGAACTTGAGTTTCTTCTCTCAAAAGGTCGACCACTTAGTTTCGTCGAACACATACGGTTTCGAGTAGTATCGCCACAGATTTCAGAGAACAGTCGCTTCTCCTGGCACAGTATCGAACACTTAGTTTCAGATAGAACAATTAGTTTAAAATGGAACTAAGTTTCGCATCTGGAGTTTTATCTCTCAAAAGGTCGACCACTTAGTTTCGTCGAACACATAGGGTTTCGAGTAGCATCGCCACAGATTTCAGAGAACAAGCGCTTCTGCTGGCACATTATCGAACACAAAGTTTCAGAGAGAACAATCAGTTTAAAATGGAACTATGTTTCTCATTTGGAGTTTCCTCTCTCACAAGGTCGACCACTTAGTTTCGTCGAACACATACGTTTTCGAGTAGCATCGCCACAGATTTCAGAGAACAAGCGCTTCTGCTGGAACATTATCGAACACTTAGTTTCAGAGAGAACAATTAGTTTAAAATGGAACTATGTTTCGCATTTGGAGTTGCCTCTCTCACAAGGCGACCTCTTAGTTTCGTCGAACACATACGGTTTCCAGTGGCATCGCCACAGATTTCAGAGAACAGGCGCTTCTCCTGGCACAGTATCGAACACTTTCAGATAGAACAATTAGTTTAAAATGGAACTAAGTTGCGCATCTGGAGTTTCCTCTCCCACAAGGTCGACCACTTAGTTTCGTCGAACACATACGGTTTCGAGTGGCATCGCCACACATTTCAGAGAACAGGCGCTTCTCCTGGCACAGTATCGAACACTTAGTTTCAGACAGAACAATTAGTTTAAAATGGAACTAAGTTTCGCATCTGGAGTTTCCTCTCTCACAAGGTCGACCACTTAGTTTCGTCGAACACATACGCTTTCGAGTAGCTTCGCCACAGATTTCAGAGAACAGGCGTTTCTCCTGGCACACTATCGAACACTTAGTTTCAGATAGAACAATTAGTTTTAAATGGAACTAAGTTTCGCAACCGGACTTTCCTCTCTCACAAGGTCGAGCACCTATTTTCGTCGAACACATACGGTTTCGAGTAACATCGCCACAAATTTCAGGGACCAGGCGCTTCTCCTGGCACAGTATCGAACACTTAGTCTCAGTTAGACCAATTAATTTATAATGGAACGAAGTTTCGCATCTGGAGTTTCCTCTCTCACAAGGTAGACCACTTAGTTTCGTCGAACACATACGGTTTCGAGTAGCATCGCCACAGATTTCAGAGAACAAGCGCTTCTGCTGGCACATTATCGAACACAAAGTTTCAGAGAGAACAATTGGTTTAAAATGGAACTATGTTTCGCATTAGGAGTTTCCTCTCTCACAATGTCGACCACTTAGTTTCGTCGAACACATACGTTTTCGAGTAGCATCGCCACAGGTTTCAGAGAACAGGCGCTTCTCCTGGCACAGTATCGAACACTTAGTTTCAGATAGAACAATTAATTTAAAATGGAACTATGTTTCGCATCTGGAGTTTCCTCTCTCACAAGGTCGACCACTTAGTTTCGTCGAACACATACGGTTTCGAGTGGCATCGCCACACATTTCAGAGAACAGGCGCTTCTCCTGGCACAGTATCGAACACTTAGTTTCAGATAGAACAATTAGTTTTAAATGGAACTAAGTTTCGCATCTGGAGTTTCCTCTCTCACAAGGCGACAACTCAGTTTCGTGGAACACATTCGGTTTCGAGTGGCATCGCTACACATTTCAGAGAACAGGCGCTTCTCCTGGCACAGTATCGAACACTTTCAGATAGAACAATTAGTTTAAAATGGAACTAGGTTTCGCATCTGGAGTTTCCTCTCTCACAAGGTCGGCCACTTAGTTTCGTCGAACACATACGGTTTCGAGTAGCATCGCCACAGATTTCAGAGAACAAGCGCTTCTGCTGGAACATTATCGAACACTTAGTTTCAGAGAGAACAATTAGTTTAAAATGGACCTATGTTTCGCACTTGGAGTTTCCTCTCTCACAAGTTCGACCACTTAGTTTCGTCAAACACATACAGTTTCGAGTGGCACCGCCACAGATTTCAGAGAAAAGGCGCTTCTCCTGGCACAGTATCGAACACTTAGTTTCAGATAGAATAATTAGTTTAAAATGGAACTAAGTTTCGCATCTGGAGCTTCCTCCCTCACAATGTCAATCACTTAGTTTCGTCGAGCACATACGGTTTCCAGTGGCATCGCCACAGATTTCAGAGAACAGTCGCTTCTCCTGGCACAGTATCGAACACTTAGTTTCAGATAGAACAATTAATTTAAAATGGAACTATGTTTCGCACCTGGAGTTTCCTCTCTCACAAGGTCGACCACTTAGTTTCGTCGAACACATACGTTTTCGATTGGCATCGCCACAGATTTCAGAGAACAGGCGGTTCTACTGGCACAGTATCGGAAACATAGTTTCAGATAGCACAATAAGAATAAAATGGAACTAAATTTCGCATCTGGAGTTTCCTCTCTCACAAGGTCGCCCACTTGGTTTTGTCGAACACATACGGTTGCGAGTCGCATCTTCACAGATTTCAGAGAGCAGGCGCTTCTCCTGGCACAGTATCGAACACTTAGTTTCCGAGAGAACAATTAGTTTAAAATGGAACTAAGTTTCGCATCTGGAGTTTCCTCTCTCACAAGGTCGACCATTTAGTTTCTTTGAACACATACGGTTTCGAGTGGTATAGCCACACATTTCAGAGAACAGGCGTTTCTCCGGGTACACTTTCGAACACTTAGTTTCAGATAGAACAATTAGTTTTAAATGGAACTATGTTTCGCTTCTGGAGTTTCCTCTCTCAGAAAGTCGACCACTTAGTTTCGTTGAACACATACGGTTTCGAGTGGCATCGCCACAGATTTCAGAGAACAGGCGCTTCTCCTGGCACAGTATCGAACACTTACTTCAGACAGAACAATTAGTTTAAAATGGAACTCTGTTTCGTATCTGGAGTTTCCTCTCTCACAAGGTCGACCACTCAGTTTCTTTGAACACATACGGTTTCGAGTGGTATAGCCACACATTTCAGAGAACAGGCGTTTCTCCTGGTACACTATCGAACACTTAGTTTCAGATAGAAAAATTTGTTTTAAATGGAACTATGTTTCGCTTCTGGAGTTTCCTCTCTCAGAAGGTCGACCACTTAGTTTCGTCGAACACATACGGTTTTGTGTAGCATCGCCACAGATTTCAGAGAGCAGGCGCTTCTCCTGGCACAGCATCGGACACTTATGTCAGACAGAAGAATTAGTTTAAAATGGAACTATGTTTCGCATCTGGAGTATCCTCTCTCAGAAGTTCAGCCACTTAGTTTCGTCGAACACATACGGTTTCGAGCGGCATCGCCACACAGTTCAGGGAACAGGCGCTTCTCCTGGCACAGTATCGAACACTTAGTTTCAGATATATCAATTAGTTTAAAATGGAAATACGTTTCGCATCTGGAGATTCCTCTCTCACAAGGTCGACTACTTAGTTTCGTGGAACACATACGGTTTCGAGTGGCATCGCCACGGATTTCAGAGAATAGGCGCTTCTCCCGGCACAGTATCGAACACTTAGTTTCAGATGGAACATTTAGTTTAAAATTGAACTGTTTCGCATCTGGAGTTTCCGCTCTCACAAGGTCGACCACTTAGTTTCGCCGAACGCATACGGTTTCGAGTGGCATCGCCACAAATTTCAGAGAACAGGCGCTTCTCCCGGCACAGTATCGAACACTTAGTTTCAGATGGAACATTTAGTTTAAAATTGAACTGTTTCGCATCTGGAGTTTCCGCTCTCACAAGGTCGACCACTTAGTTTCGCCGGACGCATACGGTTTCGAGTGGCATCGCCAGAGATTTCAGAGAACAGGCGCTTCTCCTGGCACATTATCGAACACTTAGTTTCAGATAGAACAATTAGTTTAAAATGGAACTAAGTTTCGGAACTTGAGATTCTTCTCTCAAAAGGTCGACCACTTAGTTTCGTCGAACACATACGGTTTCGAGTAGTATCGCCACAGATTTCAGAGAACAGGCGGTTCTCCTGGCAAAGTATCGAACACTTAGTTTCAGATAGAACAATTAGTTTAAAATGGAACTAAATTTCGCGTCTGGAGTTTCCTCTCTCACAAGGTCGGCCACTTAGTTTCGTCAAACAGATACGGTTTCGAGTGGCATCGGCACAGATTCCAGAGAACAGGCGCTTCTCCTGGCACAATATCGAACACTTAGTTTCGGACGGAACATTTGGTTTAAAGTGGAAGTAAGTTTCGCATCTGGAGTTTCCTCTCTCACAAGGTCGACCATTTAGATTCGTCGAACACATACGGGTTCGAGTAGCATCGCCACTGATTTCAGAGAACAGGCGCTTCTGCTGGCACAGCATCGGACACTTATGTCAGACAGAACAATTAGTTTAAAATGGAACTATGTTTCGCATCTGGAGTATCCTCTCTCAGAAGTTCAGCCACTTAGTTTCGTCGAACACATACGGTTTCGAGCGGCATCGCCACACAGTTCAGGGAACAGGCGCTTCTCCTGGCACAGTATCGAACACTTAGTTTCAGATGGAACATTTAGTTTAAAATTGAACTGTTTCGCATCTGGAGTTTCCGCTCTCACAAGGTCGACCACTTAGTTTCGCCGAACGCATACGGTTTCGAGTGGCATCGCCACAAATTTCAGAGAACAGGCGCTTCTCCCGGCACAGTATCGAACACTTAGTTTCAGATGGAACATTTAGTTTAAAATTGAACTGTTTCGCATCTGGAGTTTCCGCTCTCACAAGGTCGACCACTTAGTTTCGCCGGACGCATACGGTTTCGAGTGGCATCGCCAGAGATTTCAGAGAACAGGCGCTTCTCCTGGCACATTATCGAACACTTAGTTTCAGATAGAACAATTAGTTTAAAATGGAACTAAGTTTCGGAACTTGAGTGTCTTCTCTCAAAAGGTCGACCACTTAGTTTCGTCGAACACATACGGTTTCGAGTAGTATCGCCACAGATTTCAGAGAACAGGCGGTTCTCCTGGCAAAGTATCGAACACTTAGTTTCAGATAGAACAATTAGTTTAAAATGGAACTAAATTTCGCATCTGGAGTTTCCTCTCTCACAAGGTCGGCCACTTAGTTTCGTCGAACACATACGGTTTCGAGTGGCATCGCCACAGATTTCAGAGAACAGGTTCTCCTCCTGGCACAGTATCGAACACTTAGTTTCAGATAGAACAATTAGTTTAAAATGGAACTAAGTTTCGCATCTTGAGTTTCCTCTCTCACAAGGTCGACCGCTTAGTTTCGACGAACACATACGGTTTCAAGTATCATCGTCACAGATTTCAGAGAACAGGCGCTTCTCCTGGCACAGTATCGAACACTTAGTTTCAGATAGAACAATTAGTTTAAAATGGAACTAAGTTTCGCATCTGTAGTTACCTCTCTCACATGGTCGACCACTTAGTTTCGTCGAACACATACGGTTTCGAGTAGTGTCGCCACAGATTTCGCAGAACGGGAGTTTCTCCTGGCGCAGTATCGAACACTTAGTTTCCGAGAGAACAATTAGTTTATAATGGAACTAAGTTTCGCATCTGGAGTTTCCTCTCTCACAAGGTCGACCATTTAGTTTCTTTGAACACATACGGTTTCGAGTGGTATAGCCACACATTTCAGAGAACAGGCGTTTCTCCGGGTACACTATCGAACACTTAGTTTCAGATAGAACAATTAGTTTTAAATGGAACTATGTTTCGCTTCTGGAGTTTCCTCTCTCAGAAGGTCGACCACTTAGTTTCGTTGAACACATACGGTTTCGAGTGGCATCGCCACAGATTTCAGAGAACAGGCGCTTCTCCTGGCACAGTATCGAACACTTACTTCAGACAGAACAATTAGTTTAAAATGGAACTCTGTTTCGTATCTGGAGTTTCCTCTCTCACAAGGTCGACCACTCAGTTTCTTTGAACACATACGGTTTCGAGTGGTATAGCCACACATTTCAGAGAACAGGCGTTTCTCCTGGTACACTATCGAACACTTAGTTTCAGATAGAAAAATTTGTTTTAAATGGAACTATGTTTCGCTTCTGGGGTTTCCTCTCTCAGAAGGTCGACCACTTAGTTTCGTCGAACACATACGGTTTTGTGTAGCATCGCCACAGATTTCAGAGAGCAGGCGCTTCTCCTGGCACAGCATCGGACACTTATGTCAGACAGAACAATTAGTTTAAAATGGAACTATGTTTCGCATCTGGAGTATCCTCTCTCAGAAGTTCAGCCACTTAGTTTCGTCGAACACATACGGTTTCGAGCGGCATCGCCACACAGTTCAGGGAACAGGCGCTTCTCCTGGCACAGTATCGAACACTTAGTTTCAGATATATCAATTAGTTTAAAATGGAAATACGTTTCGCATCTGGAGATTCCTCTCTCACAAGGTCGACTACTTAGTTTCGTGGAACACATACGGTTTCGAGTGGCATCGCCACGGATTTCAGAGAATAGGCGCTTCTCCCGGCACAGTATCGAACACTTAGTTTCAGATGGAACATTTAGTTTAAAATTGAACTGTTTCGCATCTGGAGTTTCCGCTCTCACAAGGTCGACCACTTAGTTTCGCCGAACGCATACGGTTTCGAGTGGCATCGCCACAAATTTCAGAGAACAGGCGCTTCTCCCGGCACAGTATCGAACACTTAGTTTCAGATGGAACATTTAGTTTAAAATTGAACTGTTTCGTATCTGGAGTTTCCGCTCTCACAAGGTCGACCACTTAGTTTCGCCGAACGCATACTGTTTCGAGTGGCATCGCCAGAGATTTCAGAGAACAGGCGCTTCTCCTGGCACATTATCGAACACTTAGTTTCAGATAGAACAATTAGTTTAAAATGGAACTAAGTTTCGGAACTTGAGTTTCTTCTCTCAAAAGGTCGACCACTTAGTTTCGTCGAACACATACGGTTTCGAGTAGTATCGCCACAGATTTCAGAGAACAGGCGGTTCTCCTGGCAAAGTATCGAACACTTAGTTTCAGATAGAACAATTGGTTTAAAATGGAACTAAATTTCGCATCTGGAGTTTCCTCTCTCACAAGGTCGGCCACTTAGTTTCGTCGAACACATACGGTTTCGAGTGGCATCGCCACAGATTTCAGAGAACAGGCGCTTCTCCTGGCACAGTATCGAACACTTTCAGATACAACAATTAGTTTAAAATGGAACTAAGTTTCGCATCTGGAGTTTCCTCTCTCACAAGGTCGGCCACTTAGTTTCGTTGAACACATACGGTATCGAGTAGCATCGCCGCAGATTTCAGAGAACAGGCGCTTCTCCTCGCACAGTATCGAACACTTAGTTTCAGATAGAACAATTAGTTTAAAGTGGAACTAAGTTTTGCATATGGAGTTTCCTCTCTCACAAGATCGGCCACTTAGTTTCGTCGAACACATACGGTTTCGAGTGGCATCGCCACAGATTTCAGAGAACAGGTGCTTCTCCTGGCACAGTATCGAACAATTAGTTTCAGATAGAACAATTAGTTTAAATGGAACTAAGTTTCGCGTCTGGAGTTTCCTCTCTCACAAGGTCGGCCACTTAGTTTCGTCAAGCACATACGGTTTCGAGTGGCATCGCCACAGATTTCAGAGAACAGGCGCTGCTCCTGGCACAATATCGAACACTTAGTTTCAGATAGAACAATCTGTTTAAAATGGAACTATGTTCCGCATCTGGAGTTTCTTCCCACACAAGGTCGACCATTTAGATTCGTCGAACACATACGGTTTCGACTAGCATCGCCACAGATTTCAGAGAACAAGGGCTTCTCCTGGCACATTATCGAACACTTAGTTTCAGATGGAACATTTAGTTTAAAATGGAACTAAGTTTCGCGTCTGGAGTTTCCTCTCTCACAAGGTCGGCCACTTAGTTTCGTCAAACACATACGGTTTCGAGTGGCATCGGCACAGATTCCAGAGAACAGGCGCTTCTCCTGGCACAATATCGAACACTTAGTTTCGGAAGGAACATTTGGTTTAAAGTGGAAGTAAGTTTCGCATCTGAAGTTTCCTCTCTCACAAGGTCGACCATTTAGATTCGTCGAACACATACGGGTTCGAGTAGCATCGCCACTGATTTCAGAGAACAGGCGCTTCTGCTGGCACAGTATCGAACACTTTCAGATACAACAATTAGTTTAAAATGGAACTAAGTTTCGCATCTGGAGTTTCCTCTTTCACAAGGTCGGCCACTTAGTTTCGTCGAACACATACGTGTTCTAGTAGCATCGCCAATGATTTCAGAGAACAGGCGCTTCTCCTGGCACAGTATCGAACACTTTCATATAGAACAATTAGTTTAAAATGGAACTAAGTTCCGCATCTGGAGTTTCCTCTCTCACAAGGTCGGCCACTTAGTTTCGTCGAACACATATGGTTTCGAGTGGCATCGCCACAGATTTCAGAGAACAAGGGCTTCTCCTGGCACATTATCGAACACTTAGTTTCAGATGGAACATTTAGTTTAAAATTGAACTATGTTTCGCATCTGAAGTTTCCTCTCTCACAAGGTCGACCACTTAGTTTCGCCGAACGCATACGGTTTCGAGTGGCATCGCCAGAGATTTCAGAGAACAGGCGCTTCTCCTGGCACATTATCGAACACTTAGTTTCAGATAGAACAATTAGTTTAAAATGGAACTAAGTTTCGGAACTTGAGTTTCTTCTCTCAAAAGGTCGACCACTTAGTTTCGTCGAACACATACGGTTTCGAGTAGTATCGCCACAGATTTCAGAGAACAGGCGGTTCTCCTGGCAAAGTATCGAACACTTAGTTTCAGATAGAACAATTAGTTTAAAATGGAACTAAATTTCGCATCTGGAGTTTCCTCTCTCACAAGGTCGGCCACTTAGTTTCGTCGAACACATACGGTTTCGAGTGGCATCGCCACAGATTTCAGAGAACAGGCGCTTCTCCTGGCACAGTATCGAACACTTTCAGATACAACAATTAGTTTAAAATGGAACTAAGTTTCGCATCTGGAGTTTCCTCTCTCACAAGGTCGGCCACTTAGTTTCGTTGAACACATACGGTATCGAGTAGCATCGCCGCAGATTTCAGAGAACAGGCGCTTCTCCTCGCACAGTATCGAACACTTAGTTTCAGATAGAACAATTAGTTTAAAGTGGAACTAAGTTTTGCATCTGGAGTTTCCTCCCTCACAAGATCGGCCACTTAGTTTCGTCGAACACATACGGTTTCGAGTGGCATCGCCACAGATTTCAGAGAACAGGTGCTTCTCCTGGCACAGTATCGAACAATTAGTTTCAGATAGAACAATTAGTTTAAATGGAACTAAGTTTCGCGTCTGGAGTTTCCTCTCTCACAAGGTCGGCCACTTAGTTTCGTCAAGCACATACGGTTTCGAGTGGCATCGCCACAGATTTCAGAGAACAGGCGCTGCTCCTGGCACAATATCGAACACTTAGTTTCAGATAGAACAATCTGTTTAAAATGGAACTATGTTCCGCATCTGGAGTTTCTTCCCACACAAGGTCGACCATTTAGATTCGTCGAACACATACGGTTTCGACTAGCATCGCCACAGATTTCAGAGAACAAGGGCTTCTCCTGGCACATTATCGAACACTTAGTTTCAGATGGAACATTTAGTTTAAAATGGAACTAAGTTTCGCGTCTGGAGTTTCCTCTCTCACAAGGTCGGCCACTTAGTTTCGTCAAACACATACGGTTTCGAGTGGCATCGGCACAGATTCCAGAGAACAGGCGCTTCTCCTGGCACAATATCGAACACTTAGTTTCGGACGGAACATTTGGTTTAAAGTGGAAGTAAGTTTCGCATCTGAAGTTTCCTCTCTCACAAGGTCGACCATTTAGATTCGTCGAACACATACGGGTTCGAGTAGCATCGCCACTGATTTCAGAGAACAGGCGCTTCTGCTGGCACAGTATCGAACACTTTCAGATACAACAATTAGTTTAAAATGGAACTAAGTTTCGCATCTGGAGTTTCCTCTTTCACAAGGTCGGCCACTTAGTTTCGTCGAACACATACGTGTTCTAGTAGCATCGCCAATGATTTCAGAGAACAGGTGCTCCTCCTGGCACAGTATCGAACCCTTAGTTTCAGATAGAACAATTAGTTTAAAATGGAACTAAGGTTCGCATCTGGAGTTTCCTCTCTCACAAGGTCGGCCACTTAGTTTCGTCAAGCACATACGGTTTCGAGTGGCATCGCCACACATTTCAGAGAACAGGCGTTTCTCCTGGTACACTATCGAACACTTAGTTTCAGATAGAACGATTAGGTTAAAATGGAACTAAGCTTCGCATCTGGAGTTTCCTCTCTCACAAGGTCGACCACTTAGTTTCGTCGACACATACGGTTTCGAGTGGCATCGCCACAGATTTCAGAGAACAGGCGCTTCTCCTGGCACAGTATTGAACACTTACTTCAGACAGAACAATTAGTTTAAAATGGAACTCTGTTTCGCATCTGGAGTATCCTCTCTCACAAGGTCGACCACTTAGTTTCGTCGAACACATACGGTTTCGAGTAGTGTCGCCACAGATTTCGCAGAACGGGAGTTTCTCCTGGCGCAGTATCGAACACTTAGTTTCCGAGAGAACAATTAGTTTAAAATGGAACTAAGTTTCGCATCTGGAGTTTCCTCTCTCACAAGGTCGACCATTTAGTTTCTTTGAACACATACGGTTTCGAGTGGTATAGCCACACATTTCAGAGAACAGGCGTTTCTCCGGGTACACTATCGAACACTTAGTTTCAGATAGAACAATTAGTTTTAAATGGAACTATGTTTCGCTTCTGGAGTTTCCTCTCTCAGAAGGTCGACCACTTAGTTTCGTTGAACACATACGGTTTCGAGTGGCATCGCCACAGATTTCAGAGAACAGGCGCTTCTCCTGGCACAGTATCGAACACTTACTTCAGACAGAACAATTAGTTTAAAATGGAACTCTGTTTCGTATCTGGAGTTTCCTCTCTCACAAGGTCGACCACTCAGTTTCTTTGAACACATACGGTTTCGAGTGGTATAGCCACACATTTCAGAGAACAGGCGTTTCTCCTGGTACACTATCGAACACTTAGTTTCAGATAGAAAAATTTGTTTTAAATGGAACTATGTTTCGCTTCTGGGGTTTCCTCTCTCAGAAGGTCGACCACTTAGTTTCGTCGAACACATACGGTTTTGTGTAGCATCGCCACAGATTTCAGAGAGCAGGCGCTTCTCCTGGCACAGCATCGGACACTTATGTCAGACAGAACAATTAGTTTAAAATGGAACTATGTTTCGCATCTGGAGTATCCTCTCTCAGAAGTTCAGCCACTTAGTTTCGTCGAACACATACGCTTTCGAGCGGCATCGCCACACAGTTCAGGGAACAGGCGCTTCTCCTGGCACAGTATCGAACACTTAGTTTCAGATATATCAATTAGTTTAAAATGGAAATACGTTTCGCATCTGGAGATTCCTCTCTCACAAGGTCGACTACTTAGTTTCGTGGAACACATACGGTTTCGAGTGGCATCGCCACGGATTTCAGAGAATAGGCGCTTCTCCCGGCACAGTATCGAACACTTAGTTTCAGATGGAACATTTAGTTTAAAATTGAACTGTTTCGCATCTGGAGTTTCCGCTCTCACAAGGTCGACCACTTAGTTTCGCCGAACGCATACGGTTTCGAGTGGCATCGCCACAAATTTCAGAGAACAGGCGCTTCTCCCGGCACAGTATCGAACACTTAGTTTCAGATGGAACATTTAGTTTAAAATTGAACTGTTTCGCATCTGGAGTTTCCGCTCTCACAAGGTCGACAACTTAGTTTCGCCGAACGCATACTGTTTCGAGTGGCATCGCCAGAGATTTCAGAGAACAGGCGCTTCTCCTGGCACATTATCGAACACTTAGTTTCAGATAGAACAATTAGTTTAAAATGGAACTAAGTTTCGGAACTTGAGTTTCTTCTCTCAAAAGGTCGACCACTTAGTTTCGTCGAACACATACGGTTTCGAGTAGTATCGCCACAGATTTCAGAGAACAGGCGGTTCTCCTGGCAAAGTATCGAACACTTAGTTTCAGATAGAACAATTAGTTTAAAATGGAACTAAATTTCGCATCTGGAGTTTCCTCTCTCACAAGGTCGGCCACTTAGTTTCGTCGAACACATACGGTTTCGAGTGGCATCGCCACATATTTCAGAGAACAGGCGCTTCTCCTGGCACAGTATCGAACACTTTCAGATACAACAATTAGTTTAAAATGGAACTAAGTTTCGCATCTGGAGTTTCCTCTCTCACAAGGTCGGCCACTTAGTTTCGTTGAACACATACGGTATCGAGTAGCATCGCCGCAGATTTCAGAGAACAGGCGCTTCTCCTCGCACAGTATCGAACACTTAGTTTCAGATAGAACAATTAGTTTAAAGTGGAACTAAGTTTTGCATCTGGAGTTTCCTCTCTCACAAGATCGGCCACTTAGTTTCGTCGAACACATACGGTTTCGAGTGGCATCGCCACAGATTTCAGAGAACAGGTGCTTCTCCTGGCACAGTATCGAACAATTAGTTTCAGATAGAACAATTAGTTTAAATGGAACTAAGTTTCGCGTCTGGAGTTTCCTCTCTCACAAGGTCGGCCACTTAGTTTCGTCGAACACATACGGTTTCGAGTAGTGTCGCCACAGATTTCGCAGAACGGGAGTTTCTCCTGGCGCAGTATCGAACACTTAGTTTCCGAGAGAACAATTAGTTTAAAATGGAACTAAGTTTCGCATCTGGAGTTTCCTCTCTCACAAGGTCGACCATTTAGTTTCTTTGAACACATACGGTTTCGAGTGGTATAGCCACACATTTCAGAGAACAGGCGTTTCTCCGGGTACACTATCGAACACTTAGTTTCAGATAGAACAATTAGTTTTAAATGGAACTATGTTTCGCTTCTGGAGTTTCCTCTCTCAGAAGGTCGACCACTTAGTTTCGTTGAACACATACGGTTTCGAGTGGCATCGCCACAGATTTCAGAGAACAGGCGCTTCTCCTGGCACAGTATCGAACACTTACTTCAGACAGAACAATTAGTTTAAAATGGAACTCTGTTTCGTATCTGGAGTTTCCTCTCTCACAAGGTCGACCACTCAGTTTCTTTGAACACATACGGTTTCGAGTGGTATAGCCACACATTTCAGAGAACAGGCGTTTCTCCTGGTACACTATCGAACACTTAGTTTCAGATAGAAAAATTTGTTTTAAATGGAACTATGTTTCGCTTCTGGGGTTTCCTCTCTCAGAAGGTCGACCACTTAGTTTCGTCGAACACATACGGTTTTGTGTAGCATCGCCACAGATTTCAGAGAGCAGGCGCTTCTCCTGGCACAGCATCGGACACTTATGTCAGACAGAACAATTAGTTTAAAATGGAACTATGTTTCGCATCTGGAGTATCCTCTCTCAGAAGTTCAGCCACTTAGTTTCGTCGAACACATACGCTTTCGAGCGGCATCGCCACACAGTTCAGGGAACAGGCGCTTCTCCTGGCACAGTATCGAACACTTAGTTTCAGATATATCAATTAGTTTAAAATGGAAATACGTTTCGCATCTGGAGATTCCTCTCTCACAAGGTCGACTACTTAGTTTCGTGGAACACATACGGTTTCGAGTGGCATCGCCACGGATTTCAGAGAATAGGCGCTTCTCCCGGCACAGTATCGAACACTTAGTTTCAGATGGAACATTTAGTTTAAAATTGAACTGTTTCGCATCTGGAGTTTCCGCTCTCACAAGGTCGACCACTTAGTTTCGCCGAACGCATACGGTTTCGAGTGGCATCGCCACAAATTTCAGAGAACAGGCGCTTCTCCCGGCACAGTATCGAACACTTAGTTTCAGATGGAACATTTAGTTTAAAATTGAACTGTTTCGCATCTGGAGTTTCCGCTCTCACAAGGTCGACCACTTAGTTTCGCCGAACGCATACTGTTTCGAGTGGCATCGCCAGAGATTTCAGAGAACAGGCGCTTCTCCTGGCACATTATCGAACACTTAGTTTCAGATAGAACAATTAGTTTAAAATGGAACTAAGTTTCGGAACTTGAGTTTCTTCTCTCAAAAGGTCGACCACTTAGTTTTGTCGAACACATACGGTTTCGAGTAGTATCGCCACAGATTTCAGAGAACAGGCGGTTCTCCTGGCAAAGTATCGAACACTTAGTTTCAGATAGAACAATTAGTTTAAAATGGAACTAAATTTCGCATCTGGAGTTTCCTCTCTCACAAGGTCGGCCACTTAGTTTCGTCGAACACATACGGTTTCGAGTGGCATCGCCACAGATTTCAGAGAACAGGCGCTTCTCCTGGCACAGTATCGAACACTTTCAGATACAACAATTAGTTTAAAATGGAACTAAGTGTCGCATCTGGAGTTTCCTCTCTCACAAGGTCGGCCACTTAGTTTCGTTGAACACATACGGTATCGAGTAGCATCGCCGCAGATTTCAGAGAACAGGCGCTTCTCCTCGCACAGTATCGAACACTTAGTTTCAGATAGAACAATTAGTTTAAAGTGGAACTAAGTTTTGCATCTGGAGTTTCCTCTCTCACAATATCGGCCACTTAGTTTCGTCGAACACATACGGTTTCGAGTGGCATCGCCACAGATTTCAGAGAACAGGTGCTTCTCCTGGCACAGTATCGAACAATTAGTTTCAGATAGAACAATTAGTTTAAATGGAACTAAGTTTCGCGTCTGGAGTTTCCTCTCTCACAAGGTCGGCCACTTAGTTTCGTCAAGCACATACGGTTTCGAGTGGCATCGCCACAGATTTCAGAGAACAGGCGCTGCTCCTGGCACAATATCGAACACTTAGTTTCAGATAGAACAATCTGTTTAAAATGGAACTATGTTCCGCATCTGGAGTTTCTTCCCACACAAGGTCGACCATTTAGATTCGTCGAACACATACGGTTTCGACTAGCATCGCCACAGATTTCAGAGAACAAGGGCTTCTCCTGGCACATTATCGAACACTTAGTTTCAGATGGAACATTTAGTTTAAAATGGAACTAAGTTTCGCGTCTGGAGTTTCCTCTCTCACAAGTTCGGCCACTTAGTTTCGTCAAACACATACGGTTTCGAGTGGCATCGGCACAGATTCCAGAGAACAGGCGCTTCTCCTGGCACAATATCGAACACTTAGTTTCGGACGGAACATTTGGTTTATAGTGGAAGTAAGTTTCGCATCTGAAGTTTCCTCTCTCACAAGGTCGACCATTTAGATTCGTCGAACACATACGGGTTCGAGTAGCATCGCCACTGATTTCAGAGAACAGGCGCTTCTGCTGGCACAGTATCGAACACTTTCAGATACAACAATTAGTTTAAAATGGAACTAAGTTTCGCATCTGGAGTTTCCTCTTTCACAAGGTCGGCCACTTAGTTTCGTCGAACACATACGTGTTCTAGTAGCATCGCCAATGATTTCAGAGAACAGGCGCTTCTCCTGGCACAGTATCGAACACTTTCATATAGAACAATTAGTTTAAAATGGAACTAAGTTCCGCATCTGGAGTTTCCTCTCTCACAAGGTCGGCCACTTAGTTTCGTCGAACACATATGGTTTCGAGTGGCATCGCCACAGATTTCAGAGAACAAGGGCTTCTCCTGGCACATTATCGAACACTTAGTTTCAGATGGAACATTTAGTTTAAAATTGAACTATGTTTCGCATCTGAAGTTTCCTCTCTCACAAGGTCGACCACTTAGTTTCGCCGAACGCATACGGTTTCGAGTGGCATCGCCAGAGATTTCAGAGAACAGGCGCTTCTCCTGGCACATTATCGAACACTTAGTTTCAGATAGAACAATTAGTTTAAAATGGAACTAAGTTTCGGAACTTGAGTTTCTTCTCTCAAAAGGTCGACCACTTAGTTTCGTCGAACACATACGGTTTCGAGTAGTATCGCCACAGATTTCAGAGAACAGGCGGTTCTCCTGGCAAAGTATCGAACACTTAGTTTCAGATAGAACAATTAGTTTAAAATGGAACTAAATTTCGCATCTGGAGTTTCCTCTCTCACAAGGTCGGCCACTTAGTTTCGTCGAACACATACGGTTTCGAGTGGCATCGCCACAGATTTCAGAGAACAGGCGCTTCTCCTGGCACAGTATCGAACACTTTCAGATACAACAATTAGTTTAAAATGGAACTAAGTTTCGCATCTGGAGTTTCCTCTCTCACAAGGTCGGCCACTTAGTTTCGTTGAACACATACGGTATCGAGTAGCATCGCCGCAGATTTCAGAGAACAGGCGCTTCTCCTCGCACAGTATCGAACACTTAGTTTCAGATAGAACAATTAGTTTAAAGTGGAACTAAGTTTTGCATCTGGAGTTTCCTCCCTCACAAGATCGGCCACTTAGTTTCGTCGAACACATACGGTTTCGAGTGGCATCGCCACAGATTTCAGAGAACAGGTGCTTCTCCTGGCACAGTATCGAACAATTAGTTTCAGATAGAACAATTAGTTTAAATGGAACTAAGTTTCGCGTCTGGAGTTTCCTCTCTCACAAGGTCGGCCACTTAGTTTCGTCAAGCACATACGGTTTCGAGTGGCATCGCCACAGATTTCAGAGAACAGGCGCTGCTCCTGGCACAATATCGAACACTTAGTTTCAGATAGAACAATCTGTTTAAAATGGAACTATGTTCCGCATCTGGAGTTTCTTCCCACACAAGGTCGACCATTTAGATTCGTCGAACACATACGGTTTCGACTAGCATCGCCACAGATTTCAGAGAACAAGGGCTTCTCCTGGCACATTATCGAACACTTAGTTTCAGATGGAACATTTAGTTTAAAATGGAACTAAGTTTCGCGTCTGGAGTTTCCTCTCTCACAAGGTCGGCCACTTAGTTTCGTCAAACACATACGGTTTCGAGTGGCATCGGCACAGATTCCAGAGAACAGGCGCTTCTCCTGGCACAATATCGAACACTTAGTTTCGGACGGAACATTTGGTTTAAAGTGGAAGTAAGTTTCGCATCTGAAGTTTCCTCTCTCACAAGGTCGACCATTTAGATTCGTCGAACACATACGGGTTCGAGTAGCATCGCCACTGATTTCAGAGAACAGGCGCTTCTGCTGGCACAGTATCGAACACTTTCAGATACAACAATTAGTTTAAAATGGAACTAAGTTTCGCATCTGGAGTTTCCTCTTTCACAAGGTCGGCCACTTAGTTTCGTCGAACACATACGTGTTCTAGTAGCATCGCCAATGATTTCAGAGAACAGGTGCTCCTCCTGGCACAGTATCGAACACTTAGTTTCAGATAGAACAATTAGTTTAAAATGGAACTAAGGTTCGCATCTGGAGTTTCCTCTCTCACAAGGTCGGCCACTTAGTTTCGTCAAGCACATACGGTTTCGAGTGGCATCGCCACACATTTCAGAGAACAGGCGTTTCTCCTGGTACACTATCGAACACTTAGTTTCAGATAGAACGATTAGGTTAAAATGGAACTAAGCTTCGCATCTGGAGTTTCCTCTCTCACAAGGTCGACCACTCAGTTTCTTTGAACACATACGGTTTCGAGCGGCATCGCCACACAGTTCAGGGAACAGGCGCTTCTCCTGGCACAGTATCGAACACTTAGTTTCAGATGGAACATTTAATTTAAAATTGAACTGTTTCGCATCTGGAGTTTCCGCTCTCACAAGGTCGACAACTTAGTTTCGCCGAACGCATACGGTTTCGAGTGGCATCGCCACAAATTTCAGAGAACAGGCGCTTCTCCCGGCACAGTATCGAACACTTAGTTTCAGATGGAACATTTAGTTTAAAATTGAACTGTTTCGCATCTGGAGTTTCCGCTCTCACAAGGTCGACCACTTAGTTTCGCCGGACGCATACGGTTTCGAGTGGCATCGCCAGAGATTTCAGAGAACAGGCGCTTCTCCTGGCACATTATCGAACACTTAGTTTCAGATAGAACAATTAGTTTAAAATGGAACTAAGTTTCGGAACTTGAGTTTCTTCTCTCAAAAGGTCGACCACTTAGTTTCGTCGAACACATACGGTTTCGAGTAGTATCGCCACAGATTTCAGAGAACAGGCGGTTCTCCTGGCAAAGTATCGAACACTTAGTTTCAGATAGAACAATTAGTTTAAAATGGAACTAAATTTCGCATCTGGAGTTTCCTCTCTCACAAGGTCGGCCACTTAGTTTCGTCGAACACATACGGTTTCGAGTGGCATCGCCACAGATTTCAGACAACAGGCGCTTCTCCTGGCACAGTATCGAACACTTTCAGATACAACAATTAGTTTAAAATGGAACTAAGTTTCGCATCTGGAGTTTCCTCTCTCACAAGGTCGACCACTTAGTTTCGTTGAACACATACGGGTTCGAGTAGCATCGCCACTGATTTCAGAGAACAGGCGCTTCTCCTGGCACAGTATCGAACACTTTCAGAGAGAACAATTAGTTTAAAATGGAACTAAGTTTCGCATTTGGAGTTTCCTTTTTCACAAGGTCGACCACTTAGTTTCGTGAAACACATAGGGTTTCGAGTGGTATTGCCACAGATTTGGCCGAACGGGTGTTCCTCCTGGCACAGTATTGGCGACTTAGTTTCGTCGAAGACATACGGTATCGAGTAGCATCGCCGCAGATTTCAGAGAACAGGCGCTTCTCCTCGCACAGTATCGAACACTTAGTTTCAGATAGAACAATTAGTTTAAAGTGGAACTAAGTTTTGCATCTGGAGTTTCCTCTCTCACAAGATCGGCCACTTAGTTTCGTCGAACACATACGGTTTCGAGTGGCATCGCCACAGATTTCAGAGAACAGGTGCTTCTCCTGGCACATTATCGAACACTTAGTTTCAGATGGAACATTTAGTTTAAAATGAAACTAAATTTCGCGTCTGGAGTTTCCTCTCTCACAAGGTCGGCCACTTAGTTTCGTCAAACAGATACGGTTTCGAGTGGCATCGGCACAGATTCCAGAGAACAGGCGCTTCTCCTGGCACAATATCGAACACTTAGTTTCGGACGGAACATTTGGTTTAAAGTGGAAGTAAGTTTCGCATCTGGAGTTTCCTCTCTCACAAGGTCGACCATTTAGATTCGTCGAACACATACGGGTTCGAGTAGCATCGCCACTGATTTCAGAGAACAGGCGCTTCTGCTGGCACAGCATCGGACACTTATGTCAGACAGAACAATTAGTTTAAAATGGAACTATGTTTCGCATCTGGAGTATCCTCTCTCAGAAGTTCAGCCACTTAGTTTCGTCGAACACATACGGTTTCGAGCGGCATCGCCACACAGTTCAGCGAACAGGCGCTTCTCCTGGCACAGTATCGAACACTTAGTTTCAGATGGAACATTTAGTTTAAAATTGAACTGTTTCGCATCTGGAGTTTCCGCTCTCACAAGGTCGACCACTTAGTTTCGCCGAACGCATACGGTTTCGAGTGGCATCGCCACAAATTTCAGAGAACAGGCGCTTCTCCCGGCACAGTATCGAACACTTAGTTTCAGATGGAACATTTAGTTTAAAATTGAACTCTTTCGCATCTGGAGTTTCCGCTCTCACAAGGTCGACCACTTAGTTTCGCCGGACGCATACGGTTTCGAGTGGCATCGCCAGAGTTTTCAGAGAACAGGCGGTTCTCCTGGCACATTATCGAACACTTAGTTTCAGATAGAACAATTAGTTTAAAATGGAACTAAGTTTCGGAACTTGAGTTTCTTCTCTCAAAAGGTCGACCACTTAGTTTCGTCGAACACATACGGTTTCGAGTAGTATCGCCACAGATTTCAGAGAACAGGCGGTTCTCCTGGCAAAGTATCGAACACTTAGTTTCAGATAGAACAATTAGTTTAAAATGGAACTAAATTTCGCATCTGGAGTTTCCTCTCTCACAAGGTCGGCCACTTAGTTTCGTCGAACACATACGGTTTCGAGTGGCATCGCCACAGATTTCAGAGAACAGGTTCTCCGCCTGGCACAGTATCGAACACTTAGTTTCAGATAGAACAATTAGTTTAAAATGGAACTAAGTTTCGCATCTTGAGTTTCCTCTCTCACAAGGTCGACCGCTTAGTTTCGACGAACACATACGGTTTCAAGTATCATCGTCACAGATTTCAGAGAACAGGCGCTTCTCCTGGCACAGTATCGAACACTTAGTTTCAGATAGAACAATTAGTTTAAAATGGAACTAAGTTTCGCATCTGTAGTTACCTCTCTCACATGGTCGACCACTTAGTTTCGTCGAACACATACGGTTTCGAGTAGTGTCGCCACAGATTTCGCAGAACGGGAGTTTCTCCTGGCGCAGTATCGAACACTTAGTTTCAGATAGAACAATTAGTTTAAAATGGAACTAATTTTCGCATCTGAAGTTTCCTCTCTCACGACGTCGACCAGTTTGTTTCGTCGAACACATTCGGTTTCAAATATCATCGTCACAGATTTCAGAGAACAGGCGTTTCTCCTGGCACAGTATCGAACACTTAGTTTCAGATAGAACAATTAGTTTAAAATGGTACTAAGTTTCGCATCTGGAGTTTCCTCCCTCACAAGGCGACAACTTAGTTTCGTGGAACACGTACGGTTTCGAGTGGCATCGCCACAGATTTCAGAGAACGGGCGCTTCTCCTGGCACAGTATCGAACACTTAATATCATATAGAACAATTATTTTAAAATGGAATTAAGTTTCGCATTTGGAGTTTCCTCTCTCACAAGGTCGACAACTTAGTTTCGTCGAACAAATACGGTTTCGAGTGGCATCGCCACAGATTTCAGAGAACAGAAGCTTCTACTGGCACAGTATCGAACACATTGTTCCAGATAGAACAATTACTTTAAAAAGGAACTAAGTTTCGCTGCTGGAGTTTCCTCTCTCACAAGGTCGACCACTTAGTTTCGTGGAATACATACAGTTTCGAGTGGTATCGCTACAGATTTCGCAGAACGGCGTTTCTCCTGGCACATTATCGAACACACAGTTTCAGATAGAACAATTAGTTTAAAATGGAACTAAGTTTCGCATCTGGAGTTTCCTCTCTCACAAGGTCGACCACCTAGTTTCGTCGAACAGATACGGTTTCGAGTGGTATGGCCACAGATTTCAGAGAACAGGCGCTTCTCCCAGCACAGTATTGAACACTCAGTTTCAGATAGAACAATTAGTTTAAAATGGAACTAATTTTCGCATCTGAAGTTTCCTCTCTCACAACGTTGACCAGTTTGTTTCGTCGAACACATACGGTTTCAAGTATCATCGTCACAGATTTCAGAGAACAGGCGCTTCTCCTGGCACAGTATCGAACACTTAGTTTCAGATAGAACAATTAGTTTAAAATGGTACTAAGTTTCGCATCTGGAGTTTCCTCCCTCACAAGGCGACCACTTAGTTTCGTGGAACACGTACGGTTTCGAGTGGCATCGCCACAGATTTCAGAGAACAGGCGCTTCTCCTGGCACAGTATCGAACACTTAGTTTCAGATAGAACAATTAGTTTAAAATGGAAGAAAGTTTCGCATCTGCAGTTTCCTCTCTCCCTAGGTCGACCACTTAGTTTCGTGGAACACGTACGGTTTCGAGTGGCATCGCCACAGATTTCAGAGAACAGACGCTTCTCCTGGCACAGTATCGAACACTTAGTATCAGATAGAACAATTAGTTTAAAATGGAACTATGTTTCGCATCTGAAGTTTCCTCTCTCACAAGGTCGACCACTTAGTTTCGTGGAACACATACAGTTTCGAGTGGTATCGCCACAGATTTCGCAGAACGGTGTTTCTCCTGGCACATTATCGAACACATTGTTTCAGATAGAACAATTAGTTTAAAATGGAACTAAGTTTCGCATCTGGAGTTTCCTCTCTCACAAGGTCGACCACTTAGTTTCGTCGAACACATACGGTTTCGAGTGGCATCGCCTCAGATTTCAGGGACAGGCGCTTCTCCTGGCACAGTATCGAAAACATAGTTTCAGATAGAACAATCAGTTTAAAATGGAATTGTGTTTCGCATCTGGAGTTTCCTCTCTCACAAGGTCCACCACATAGTTTCGTCGAACACATACGGTTTCGAGTGGCATCGCCACACTATTCAGAGAACAGGCGCTTCTCCTGGCACAGTGTCGAACACACAGTTTCAGAGAGAACAATTAGTTTAAAATGGAACAAAGCTTCGCATTTCGAGTTTCCTCTCTCACAAGGTCGACAACTTAGTTTCGTTGAACACATTCGGTTTCGAGGGGCATCGCCACAGATTTCAGAAAGCAGTCGCTTCACCTGGCACAGTATCGGACAGTTAGTTTCAGATAGAAAAATTAGTTTAAAATTGAACTATGTTTCGCATTTGGAGTTTCCCCTCTCGCAAGGTCGACCACTTAGTTTCGTCGAACACATACGGTGTCGAGTGGCATCGCCTCACATTTCAGAGAACAGGCGCTTCTCCTGGCACAGTATCGAACACATAGTTTCAGATAGAACAATTAGTTTAAAATGGAACTATGTTTCGCATCTGGAGTTTCCTCTCCCACAAGGTCGGCCACTTAGTTTCGTCGAATACATACGGTTTCGAGTGGCATCGCCACAGATATCAAAGAACGTGCGCTTCTCCTGGCAGAGTATCGAACACTTAGTTTCAGCTAGAACGATTAGTTTAAAATGGAACAAAGCTTTGCATCTGGAGTTTCTTCTCTCACAAGGTCGACCACTTAGTTTCGTCGAACTCATACGGTTTCGAGTGGCATCGCCACAGATTTCAGAGAACAGGCGTTTCTCCTGGCACAGTATCGAACACTTAGTTTCAGCTAGAACGATTAGTTTAAAATGGAACTAAGTTTGGCATCTGGAGTTTCCTCTCTCTCAAGGTCGGGCACTTAGTTCCGTCGAGCACATACGGTTTCGAGTGGCATCGCCTCAGATTTCAGGGACAGGCGCTTCTCCTGGCACAGTATCGAAAACATAGTTCCAGATAGAACAATCAGTTTAAAATGGAATTGTGTTTCGCATCTGGAGTTTCCTCTATCACAAGGTCGACGACTTAGTTTCGTCCAACACATACGGTTTGGAGTGGCATCGCCACAGATTTCAGAGAACAGACGCTTCTCCTGGCACAGTATCGAACACTTAGTTTCAGACAGAACAATTAGTTTAAAATGGAACTAGGTTTGGCATCTGGAGTTTCCTCTCTCACAAGGTCGGCCACTTAGTTTCGTCGAACACATACGGTTTCGAGTGGCATCGCCTCAGATTTCAGGGACAGGCGCTTCTCCTGGCACAGTATCGAAAACATAGTTTCAGATAGAACAATCAGTTTAAAATGGAATTGTGTTTCGCATCTGGAGTTTCCTCTATCACAAGGTCGACGACTTAGTTTCGACGAACACATACGGTTTCGAGTGGCATCGCCACAGATTTCAGTGAACAGGCGCTTCTCCTGGCACAGTATCGAAAACTTAGTATCAGATAGAACAATTAGTTTAAAATGGAACAAAGCTTCGCATCTGTAGTTTCCTCTCTCACAACGTCGACCAGTTTGTTTCGTCGAACACATACGGTTTCAAGTATCATCGTCACAGATTTCAGAGAACAGGCGCTTCTCCTGGCACAGTATCGAACACTTAGTATCAGATAGAACAATTAGTTTAAAATGCAACTATGTTTCGCATCTGAAGTTTCCTCTCTCACAAGGTCGACCACTTAGTTTCGTGGAACACATACAGTTTCGAGTGGTATCGCCACAGATTTCGCAGAACGGTGTTTCTCCTGGCACATTATCGAACACATTGTTTCAGATAGAACAATTAGTTTAAAATGGAACTAAGTTTCGCATCTGGAGTTTCCTCTCTCACAAGGTCGACCACTTAGTTTCGTCGAACACATACGGTTTCGAGTGGCATCGCCTCAGATTTCAGGGACAGGCGCTTCTCCTGGCACAGTATCGAAAACATAGTTTCAGATAGAACAATCAGTTTAAAATGGAATTGTGTTTCGCATCTGGAGTTTCCTCTCTCACAAGGTCCACCACATTGTTTCGTCGAACACATACGGTTTCGAGTGGCATCGCCACACATTTCAGAGAACAGGCGCTACTCCTGGCACAGTATCGAACACTTAGTTTCAGATAGAACAATTTGTTTAAAATGGAACTAAGTTTCGCATCTGGAGATTCCTCTCCAACAAGGTCGAACATTTAGATTCGTCGAACACATACGGTTTCGAGTAGCATCGCCACACATTTCAGAGAACAGGCGCTTCTCCTGGCAGAGTATCGAACACTTAGTTTCAGATAGAACAATTAGTTTAAAATGGAACTAAGTTTCGCATCTGGAGTTTCCTCTCTCACAAGGTCGACCACTTAGTTTCGACGAACACATACGGTATCCAGTGGCATCGCCACAGATTTCAGTGAACAGGCGCTTCGCCTGGCACAGTATCGAACACTTATTTCAGACAGAACAATTAGTTTAAATTGGGACTATGTTTCGCATCTGGAATATCCTCTCTCACAAGATCAACCACTTAGTTTCGTCGAAAACATACGGTTTCGAGTGGCATCGCCACACATTTCAGAGAACAGGCGCTACTCCTGGCACAGTATCGAACACTTAGTTTCAGATAGAACAATTTGTTTAAAATGGAACTAAGTTTCGCATCTGGAGATTCCTCTCCCACAAGGTCGAACATTTAGATTCGTCGAACACATACGGTTTCGAGTAGCATCGCCACACATTTCAGAGAACAGGCGGTTCGCCTGGCACAGTATCGAACACTTATTTTCAGATAGAACAATTAGTTTAATTGGAACTAAGTTTCGCATCTGGAGTTTCCTCTCCCACAAGGTCGACCACTTAGTTTCCTCGAACACATACGGTATCGAGTGGAAACGCCACAGATTTCAGTGAACAGGCGCTTCGCCTGGCACAGTATCGAACACTTATTTCAGACAGAACAATTAGTTTAAATTGGGACTATGTTTCGCATCTGGAATATCCTCTCTCACAAGATCAACCACTTAGTTTCGTCGAACACATACGGTTTCGAGTGGCATCGCCACACATTTCAGAGAACAGGCGCTACTCCTGGCACAGTATCGAACACTTAGTTTCAGATAGAACAATTTGTTTAAAATGGAACTAAGTTTCGCATCTGGAGATTCCTCTCCAACAAGGTCGAACATTTAGATTCGTCGAACACATACGGTTTCGAGTAGCATCGCCACACATTTCAGAGAACAGGCGCTTCTCCTGGCACAGTATCGAACACTTAGTTTCAGATAGAACAATTAGTTTAAAATGGAACTAAGTTTCGCATCTGGAGTTTCCTCTCCCACAAGGTCGACCACTTAGTTTCGACGAACACATAAGGTATCGAGTGGCATCGCCACAGATTTCAGTGAACAGGCGCTTCGCCTGGCACAGTATCGAACACTTAGTTTCAGATAGAACAATTTGTTTAAAATGGAACTAAGTTTCGCATCTGGAGATTCCTCTCCAACAAGGTCGAACATTTAGATTCGTCGAACACATACGGTTTCGAGTAGCATCGCCACACATTTCAGAGAACAGGCGCTTCTCCTGGCAGAGTATCGAACACTTAGTTTCAGATAGAACAATTAGTTTAAAATGGAACTAAGTTTCGCATCTGGAGTTTCCTCTCTCACAAGGTCGACCACTTAGTTTCGACGAACACATACGGTATCGAGTGGCATCGCCACAGATTTCAGTGAACAGGCGCTTCGCCTGGCACAGTATCGAACACTTATTTCAGACAGAACAATTAGTTTAAATTGGGACTATGTTTCGCATCTGGAATATCCTCTCTCACAAGATCAACCACTTAGTTTCGTCGAAAACATACGGTTTCGAGTGGCATCGCCACACATTTCAGAGAACAGGCGCTACTCCTGGCACAGTATCGAACACTTAGTTTCAGATAGAACAATTTGTTTAAAATGGAACTAAGTTTCGCATCTGGAGATTCCTCTCCCACAAGGTCGAACATTTAGATTCGTCGAACACATACGGTTTCGAGTAGCATCGCCACACATTTCAGAGAACAGGCGGTTCGCCTGGCACAGTATCGAACACTTATTTTCAGATAGAACAATTAGTTTAATTGGAACTAAGTTTCGCATCTGGAGTTTCCTCTCCCACAAGGTCGACCACTTAGTTTCCTCGAACACATACGGTATCGAGTGGAAACGCCACAGATTTCAGTGAACAGGCGCTTCGCCTGGCACAGTATCGAACACTTATTTCAGACAGAACAATTAGTTTAAATTGGGACTATGTTTCGCATCTGGAATATCCTCTCTCACAAGATCAACCACTTAGTTTCGTCGAACACATACGGTTTCGAGTGGCATCGCCACACATTTCAGAGAACAGGCGCTACTCCTGGCACAGTATCGAACACTTAGTTTCAGATAGAACAATTTGTTTAAAATGGAACTAAGTTTCGCATCTGGAGATTCCTCTCCAACAAGGTCGAACATTTAGATTCGTCGAACACATACGGTTTCGAGTAGCATCGCCACACATTTCAGAGAACAGGCGCTTCTCCTGGCACAGTATCGAACACTTAGTTTCAGATAGAACAATTAGTTTAAAATGGAACTAAGTTTCGCATCTGGAGTTTCCTCTCCCACAAGGTCGACCACTTAGTTTCGACGAACACATAAGGTATCGAGTGGCATCGCCACAGATTTCAGTGAACAGGCGCTTCGCCTGGCACATTATCGAACACTTCTTACAGACAGAACAATTAGTTTAAAATGGGACTATGTTTCGCATCTGGAGATTCCTCTCCCACAAGGTCGAACATTTAGATTCGTCGAACACATACGGTTTCGAGTAGCATCGCCACACATTTCAGAGAACAGGCGCTCCGCCTGGCACAGTATCGAACACTTATTTTCAGATAGAACAATTAGTTTAATTGGAACTAAGTTTCGCATCTGGAGTTTCCTCTCCACAAGGTCGACCACTTAGTTTCCTCGAACACATACGGTTTCGAGTAGCATCGCCACAGATTTCAGAGAACAGGCGCTTCTCCTGGCAGAGTATCGAACACTTAGTTTCAGATAGAACAATTAGTTTAAAATGGAACTAAGTTTCGCATCTGGAGTTTCCTCTCTCACAAGGTCGACCACTTATTTTCGACGAACACATACGGTATCGAGTGGCATCGCCACAGATTTCAGTGAACAGGTGCTTCGCCTGGCACAGTATCGAACACTTATTTCAGACAGAACAATTAGTTTAAACTGGGACTATGTTTCGCATCTGGAGATTCCTCTCCCACAAGGTCGAACATTTAGATTCGTCGAACACATACGGTTTCGAGTAGCATCGCCACACATTTCAGAGAACAGGCGCTTCGCCTGGCACAGTATCGAACACTTATTTTCAGATAGAGCAATTAGTTTAATTGGAACTAAGTTTCGCATCTGGAGTTTCCTCGCCCACAAGGTCGACCACTTAGTTTCCTCGAACACATACGGTTTCGAGTAGCATCGCCACACATTTCAGAGAACAGGCGCTTCTCCTGGCACAGTATCGAACACTTAGTTTCAGATAGAACAATTAGTTTAAAATGGAACTAAGTTTCGCATTTGGAGTTTCCTCTCTCGCAAGGTGGACCACTTAGTTTGGTCGAACACATACGGTTTCGAGTGGCATCGTCACACATTTCAGAGAACAGGCGCTTCTCCTGGCACAGTATCGAACACTTAGCTTCAAATAGAACAATTAGTTTAAAATGGAACTATTTTTCGCATTTGGAGTTTCCTCTCTCGCAAGGTGGACCACTTAGTTTCGTCGAACACATACGGTTTCGAGTGGCATCGTCACACATTTCAGAGAACAGGCGCTTCGCCTGGCACAGTATCGAACACTTATTTTCAGATAGAGCAATTAGTTTAATTGGAACTAAGTTTCGCATCTGGAGTTTCCTCTCCCACAAGGTCGACCACTTAGTTTCCTCGAACACATACGGTTTCGAGTAGCATCGCCACAGATTTCAGAGAATAGGCGCTTCTCCTGGCAGAGTATCGAACACTTAGTTTCAGATAGAACAATTAGTTTAAAATGGAACAATGTTTCGCATCTGGAGTTTCCTTTCTCACAAGGTCGACAACTTAATTTCGTCGAACACATACGGTTTCGAGTAGCATCGCCACAGATTTCAGAGAACAGGCGCTTCTCCTGGCAGAGTATCGAACACTTAGTTTCAGATAGAACAATTAGTTTAAAATAGAACAATGTTTCGCATCTGGAGTTTCCTTTCTCACAAGGTCGGCAACTTAATTTCGTCGAACACATACGGTTTCGAGTGGCATCGCCACAGATATCAGAGAACAGGCGCTCCTCCTGGCACAGTATCGAACACTTAGTTTCAGATAGAACAATTTGTTTAAAATGGAACTATGTTTCGCATCTGGAGTTTCCTCTCCCACAAAGGCGACCACTTAGTTTCCTCGAACACATACGGTTTCGAGTAGCATCGCCACAGATTTCAGAGAACAGGCGCTTCTCCTGGCAGAGTATCGAACACATAATTTCAGATAGAACAATTAGTTTAAAATGGAACTAAGTTTCGCATCTGGAGTTTCCTCTCTCACAAGGTCGACCACTTAGTTTCGACGAACACATACGGTTTCGAGTAGCATCGCCACAGATTTCTGAGAACAGGCGCTTCGCCTGGCACAGTATCGAACACTTATTTCAGATAGAACAATTAGTTTAAAATGGAACTATGTTTCGCATCTGGAGTATCCTCTCTCACAAGATCAACCACTTAGTTTCGTCGAACACATACGTTTTCGAGCGGCATCGCCACACATTTCAGAGAACAGGCGCTTCTCCTGGCACAGTATCGAACACTTAGTTTCAGATAGAACAATTAGTTTAAAATGGAACTATGTTTCGCATCTGGAGTTTCCTCTCCCACAAAGGCAACCACTTAGTTTCCTCGAACACATACGGTTTCGAGTAGCAATGCCACAGATTTCAGAGAACAGGCGCTTCTCCTGGCAGAGTATCGAGCACTTAATTTCAGATAGAACAATTAGTTTAAAATGGAACTATGTTTCGCATCTGGAATTTCCTCTCTCACAAGGTCGACCACTTAGTTTCGACGAACACATACGGTTTCGAGTAGCATCGCCACAGATTTCAGAGAACAGGCGCTTCTCCTGGCACAGTATCGAACTCTTAGTTTCAGATAGAACAATTAGTTTAAAATGGAACTGAGTTTCGCATCTGGAGTTTCCTCTCCCACAAAGTCGACCACTTAGTTTCGTCGAACAATTACGGTTTCGAGTAGCATCGCCACAGATTTCAGAGAACAGGCGCTTCTCCTGGCACAGTATCGAGCACTTAGTTTCAGATAGAACAATTTGTTTAAAATGGAACTATGTTTCGCATCTGGAGTTTCCTCTCTCACAAGGTCGACCACTTAGTTTCGCCGAACACATACGGTTTCGAGTGGCATCGCCACAGGTTTCAGAGAACTGGCGCTTCTCCTGGCAGAGTATCGAACACTTAGTTTCAGATAGAACAATTAGTTTAAAATGGAACTAAATTTCGGATCTGGAGTATCCTCTCTCACAAGGCGGCCACTTAGTTTCGTCGAACACATACGGTTTCGAGTAGCATCGCCACCGATTTCAGAGAACAGGCGCTTCTCCTGGCAGAGTATCGAACACTTAGTTTCAGATAGAACAATTAGTTTAAAATGGAACTAAGTTTCGCATCTGGAGTTTCCTCTCTCACAAGGTCGACCACTTAGTTTCGACGAACACATACGGTATCGAGTGGCATCGCCACAGATTTCAGTGAACAGGCGCTTCGCCTGGCACAGTATCGAACACTTATTTCAGATAGAACAATTTGTTTAAAATGGAACTAAGTTTCGCATCTGGAGTTTCCTCTCCCACAAGGTCGAACATTTAGATTCGTCGAACACATACGGTTTCGAGTGGCATCGCCACAGATTTCAGTGAACAGGCGCTTCGCCTGGCACAGCATCGAACACTTATTTCAGACAGAACAATTAGTTTAAATTGGGACTATGTTTCGCATCTGGAATATCCTCTCTCACAAGATCAACCACTTAGTTTCGTCGAACACATACGGTTTCGAGTGGCATCGCCACACATTTCAGAGAACAGGCGCTACTCCTGGCACAGTATCGAACACTTATTTTCAGATAGAGCAATTAGTTTAATTGGAACTAAGTTTCGCATCTGGAGTTTCCTCTCGCACAAGGTCGACCACTTAGTTTCCTCGAACACATACGGTTTCGAGTAGCATCGCCACAGATTTCAGAGAACAGGCGCTTCTCCTGGCAGAGTATCGAACACTTAGTTTCAGATAGAACAATTAGTTTAAAATGGAACTAAGTTTCGCATCTGGAGTTTCCTCTCTCACAAGGTCGACCACTTAGTTTCGACGAACACATGCGGTATCGAGTGGCATCGCCACAGATTTCAGTGAACAGGCGCTTCGCCTGGCACAGTATCGAACACTTATTTCAGACAGAACAATTAGTTTAAATTGGGACTATGTTTCGCATCTGGAATATCCTCTCTCACAAGATCAACCACTTAGTTTCGTCGAACACATACGGTTTCGAGTGGCATCGCCACACATTTCAGAGAACAGGCGCTACTCCTGGCACAGTATCGAACACTTAGTTTCAGATAGAACAATTTGTTTAAAATGGAACTAACTTTCGCATCTGGAGTTTCCTCTCTTACAAGGTCGACCACTTAGTTTCGTGGAACACATACGGTTTCGAGTGGCATCGCCACAGATTTCAGAGAACAGGCGCTACTCCTGGCACAGTATCGAGCACTTAGTTTCAGATAGAACAATTTGTTTAAAATGGAACTATGTTTCGCATCTGGAGTTTCCTCTCTCACAAGGTCGACCACTTAGTTTCGCCGAACACATACGGTTTCGAGTGGCATCGCCACAGGTTTCAGAGAACTGGCGCTTCTCCTGGCAGAGTATCGAACACTTAGTTTCAGATAGAACAATTAGTTTAAAATGGAACTAAATTTCGGATCTGGAGTATCCTCTCTCACAAGGCGGCCACTTAGTTTCGTCGAACACATACGGTTTCGAGTAGCGTCGCCACCGATTTCAGAGAACAGGCGCTTCTCCTGGCAGAGTATCGAACACTTAGTTTCAGATAGAACAATTAGTTTAAAATGGAACTAAGTTTCGCATCTGGAGTTTCCTTTCTCACAAGGTCGACCACTTAGTTTCGACGAACACATACGGTATCGAGTGGCATCGCCACAGATTTCAGTGAACAGGCGCTTCGCCTGGCACAGTATCGAACACTTATTTCAGATAGAACAATTTGTTTAAAATGGAACTAAGTTTCGCATCTGGAGTTTCCTCTCCCACAAGGTCGAACATTTAGATTCGTCGAACACATACGGTTTCGAGTGGCATCGCCACAGGTTTCAGAGAACTGGCGCTTCTCCTGGCAGAGTATCGAACACTTAGTTTCAGATAGAACAATTAGTTTAAAATGGAACTAAATTTCGGATCTGGAGTATCCTCTCTCACAAGGCGGCCACTTAGTTTCGTCGAACACATACGGTTTCGAGTAGCATCGCCACCGATTTCAGAGAACAGGCGCTTCTCCTGGCAGAGTATCGAACACTTAGTTTCAGATAGAACAATTAGTTTAAAATGGAACTAAGTTTCGCATCTGGAGTTTCCTCTCTCACAAGGTCGACCACTTAGTTTCGACGAACACATACGGTATCGAGTGGCATCGCCACAGATTTCAGTGAACAGGCGCTTCGCCTGGCACAGTATCGAACACTTAGTATCAGATAGAACAATTAGTTTAAAATGGAAATAAGCTTCGCATCTGGAGTTTCCTCTCTCACAAGGACGACCACTTAGTTTCGTCGAACACATACGGTTTCGAGTGGCATCGCCACAGATTTCAGAGAACAGGCGCTACTCCTGGCACAGTATCGAACACTTATTATCAGATAGAGCAATTAGTTTAATTGGAACTAAGTTTCGCATCTGGAGTTTCCTCTCTTACAAGGTCGACCACTTAGTTTCCTCGAACACATACGGTTTCGAGTAGCATCGCCACAGATTTCAGAGAACAGGCGCTTCTCCTGGCAGAGTATCGAACACTTAGTTTCAGATAGAACAATTAGTTTAAAATGGAACTAAGTTTCGCATCTGGAGTTTCCTCTCCCACAAGGTCGACCACTTAGTTTCGACGAACACATGCGGTATCGAGTGGCATCGCCACAGATTTCAGTGAACAGGCGCTTCGCCTGGCACAGTATCGAACACTTATTTCAGACAGAACAATTAGTTTAAATTGGGACTATGTTTCGCATCTGGAATATCCTCTCCCACAAGGTCGAACATTTAGATTCGTCGAACACATACGGTTTCGAGTGGCATCGCCACAGGTTTCAGAGAACTGGCGCTTCTCCTGGCAGAGTATCGAACACTTAGTTTCAGATAGAACAATTAGTTTAAAATGGAACTAAATTTCGGATCTGGAGTATCCTCTCTCACAAGGCGGCCACTTAGTTTCGTCGAACACATACGGTTTCGAGTAGCATCGCCACCGATTTCAGAGAACAGGCGCTTCTCCTGGCAGAGTATCGAACACTTATTTCAGACAGAACAATTAGTTTAAATTGGGACTATGTTTCGCATCTGGAATATCCTCTCTCACAAGATCAACCACTTAGTTTCGTCGAACACATACGGTTTCGAGTGGCATCGCCACACATTTCAGAGAACAGGCGCTACTCCTGGCACAGTATCGAACACTTAGTTTCAGATAGAACAATTTGTTTAAAATGGAACTAAGTTTCGCATCTGGAGTTTCCTCTCTTACAAGGTCGACCACTTAGTTTCGTGGAACACATACGGTTTCGAGTGGCATCGCCACAGATTTCAGAGAACAGGCGCTACTCCTGGCACAGTATCGAACACTTATTTTCAGATAGAGCAATTAGTTTAATTGGAACTAAGTTTCGCATCTGGAGTTTCCTCTCCCACAAGGTCGACCACTTAGTTTCCTCGAACACATACGGTTTCGAGTAGCATCGCCACAGATTTCAGAGAACAGGCGCTTCTCCTGGCAGAGTATCGAACACTTAGTTTCAGATAGAACAATTAGTTTAAAATGGAACTAAGTTTCGCATCTGGAGTTTCCTCTCCCACAAGGTCGACCACTTAGTTTCGACGAACACATGCGGTATCGAGTGGCATCGCCACGGATTTCAGTGAACAGGCGCTTCGCCTGGCACAGTATCGAACACTTATTTCAGACAGAACAATTAGTTTAAATTGGGACTATGTTTCGCATCTGGAATATCCTCTCTCACAAGATCAACCACTTAGTTTCGTCGAACACATACGGTTTCGAGTGGCATCGCCACACATTTCAGAGAACAGGCGCTACTCCTGGCACAGTATCGAACACTTAGTTTCAGATAGAACAATTTGTTTAAAATGGAACTAAGTTTCGCATCTGGAGTTTCCTCTCTTACAAGGTCGACCACTTAGTTTCGTGGAACACATACGGTTTCGAGTGGCATCGCCACAGATTTCAGAGAACAGGCGATTCTCCTGGCACAGTATCGAACACTTAGTTTAAGATAGAACAATTAGTTTAAAATGGAACTATGTTCCGCATCTGGTGAATCCTCCCTCACAAGGTCAATCACTTAGTTTCGTCGAACACATACGGTTTCGAGTGGCATCGCCACAGATTTCAGAGAACAGGCGCTTCTCCTGGCACAGTATCGAACACTCAGGTTCAGATAGAACAATTAGTTTAAAATGGACCTATGTTTCGCATTTGGAGTTTCCTCTCTCACAAGTTCGACCACTTAGTTTCGTCGAACAGATACGGTTTCGAGTAGCACCGCCACAGATTTCAGAGAACAGGCGCTTCTGCTGGCACAGTATCGAACACTTAGTTTCGGATGGAATATTTGGTTTAAAATGGACTATATTTCGCATCTGTAGTATCCTCTCTCACAAGATCAACCACTTAGTTTCGTCGAACACGTACGGTTTCGAGTGGCATCGTCACACATTTCAGAGAACAGGCGCTTCGCCTGGCACAGTATCGAACACTTATTTTCAGATAGAGCAATTAGTTTAATTGGAACTAAGTTTCGCATCTGGAGTTTCCTCTCCCACAAGGTCGACCACTTAGTTTCCTCGAACACATACGGTTTCGAGTAGCATCGCCACAGATTTCAGAGAACAGGCGCTTCTCCTGGCAGAGTATCGAACACTTAGTTTCAGATAGAACAATTAGTTTAAAATAGAACAATGTTTCGCATCTGGAGTTTCCTCTCTCAGAAGGTCGACCACTTAGTTTCGTCGAACACATACGGTTTCGAGTAGCATCGCCACAGATTTCAGAGAACGGGCACTTCTCCTGGCACAGTATCGAACACTTATTTTCAGATAGAACAATTAGTTTAAAATGGAACCATGTTTCGCATCTGGAGTTTCCTCTCTCACAAGGTGGACCACTTAGTTTGGTCGAACACATACGGTTTCGAGTGGCATCGTCACACATTTCAGAGAACAGGCGCTTCTCCTGGCACAGTATCGAACACTTAGCTTCAAATAGAACAATTAGTTTAAAATGGAACTATTTTTCGCATTTGGAGTTTCCTCTCTCGCAAGGTGGACCACTTAGTTTCGTCGAACACATACGGTTTCGAGTGGCATCGTCACACATTTCAGAGAACAGGCGCTTCGCCTGGCACAGTATCGAACACTTATTTTCAGATAGAGCAATTAGTTTAATTGGAACTAAGTTTCGCATCTGGAGTTTCCTCTCCCACAAGGTCGACCACTTAGTTTCCTCGAACACATACGGTTTCGAGTAGCATCGCCACAGATTTCAGAGAACAGGCGCTTCTCCTGGCAGAGTATCGAACACTTAGTTTCAGATAGAACAATTAGTTTAAAATAGAACAATGTTTCGCATCTGGAGTTTCCTTTCTCACAAGGTCGACAACTTAATTTCGTCGAACACATACGGTTTCGAGTAGCATCGCCACAGATTTCAGAGAACAGGCGCTTCTCCTGGCAGAGTATCGAACACTTAGTTTCAGATAGAACAATTAGTTTAAAATAGAACAATGTTTCGCATCTGGAGTTTCCTTTCTCACAAGGTCGACAACTTAATTTCGTCGAACACATACGGTTTCGAGTGGCATCGCCACAGATATCAGAGAACAGGCGCTCCTCCTGGCACAGTATCGAACACTTAGTTTCAGATAGAACAATTTGTTTAAAATGGAACTATGTTTCGCATCTGGAGTTTCCTCTCCCACAAAGGCGACCACTTAGTTTCGTCGAACACATACGTTTTCGAGCGGCATCGCCACACATTTCAGAGAACAGGCGCTTCTCCTGGCACAGTATCGAACACTTAGTTTCAGATAGAACAATTAGTTTAAAATGGAACTATGTTTCGCATCTGGAGTTTCCTCTCCCACAAAGGCAACCACTTAGTTTCCTCGAACACATACGGTTTCGAGTAGCAATGCCACAGATTTCAGAGAACAGGCGCTTCTCCTGGCAGAGTATCGAGCACTTAATTTCAGATAGAACAATTAGTTTAAAATGGAACTATGTTTCGCATCTGGAATTTCCTCTCTCACAAGGCGGCCACTTAGTTTCGTCGAACACATACGGTTTCGAGTAGCATCGCCACCGATTTCAGAGAACAGGCGCTTCTCCTGGCAGAGTATCGAACACTTATTTCAGACAGAACAATTAGTTTAAATTGGGACTATGTTTCGCATCTGGAATATCCTCTCTCACAAGATCAACCACTTAGTTTCGTCGAACACATACGGTTTCGAGTGGCATCGCCACACATTTCAGAGAACAGGCGCTACTCCTGGCACAGTATCGAACACTTAGTTTCAGATAGAACAATTTGTTTAAAATGGAACTAAGTTTCGCATCTGGAGTTTCCTCTCTTACAAGGTCGACCACTTAGTTTCGTGGAACACATACGGTTTCGAGTGGCATCGCCACAGATTTCAGAGAACAGGCGCTACTCCTGGCACAGTATCGAACACTTATTTTCAGATAGAGCAATTAGTTTAATTGGAACTAAGTTTCGCATCTGGAGTTTCCTCTCCCACAAGGTCGACCACTTAGTTTCCTCGAACACATACGGTTTCGAGTAGCATCGCCACAGATTTCAGAGAACAGGCGCTTCTCCTGGCAGAGTATCGAACACTTAGTTTCAGATAGAACAATTAGTTTAAAATGGAACTAAGTTTCGCATCTGGAGTTTCCTCTCCCACAAGGTCGACCACTTAGTTTCGACGAACACATGCGGTATCGAGTGGCATCGCCACAGATTTCAGTGAACAGGCGCTTCGCCTGGCACAGTATCGAACACTTATTTCAGACAGAACAATTAGTTTAAATTGGGACTATGTTTCGCATCTGGAATATCCTCTCTCACAAGATCAACCACTTAGTTTCGTCGAACACATACGGTTTCGAGTGGCATCGCCACACATTTCAGAGAACAGGCGCTACTCCTGGCACAGTATCGAACACTTAGTTTCAGATAGAACAATTTGTTTAAAATGGAACTAAGTTTCGCATCTGGAGTTTCCTCTCTTACAAGGTCGACCACTTAGTTTCGTGGAACACATACGGTTTCGAGTGGCATCGCCACAGATTTCAGAGAACAGGCGATTCTCCTGGCACAGTATCGAACACTTAGTTTAAGATAGAACAATTAGTTTAAAATGGAACTATGTTCCGCATCTGGTGAATCCTCCCTCACAAGGTCAATCACTTAGTTTCGTCGAACACATACGGTTTCGAGTGGCATCGCCACAGATTTCAGAGAACAGGCGCTTCTCCTGGCACAGTATCGAACACTCAGGTTCAGATAGAACAATTAGTTTAAAATGGACCTATGTTTCGCATTTGGAGTTTCCTCTCTCACAAGTTCGACAACTTAGTTTCGTCGAACAGATACGGTTTCGAGTAGCACCGCCACAGATTTCAGAGAACAGGCGCTTCTGCTGGCACAGTATCGAACACTTAGTTTCGGATGGAATATTTGGTTTAAAATGGACTATATTTCGCATCTGTAGTATCCTCTCTCACAAGATCAACCACTTAGTTTCGTCGAACACGTACGGTTTCGAGTGGTATCGCCACACATTTCAGAGAACAGGCGCTTCTCCTGGCACAGTATCGAACACTTAGCTTCAGATAGAACAATTAGTTTAAAATGGAACTAAGTTTCGCATCCGGAGTTTCCTCTCTCAGAAGGTCGACCACTTAGTTTCGTCGAACACATACGGTTTCGAGTAGCATCGCCACAGATTTCAGAGAACGGGCACTTCTCCTGGCACAGTATCGAACACTTATTTTCAGATAGAACAATTAGTTTAAAATGGAACCATGTTTCGCATCTGGAGTTTCCTCTCTCACAAGGTGGACCACTTAGTTTGGTCGAACACATACGGTTTCGAGTGGCATCGTCACACATTTCAGAGAACAGGCGCTTCTCCTGGCACAGTATCGAACACTTAGCTTCAAATAGAACAATTAGTTTAAAATGGAACTATTTTTCGCATTTGGAGTTTCCTCTCTCGCAAGGTGGACCACTTAGTTTCGTCGAACACATACGGTTTCGAGTGGCATCGTCACACATTTCAGAGAACAGGCGCTTCGCCTGGCACAGTATCGAACACTTATTTTCAGATAGAGCAATTAGTTTAATTGGAACTAAGTTTCGCATCTGGAGTTTCCTCTCCCACAAGGTCGACCACTTAGTTTCCTCGAACACATACGGTTTCGAGTAGCATCGCCACAGATTTCAGAGAACAGGCGCTTCTCCTGGCAGAGTATCGAACACTTAGTTTCAGATAGAACAATTAGTTTAAAATAGAACAATGTTTCGCATCTGGAGTTTCCTTTCTCACAAGGTCGACAACTTAATTTCGTCGAACACATACGGTTTCGAGTAGCATCGCCACAGATTTCAGAGAACAGGCGCTTCTCCTGGCAGAGTATCGAACACTTAGTTTCAGATAGAACAATTAGTTTAAAATAGAACAATGTTTCGCATCTGGAGTTTCCTTTCTCACAAGGTCGGCAACTTAATTTCGTCGAACACATACGGTTTCGAGTGGCATCGCCACAGATATCAGAGAACAGGCGCTCCTCCTGGCACAGTATCGAACACTTAGTTTCAGATAGAACAATTTGTTTAAAATGGAACTATGTTTCGCATCTGGAGTTTCCTCTCCCACAAAGGCGACCACTTAGTTTCGTCGAACACATACGTTTTCGAGCGGCATCGCCACACATTTCAGAGAACAGGCGCTTCTCCTGGCACAGTATCGAACACTTAGTTTCAGATAGAACAATTAGTTTAAAATGGAACTATGTTTCGCATCTGGAGTTTCCTCTCCCACAAAGGCAACCACTTAGTTTCCTCGAACACATACGGTTTCGAGTAGCAATGCCACAGATTTCAGAGAACAGGCGCTTCTCCTGGCAGAGTATCGAGCACTTAATTTCAGATAGAACAATTAGTTTAAAATGGAACTATGTTTCGCATCTGGAATTTCCTCTCTCACAAGGTCGACCACTTAGTTTCGACGAACACATACGGTTTCGAGTAGCATCGCCACAGATTTCAGAGAACAGGCGCTTCTCCTGGCACAGTATCGAACTCTTAGTTTCAGATAGAACAATTAGTTTAAAATGGAACTGAGTTTCGCATCTGGAGTTTCCTCTCCCACAAAGTCGACCACTTAGTTTCGTCGAACAATTATGGTTTCGAGTAGCATCGCCACAGATTTCAGAGAACAGGCGCTTCTCCTGGCACAGTATCGAGCACTTAGTTTCAGATAGAACAATTTGTTTAAAATGGAACTATGTTTCGCATCTGGAGTTTCCTCTCTCACAAGGTCGACCACTTAGTTTCGCCGAACACATACGGTTTCGAGTGGCATCGCCACAGGTTTCAGAGAACTGGCGCTTCTCCTGGCAGAGTATCGAACACTTAGTTTCAGATAGAACAATTAGTTTAAAATGGAACTAAATTTCGGATCTGGAGTATCCTCTCTCACAAGGCGGCCACTTAGTTTCGTCGAACACATACGGTTTCGAGTAGCATCGCCACCGATTTCAGAGAACAGGCGCTTCTCCTGGCAGAGTATCGAACACTTAGTTTCAGATAGAACAATTAGTTTAAAATGGAACTAAGTTTCGCATCTGGAGTTTCCTCTCTCACAAGGTCGACCACTTAGTTTCGACGAACACATACGGTATCGAGTGGCATCGCCACAGATTTCAGTGAACAGGCGCTTCGCCTGGCACAGTATCGAACACTTATTTCAGATAGAACAATTTGTTTAAAATGGAACTAAGTTTCGCATTTGGAGTTTCCTCTCTCACAAGTTCGACCACTTAGTTTCGTCGAACAGATACGGTTTCGAGTAGCACCGCCACAGATTTCAGAGAACAGGCGCTTCTGCTGGCACAGTATCGAACACTTAGTTTCGGATGGAATATTTGGTTTAAAATGGACTATATTTCGCATCTGTAGTATCCTCTCTCACAAGATCAACCACTTAGTTTCGTCGAACACGTACGGTTTCGAGTGGTATCGCCACACATTTCAGAGAACAGGCGCTTCTCCTGGCACAGTATCGAACACTTATTTTCAGATAGAACAATTAGTTTAAAATGGAACCATGTTTCGCATCTGGAGTTTCCTCTCTCACAAGGTGGACCACTTAGTTTGGTCGAACACATACGGTTTCGAGTGGCATCGTCACACATTTCAGAGAACAGGCGCTTCTCCTGGCACAGTATCGAACACTTAGCTTCAAATAGAACAATTAGTTTAAAATGGAACTATTTTTCGCATTTGGAGTTTCCTCTCTCGCAAGGTGGACCACTTAGTTTCGTCGAACACATACGGTTTCGAGTGGCATCGTCACACATTTCAGAGAACAGGCGCTTCGCCTGGCACAGTATCGAACACTTATTTTCAGATAGAGCAATTAGTTTAATTGGAACTAAGTTTCGCATCTGGAGTTTCCTCTCCCACAAGGTCGACCACTTAGTTTCCTCGAACACATACGGTTTCGAGTAGCATCGCCACAGATTTCAGAGAACAGGCGCTTCTCCTGGCAGAGTATCGAACACTTAGTTTCAGATAGAACAATTAGTTTAAAATAGAACAATGTTTCGCATCTGGAGTTTCCTTTCTCACAAGGTCGACAACTTAATTTCGTCGAACACATACGGTTTCGAGTAGCATCGCCACAGATTTCAGAGAACAGGCGCTTCTCCTGGCAGAGTATCGAACACTTAGTTTCAGATAGAACAATTAGTTTAAAATAGAACAATGTTTCGCATCTGGAGTTTCCTTTCTCACAAGGTCGGCAACTTAATTTCGTCGAACACATACGGTTTCGAGTGGCATCGCCACAGATATCAGAGAACAGGCGCTCCTCCTGGCACAGTATCGAACACTTAGTTTCAGATAGAACAATTTGTTTAAAATGGAACTATGTTTCGCATCTGGAGTTTCCTCTCCCACAAAGGCGACCACTTAGTTTCGTCGAACACATACGTTTTCGAGCGGCATCGCCACACATTTCAGAGAACAGGCGCTTCTCCTGGCACAGTATCGAACACTTAGTTTCAGATAGAACAATTAGTTTAAAATGGAACTATGTTTCGCATCTGGAGTTTCCTCTCCCACAAAGGCAACCACTTAGTTTCCTCGAACACATACGGTTTCGAGTAGCAATGCCACAGATTTCAGAGAACAGGCGCTTCTCCTGGCAGAGTATCGAGCACTTAATTTCAGATAGAACATTTAGTTTAAAATGGAACTATGTTTCGCATCTGGAATTTCCTCTCTCACAAGGTCGACCACTTAGTTTCGACGAACACATACGGTTTCGAGTAGCATCGCCACAGATTTCAGAGAACAGGCGCTTCTCCTGGCACAGTATCGAACTCTTAGTTTCAGATAGAACAATTAGTTTAAAATGGAACTGAGTTTCGCATCTGGAGTTTCCTCTCCCACAAAGTCGACCACTTAGTTTCGTCGAACAATTATGGTTTCGAGTAGCATCGCCACAGATTTCAGAGAACAGGCGCTTCTCCTGGCACAGTATCGAGCACTTAGTTTCAGATAGAACAATTTGTTTAAAATGGAACTATGTTTCGCATCTGGAGTTTCCTCTCTCACAAGGTCGACCACTTAGTTTCGCCGAACACATACGGTTTCGAGTGGCATCGCCACAGGTTTCAGAGAACTGGCGCTTCTCCTGGCAGAGTATCGAACACTTAGTTTCAGATAGAACAATTAGTTTAAAATGGAACTAAATTTCGGATCTGGAGTATCCTCTCTCACAAGGCGGCCACTTAGTTTCGTCGAACACATACGGTTTCGAGTAGCATCGCCACCGATTTCAGAGAACAGGCGCTTCTCCTGGCAGAGTATCGAACACTTAGTTTCAGATAGAACAATTAGTTTAAAATGGAACCAAGTTTCGCATCTGGAGTTTCCTCTCTCACAAGGTCGACCACTTAGTTTCGACGAACACATACGGTATCGAGTGGCATCGCCACAGATTTCAGTGAACAGGCGCTTCGCCTGGCACAGTATCGAACACTTATTTCAGATAGAACAATTTGTTTAAAATGGAACTAAGTTTCGCATCTGGAGTTTCCTCTCCCACAAGGTCGAACATTTAGATTCGTCGAACACATACGGTTTCGAGTGGCATCGCCACAGATTTCAGTGAACAGGCGCTTCGCCTGGCACAGTATCGAACACTTATTTCAGACAGAACAATTAGTTTAAATTGGGACTATGTTTCGCATCTGGAATATCCTCTCTCACAAGATCAACCACTTAGTTTCGTCGAACACATACGGTTTCGAGTGGCATCGCCACACATTTCAGAGAACAGGCGCTACTCCTGGCACAGTATCGAACACTTATTTTCAGATAGAGCATTTAGTTTAATTGGAACTAAGTTTCGCATCTGGAGTTTCCTCTCGCACAAGGTCGACCACTTAGTTTCCTCGAACACATACGGTTTCGAGTAGCATCGCCACAGATTTCAGAGAACAGGCGCTTCTCCTGGCAGAGTATCGAACACTTAGTTTCAGATAGAACAATTAGTTTAAAATGGAACTAAGTTTCGCATCTGGAGTTTCCTCTCTCACAAGGTCGACCACTTAGTTTCGACGAACACATGCGGTATCGAGTGGCATCGCCACAGATTTCAGTGAACAGGCGCTTCGCCTGGCACAGTATCGAACACTTATTTCAGACAGAACAATTAGTTTAAATTGGGACTATGTTTCGCATCTGGAATATCCTCTCTCACAAGATCAACCACTTAGTTTCGTCGAACACATACGGTTTCGAGTGGCATCGCCACACATTTCAGAGAACAGGCGCTACTCCTGGCACAGTATCGAACACTTAGTTTCAGATAGAACAATTTGTTTAAAATGGAACTAACTTTCGCATCTGGAGTTTCCTCTCTTACAAGGTCGACCACTTAGTTTCGTGGAACACATACGGTTTCGAGTGGCATCGCCACAGATTTCAGAGAACAGGCGCTACTCCTGGCACAGTATCGAGCACTTAGTTTCAGATAGAACAATTTGTTTAAAATGGAACTATGTTTCGCATCTGGAGTTTCCTCTCTCACAAGGTCGACCACTTAGTTTCGCCGAACACATACGGTTTCGAGTGGCATCGCCACAGGTTTCAGAGAACTGGCGCTTCTCCTGGCAGAGTATCGAACACTTAGTTTCAGATAGAACAATTAGTTTAAAATGGAACTAAATTTCGGATCTGGAGTATCCTCTCTCACAAGGCGGCCACTTAGTTTCGTCGAACACATACGGTTTCGAGTAGCATCGCCACCGATTTCAGAGAACAGGCGCTTCTCCTGGCAGAGTATCGAACACTTAGTTTCAGATAGAACAATTAGTTTAAAATGGAACTAAGTTTCGCATCTGGAGTTTCCTTTCTCACAAGGTCGACCACTTAGTTTCGACGAACACATACGGTATCGAGTGGCATCGCCACAGATTTCAGTGAACAGGCGCTTCGCCTGGCACAGTATCGAACACTTATTTCAGATAGAACAATTTGTTTAAAATGGAACTAAGTTTCGCATCTGGAGTTTCCTCTCCCACAAGGTCGAACATTTAGATTCGTCGAACACATACGGTTTCGAGTGGCATCGCCACAGGTTTCAGAGAACTGGCGCTTCTCCTGGCAGAGTATCGAACACTTAGTTTCAGATAGAACAATTAGTTTAAAATGGAACTAAATTTCGGATCTGGAGTATCCTCTCTCACAAGGCGGCCACTTAGTTTCGTCGAACACATACGGTTTCGAGTAGCATCGCCACCGATTTCAGAGAACAGGCGCTTCTCCTGGCAGAGTATCGAACACTTAGTTTCAGATAGAACAATTAGTTTAAAATGGAACTAAGTTTCGCATCTGGAGTTTCCTCTCCCACAAGGTCGACCACTTAGTTTCCTCGAACACATACGGTTTCGAGTAGCATCGCCACAGATTTCAGAGAACAGGCGCTTCTCCTGGCAGAGTATCGAACACTTAGTTTCAGATAGAACAATTAGTTTAAAATGGAACTAAGTTTCGCATCTGGAGTTTCCTCTCCCACAAGGTCGACCACTTAGTTTCGACGAACACATGCGGTATCGAGTGGCATCGCCACAGATTTCAGTGAACAGGCGCTTCGCCTGGCACAGTATCGAACACTTATTTCAGACAGAACAATTAGTTTAAATTGGGACTATGTTTCGCATCTGGAATATCCTCTCTCACAAGATCAACCACTTAGTTTCGTCGAACACATACGGTTTCGAGTAGCATCGCCACAGATTTCAGAGAACGGGCGTTTCTCCTGGCACATTATCGAACACATAGTTTCAGATAGAACAATTAGTTTAAAATGGAACTAAGTTTCGCATCTAGAGTTTCCTCTCTCACAAGGTCAGCCACTTAGTTTCGTCGAACACATATGGTTTCGAGTGTCATCGCCACAGATTTCAGAGAACACGCGCTTCTCCTGGCACAGTATCGAACACTTAGTTTCAGATAGAACAATTAGTTTAAAATGGAACTAAGTTTCGCATCTGGAGTTTCCTCTCTCACAAGGTCGACCGCTTAGTTTCGTCGAACACATGCGGTTTCGAGTGGCATCGCCACAGATTTCAGAGAACTGGCGATTCTCCTGGCACAGTATCTAACACTTAGTATCAGATAGAAATTAGTTTAAAATGGAACTAAGTTTCGCATCTTTAGTTTCCTCTCTCACAAGGTCGAACATTTAGATTCGTCGAACACATACGGTTTCGAGTATCATCGCCACAGATTTCAGAGAACTGACGCTTCTCCTGGCACAGTATCCAACACTTTCAGATAGATCAATTAGTTTTAAATGGAACTAGGTTTCGCATCTGGAGATTCCTCTCTCACAAAGTCGGCCACTTAGTTTCGTCGAATACATACGGTTTCGAGTGGCATCGCCACAGATTGCAGAGAACAGGCGCTTCTCCTGGCACAGTATCGAACACTTAGTTCCAGATAGAACAATTAGTTTAAAATGGAACTAAGTTTCGCGTCCAGAGTTTCCTCTCTCAGAAGGTCGACCACTTAGTTTCGTCGAACACATACGGTTTCGAGTGGCATCGCCACAGATTTCAGAGAACAGGCGCTTCTCCTGGCACAGTATCGAAGACTTAGTATCAGATAGAACAATTAGTTTAAAATGGAACGAAGCATCGCATCTGGAGTTTCCTCTCTCACAAGGTCGACCATTTAGATTCGTCGAACACATACGGTTTCGAGTATCATCGCCAGAGATTTCAGAGAACAGGCGCTTCTCCTGGCACAGTATCAAACACTTCCAGATAGAACAATTAGTTTAAAATGGAACTAAGTTTCGCATCTGGAGTTTCCTCTCTCACAAGGTGGACGATTTAGTTTCGTCGAACACATACGGTTTCCAGTGGTATCGCCACAGATTTCGCCGAACGGGAGTTTCTCCTGGCACACTAGCGAACACTTAGTTTCAGATAGAACAATTACTTTAAAGTGGAACTAAGCTTCGCATCTGGAGTTTCCTCTCTCAGAAGGTCGACCACTTAGTTTCGTCGAACACATACGGTTTCGAGTAGCATCGCGACAGATTTCAGAGAACAGGCGCTACTCCTGGCACAGAATCGAACACTTGGTTTCAGATAGAACGATTAGTTTAAAATGGAACTAAGTTTCGCATCTGGAGATTCCTCTCTAACAAGGTCGACCACTTATTTTCGTCGAACACATACGGTTTCCAGTGGTATCGCCACAGATTTCGCCGAACGGGAGTTTCTCCTGGCACACTAGCGAACACTTAGTTTCAGATAGAACAATTAGTTTTAAATGGAACTAAATTTCGCATCTGGAGTTTCCTCTCTCACAAGGTGGACCACTCAGTTTCGCCGTACACATACGGTTTCCAGTGGTATCGCCACAGATTTCGCCGAACGGGAGTTTCTCCTGGCACACTATCGAACACTTCTTATCAGATAGAACAATTAGTTTAAATGGAACTAAGCTTCGCATCTGGAGTTTCCTCTCTCACAAGGTGGACAACTTAGCTTCGTCGAACACATACGGTTTCGAGTAGCATCGCCACAGATTTCAGAGAACTGGCGATTCTCCTGGCACAGTATCGAACACTTAGTATCAGATAGAAATTAGTTTAAAGTGGAACTAAGCTTCGCATCTGGAGTTTCCTCTCTCACAAGGTGGACGATTTAGTTTCGTCGAACACATACGGTTTCCAGTGGTATCGCCACAGATTTCGCCGAGCGGGTGTTTCTCCTGGCACACTAGCGAACACCTAGTTTCAGATAGAACAATTACTTTAAAGTGGAACTAAGCTTCGCATCTGGAGTTTCCTCTCTCAGAAGGTCGACCACTTAGTTTCGTCGAACACATACAGTTTCGAGTGGTATCGCCACAGATTTCGCAGAACGGCGTTTCTCCTGGCACATTATCGAACACTTAGTTTCAGATGGAACAATTAGTTTAAAATGGAACTAAGTTTCGCATCTGGAGTTTCCTCTCTCACAAGGTCGACCACTTAATTTCGTCGAACACATACGGTTTCGAGTGGCATCGCCACAGATTTCAGAGAACAGGCGCTTCTCCTGGCACATTATCGAACACATAGTTGCGGATAGAACAATTAGTTTTAAATGGAACTAATTTTCGCATCTGGAGTTTCCTCTCTCACAAGGTCGACCACTTAATTTCGTCGAACACATACGGTTTCGAGTGGCATCGCCGCAGATTTCAGAGAACAGGCGCTTCTCCTGGCACACTAGCGAACACCTAGTTTCAGATAGAACAATTACTTTAAAGTGGAACTAAGCTTCGCATCTGGAGTTTCCTCTCTCACAAGGTCGGCCACTTAGTTTCGTCGAACACATACGTTTTCGAGTGGCATCGCCACAGATTTCAGAGAACAGGCGCTTCTCCTGGCACAGTATCGAGCACATAGTTTCAGATAGAACAATTAGTTTAAAAAGGAACTAAGTTTCGCTGCTGGAGTTTCCTCTCTCACAAGGTCGGCCACTTAGTTTCGTCGAACACATACGTTTTCGAGTGGCATCGCCACAGATTTCAGAGAACAGGCGCTTCTCCTGGCACAGTATCGAACACATAGTTTCAGATAGAACAATTAGTTTAAAAAGGAACTAAGTTTCGCTGCTGGAGTTTCCTCTCTCACAAGGTCGGCCACTTAGTTTCGTCGAACACATACGTTTTCGAGTGGCATCGCCACAGATTTCAGAGAACAGGCGGTTCTCCTGGCACAGTATCGAACACTTATTTTCAGATAGAACAATTAGTTTAAAATGGAACTAAGTTTCGCATCTGGAGTTTACTCTCTCACAAGGTCGACCGCTTTGTTTCGACGAACACAGACGGTTTCGAGTAGTATCGCCACAGATTTCGCAGAACGGGAGTTTCTCCTGGCACAGTATCCAACACTTATTTTCAGATAGAACAATTAATTTAAAATGGAACTAAGAATCACATCTGGTGTTTCCTCTCTCACAAGGTCGGCCACTTAGTTTCGTCGAACACATACGTTTTCGAGTGGCATCGCCACAGATTTCAGAGAACAGGCGCTTCTCCTGGCACAGTATCGAACACTTAGTTTCAGATAGAACAATTAATTTAAAATGGAACTAAGAATCACATCTGGAGTTTCCTCTCTCACAAGGTCGGCCACTTAGTTTCGTCGAACACATACGTTTTCGAGTGGCATCGCCACAGATTTCAGAGAACAGGCGCTTCTCCTGGCACAGTATCGAACACATAGTTTCAGATAGAACAATTAGTTTAAAAAGGAACTAAGTTTCGCTGCTGGAGTTTCCTCTCTCACAAGGTCGGCCACTTAGTTTCGTCGCACACATACGTTTTCGAGTGGCATCGCCACAGATTTCAGAGAACAGGCGGTTCTCCTGGCACAGTATCGAACACTTATTTTCAGATAGAACAATTAGTTTAAAATGGAACTAAGAATCACATCTGGAGTTTCCTCTCTCACAAGGTCGGCCACTTAGTTTCGTCGAACACATACGTTTTCGAGTGGCATCGCCACAGATTTCAGAGAACAGGCGCTTCTCCTGGCACAGTATCGAACACTTAGTTTCAGATAGAACAATTAATTTAAAATGGAACTAAGAATCACATCTGGTGTTTCCTCTCTCACAAGGTCGGCCACTTAGTTTCGTCGAACACATACGTTTTCGAGTGGCATCGCCACAGATTTCAGAGAACAGGCGCTTCTCCTGGCACTCTATCGAACACTTAGTTTCAGATAGAACAATTAATTTAAAATGGAACTAAGAATCACATCTGGTGTTTCCTCTCTCACAAGGTCGGCCACTTAGTTTCGTCGAACACATACGTTTTCGAGTGGCATCGCCACAGATTTCAGAGAACAGGCGCTTCTCCTGGCACTGTATCGAACACTTAGTTTCAGATAGAACAATTAATTTAAAATGGAACTAAGAATCACATCTGGTGTTTCCTCTCTCACAAGGTCGGCCACTTAGTTTCGTCGAACACATACGTTTTCGAGTGGCATCGCCACAGATTTCAGAGAACAGGCGCTTCTCCTGGCACATTATCGAACACATAGTTGCGGATAGAACAATTAATTTAAAATGGAACTAAGAATCACATCTGGAGTTTCCTCTCTCACAAGGTCGGCCACTTAGTTTCGTCGAACACATACGTTTTCGAGTGGCATCGCCACAGATTTCAGAGAACAGGCGCTTCTCCTGGCACAGTATCGAACACTTAGTTTCAGATGGAACATTTAGTTTAAAATTGAACTATGTTTCGCATCTGGAGTTTCCTCTCTCACAAGGTCGACCACTTAGTTTCGCCGAACACATACGGTTTCGAGTAGCATTGCCACAGATTTCAGAGAACAGTCGTTTCTCTTGGCACAGTATCGAACACTTGGTTTCAGATAGAACAATTAGTTTAAAATGGAACTATGTTTCGCATTTGGAGTTACCTCTCTCACAAGGTCGACCACTTAGTTTCGTCGAACACCTACGGTTTCGAGTGGCAGGGCCACAGATTTCAGAGAACAGGCGCTTCTCCTGGGACATTATCGAACACTTAGTTTCAGATAGAACACTTAGCTTAAAATTGAACTATGTTTCGCATTTGGAGTTTCCTCTCTCACACGGTCTACCACTTAGCTTCGCCGAACGCATACGGTTTCGAGTGGCATCGCCACAGATTTCAGAGAACAGGCGCTTCTCCTGGCTCAATATCGATCACTTAGTTTCAGATAGAACAATCAGTTTAAAATGGAACTAAGTTTCGCATCTGGAGTTCCCTCTCTCCAAGGACGACCACTTAGTTTCGTCGAACACATACGTTTTCGAGTGGCATCGCCACAGATTTCAGAGAACAGGCGCTTCTCCTGGCACAGTATCGAACACTTAGTTTCAGATAGAACAATTAATATAAAATGGAACTAAGAATCACATCTGGAGTTTCCTCTCTCACAAGGTCGGCCACTTAGTTTCGTCGAACACATACCGTTTCGAGTGGCATCGCCACAGATTTCAGAGAACAGGCGGTTCTCCTGGCACAGTATCGAATACTTAGTTTCAGATAGAACAATTAGTTTAAAATGGAACTAAGTTTCGCATCTGGAGTTTACTCTCTCACAAGGTCGACCGCTTTGTTTCGACGAACACAGACGGTTTCGAGTAGTATCGCCACAGATTTCGCAGAACGGGAGTTTCTCCTGGCACAGTATCTAACACTTAGTTTCAGATAGAACAATTAGTTTTAAATGGAACTAAGTTTCGCATCTGGAGTTTCCTCTCTCACAAGGTCGGCCACTTAGTTTCGTCGAACAGATACGGTTTCGAGTGGCATCGCCACAGATTTCAGAGAACAGGCGCTTCTCCTGGCACAGTATCGAACACTTAGTTTCAGATAGAACAATTAGTTTAAAATGGAACTAAGTTTCGCATCTGGAGTTTCCTCTCTCACAAGGTCGGCCACTTAGTTTCGTCGAACAGATACGGTTTCGAGTGGCATCGCCACAGATTTCAGAGAACAGGCGCTTCTCCTGGCACAGTATCGAACGCTTAGTTTCAGATAGAACAATTAGTTTAAAATGGAACTAAGTTTTGCATCTGGAGTTTCCTCTCTCACAAGGTCGACCGCTTAGTTTCGAGGAACACATACGGTTTCGAGTAGCATCGCCACAGATTTCAGAGAACGGGCGTTTCTCCTGGCACATTATCGAACACATAGTTTCAGATAGAACAATTAGTTTAAAATGGAACTAAGTTTCGCATCTAGAGTTTCCTCTCTCACAAGGTCAGCCACTTAGTTTCGTCGAACACATATGGTTTCGAGTGTCATCGCCACAGATTTCAGAGAACACGCGCTTCTCCTGGCACAGTATCGAACACTTAGTTTCAGATAGAACAATTAGTTTAAAATGGAACTAAGTTTCGCATCTGGAGTTTCCTCTCTCACAAGGTCGACCGCTTAGTTTCGTCGAACACATGCGGTTTCGAGTGGCATCGCCACAGATTTCAGAGAACTGGCGATTCTCCTGGCACAGTATCTAACACTTAGTATCAGATAGAAATTAGTTTAAAATGGAACTAAGCTTCGCATCTGGAGTTTCCTCTCTCACAATGTGGACGATTTAGTTTCGTCGAACACACACGGTTTCCAGTGGTATCGCCACAGATTTCGCCGAACGGGAGTTTCTCCTGGCACACTAGCCAACACCTAGTTTCAGATAGAACAAATACTTTAAAGTGGAACTAAGCTTCGCATCTGGAGTTTCCTCTCTCAGAAGGTCGACCACTTAGTTTCGTCGAACACATACAGTTTCGAGTGGTATCGCCACAGATTTCGCAGAACGGCGTTTCTCCTGGCACATTATCGAACACATAGTTTCAGATAGAACAATTAGTTTAAAATGGAACTAAGTTTCGTATCTGGAGTTTCGTCTCTCACAAGGTCGGCCACTTAGTTTCGTCGAACAGATACGGTTTCGAGTGGCATCGCCACAGATTTCAGAGAACAGGCGATTCTCCTGGCACAGTATCGAACACTTTCAGATAGAACAATTAGTTTAAAATGCAACTAAGTTTCGCATCTGGAGTTTCCTCTCTCACAAGGTCGACCACTTAGTTTCGTCGAACACATACGGTTTCGAGTAGCATCGCCACATATTTCAGAGAACAGGCGCTTCTCCTGGCACAGTATCGAACACTTAGTTTCAGATAGAACAATTAGTTTAAAATGGTAGTAAGTTTCGCATCTGGAGTTTCCTCTCTCACAAGGTCGACCACTTCGTTTCGTCGAACACATACGGTTTCGAGTAGCATCGCCACAGATTTCAGAGAACAGGCGCTTCTCCTGGCACAGTAACGGACACATAGTTTCAGATAGAACAATTAGTTTAAAATGGTAATAAATTTCGCATCTGGAGTTTCCTCTCTCACAAGGCGGCCACTTAGTTTCGTGGAACACATTCGGTTTCGAGTAGCATCGCCACAGATTTCAGAGAACAGGCGCTTCTCCTGGCACAGTATCGAACACTTAGTTTCAGATAGAACAATTAGTTTAAAATGGAACTATGTTTCGCATTTGGAGTTTCCTCTCTCGCAAGATCAACAACTTAGTTTCGTCGAACACATACGGTTTCGAGTGGCATCGCCACAGATTTCAGAGAGCAGGCGCTTCTCCTGGCACAGTATCGAACACTTAGTTTCAGATAGAACAATTAGTTTATAATGGAAATAAGTTTCGCATCTGGAGTTTCCTCTCTCACAAGTTCGACCACTTAGTTTCGACGAACACGTACGGTTTCGAGTAGCATCGCCACACATTTCAGAGAACGGGCGCTTCTCCTGGCATAGTGCCGGACACATAGTTTCAGATAGAACAATTAGTTTACAATGGTAATAAATTTCGCATCTTGAGTTTCCTCTCTCACAAGGTCGACCACTTAGTTTCGTCGAACACATACGGTTTCGGGTGGCATCGCCACAGATTTCAGAGAACAGGCGCTTCGCCTGGCACAGTATAGAACACATATTTCAGACAGAACAATTAGTTTAAAATGGAGTTATGTTTCGCATTTGGAGTTTCCTCTCTCACAAGTTCAACCACTTAGTTTCGTCGAACACTTACGGTTTCGAGTGGCATGGCCACAGATTTCAGAGAACAGGCGTTTCTCCTGGCACAGTATAGAACACTTATTTTCAGATAGAACAATTAGTTTAAAAGGTAACTATGTTTCGCATCTGGAGTTACCTCTCTCACAAGGTCGACCGCTTAGTTTCCTTGAACACACACGGTTTCGAGTGGCAACGCCACAGATTTCAGAGAACAGGCGCATCTCCTGGCACAGTATCGGACACTCAGGTTCAGATAGAACAATTAGTTTAAAATGGAACTATGTTTCGCATCTGGAGTTTCCTCTCTCACATGGTCGACCACTTAGTTTCGTCGAACACATACGGTTTCGAGTGGCATCGCCACAGATTTCAGAGAAGAGTCGCTTCTCCTGGCACAGTGTGGAACACTTAGTTTCATATAGAACAATTAGTGTAAAATGGAACTAATTTTCGCATCTGGGGTTTCCTCTTTCATAAGCTCAACCACTTAGTTTCGTCGAACACATACGGTTTCGAGTGGCATGGCCACATATTTCAGAGAACAGGCGTTTCTCCTGGCACAGTATCGAACACTTATTATCAGATAGAACAATTAGGTTAAAAGGGAACTATGTTTCGCATCTGGAGTTACCTCTCTCACAAGGTCGACCACTTAGTTTCGTCGAACACATACGGTTTCGAGTGGCATCGCCACAGATTTCAGAGAACAGGCGCTTCTCCTGGCACAGTATCGAACACTCAGGATCAGATAGAACAATTAGTTTAAAATGGAACTATGTTTCGCATCTGGAGTTTCCTCTCTCACATGGTCGACCACTTAGTTTCGTCGAACACATACGGTTTCGAGTGGCATCGCCACAGCTTTCCGAGAACAGTCGCTTCTCCTGGCACAGTATCGAACACTCAGTTACAGATAGAACACTTAGTTTACAATGGATCTAAGTTTGGCATCTGGAGTTTCCTCCCTCACAAGGTCGACCACTTAGTTTCGTCGAACACATTCGGTTTCGAGTGGCATCGCCACAGGTTTCAGAGAACAGGCCCTTCTCCTGGCACAGTATCGAACACTTAGTTTCAGATAGAACAATTAGTTTAAAATGGAACTATGTTTCGCATCTGGAGTTTCCTCTCTCACAAGGTCGAGCACTTAGTTTCGTCGAACACATACGGTTTCGAGTGGCATCGCCACAGATTTCAGAGAACAGGCGTTTCTCCTGGCACAGTATCCAAAACTTAGTTTCTGATAGAACAATTAGTTTTAAATAGAACTAATTTTCGCATCTGGAGTTTCCTCTCTCACAAGTTCGACCACTTAGTTTCGTCGAACAGATACGTTTTCGAGTAGCATCGCCACAGATTTCAGAGAACAAGCGCTTCTCCTGGCACAGTATCGAACACTTAGTTTCAGATAGAACAATTTGCTTAAAATGGAACTAAGTTTCGCATCTGGAGTTTCCTCTCCCACAAGGTCGACCACTTAGTTTCCTCGAACACATACAGTTTCGAGTAGCATCGCCACAGATTTCAGAGAACAGGCGCTTCTCCTGGCACATTCTCGAACACTTAGTTTCAGATAGAACAATTAGTTTAAAATGGAACTAAGTTTCGCATCTGGAGTTTCCTCCCTCACAAGGTCGACCATTTAGATTCGTCGAACACATACGGTATCGAGGAGCATCGCGACTGATTTCAGAGAACACGCGCTTCTCCTGGCACAGTATCGAACACTTAGTTTCAGATAGAACAATTAGATTAAAATGGAACTAAGTTTCGCATCTGGAGTGTCCTCTCTCGCAATGTCGACGACTTAGTTTCGTCGAACACATACGGATTCGAGTGGCATTGCGACAGATTTCATAGTACAGGCGCTTCTCCTGGCACAGTATCGAAAACTTAGTTTCTGGTAGAACAATTAGTTTTAAATGGATCTAAGTTTCGCTTCTGGAGTTTCCTCTCTCACAAGGTCGGCCACTTAGTCTCGTCGAACACATAGGGGTTCGAGTAGCATCGCCACATATTTCAGAGAACAAGCGCTTCTGCTGCCACATTATCGAAAACTTAGTTTCAGAGAGAACAATTAGTTTAAAATGAAACTATGTCTCGCATTTGGAGTTTCCTCTCTCACAAGGTCGACCACTTAGTTTCGTCGAACACATACGGTTTCGAGTGGCATCGCCACAGATTTCAGAGAACAGGCGCTTCTCCTGGCACAGTATCGAACACTCAGGTTCAGATAGAACAATTAGTTTAAAATGGAACTATGTTTCGCATCTCGAGTTTCCTCTCTCACATGGTCGACCACTTAGTTTCGTCGAACACATACGGTTTCGAGTGGCATGGCCACAGATTTCAGAGAACAGGCGTTTCTCCTGGCACACTATCGAACACTTATTTTCAGATAGAACAATTAGTTTAAAATGGAATTATGTTTCGCATCTGGAGTTTCCTCTCTCACATGGTCGACCACTTAGTTTCGTCGAACACATACGGTTTCGAGTGGCATCGCCACAGATTTCAGAGAACAGGCGCTTCTCCTGGCACAGTATCGAACACTCAGGTTCAGATAGAACAATTAGTTTAAAATGGAACTATGTTTCGCATCTGGAGTTTCCTCTCTCACATGGTCGACCACTTAGTTTCGTCGAACACATACGGTTTCCAGTGGCATCGCCACAGATTTCAGAGAACAGTCGCTTCTCCTGGCACAGTGTCGAACACATAGTTTGAGATGGAACAATTAGTTTAAAATGGAACTAAGTTTCGCATCTGGAGTTTCCTCTCTCACAAGGCGTCAACACAGTTTCGTGGAACACATACGGTTTCGAGTGGCATCGCCACATATTTCGGAGAACAGGCGCTTCTCCTGGCACAGTATCGAACACTTTCAGATAGAACACTTAGTTTAAAATGGAACTATGTTTCGCATCTGGAGATTCCTCTCTCACAAGGTCGACGACTTAGTTTCGTCGAGCACATACGGTTTCGAGTGGTGTCGCCACAGATTTCGCAGAACGGGAGTTTCTCCAGGCACATTATCGAACACTAAGTTTCAGATAGAACAATTAGTTTAAAATGGAACTAAGTTTCGCATCTGGAGTTTCCTCTCCCACAAGGTCGACCACTTAGTTTCGTCGAACACATACGGTTTCGAATAGCATCGCCACAGATTTCAGAGAACTGGCGCCTCTCGTGGCACAGTGTCGAACACTTAGTTTCAGATAGAACAATTAATTTGAAATGGAACTAAGTTTCGCATCTGAATTTTCCTCTCTCACAAGGTCGGCCACTTAATTTCGTCGAACACATACGGTTTCAAGTGGCATCGCCACACATTTCAGAGAACAGGCGCTTCTCCTGGCACAGTATCGAACACTTTCAGATAGAACAATTAGTTTAAAATGGAATTAAGTTTCGCATCTGGAGTTTCCTCTCTCATAAGGTCGACCACTTAGTTTCGTCGAACACATACTGTAAGATTGTGGATATACGCAGACGTATATCGCTGGTGTGATTGAGAATTGTGGTTGTATTATTCCGCACTCAATCACGCTCTTTTTTTGTTTACCAAAAAGGAGCTAGTTGTTTCAAATTTGCTGGGAAATGGTTGACCCAATGTTGTGTGTTTTAGTAACGTTTGATATACTTTATTTGATTGATAGTAATTAACAAACTTAACAGTAACTTGAACTGGTAACAACGATAACAGAGTGTATGTATAATAATGCGTGGTTAGTTCTTGTGACGAGTCTAATCGTTTTGTCTCTCGAGGGCCGTGCATGGTTCGGTCTTTATACCAAAAGTATAAGCTACGGCCGAAACTCGTGGCTGCCCATTGGTTGGTGGTTGGGTTTTCCAAACGGGGGTGGCATGCTATGCCGTGCGAAGTGCTGTTTTTGTTTCTCGGAACTCAGGGGGTTCTGGCGACACAGGTATCAACCTTCGCGATGCCAATAACTGGTCGCCAGATGTGTATCGTTGACCGTGGTCCCCCGAGTTAATCCCTTGTTTTATAAAAACAAAGGATTTCCCTTATGTACTGTTTCGCGACGGAACATGCCGCCCTCCTTAAACAATCGTGTTCAATTACGCTCTCTTAACTAGTTGGTATATCCTTTGCTTACAGGTCGTGGTACATTACAATAATACTTACGCCTACTTATAGGGGTATACGCTCATGAAGATTGGTAGTTGTGAAATATGATAATGAGTCGAGCTAAGTATTATTATGATTGACTGAATGCATCTGTATCTTATAGTTAACTTATACTAATTAACGATTACGTTACGTCAATAATTGCAGTATTCTATGGATACATAAGACTATTCATTAGTTTCTATGGGTATAGGCGCGAGTCTTTTCACGCTACGTTTGTACTCGCCGTTGGATGTCTTTACGGTAGCGACGCGTATTACCCCGTCGTTACCAGGATGTATATTAATGATGCGTCCTAGTGGCCAATGTAGTGGTGGTACGTTGTCTTCCTTGATGACGACCAGCGTTCCGATCTTTATGTCGGGTAGCTTGGTGGAATGCCATTTTTGCCTTACGATGAGTTCGTTCAGGTATTCCTTATGCCACCGAGACCAGAAGTGTTCTCGCATCTGTTGTACCTGTTGCCACGCAGACAGGCGGCCTGGGTTGATACTGGATAAATCGCGCACTGGCGCACTTATCAATGGATCACCGATTAGGAAGTGACAAGGAGTGAGGGTGGTTAGGTCGTTTGGATCGAAGGACATGGGAGTCAGTGGACGGGAATTTAAAATTGCCTCTATTTCGGAAAAATAGGTTGTTAGCTCCTCGAACGTCAGCAACGTATTCCCGACAACCCTGACGAAGTGATTTTTAAACGATCGAACCGCTGCCTCCCAAATTCCGCCGAAGTGCGGTGCTCGCGGTGGAATAAAATGCCAGGTTATGCCTTCGGTTAATATATATTTTTGTAATGCGTCGGTTTTTATACTCTTTTGCAAGGCATCATGGATCTCTTGCAACTCATGGTTGGCTCCTACGAAGTTAGTGGCGTTGTCGGAAAACATATCTGATGATTTACCGCGTCGCGCGAAAAATCGTCCCAGTGCTGCTAAAAACGACTCGGTAGTCAGATCGCCCACTAATTCGATATGTATTGCCCTTGTTACAAAACATACGAATATTGCGGCATAGGCCTTTATTCTTTTAGTGTTTCTGTAGCGTTTTTCTTGAATAAATGGTCCGCAGTAATCGATTCCTGTGTTTGTGAATGGGCGTTTAAATGTAACCCGATTCTTGGGAAGATTTCCCATAGGGTGCTCATGGAATACTGGTTTGACACGATGACAACGAGTGCATGAGTGTATGACCGATTTTACTGTGGACTTTCCGTTGATAGGCCAAAACATCTGACGCACAGAGTACAATGTTCCTTGTATTCCAGCGTGGTGATGTTTTTGATGGATGCCGCGAATTATTATGTTGGTAATGTGGTGTTGTGGTGGAAGTAATATCGTATGTTTGCCATCGTATGAGATTTCTGTTTCCCAATTCTACCTCCTACCCTAAGCAGCCCGTTTGTGTCGATGAATGGACTGAGTGGGGCGAGCTTTCCCTTATATTTGTATTGAGTTCCCTTCCTTAGTTTATGTAGATCACTTTGGAATGTTACCCCTTGTACTAGCCTAAGAATAATTATCTGAGCGTTGTCTAATTCATCTACTTCTAGAGATCCTATTCGTTTAGTTGTGCTACGAGTATGTTAGCAACAGCTTATTTCGAGACGTCGAAGGCAGATAGCCCGCCGCTATTTGGCCTTAGCTAATTTATGACCGGTACTTAGACGCGATTCAAATAGGAGAAAGTATACAAGGATACACATCCGGTCGCCAGAGATGGCTAGTGGCTCGAAGTCACGTAGCTATCGGGTGTCATAGGACTGTGTATCTGACGTATGCGTGTGGCTAGGATCAGGCAGGCAACCCGACGTTGCACTGCTCAAAGAATAGGTACGTTGTACACTGAGTTCTGGCCACGAAGTGGGGAGGGGCGTATGCCCTTTTGGTGAGAGGACTGTGTACAACCCCACGGCACTTACCCCAGAGCTTTGACAATGGTTACACGTCTTAAAAGTATTCAGGGTAGTATTTCTAACATCAGAAGTGGGATAGGAAATTTCACGCGCTTTGAACGCAAGGTTAATCCTTCGAGTAGTTATACCGATACGTGATTGTGACGTGTCGACGGCATTGCCGCAAGATTATAATTCAGGACTGTGAATTTTGTTTTCCTCGCGTACAAAATGGAGAGTGTAAGCGGTGCTTCCGGTGCTCCGTCCATCGAAAGCCTCTTTCGCGATTTTCTGAGCACGCTCGCGAGTGGTGCCAGCGTACCGAGTGCTACGGTGCCCGCGGCTATTGTCGAGGCGATACCCGATTTCGAGGGCACGGATATCGGGCATGACGCGGATAAATGGTGCGACACGGTCGAGCAGATCACCGAAAAACTGTCGAAAGGGCAGCGTCTAGCCATGGCAACGCATGCCTTAATCGGGAAAGCGCGCCAGTGGTACCGCAAGTGGGAGTGTAATCCGCGTACGTGGGAAGCGTTCCGCCGAGACTTTTGCGCACATTTTGTGTCCGAGGACCGCCTCAGTGAAAAATTAGCGCGAGCCGTGCGGTATAGTAGTGCCGACGCCAACAATTATACCGACTATGCCCGTACTAAATTAGGGTATTATAAGGACACGCGCATCGCGTTTAAAGAGTCGGAGTTGATACTTCTCGTGATCGGTGATATCTGCGATGCGTTTGTGCGTCAATCGTTGCTGAATGCGCGCTACAAAACAACGACGGATCTATTGACGGGGGTGTCGCAATTCGTAAAGCACACGAAGGCGGAGGAAAGCGTGGCACCCAAGCGGAGGAGAGATTCGTTCCGCGCGGAAGGAACACAGGGCCGCGAGATCACGTGCTTCTCGTGTAACCAGCTGGGACACAAGCGGATAGATTGTCCGAAACGTCGCGAGATTAGCGTAAACCCTGACAATCAGAAAAGGGAGATAAGCTGCAGTTTCTGTAAAAAGAGAGGGCACGAGGAGCAGCACTGTTGGGTAAAACAACGGGCGCACCAAGGAGGATCCTCCAAGCGAAGGCCCGAGGCAAACACGTGTTTCAGGAGTGATTGCAAATTGACACCGATGCTACTCAAAGATACGGTTGTCCACTCTTTAATCGACACGGGCGCGGACTGTTCGTTAGTGAAGGAGTGTGTGGCAAAACGTGCGGGATGTTACATCGAACCACACGTGATAGAGGTTCGCGGATTAGGCGGCACCTGTTTCAAGACCGTTGGGCGCACGACGACCCTGGTTCAGGCGGAGGACGTGTCCCTGGATCTCGACTTCTACGTGCTGAACGATAAGGACATGCGTTATGACGCAATCATCGGGAGGAACGCTGTAGCGAGTTCCGACATCCGCATCGTAACCGACGCGGAAGGAACGAGGTTTCTGCACGTAGCGGGTGGTACCGCGACAGGCAACGCGGACGCCGCCGAATGCTGTCTGGTCCAATGCGGATACGAAGGAGCACGTGAGCCACTAAAAATATTATTAGAAAAGTATCACGATACGTTTTCAAAAGGTACGAAAGTACGTAGCGTTAAAACCTTGGAGTTGAGTATCTCCCTTGTAAATAGTAAAATAATAAACTATCGACCGTATAGATTGTCCTTTACTGAACGGGAAAAAGTTCGAGAAATTATCGATGACCTTTTGTTAAATAATATAATCCGGGAAAGCTCTTCCCCTTTTGCAAGTCCCGCCATTTTAGTCAAGAAAAAGAACGGAACCGACCGCATGTGCGTGGACTATCGGGCGCTTAATAGAATCACGATAAAAGAACGGTATCCGCTACCTCTGATAGAGGACCAGCTCGATCGTTTGGGAAAGGGAAAATATTTCACCATGTTAGATATGGCGTCGGGATTTTATCAGATACCGATCGCGGAAGATTCGATCGAAAAGACTGCATTTGTAACGCCGGATGGGCAGTACGAATTTTTACGGATGCCATTTGGCATTAGCAACGCCCCGGCAGTTTTTCAACGAGCGGTTAATAAGGCGCTCGGTGCTTTAAGAAATAACGCGGCATTAGTATACCTGGATGATATACTCATTCCGTCAAAAACGATCGAGGAGGGGTTAGAAAAATTAGAGAAAGTTTTGCATGCGCTCTCCGAAGCAGGGTTTACATTGAATGTCTCAAAGTGCCGATTCTTTGAGAAAACCGTGGAATATTTGGGAAGGGAGGTATCGGCCGATGGAATACGACCTGCAACCGCGAAAGTACATGCGTTGCTGCATACCCCTACCCCCGCTAACGTAAAGCAAGTCCGCCAGTTTATGGGCCTGGCCAGTTATTTCCGAAAATTCTTACCTGAATTTGCTGCACGAACGGCGTGCGTAACCAAACTAACAAAGAAATCCGAACCGTGGTGTTGGGGACCGGAACAAGAGGAAGCGCGACAATATGTGATAGATAAATTGACCTCTAGACCTTTGTTAATCGTTTTCGACCACGAGCGGGAAACAGAACTGCATACCGATGCGAGTACGATTGGTTACGGAGCGATTCTTTTTCAAAAAGTCGACGGGCAGTTGCGGATAGTCGCGTATTATAGTAGGCGAACTACGCCGGAAGAATCGCGTTACCACTCGTACGAATTAGAAACGCTAGCTATAGTAAACGCATTGAAGCATTTCCGTGTATACTTGTTAGGGATCAAATTCAAAATTGTCACGGACTGCAACGCGATTAAAGCCACCAGTAGTAAAAGAGACTTGTTGCCACGCGTTGCCCGGTGGTGGATATTCCTACAGGACTTCAATTTCGAATTAGAATACCGAAAGGGGAAACACATCGAGTATGTGGACTACCTTAGTCGCAACCCGCCGAAAGAATGCCGCGTAAACGTAATTTGTCAAGGATCATGGCTCGAAATAGCACAACGTAATGATAACGAGACAAAAGCCTTGATAGAACGCGTAAATCAGAACGAGAGTCTGTCTAGCGATTTCGAAGTTAAAGATGGGGTACTGTACAGGAAAATTTCTAGAGACAGCGGACGGACGGTTTTACGTAGTTATGTACCGAAGGGAAGTAGGATCGGCTTGCTAAGGTTATATCATGACGAAAATTGCCACGTCGGCATGGACAAAACGTTTGACAAAGTAGCCCAGAGGTACTGGTTTCCCGGGATGCGCGGATTCGTGAGGAAATACATTGAACATTGTATTGCGTGTACGGTCGCGAAACGCCCTACGGGTGCAAAACAGGGATTTTTACACTCGATCGAAAAGAGGCCAATCCCGTTCGATACGCTGCACGGGGATTGCGTGGGACCTTTCGAAGAATCGAAGGAGGGATACAAACACCTCCTGATCCTCGTAGACGGGTTCACAAAGTACATTCAATTAGTACCGCTGCAGACCCTAAGCGGCCCCGAGATGTTGCGAGTATTCCGCGAGCGATTAACACTCTTCGGACCCCCACGGATGGTCGTATTAGACAGGGGGACAAATTTCACATTCAGACCGTTAGAACAGTTTATTCGAAAACAAGGGACCGAACTACATTTGATTGCTACCGGTGCGTCGCGAGCAAATGGTCAAGCGGAACGGTACGTATCGACGGTCGTAAATCTGCTAACTGTCGAGTTAACGAAATTATCAGAATGGCCGAACAGATTACCGAAGTTGCAACTGACTCTAAACACGACGGTTCAAAAGTCGACAGGATTCACACCCTTTCGATTGTTGTTCGGAATTGAGCGTAGCGCGGGCAGCGCAGATCTTGCTGAGCAACAATTACCAGAATTAGAAAGCATAGATTTAGCTCGCGATCGAAAACTCGCCGCGGATCGCCTGAAAGCTAATGCCGAAACGCAGGCAGTAGGTTTTGATAAAAAACGCCGGAATAACGTAGAGTATGTCCTGGAAGACACCGTTTTTGTTCGCCCTAGTAACACACGACGGGCGAAACTAGAAAATAAATATGTAGGCCCCTTTAAAATAACGAAAATACTTGAGAACGACAGGTACGAAATGCGTCCTTGGAAGGGCGATTGGTCAGGCGATGAGGAGACCCTTTTTGAGAGTCCGGATGACACGTGTTAGCGAGGAATACGTCCTTTCTATTTTTTCACTTGGCTCTTCTTTGCGTCATTCAATATTCATTCCTCGTTAAATAATCTTCTGTCGCGACTAAATTTTCCATTTGCGGTTATAGTTCTTGCATTTTCTATTATATAGGGTTAAAACCGGCCTGCATGCCTGAGTGCTCGAGAGTGGTGTTTGGATTACGAATCATTAGAATTCATAGTGGTTGAATCGTATGAATGTATTGTAGTATACACGATGGTATATCACATGGTTTGAAAGCATGGATGAAAACGTTTAACAGTAGTGGCAGCAAGGCACATGCATAGTGCGGGCTGTGGATGCTACAAGGTTAAGACGCGTGTGAATCTTTATGAATTTTGGGTGTTCTTGGGAACCCCGGCAGAGACAGGTCTATGTGACTGTCTATTGGCGGTAACAGCGGACGAGGCACATGAGAAGTGCAGGGCCGTGGAAGTTACGCCATGTTGTGATGTGTTCGGCGGTAGCGGTGGTGCGTCCGCGACGCTACGCGTCGGAACACTGTGTACATGTTGTGAAGTGCTAGGCGGTAGCGGTGGTGCGTCCGCGACGCTACGCGCCTGAGCACGGTGTATTTGTGTGATGTGCTCGACGGTAGCGGTGGTGCGTCCGCGACGCTACGCGTCGGAGTACAGTATGCATGTTGTGATGTGTTCGGCGGTAGCGGTTGTGCGTCCGCGACGCTACGCGTCGGAACACTGTGTACATGTTGAATAGCTATGGAATGTATGTAACAATTGTCTGTGTGCGATAACGATGGCAAGGCACAGTAGAAGTTCGTGCGGACCATGGAACGTTATACGCAGAATCTTTGAGTGTTCTTTGGAACCCCTGTAGAGTCAAGTTTGAATGACCGCTGTGTATATGGATGATTGTAGTTGGATGCTTCTCGAGAGCGCGAAGCATGTCAGGTTGGCCGTGTTAGCGACAGCTTATTTCGAGACGTCGAAGGCAGATAGCCCGCCGCTATTTGGCCTTAGCTAATTTATGACCGGTACTTAGACGCGATTCAAATAGGAGAAAGTATACAAGGATACACATCCGGTCGCCAGAGATGGCTAGTGGCTCGAAGTCACGTAGCTATCGGGTGTCATAGGACTGTGTATCTGACGTATGCGTCTGGCTGAGTTCTGAGTTCTGGCCACGAAGTGGGGAGGGGCGTATGCCCTTTTGGTGAGAGGACTGTGTACAACCCCACGGCACTTACCCCAGAGCTTTGACAACGGTTACACGTCTTAAAAGTATTCAGGGTAGTATTTCTAACAAGTATTATGCGTAAATCTAAGACAGTATGTCAGAATGCGTTTTACTTTATTGTATGATGAGAATTTACCAAGGATTGTCATGTCATTGGATTCGGTCGTTGTCAGTACTGTCCTACTTCGCAGTTCGGGAATTTCTATTGGCTTCAGCTTTGTCTGTAGCCACTTCTCTGCTGACTGAGAAAGCCAAGGCGGTCCGGTGAACCAATGGTCATTGCCTACAAGTTCTGCTGGATTGGTACCTCGCGATAATATGTCGGCAGGATTTGATAATGACGGTACGTGACGCCACTGAGTAGAATTTGAAATCCGTTGGAGTTCGCCGACTCTATTGGCTATAAATGTTTTAAGTGTCGCAGGCGATGCTCGGACCCATTGTAGCACGATCATTGAGTCCGGACAGTCCAAAACACTGCCTGGTCTAGTTTTAACATTAGGCTGTGAACTACCGATTCATACAATGTTGTTAGGAGAACGGCAGCGCACAGCTCTAGTCTCGGACTGGACTGTGTCTTCAATGGTGCTACTCGAGATTTGGAGCATATTAGTTGTGATGAGCACGCTCCTGTTATATCTACTGTCCTAAGATATAAGCAAGCGCCATATGCGCGTTCGCTTGCATCACAAAATCCATGTAGTTGGATAGTTGTGTAGAACCTGCTCCGGGGAGCAGGTTTCCCAGAGTGTTGCAGAACCTTCCGTGGGATTTGAATATTTTGTATCATTTGTAGCTGTGATTGGAGCGTAGTCCATGCCGTTTGGATTTCCAGCGGCACGGACTCATCCCAGGCTACTTGTATCTTCCATAGGTTGTGCATAATGACCTTCGCCTTTACTATTATGGGCCCTAATAAACCTAGCGGGTCAAAAAGCTTCGCTATTGTAGAGAGAATGTTTCTCTTCGTTATTTTTTGCATTGGTTCTATGTGTTTGGTACTATTAGGTGCCCAACTAAGTTCGTGCGCTTTTCGTTGTCCAAAAACGAGACGAAATTTGGTACGGAATGAGTAACTTTTAATCTGGTAAATAATCTCCTCCATATTCTATGACCCTTTCCCAACGTGATACAAGTTTCAAAATCCCATTTTTATAAAAATCTACGCTTTTATTATTAAAAAACTCAGACACTGTCCTCTTTACTTCCTCTCCGTTTATGAAGCTCCTATTTGTTATATAATTTTGTAATGCTAAAACAAGGTGCTAATCTGTTGGGGAAAGGTCCGATGAATATGGAGGATGAATTAAAGTTTCCCATCCGAGGTTGCAAATTGTTTCTCGGGTCTTAGTTGCAACGTGTGGTCTGGCATTGTCCTGAAGCAAGAGTACACCTCTCCGATTTACAAGTCCCGGTTGTTTTTTCTTCAATTCCTCCTGTACTTTTTGAAGCTGAGCAGAGTACAAGTCCGCGGTGATCATTTGGCCTTTTTGTAAAAATTCGAAATGAACAATTCCGGCTGTTGTCCACCATACACATAACAAAATCTTCTGTTGGTGAAGGCCCGGTTTTGCAGTGGATGGAGCAGGTTCCCCAGGTGTTAACCAGTAGGAAGGTCGCTTCTTATTTGTGTATGTGACCCATTTCATCCCATTTTTCATCACAAGTAAGAATAAGATTCAAAAACGGATCGTTTTGGAACCGTGAGAGTAGGGAAACGCAAGCCGCTACCCTTTGGCACCTCTGGCTCTCGGTAAGTTCGTGCGGTACCCACCTTCCTACACGATACACTTTACCTACACTGTGTAGATGTTTCCTAATCGTTTCGTCAGACATACCATGCTTGACTGCAAGCATTTTGCACGATATTTTGGGATCTGTCTCAATATCCACTTGCAAAACTTGATTATTCATAAGAATCGGCCGTCCGTCGCGCTGCTCATCTTCGAGGCTTTCATTATCACTTTTAAACTTTTGAAACCACTTTTGCGCAGTGCGATTACTTAATACACTGTCCCCAAAGGCCACACAAATTTTTCTGGCCGCTTGCGTAGCCTTGGCTCCAAGTTTGAACTCATAAAGCAAATATGAGCGAATTACGGCGTTAGACACGGTCATTTTGGAAGTAATATTATAGACGAAAATGAAGTGTACACTACGATTTTTTTCTACATACTGACTCATTTTGACTTCCTCTAACACCTCCCAAAGGTAAATCAGGTAAAGCAATAAAAACATTGGCTCTAGGAGCAATAAAGTGGTCCGCGCGGGAAAAACCGCACGAACTTAGTTGGGCACCTAATATAACAGAGGATGTCCTCACACGGTTTCCAATACAATCCTAATGTCTTTGTTTCTTTGGGAAGATCTAGCGTCATGTGCTCTTGTTGTTCGAAGTTTTTAAGCGGTGCAATTAATGAGGGTTCGGTTGTTGCCCATTGGCGGAGATGGAAGCCTCCCTTATTTAAAAGGTGAATTAATTCGTCGCGTATGTGTGCGGCTTCGTCAAGAGTGTTCGCGCCCGTTAGCACGTCATCGACATAGAAGTCTCGCGAAAGGATTTCGGATGCTTTAGGATGTGTTCCCCTTTCGTCCTCCGCGAGTTGCATTAATGTTCGAATTGCTAAGTACGGTGCCGATGCGGTTCCATACGTCACCGTGTTTAATTGATAAACCTTTACCGGGTCGAATGAATTTTCGCGCCAAAGAATTTTATGATAATTTCTGTCCTTGTAGTGGAGATTTACTTGCCGATACATTTTTGATATATCTGCAGTCAGGACGTACCTATGTAACCGGAACCGTATGATGATCGAGAATAAATTGTGTTGTACCGTGGGACCCACCATCAGTGTATCATTGAGAGATAACCCTGACGATGTGCTGGCAGATGCGTCAAAAACTACTCGGACTTTGGTTGTCAGACTATCGGTTTTCGTGACTGCGTGATGTGGTAGATAATACCCGGATGCTGAGTCGGAGTGTTCCTCGGTCATGTGTCCGAGTTGCTTGTATTCACGCATGAATTCAATATATTGCAATCTTTTGTTTGCGTCTTGCTGCAGAGACCGCTCCAGTGAGTGGAACCGGCTCAACGCCCTCGCATACGAATTTCCTAATTTTACGTTGTTGGGTTTGAACGGAAGACATACGGTATATCTTCCGCTGCAAGGGTCGCGTACTGTGTTGGCTACGTAATGACTCTCGCACTGTCGTTCTTGTTCCGTATGCTGTTGTTCGCGAGGACCTTCTTCTAGGGCCCAAAATTGCGCGATTTGGTTTTGTAGTGAGTTTAGTGTTACGTTACATGTGATAGGTTTATTGTATGTTTTGTGTGGTATTTCGCCGGTCAATACCCATCCCAGCTGTGTTTTTTGTATTTTGACCTCTGCAGCGGCCAAACGAGTTTGTCCGTTACATAGCAGGTCCCAAAAGACCTGCGCTCCGAGGAGCCCTTCGACCACCGAAGGAGTGTAAAATCCCGGGTCGGCGAGCTTGATATTCTTTGGTACATTGAGGCGTTTATGATTTATTACTTCAATGCGTAGTGCCTGCGAAATTTTATCTACAACCATAAATGTTGTTGTCCTAGAGTATGCGTTGTAAAGGGATTCGAATATCGCGGAAACCGAGTGATGCGCGTATGAGGTCATCCCGTTCATACCGCTAAGTGGAATGTTTGTTTTGCGACGTTTTAATCTTAGCCGTTGACAGAAACTTTCGGTTATAAAATGAGATTGGGAGTATGAATTTATCAATACTCGGCATTTGTGAGGTGTTCCTGTTTGATCTAAAATCTCGGTCATTGTTGTTGATGAAAGTACTTGTGATCCTAACTGCCCGTCGCGTATCGTGCTGTTTACTTGTGTGTGATTTTGTGGAGTTTGTTTATCGGTATGTAACATTGTATGGTGCCGTTGTTGACATACCTTACAGGTACTCGCCCTGCACTCCCTTATGTTATGGCCGTTACGTAAGCAATTACTGCAGAGGCCTTTAGTATTGACTAATCGTGCGCGTTCTATCGGGGTTGATTTTACAAACTGTTCGCAGGTCTGTGTGTAATGTGCTTCCTTGCAGAAGACACATTTCGCGGTTGCCTGTGTGTTGAAGACCTGGTGTGGATGTGTACTAATTTCGCGATTCTTTCTAAAGTATGGTTGTGAAGATTGTGCTTTGCTATTGGACTGTGTAGAATTGTGAAAGTGTTTATTGACGTGGGGCCGTTCGACACCGTTGTACCCAACGGACCGGGGATTAGACCCTACTGGTTCTAGTACCTGGCACCGCTCGTGTAAGAATGTGAACAAGTCTTCTAAGGAGGGAAAAGTATTTCGTACTTGTTCCTTCCATCGAAGACTGGTTTCCTTGTATAATTTAGATGTGCACAAATATATTAACAGAGAGTCTACTGTAGGCTGTTTGAGGACTCCTAAAGCTCTATAGTGTGTTTCCACAGTGTTTAAAAAGTCTCGAATATCACTATGGTGTGGTCTAGTGATCGATGGCAATTCGAACATTGTCCTTAAATGATTCGCTACAATCGTAGTTGGCTGATTGTACCGTTTCTCCAGAGCATTCCACGCTATATGGTAGTTTACTGCGGAATTGCTTAGTGGCACTACTATTTTTGCGGCATTCCCCTTTAAACATGACCTTAGGTACGCTAATCTGTTGCTATCACTGAGACGCGAGTTTCCGTGCACTGTTGATTTGAATTGATCGGCGAAACCCGGCCAATCTTCATAGGAACCATCGAATGAAGGTAAATTGAGATGTGGTAAGCCGACGTTGCGTTCCATGATGTCTGATTGATTAATTCCCCGACGATTTGATGCTTCGTTGTTTTCCGAATTGAGACCCGCGGACGCCGATGTCTGCGTCCTTTCTTGAATAGACACAGTGGCCTTTGACCGATATGTCATATATAACGTTTTTGTGCCGATTCTATCTTTTAAAAGGCTACCTGTCACGTCTATGCCGTCTAACTCCGGCTGTGTTTTTGCAAACGCGGCGTATTCAGACTCGAGCTCTTCTAATCGGATTTTTAATTCGGTGAGGTTCGCTTTTTCATCAAGGTTATCGATATACGACTGGAATTCTGCGAGTTCCATTTTAAAAGCTTCGCGTTTTATGCGGAGCGTTCGTACACGTTCTTCGTGATTAGGGGCCATTTCGTTAGAGGCAATTGGATTGAGGGACTACAAAGGACGGTGATTCGGTCTAAGTGTGTGCGGACTCACCAGTACCGTTGCTCCTTACTGCTTGCTGCCTCACGATGATGACACCTTAGTTTCGATGTAGCTCTGGATGCTGTTGTCCAGGTAGTGTTGCTGGAAGCTTTAGTCCAGGATGCGTTGCTGTTACCGTTGTTCAGGGTTGCTGCCTGATGATGTTGTCTTCGTTGATCCGAAGGAAGGTCTTCCGATTCCCGATGAGATGTGGAGGTTGCGCTTTATCGGCAACTTGATTCCACGGATGTCATGTGCGGACCTGGGGCGTTTCTACTGGCAGAGTATCGAATACTTAGTTTCAGATAGAACATTTAGCTTAAAATGGAAATAGGTTTCGCATTTGGAGTTTCCTCCCTCACAAGGTCGACGACTTAATTTCGTCGAACACATACGGTTTCAAGTGGCATCGCCAGAGATTTCAGAGAACAGGCGCTTCTCCTGGCACAGTATCGAACACTTTCAGATAGAACAATTAATTTAAAATGGAACTAAGTTTCGCATCTGGAGTTTCCTCTCTCACAAGTTCGGCCACTTAGTATTGTCGAACACATACGGTTTCGAGTGGCATCGCCACAGATTTCAGAGAACAGGCGCTTCTCCTGGCACACTATCGAACACTTAGTTACAGATAGAACACTTAGATTAAAATGGAACTATGTTTCGCATTTGGAGTTTCCTCTCTCACACGGTCTACCACTTACTTTCGTCGAACACATTCGGCTTCGAGTAGCAACGCCACAGGTTTCAGAGAACCGGCGCTTCTATTGGCAGAGTATCGAATACAGTTTCAGATAGAACAATTTGTTTAAAATGGAAATATATTTCGCATTTGGAGTTTCCTTCCTCACAAGGTCGTCCACTTAGTTTCGTCGAACACATACGGTTTCGAGTAGCATCGCCACAGATTTTAGAGAACAGGTGCTTCTCCTGGCACAGTATCGAACACTTTCAGATAGAACAATTAATTTAAAATGGAACTAAGTTTCGCATCTGGAGTTTCCTCTCTCACAAGTTCGGCCACTTAGTATCGTCGAACACATACGGTTTCGAGTGGCATCGCCACAGATTTCAGAGAACAGGCGCTTCTCCTGGCACACTATCGAACACTCAGTTACAGATAGAACACTTAGATTAAAATGGAACTATGTTTCGCATTTGGAGTTTCCTCTCTCACACGGTCTACCACTTACTTTCGTCGAACAAATACGGTTTCGAGTAGCATCGCGACAGTTCTCAGAGAACAGGCGCTTCTCCTGACACAGTATCGAACACTTAGTTTCAGGTAGAACAATTAGTTTAAAATGGAACTAAGTTTCGCATCTGGAGTTTCCTGTCCCACAAGGCCGACCACTTAGTTTCGTCGAACACATACGGTTTCGAGGGGCATCGCCACAGATTTCAGAGAACAGGCGCTTCTGCTGGCACAGTATCGAACACTTAGTTTCAGATAGAACAATTAATTTAAAATGGAAGTAAGTTTCGCATCTGCAGTTTCCTCTCTCACAAGGTCGACCACTCAGTTTCGTCGAACACATACGGTTTCGAGTGGCATCGTCACAGATTTCAGAGAACAGGCGCCTCTCCTGGCACAGTATCGAACACTTAGTTTCAGATGGAACATTTAGTTTAAAATTGAACTATGTTTCGCATCTGGAGTTTCCTCTCACACAAGGTCGACCACTTAGTTTCGCCGAACGCATACGGTTTCGAGTGGCATCGCCACAGATTTCAGAGAACAGGCGCTTCTCCTGGCACAGTATCCAACACTGAGTTTCAGATAGAACTGTTGATAGATGAGACATCTGTGAGCAATTTCGTAATTTAAGTAGTGTGAAGTAGGGGTACGAGAACGTAGGGAGTAAGTCGAACAAAGTCAGCCATGGGAAAAGAACTCAAAGAAAGAGTTAATTATAGAAAGTTTTTTTTTTCTTTTGTTAATCCAAGTTGTATCATATTATATTATTTTGTATGTTATATATGTGTGCAAACAGTAAGCGGCTGATCAGTGGTTATTGTTCATTAATAATAAACAGTTTAAAATATATATGGACTACTTTAATACATAACCAACAGGTTATGGGCCCAGAACACGTGGCGAGAAAATAAAAAGAGGTTAGGATTTCTAGAACGTTTTATAAGAAAGCACGTGCAGTGACAAAAGGGAAAAGAACGGAAATCATCGAGAATTTGAAGAAAAGAAATTGTAGAGAAATGGCAAATCAACAAGAAGAACTGAGTCAGATAGAAGCTCACAGGAGTGGAGAACTTCCAAATGTGGCAGTTTCAAGTAAAAATCCTGTTACAAGCAGGAGAGCTATACTCGATAGTGGAAAGCAAAACTGAAAACAAGGATAGGAATGATAAGTGGCAGGTAAAAGATGCCAAAGTTAAGAAAATAATCATTATGACGATAGAAAAGTCCTTATTAACTCACGTGATAAACTGTGAAACCGCGTTCGAAATGTGGATGTAACTGTGTGCAATATTTCAAAGAGATAAAAATCAACATAAATGTAATCTGTTACAAGAATTCTATAATTACGTCTATGATAAGAACTCTGATATTTCTACTCACATTAGCAAATTGCAAAATTTGAGATATAAATTAAAAGTACTAGGAACAGATATAGACGAAGACATGCTAAAGGTAAAAATAATTGGAACTTTGCCACAAGAATATAGACACTTCTCTACAGCGTGGGAGTCAGTGGACCCAAAAGAAAGAACTTTGGAAAGCTTGACGGCAAGACTCTTGGCCGAGGAAGCCAGATTGACAGAAAAAGGATAGATTGGAAATGCAGTAGCATTCAAAATAAATGAGTGCAGATGCTATGTGTGCAATGGATTAGGACATATAGCAAAGGATTGCAGAAATAAAGCCAACTTGAAGACAAATAGAGATAGATGTTACAAGTGTAACAAAATAGGACATCACGCGACAAACTGCAAACAAAAAAGAGGAAGTGGCAGAAAGGAAATGCACTGCACTATATGCAAACGGAACAACCACGATAGTGAAGATTGTTACTATAGAAAGAAAAGTCAGGTGAGGGAAAATAAAAAGGAAAAGGTGGATAATGTTACATTCTTGGTTACTAATGAGAAAAGAAAAGACAATTGGATAGTCGACTCAGGAACCACAGCACACATGACGTATGAAAGTAAAGGATTGACTGAAGGTGAAAGAATAGAGTCAAAGGTAGGACTGGCTAAAACAAACTCAGTGATGACAGCAAAATACGCTGGAAAACTGGCGTTTCAAGAATGCACCCTGTCAAAGGTAATGGTAGTACCAGAGCTGTGTGCGAATCTGCTGTCGGTAAGAGAAATAACTAAACATGGAGGAGAAGTATTATTTAATCAAAATGAAGTAATAATCAAGAAAAATGGAAATGAAGTACTGAAAGGAAATGTGACGGAAGAAGGCCAGTATCAGGTGACAATGAAGCGTGCTAAAAGAGAAGAGTCGTATCTAACACAAACCAAAATGGAAACAATGCTGGAATGGCACAGAAAACTTGGACATACAGGGAAACAAGGATTGTTACAACTAATGAACCACATGGAAGATATAAACCTAGATAAAGACTATCTGCGAAACAACGAACTGAACTGCGAAGTGTGTTGCAAAGCAAAACAAACCAGAAAAGAGTTTGGTAACTGCAGAACTCGAGCAACTAGACCACTGCAACTGATGCACACTGACATATGTGGACCCATAGAAAATAAGACTTGGGACGGAAAGAGGTTCTTTGCGACGTTTCTTGATGACCACACACACTATGCGGAAGTCTCACTATTGAAACACAAGTCAGAAGTTCAAGAAGCGTTGATCGAATTTGTACTGAGGGCAGAAGCTCACTGGAACAATAAAGATTCAAGAATCCGAGCGGACAATGGCCGTGAATACGTGAATAAAAGATTAGCTGATTGGGCGAAAAACAAAGGTATTGAGTTTGACTGGACCGTGCCGTATACCCCTCAGTTGAACGGGAAAGCGGAGAGACTCAACAGAACATTAATGGAGAAAACTAGAGCCTTGCTCTTCGACTCTAAGATGAACAAAGAAATGTATGGAGAAGCATTACATACTTCAGTCTACCTGCTGAACCGGTCACTTGCAGCAGATGAAGTGATAACTCCAAGTGAAAAATGGGATGGAAAAAGACCTGATTTTTCGAGATTACAAATCTTTGGTAGAGTAGCCTATGTTAAAAACCTAGGACAAATAAAGAAGCTGGACTCAAGAAGCATAAAATGTGTATTTGTAGGTTACAATTTGTAGGTTACAAGGTCGACCACTTAGTTTCGCCGAACGCATACGGTTTCGAGTGGCATCGCCACAGATTTCAGAGAACAGGCGCTTCTCCTGGCACAGTATCCAACACTGAGTTTCAGATAGAACTGTTGATAGATGAGACATCTGTGAGCAATTTCGTAATTTAAGTAGTGTGAAGTAGGGGTACGAGAACGTAGGGAGTAAGTCGAACAAAGTCAGCCATGAGAAAAGAACTCAAAGAAAGAGTTAATTAAAGAAAGTTTTTTTTTCTTTTGTTAATCCAAGTTGTATCATATTATATTATTTTGTATGTTATATATGTGTGCAAACAGTAAGCGGCTGATCAGTGGTTATTGTTCATTAATAATAAACAGTTTAAAATATATATGGACTACTTTAATACATAACCAACAGGTTATGGGCCCAGAACACGTGGCGAGAAAATAAAAAGAGGTTAGGATTTCTAGAACGTTTTATAAGAAAGCACGTGCAGTGACAAAAGGGAAAAGAACGGAAATCATCGAGAATTTGAAGAAAAGAAATTGTAGAGAAATGGCAAATCAACAAGAAGAACTGAGTCAGATAGAAACTCACAGGAGTGGAGAACTTCCAAATGTGGCAGTTTCAAGTAAAAATCCTGTTACAAGCAGGAGAGCTATACTCGATAGTGGAAAGCAAAATGGAAATATATTTCGCATTTGGAGTTTCCTTCCTCACAAGGTCGTCCACTTAGTTTCGTCGAACACATACGGTTTCGAGTAGCATCGCCACAGATTTTAGAGAACAGGTGCTTCTCCTGGCACAGTATCGAACACTTTCAGATAGAACAATTAATTTAAAATGGAACTAAGTTTCGCATCTGGAGTTTCCTCTCTCACAAGTTCGGCCACTTAGTATCGTCGAACACATACGGTTTCGAGTGGCATCGCCACAGATTTCAGAGAACAGGCGCTTCTCCTGGCACACTATCGAACACTCAGTTACAGATAGAACACTTAGATTAAAATGGAACTATGTTTCGCATTTGGAGTTTCCTCTCTCACACGGTCTACCACTTACTTTCGTCGAACAAATACGGTTTCGAGTAGCATCGCGACAGTTCTCAGAGAACAGGCGCTTCTCCTGACACAGTATCGAACACTTAGTTTCAGGTAGAACAATTAGTTTAAAATGGAACAAAGTTTCGCATCTGGAGTTTCCTGTCCCACAAGGCCGACCACTTAGTTTCGTCGAACACATACGGTTTCGAGGGGCATCGCCACAGATTTCAGAGAAGAGGCGCTTCTGCTGGCACAGTATCGAACACTTAGTTTCAGATAGAACAATTAATTTAAAATGGAAGTAAGTTTCGCATCTGCAGTTTCCTCTCTCACAAGGTCGACCACTCAGTTTCGTCGAACACATACGGTTTCGAGGGGCATCGCCACAGATTTCAGAGAAGAGGCGCTTCTGCTGGCACAGTATCGAACACTTAGTTTCATATAGAACGATTAGTTTAAAATGGAACTAAGTTTCGCATCTGGAGTTTCCTCTCTCACAAGGCGACCACTCAGTTTCGTCGAACACATACGGTTTCGAGTAGCATCGCCACAGATTTCAGAGAACAGGCGCTTCTCCTGGCACAGTATCGAACACTTAGTTTCAGATAGAACAATTAGTTTAAAATGGAACTAAGTTTCGGATCTGGAGTTTCCTCTATCACAAGGTCGACCACTTAGTTTCGCCGAACACATACGGTTTCGAGTAGCATCGCCACAGATTCCAGAGTACAGGCGCTTCTCCTGACACAGTATCGAACACTTAGTTTCAGATAGAACAATTAGTTTAAAATGGTACTAATTTTCGCATCTGGAGTTTCTTCTCTCACAAGGCGACCACTTAGTTGCGTCGAACACATACGGTTTCGATTGGCATCGCCACAGACTTCAGAGAACAGGCGCTTCTCCTGGCACAGTATCGAACACATAGTTTCAGATATAAAAATTAGTTTAAAATCGAACTATTCTTCGCATCTGGAGTTTCCTCTCTCACAAGGTGGACCACTTAGTTTCATCGAACACATACGGTTTCGAGTAGCATCGCCACTGATTTCAGAGAACAGGCGCTTCTCCTGGCACAGTATCGAACACTTAGTTTCAGATAGAACAATTAGTTTAAAACGGAACTAACTTTCGCATCTGGAGTTTCCTATCTCACATGGTCGACCACTTAGTTTCCTCGAACACATACGGTTTCGAGTGGCATCGCCACAGTTTTCAGATAACTGGCGCTTCTCCTGGTACAGTATCGAACACTTACTTTCAGATAGAACAATTAGTTTTAAATGAAACTAAGTCTGGCATCTGGAATTTCCTCTCTCACAAGGTGGACCACTTAGTTTCGTCGAAAACGTACGGTTTCGAGTAGCATCGCCACTGATTTCAGAGAACAGGCGCTTCTCCTGGCACAGTATCGAACACTTATTTTCAGATAGAACAATTCGTTTAAAATGGAACAATGTTTCGCATCTGGAGTTTCCTCTCTCACAAGGTCGGTCACTTAGTTTCGTCGAACACATACTGTTTCGAGTAGCATCGCCACAGATTTCAGAGAACAGGCGCTTCTCCTGGCACAGTATGGAACACTTAGTATCAGATAGAACAATTAGTTTAAAATGGAACTAATTTTCGCATCTGGTGTATCCTCTCTCACAAGGTCGACCACTTAGTTTCGTCGAACACATACGGTTTCGAGCAGTATCGCCACAGATTTCGCAGAACGGGAGTTTCTCCTGGCACAGTATCGAATACTTAGTTTCAGATTGAACAATTAGTTTAAAATGCAACTATGTTCCGCATCTGGAGTTTCCTCTCTCACAAGGTCGGCCACTTAGTTTCGTCGAACACATACGGTTTCGAGTGGCATCGTCACAGATTTCAGAGAACAGGCGCTTCTCCTGGCACAGTATCGAACACTTAGTTTCAGACAGAACGATTAGTTTAAAATGGAACTAAGTTTCGCATCTGGAGTTTCCTCTCTCACAAGGTCGGCCACTTAGTTTCGGGTGGCATCGTCACAGATTTCAGAGAACAGGCGCTTCTCCTGGCACAGTATCGAACACTTAGTTTCAGATAGAACGATTAGTTTAAAATGGAACTAAGTTTCGCATCTGGAGTTTCCTCTCTCACAAGGTCGGTCACTTAGTTTCCTCGAACATATACGGTTTCGAGCAGCATCGCCACAGATTTCAGAGAACAGGCGCATCTCCTGGTACAGTATTGAACACTTAGTTTCAGATGGAACAATTAGTTTTAAATGGAACTAAGTTTCGCATGTGGAGTTTCCCCTTTCACAAGGCGACCACTCAGTTTCGTCGAACACATACGGTTTCGATTAGCATCGCCACAGATTTCAGAGAACAGGCGCTTCTCCTGGCACAGTATCGAACACTTAGTTTCAGATAGAACAATTAGTTTAAAATGGAACTAAGTTTCGGATCTGGAGTTTCCTCTATCACAAGGTCGACCACTTAGTTTCGCCGAACACATACGGTTTCGAGTGGCATCGCCACAGATTCCAGAGAACAGGCGCTTCTCCTGACACAGTATCGAACACTTAGTTTCAGATAGAACAAGTAGTTTAAAATGGTACTAATTTTCGCATCTGGAGTTTCTTCTCTCACAGGGCGACCACTTAGTTGCGTCGAACACATACGGTTTCGATTGGCATCGCCACAGACTTCAGAGAACAGGCCCTTCTCCTGGCACAGTATCGAACACATAGTTTCAGATATAAAAATTAGTTTGAAATCGAACTATGCTTCGCATCTGGAGTTTCCTCTCTCACAAGGTCGGTCACTTAGTTTCGTCGAACACATACGGTTTCGAGTAGCATCGCCACAGATTTCAGAGAACAGGCGCTTCTCCTGGCACAGTATGGAACACTTAGTATCAGATAGAACAATTAGTTTAAAATGGAACTAAGTTTCGCATCTGGTGTATCCTCTCTCACAAGGTCGACCACTTAGTTTCGTCGAACACATACGGTTTCGAGCAGTATCGCCACAGATTTCGCAGAACGGGAGTTTCTCCTGGCACAGTATCGAATACTTAGTGTCAGATAGGATTATTAGTTTAAAATGAACTAAGTTTCGCAATTTTGAGTTTCCTCTCTCAGAAGGTCGACCACTTAGTTTCGTCGAACTCATACGGTTTCGAGTTGTATCGCCACAGATTTCAGAGAACTGGCGCTTCTCCTGGCACATTATCGAACACTTAGTTTCAGATAGAACAGTTAGTTTTAAATGAAACTAAATTTCACTTCTGGAGTTTCCTCTCTCACAAGGTGGACCACTTAGTTTCGTCAAAGACATACGGTTTCGAGTGGAATCGCCACAGGTTTCAGAGAACTGGCGCTTCTCCTGGCACAGTATCGAACACTTAGTATCAGATAGAACAATTACTTTAAAATGGAACTAAGCTTCGCATCTGGAGTTTCCTCTCTCACAAGGTGGACCACTTAGTTTCGTCGAACACATATGGTTTCGTGGGGCATCGCCACAGATTTCACAGAACAACCGCTTCTCCTGGCACAGTATCGAACACATAGTATCGGATAGAACAATTAGTTTAAAATCGAACAAAGCTTCGCATCTGGAGTTTCCTCACTCACAAGGTCGACCACTTAGTTTCGTCGAACACATACGGTTTCGAGTGGCATCGCCACACATTTCAGAGAACAGGCGTTTCTCCTGGTACAGTATCGAACACTTTCAGATAGAACAATTAGCTTAAAATGGAACTAGGTTTCGCATCTGGAGTTTCCTCTCTCACAAGGTCGGCCACTTAGTTTCGTCGAACACATACGGTTGCGTGTGGCATCGCCACAGATTTCAGAGAACAGGCGCTTCGCCTGGCACAGTATCGAACACTTGTTTCAGACAGAACATTTATTTTAAAATGGAACTAAGTTTCGCATCTGGAGTTTCCTCTCTCAGCAGGTCGACCACTTAGTTTCGTCGAACACATACGGTTTCGAGTGGCATTGCCACACATTTCAGAGAACAGGCGCTTCTCCTGGCACAGTATCGAACGCTCAGTATCAGATAGAACAATTAGTTTAAAATGGAACTAAGCTTCGCATCTGGAGTTTCCTCTCTCACAAGGTCGACCATCTAGTTTCGTCGAACATATACGGTTTCGAGTAGCATCGCCACAGATTTCAGAGAACAGGCGCTTCTCCTGGCACAGTAACGAGCACTTAGTTTCAGATAGAACAATTAGTTTAAAATGGAACTAAGTTTCGCATCTGGAGTTTCCTCTCTCACAAGGTCGACGACTTAGTTTCGTCGAATACATAGGGTTTCGAGGGGCATCGCCACAGATTTCAGAGAACAGGCGTTTCGCCTGGCACAGTATCGGACCCATAGTTTTAGATAGAACAATTAGTTTAAAATGGTACTAAATTTCGCATCTGGAGTTTCCTCTCTCACAAGGCGGCCACTTAGTTTCCGGGAACACATTCGGTTTCGAGTAGCATCGCCACAGATTTCAGAGAACAGGCGCTTCTCCTGGCACAGTATCGAACACTTAGTTTCAGATAGAACAATTAGTTTAAAATGGAACTAGGTTTCGCATCTGGAGTTTCCTCTCCCACAAGGTCGACAACATAGTTTCGTCGAACACATACGGTTTCGAGTGGCATGGCCACAGATTTCAGAGAACAGGCGCTTCTCCTGGCACAGTGTCGAACACTTAGTTTCAGATAGAACAATTAGTTTAAAATGGAACTAAGTTTCGCATCTGGAGTTTCCTCTCTCACAAGGTCGGCCACTTAGTTTCGTCGAACACATACGGTTTCGAGTGGCATCGCCACAGATTTCAGAGAACAGGCGCTTCTCCTGGCACATTATCGAACACTTAGTTTCAGATAGAACAATTAGTTTAAAATGGAACTAGGTTTCGCATCTGGAGTTTCCTCTCCCACAAGGTCGACAACATAGTTTCGTCGAACACATACGGTTTCGAGTGGCATGGCCACAGATTTCAGAGAACAGGCGCTTTTCCTGGCACAGTGTCGAACACTTAGTTTCAGATAGAACAATTAGTTTAAAATGGAACTAAGTTTCGCATCTGGAGTTTCCTCTCTCAGCAGGTCGACCACTTAGTTTCGTCGAACACATACGGTTTCGAGTAGCATCGCCACAGATTTCAGAGAACAGGCGCTTCTCCTGGCACAGTGTCGAACACTTAGTTTCAGATAGAACAATTAGCTGACAATGGAACTAGGTTTCGCATCTGGAGTTTCCTCTCTCACAAGGTCGGCCAGTTAGTTTCGTCGAACACATACGGTTGCGTGTGGCATCGCCACAGATTTCAGAGAACAGGCGCTTCGCCTGGCACAGTATCGAACACTTATTTCAGACAGAACATTTATTTTAAAATGGAACTATGTCTCGCATCTGGAGTATCCTCTCTCACAAGATCAACCACTTAGTTTCCTCGAACACATACGGTTTCGAGTGGCATCGCCACACATTTCAGAGAACAGGCGCTTCTCCTGGCACAGTATCGAACTCTTGGTTTCAGATAGAACAATTAGTTTAAAATGGTAGTAAGTTTCGCATCTGGAGTTTCCTCTCTCAAGGTCGACCACTTAGTTTCGTCGAACACATACGGTTTCGACTAGCATCGCCACAGATTTCAGAGAACAGGCGCTTCTCCTGGCACAGTGTCGAACACTTATTTTCAGATAGAACAATTAGTTTAAAATGGAACTAATTTTCGCATCTGGAGTTCCTCTCTCACAAGGTCGACAACTTAGTTTCGTCAAACACATACGGTTTCGAGTGGCATCGCCACAGATTTCAGAGCACAGGCGCTTCTACTGGCAGATTATCGAACACTTAGTTTCAGATGGAACATTTGGTTTAAAATGGAACTAAGTTTCGCATCTGGAGTTTCCTCTCTCACAAGGTCGGCCACTTAGTTTCGTCGAACACATACGGTTTCGAGTGGCATCGCCACAGATTTCAGAGAACAGGCGCTTCTCCTGGCACAGTATCGAACACTTAGTTTCAGATAGAACAATTAGTTTAAAATGGAACTAAGTTTCGCATCTGGAGTTCCTCTCTCACAAGGTCGACAACTTAGTTTCGTCAAACACATACGGTTTCGAGTGGCATCGCCACAGATTTCAGAGAACAGGCGCTGGTCCTGGCACATTATCGAACACTTAGTTTCAGATAGAACAATTAGTTTAAAATGGAACTAGGTTTCGCATCTGGAGTTTCCTCTCCCACAAGGTCGACAACATAGTTTCGTCGAACACATACGGTTTCGAGTGGCATGGCCACAGATTTCAGAGAACCGGCGCTTCTCCTGGCACAGTGTCGAACACTTAGTTTCAGATAGAACAATTAGTTTAAAATGGAACTAAGTTTCGCATCTGGAGTTTCCTCTCTCAGCAGGTCGACCACTTAGTTTCGTCGAACACATACGGTTTCGAGTAGCATCGCCACAGATTTCAGAGAACAGGCGCTTCTTCTAGCACAGTATCGAACACTTTCAGATAGAACAATTAGCTTAAAATGGAACCAGGTTTCGCATCTGGAGTTTCCTCTCTCACAAGGTCGGCCACTTAGTTTCGTTGAACACATACGGTTGCGTGTGGCATCGCCACAGATTTCAGAGAACAGGCGCTTCGCCTGGCACAGTATCGTACACTTATTTCAGACAGAACATTTATTTTAAAATGGAACTATGTCTCGCATCTGGAGTATCCTCTCTCACAAGATCAACCACTTAGTTTCCTCGAACACATACGGTTTCGAATGGCATCGCCACACATTTCAGAGAACAGGCGCTTCTCCTGGCACAGTATCGAACGCTCAGTATCAGATGGAACAATTAGTTTAAAATGGAACTAAGCTTCGCATCTGGAGTTTCCTCTCTCACAAGGTCGACCATCTAGTTTCGTCGAACATATACGGTTTCGAGTAGCATCGCCACACATTTCAGAGAACAGGCGCTTCTGCTGGCACCGTAGCGAACACTTAGTTTCAGATAGAAAAATAAGATTGAAATGGAACTAAGTTTCGCATCTGGAATTTCTTCTCTCACAAAGCGACCACTTAGTTTCGTCGAACACATACGGCCTCGAGTGGCATCGCCACAGATTTCAGAGAACAGGCCATTCTCCTGGCACACTATCGAACACTTAGTTTCAGATAGAACAATTAGTTTAAAATGGAACTAAGCTTCGCATCTGGAGTTTCCTCTCTCACAAGGTCGGCCACTTAGTTTCGTCGAACACATACGGTTTCGAGTGGTATAGCCACAGATTTCAGAGAACCGGCGCTTCTCCTGGCACAGTATCGAACACTTAGTTTCAGATAGAACAATTAATTTAAAATAGAACTAAGTTTCGCATCTGGAGTTTCCTCTCTCACACGGTCGACCGCTTAGTTTCGACGAACACATACGGTTTCGAGTAGCATCGCCACATTTTTCAGAGAACGGGCGCTTCTCCTGGCACAGTATCGAACACTTAGTTTCAGATAGAACAATTAGTTTAAAATGGAAGTAAATTTCGCATCTGGAGTTTCCTCTCTCACAAGGTCGACAACTTAGTTTCGTCGAACAAATACGGTTTCAAGTGGCATCGCCACAGATGTCAGTGAACAGACGCTTCTACTGGCACAGTATCGAACACATAGTTTCAGATAGAACAATTAGTTTAAAATGGAAATAAGTATCGCTGCTGGAGTTTCCTCTCTCACAAGGTCGGCCACTTAGTTTCGTCGAACACATACGGTTTCGAGTGGCATCGCCACAGATTTCAGAGAACAGGCGCTTCTCCTGGCACAGTATCGAACACTTAGTTTCAGAAGGAACATTTAGTTTAAAATGGAACTAAGTTTCGCATCTGGATATTCCTCTCTCACAAGGTCGACAACTTAGTTTCGTCGAACAAATACGGTTTCAAGTGGCATCGCCACAGATTTCAGTGAACAGACGCTTCTACTGGCACAGTATCGAACACATAGTTTCAGATAGAACAATTAGTTTAAAATGGAAATAAGTATCGCTGCTGGAGTTTCCTCTCTCACAAGGTCGACCACTTAGTTTCGTCGAACACATACAGTTCCGAGTGGTATCGCCACAGATTTCGCAGAACGGCGTTTCTCCTGGCACATTATCGAACACATAGTTTCAGATAGAACAATTAGTTTAAAATGGAACTAAGTTTCGCATCTGGAGTTTCCTCTCTCACAAGGTCGACCACTTAGTTTCGTCGAACACATACGGTTTCGAGTGGCATCGCCACAGATTTCAGAGAACAGGCGCTTCTCCTGGCACAGTATCGAAAACTTAGTTTCAGATAGAACAATTGGTTTAAAATGGAACTAAGTTTCGCATCTGGAGTTTCTTCTCTCACAAGGTCGGCCACTTAGTTTCGTCGAACACATACGGTTTCGAGTGGCATCGCCACAGATTTCAGAGAACAGGCGCTTCTCCTGGCACAGTATCGAAAACTTAGTTTCAGAAGGAACATTTAGTTTAAAATGGAACTAAGTTTTGCATCTGGAGTTTCCTCTCTCACAAGGTCCACCACTTAGTTTCGTCGAACTCATACGGTTTCGAGTGGCATCGCCACAGATTTCAGAGAACGGGCGCTTCTCCTGGCACAGTATCGAAAACTTAGTTTCAGATAGAACAATTGGTTTAAAATGGAACTAAGTTTCGCATCTGGAGTTTCCTCTCTCTCAAGGTCGGCCACTTAGTTTCGTCGAACACATACGGTTTCGAGTGGCATCGCCACAGATTTCAGAGAACAGGCGCTTCTCCTGGCACAGTATCGAACACTTAGTTTCAGAAGGAACATTTAGTTTAAAATGGAACTAAGTTTTGCATCTGGAGTTTCCTCTCTCACAAGGTCCACCACTTAGTTTCGTTGAACACATACGGTTTCGAGTGGCAACGCCACATATTTCAGAGGAGAGGCGCTTCTCCTGGCACAGTATCGAACACATAGTTTCAGATAGAACAATTAGTTTAAAGTGGAACTAAGTTTCGCATCTGGATATTCCTCTCTCACAAGGTCGACCACTTAGTTTCGTCGACCACATACGGTTTCGAGCAGCATCGCCACAGATTTCAGAGAACAGGCGCTTCTCCTGGCACAGTATCGAACACTTAGTTTCAGAAGGAACATTTAGTTTAAAATGGAACTAAGTTTTGCATCTGGAGTTTCCTCTCTCACAAGGTCCACCACTTAGTTTCGTTGAACACATACGGTTTCGAGTGGCAACGCTACATATTTCAGAGGACAGGCGCTTCTCCTGGCACAGTATCGAAAACTTAGTTTCAGATAGAACAATTGGTTTAAAATGGAACTAAGTTTCGCATCTGGAGTTTCCTCTCTCACAAGGTCGGCCACTTAGTTTCGTTGAACACATACGGTTTCGAGTGGCATCGCCACAGATTTCAGAGAACAGGCGCTTCTCCTGGCACAGTATCGAACACTTAGTTTCAGATAGAACAATTAGTTTAAAGTGGAACTAAGTTTCGCATCTGGATATTCCTCTCTCACAAGGTCGGCCACTTAGTTTCGTCGAACACATACGGTTTCGAGTGGCATCGCCACAGATTTCAGAGAACAGGCGCTTCTCCTGACACTGTATCGAACACTTAGTTTCAGATAGAACAATTAGTTTAAAATGGAAGTAAATTTCGCATCTGGAGTTTCCTCTCTCACAAGGTCGACAACTTAGTTTCGTCGAACAAATACGGTTTCAAGTGGCATCGCCACAGATGTCAGTGAACAGACGCTTCTACTGGCACAGTATCGAACACATAGTTTCAGATAGAACAATTAGTTTAAAATGGAAATAAGTATCGCTGCTGGAGTTTCCTCTCTCACAAGGTCGGCCACTTAGTTTCGTCGAACACATACGGTTTCGAGTGGCATCGCCACAGATTTCAGAGAACAGGCGCTTCTCCTGGCACAGTATCGAACACTTAGTTTCAGAAGGAACATTTAGTTTAAAATGGAACTAAGTTTTGCATCTGGAGTTTGCGCTCTCACAAGGTCGACCACTTATTTTCGCCGAACGCATACGGTTTCAAGTGGCATCGCCACAGATTTCAGAGAACAGGCGCTTCTGCTGGCACATTATCGAGAACTTAGTTTCAGATAGAACAATTAGTTTAAAATGGCACTAAGTTTCGCGTCTGGAGTTTCCTCTCTCACAAGGTCGACCACTCAGTTTCGTCGAACACATACCGTTTCGAGTGGTATCGCCAGAGGTTTCACAGAAGGGGCGCTTCTCCAGGCAAAGTACCGAACACTTAGTTTCAGATAGAACAATTAGTATAAAATGGAACTATGCTTCGCATCTGGAGTTTCCTCTACCACAAGATCGGCCACTTAGTTTCGTCGAACACATAACGTTTCGAGTGGCATCGCCATAGATTTCAGAGAACAGGCGCTTCTCCTGGCACAGTATCGGACACATAGTTTCAGATAGAACAAATAGTTTAAAATGGTACTAAGTTTCGCATCTGGAGTTTCCTCTCTCACAAGGTCGGCCACTTAGTTTCGTCGAACACATACGGTTTCAAGTGGCATCGCCACAGATTTCAGAGAACAGCAGCTTCTCCTGGCACAGTATCGAACATTTAGTTTCAGATAGAACATTTAGTTTAAAATTGAACTATGTTTCGCATCTGGAGATTCCTCTCTCACAAGGTCGACCACTTAGTTTCGTCGAACACATACCGTTTCGAGTGGTATCGCCAGAGGTTTCACAGAAGGGGCGCTTCTCCAGGAAAAGTACCGAACACTTAGTTTCAGATAGAACAATTAGTATAAAATGGAACTATGTTTCGCATCTGTAGTTTCCTCTCTCACACGGTCGGCCACTTAGTTTCGTCGAACACATACCGTTTCGAGTGGCATCGCCACAGATTTCAGAGAACAGGCGCTTCTCCTGGCACGGTATCGAACCCTTAGTTTCAGATAGAACAATTAGTTTAAAATGGAACTAAGTTTCGCATCTGCAGTTTCCTCTCTCACAAGATCGGCCACTTAGTTTCGTCGAACACATACGGTTTCGAGTGGCATCGCCACAGATTTCAGAGAACAGCAGCTTCTCCTGGCACAGTATCGAACACTTAGTTTCAGATAGAACAATTCAGGTAAAATGGAACTAAGTTTCGCATCTGTAGTTTCCTCTCTCACAAGGTCGGCCACTTAGTTTCGTCGAACACATACGGTTTCGAGTGGCATCGCCACAGATTTCAGAGAACAGGCGCTTCTCCTGGCACGGTATCGAACCCTTAGTTTCAGATAGAACAATTAGTTTAAAATGGAACTAAGTTTCTCATCTGCAGTTTCCTCTCTCACAAGATCGGCCACTTAGTTTCGTCGAACACATACGGTTTCGAGTGGCATCGCCACAGATTTCAGAGAACAGCAGCTCCTCCTGGCACAGTATCGAACACATAATTTCAGATGGGACAATTAGTTTAAAATGGAACTAAGTTTCGCATCTGAAGTGTCCTCTCTCACAGGTCGGCCACTTAGTTTCGTCGAACACATACGGTTTCGAGTGGCATCGCCAAAGATTTCAGAGAACAGCAGCTTCTCCTGGCACAGTATCGAACACTTAGTTTCAGATGGAACATTTAGTTTAAAATTGGACTATGTTTCGCATCTGGAGTTTGCGCTCTCACAAGGTCGACCACTTATTTTCGCCGAACGCATACGGTTTCAAGTGGCATCGCCACAGATTTCAGAGAACAGGCGCTTCTGCTGGCACATTATCGAGAACTTAGTTTCAGATAGAACAATTAGTTTAAAATGGCACTAGGTTTCGCGTCTGGAGTTTCCTCTCTCACAAGGTCGACCACTCAGTTTCGTCGAACACATACCGTTTCGAGTGGTATCGCCAGAGGTTTCACAGAAGGGGCGCTTCTCCAGGCAAAGTACCGAACACTTAGTTTCAGATAGAACAATTAGTATAAAATGGAACTATGTTTCGCATCTGCAGTTTCCTCTCTCACAAGATCGGCCACTTAGTTTCGTCGAACACATACGGTTTCGAGTGGCATCGCCACAGATTTCAGAGAACAGCAGCTCCTCCTGGCACAGTATCGAACACATAATTTCAGATGGGACAATTAGTTTAAAATGGAACTAAGTTTCGCATCTGAAGTGTCCTCTCTCACAGGTCGGCCACTTAGTTTCGTCGAACACATACGGTTTCGAGTGGCATCGCCAAAGATTTCAGAGAACAGCAGCTTCTCCTGGCACAGTATCGAACACTTAGTTTCAGATGGAACATTTAGTTTAAAATTGGACTATGTTTCGCATCTGGAGTTTGCGCTCTCACAAGGTCGACCACTTATTTTCGCCGAACGCATACGGTTTCAAGTGGCATCGCCACAGATTTCAGAGAACAGGCGCTTCTGCTGGCACATTATCGAGAACTTAGTTTCAGATAGAACAATTAGTTTAAAATGGCACTAGGTTTCGCGTCTGGAGTTTCCTCTCTCACAAGGTCGACCACTCAGTTTCGTCGAACACATACCGTTTCGAGTGGTATCGCCAGAGGTTTCACAGAAGGGGCGCTTCTCCAGGCAAAGTACCGAACACTTAGTTTCAGATAGAACAATTAGTATAAAATGGAACTATGTTTCGCATCTGGAGTTTCCTCTCTCACAAGGTCGGCCACTTAGTTTCGTCGAACACATAACGTTTCGAGTGGCATCGCCATAGATTTCAGAGAACAGGCGCTTCTCGTGGCACAGTATCGGACACATAGTTTCAGATAGAACAAATAGTTTAAAATGGTACTAAGTTTCGCATCTGGAGTTTCCTCTCTCACAAGGTCGGCCACTTAGTTTCGTCGAACACATACGGTTTCGAGTGGCATCGCCACAGATTTCAGAGAACAGCAGCTTCTCCTGGCACAGTATCGAAAACTTAGTTTCAGATAGAACAATTCATTTAAAATGGAACTAAGTTTCGCATCTGTAGTTTCCTCTCTCACAAGGTCGGCCACTTAGTTTCGTCGAACACATACGCTTTCGAGTGGCATCGCCACAGATTTCAGAGAACAGGCGCTTCTCCTGGCACCGTATCGAACCCTTAGTTTCAGATAGAACAATTAGTTTAAAATGGAACTAAGTTTCGCATCTGCAGTTTCCTCTCTCACAAGATCGGCCACTTAGTTTCGTCGAACACATAACGTTTCGAGTGGCATCGCCATAGATTTCAGAGAACAGCAGCTTCTCCTGGCACAGTATCGAACACTTAATTTCAGATGGGACAATTAGTTTAAAATGGAACTAAGTTTCGCATCTGAAGTTTCCTCTCTCACAGGTCGGCCACTTAGTTTCGTCGAACACATACGGTTTCGAGTGGCATCGCCACAGATTTCAGAGAACAGCAGCTTCTCCTGACACAGTATCGAACACTCAGTTTCAGATGGAACATTTAGTTTAAAATTGAACTATGTTTCGCATCTGGAGTTTGCGCTCTCACAAGGTCGACCACTTAGTTTCGCCGAACGCATACGGTTTCAAGTGGCATCGCCACAGATTTCAGAGAACAGGCGCTTCTGCTGGCACACTATCGAGAACTTAGTTTCAGATAAAACAATTAGTTTAAAATGGAACTAAGTTTCGCATCTGTAGTTTCCTCTCTCACAAGGTCGGCCACTTAGTTTCGTCGAACACATACGCTTTCGAGTGGCATCGCCACAGATTTCAGAGAACAGGCGCTTCTCCTGGCACCGTATCGAACCCTTAGTTTCAGATAGAACAATTAATTTAAAATGAAACTAAGTTTCGCATCTGAAGTTTCCTCTCTCACAAGGTCGGCCACTTAGTTCCGTCGAACACATACGGTTTGGAGTGGTATCGCCACAGATTTCAGAGAACAGGCGTTTATCCTGGCACACTATCGAACACTTAGTTCCAGATAGAACAATTAGTTTTAAATGGAACTAAGTTTCGCATCTGGAGTTTCCTCTCTCAGAAGGTCGACCACTTAGTTTCGTCGAACACATACGGTTTCGAGTAGCATCGCCACAGATTTTTAGAGAACGGGCATTTCCCCTGGCACAGTATCGAACACTTAGTATCAAATAGAACAATTAGTTTAAAATGGAAATAAGCTTCGCATCTGGAGTTTCCTCTCTCACAAGGTCGACCACTTAGTTTCGTCGAACACCTACGGTTTCGGGTGGTATCGCCACAGATTTCAGAGAACAGGCGTTTATCCTGGCACACTATCGAACACTTAGTTCCAGATAGAACAATTAGTTTTAAATGGAACTAAGTTTCGCATCTGGAGTTTCCTCTCTCTCAAGGTCGGCAACTTAGTTTCGTCGAACACATACGGTTTCGAGTAGTATCGCCACAGATTTCAGAGAACAGGCGCTTCTCCTGGCACAGTATCGAACACTAAGTATCAGATAGAACAATTAGTCTAAAATGTAACAAAGCTGGGCATTTGGAGTTTCCTGTCTCACAAGGTCGACCACTGAGTTTCGTCGATCACATACGGTTTCGAGTGGCATCGCCACAAATTTCAGGGAACAGGCGCTTCTCCTGGCACAGTATCGGACACTTAGTTTCAGATAGAACAATTAGTTTAAACTGGAACTATGTTTCGCAACTGGAGTTTCCTCTCTCACAAGGTCGAACACTTAGTTCCGTCGAACACATACGGTTTGGAGTGGTATCGCCACATATTTCAGAGAACAGGCGTTTATCCTGGCACACTATCGAACACTTAGTTCCAGATAGAACAATTAGTTTTAAATGGAACTAAGTTTCGCATCTGGAGTTTCCTCTCTCTCAAGGTCGACCACTTAGTTTCGTCGAACACATACGGTTTCGAGTAGTATCGCCACAGATTTCAGAGAACAGGCACTTCTCCTGGCACAGTATCGAACACTAAGTATCAGATAGAACAATTTGTCTAAAATGGAACAAAGCTTGGCATTTGGAGTTTCCTGTCTCACAAGGTCGACCACTGAGTTTCGTCGATCACTTACAGTTTCGAGTGGCATCGCCACAGATTTCAGAGAACAGGAGCTTCTCCTGGCACAGTATCGAACACTATCAGATAGAACAATGAGTTTAAAATGGAACTAAGTTTCGTATCTGGAGTTTCCACTCTCAGAAGGTCGACCACTTAGTTTCGTCGAACACCTACGGTTTCGGGTGGTATCGCCACAGATTTCAGAGAACAGGCGTTTATCCTGGCACACTATCGAACACTTAGTTCCAGATAGAACAATTAGTTTTAAATGGAACTAAGTTTCGCATCTGGAGTTTCCTTTCTCTCAAGGTCGACCACTTAGTTTCGTCGAACACATACGGTTTCGAGTAGTATCGCCACAGATTTCAGAGAACAGGCGCTTCTCCTGGCACAGTATCGAACACTAAGTATCAGATAGAACAATTTGTCTAAAATGGAACAAAGCTTGGCATTTGGAGTTTCCTGTCTCACAAGGTCGACCACTGAGTTTCGTCGATCACATACGGTTTCGAGTGGCATCGCCACAGATTTCAGAGAACAGGCGCTTCTCCTGGCACAGTATCGAACACTTAGTTTCAGATAGAACAATTAGTTTAAACTGGAACTATGTTTCGCAACTGGAGTTTCCTCTCTCACAAGGTCGAACACTTAGTTTCGTCGAACACATACGGTTTCGAGTGGTACCGCCACAGGTTTCACAAAACGGGCGCTTCTCCTGGCACAGTATCGAACACTTAGTTTCAGATAGAACAATTCATTTAAAATGGAACTAAGTTTCGCATCTGTAGTTTCCTCTCTCACAAGGTCTGCCACTTAGTTTCGTCGAACACATACGCTTTCGAGTGGCATCGCCACAGATTTCAGAGAACAGGCGCTTCTCCTGGCACCGTATCGAACCCTTAGTTTCAGATAGAACAATTAGTTTAAAATGGAACTAAGTTTCGCATCTGCAGTTTCCTCTCTCACAAGATCGGCCACTTAGTTTCGTCGAACACATAACGTTTCGAGTGGCATCGCCATAGATTTCAGAGAACAGCAGCTTCTCCTGGCACAGTATCGAACACTTAGTTTCAGTTGGGACATTTAGTTTAAAATTGAACTATGTTTCGCATCTGGAGTTTCCTCTCTCACAAGGTCGACCACTTACTTTCGCCGAACGCATACGTTTTCGAGTGGCATCGCCACCGATTTCAGAGAACAGGCGCTTCTGCTGGCACAGTATCGAACACTTAGTTACACATAGAACAATTAGTTTAAAATGGCACTAAATTTCGCGTCTGGAGATTCCTCTCCCACAAGGTCGACCAATTAGGTTCGTCGAACACATACGGTTTCGAGTTGTATCGCCACAGATTTCGCAGAACGCCGTTTCTCCTGGCACAGTATCGAACACTTAGATTCGGATAGAACAATTAGTTTAAAATGGTAGTAAGTTTCGCATCTGGAGTTTCCTCTCTCAAGGTCGACCACTTAGTTTCGTCGAACACATACGGTTTCGAGTAGCATCGCCACAGATTTCAGAGAACAGGCGCTTCTCCTGTCACAGTGTCGAACCCTTATTTTCAGATAGAACAATTAGTTTAAAATGGAACTAATTTTCGCATCTGGAGTTCCTCTCTCACAAGGTCGACAACTTAGTTTCGTCAAACACATACGGTTTCGAGTGGCATCGCCACAGATTTCAGAGAACAGGCGCTTCTACTGGCAGATTATCGAACACTTAGTTTCAGATGGAACATTTGGTTTAAAATGGAACTAAGTTTCGCATCTGGAGTTTCCTCTCTCACAAGGTCGGCCACTTAGTTTCGTCGAACACATACGGTTTCGAGTGGCATCGCCACAGATTTCAGAGAACAGGCGCTTCTCCTGGCACAGTATCGAACACTTATTTCAGACAGAACATTTATTTTAAAATGGAACTATGTCTCGCATCTGGAGTATCCTCTCTCACAAGATCAACCACTTAGTTTCCTCGAACACATACGGTTTCGAGTGGCATCGCCACACATTTCAGAGAACAGGCGCTTCTCCTGGCACAGGATCGAACGCTCAGTATCAGATAGAACAATTAGTTTAAAATGGAACTAAGCTTCGCATCTGGAGTTTCCTCTCTCACAAGGTCGACCATCTAGTTTCGTCGAACTTATACGGTTTCGAGTAGCATCGCCACAGATTTCAGGGAACAGGCGCTTCTCCTGGCACAGTAACGAACACTTAGTTTCAGATAGAACAATTAGTTTAAAATGGAACTAAGTTTCGCATCTGGAGTTTCCTCTCTCACAAGGTCGACGACTTAGTTTCGTCGAATACATACGGTTTCGAGGGGAATCGCCACAGATTTCAGAGAACAGGCGTTTCGCCTGGCACAGTATCGGACCCATAGTTTTAGATAGAACAATTAGTTTAAAATGGTACTAAATTTCGCATCTGGAGTTTCCTCTCTCACAAGGCGGCCACTTAGTTTCCGGGAACACATTCGGTTTCGAGTAGCATCGCCACAGATTTCAGAGAACAGGCGCTTTTCCTGGCACAGTATCGAACACTTAGTTTCAGATAGGACAATTAGTTTAAAATGGAACTAGGTTTCGCATCTGGAGTTTCCTCTCCCACAAGGTCGACAACATAGTTTCGTCGAACACATACGGTTTCGAGTGGCATGGCCACAGATTTCAGAGAACAGGCGCTTCTCCTTTCACAGTGTCGAACACTTAGTTTCAGATAGAACACTTAGTTTAAAATGGAAATATGTCTCGCATTTGGAGTTTCCCCCCTCACAAGGTCGACCACTTAGTTACGTCGAACACAAACGGTTGCGAGTAGCATCGCCACAGATTTCAGAGAACAGGCGCTTCTGCTGGCACAGTATCGAACACTTGGTTTCAGATAGAACAATTAGTTTAAAATGGTAGTAAGTTTCGCATCTGGAGTTTCCTCTCTCAAGGTCGACCACTTAGTTTCGTCGAACACATACGGTTTCGAGTAGCATCGCCACAGATTTCAGAGAACAGGCGCTTCTGCTGGCACAGTGTCGAACCCTTATTTTCAGATAGAACAATTAGTTTAAAATGGAACTAAGTTTCGCATCTGGAGTTCCTCTCTCACAAGGTCGACAACTTAGTTTCGTCAAACACATACGGTTTCGAGTGGCATCGCCACAGATTTCAGAGAACAGGCGCTTCTACTGGCAGATTATCGAACACTTAGTTTCAGATGGAACATTTGGTTTAAAATGGAACTAAGTTTCGCATCTGGAGTTTCCTCTCTCACAAGGTCGGCCACTTAGTTTCGTCGAACACATACGGTTTCGAGTGGCATCGCCACAGATTTCAGAGAACAGGCGCTTCTCCTGGCACAGTATGGAACACTTAGTTTCAGATAGAACAATTAGTTTAAAATGGAACTAAGTTTCGCATCTGGAGTTTCCTATCTCACAAGGTCGACCACTTAGTTTCGTCGAACACATACGGTTTCGAGCGGCATCGCCACACAGTTCAGAGAACAGGCGCTTCTCCTGGCACAGTATCGAACACTTAGTTTCAGATAGAACAATTAGTTTAAAATGGAACTAAGTTTCGCATCTGGCGTTTCCTCTCTCAGAGGTCGACCACTTAGTTTCGTCGAACACATACGGTTTCGAGTAGCATCCCCACAGATTTCACAGAACAGGCGCTTCTCCGCGCACAGTATCGAACACTTAGTTTCAGATAGAACAATTAGTTTAAAATGGAACTAAGTTTCGCATCTGGAGTTTCCTTTCCCACAAGGTCGACCACTTAGTTTCGTCGAACTCATACGGTTTCGAGTGGCATGGCCACAGATTTCAGAGAACAGGCGCTTCTCCTGGCACATTATCGAACACTTAGTTTCAGATAGAACAATTAGTTCAAAATGGAACTAAGTTTCGCATCAGGAGTTTCCTCTCTCAGAAGGTCGACCACTTAGTTTCGTCGAACACATACGGTTTCGAGCGGCATCGCCACACAGTACAGAAAACAGGCGCTTCTCCTGGCACAGAATCGAACACTTAGTTTCAGATAGAACAATTAGTTCAAAATGGAACTATGTTTCGCATCTGGAGTTTCCTCTCTCACATGGTCGACCACTTAGTTTCGTCTAACACATTCGGTTTCGAGTAGGATCGCCACAGGTTTCAGAAAACAGGCGCTTCTCCTGGCACATTATCGAACACTTAGTTTCAGATAGAACAATTAGTTCAAAATGGAACTAAGTTTCGCATCTGTAGTTTCCTCTCTTAGAAGGTCGACCACTTAGTTTCGTCGAGCACATACGGTTTCGAGTAGCATCGCGACTGATTTCAGAGAACAGGCGCTTCTCCTGGCACAGTATGGAACACTTAGTTTCAGGTAGAACAATTAGTATAAAATGGAACTAAGTTTCGCATCTGGAGTTTCCTCTCTCACAAGGTCGACCACTTAGTTTCGTCGAACACATACGGTTTCGAACGGCATCGCCACACAGTTCAGAGAACAGGCGCTTCTCCTGGCACAGTATCGAACACTTAGTTTCAGATAGAACAATTAGTTTAAAATGGAACTAAGTTTCGCATCTGGAGTTTCCTCTCCCACAAGGTCGACCATTTAGTTTCGTCGAACTCATACGGTTTCGAGTGGCATGGCCACAGATTTCAGAGAAAAGGCGTTTCTCCCGGCACAGTATCGTACACTTAGTTTCAGATAGAGCAATTAGTTTTAAATGGAACTAAGTTTCGCATCTGGAGTTTCCTCTCTCACAAGATCGACCACTTAGTTTCGTCGAACACATACGGATTCGAGAAGCATCGCCACACATTTCAGAGAACAGGCGCTTCTCCTGGCACAGTATCGAACACTTAGATTCAGACAGAACAATTAGTTTAAAATGGAACTAAGTTTCGCATCTGGATTTTCCTCTCTCACCAGGTCGACCACTTAGTTTCGTCGAACACATACGGTTTCGAGTAGCATCACCACAGATTTCACAGAACAGGCGCTTCTCCGCGCACAGTACAGAACACTTAGTTTCAGATAGAACAATTAGTTTAAAATGGAACTAAGTTTCGCATCTGGAGTTTCCGCTCCCACAAGGTCGACCACTTAGTTTCATCGAACACATACGGTTTCGAGTGGCATCGCCACAGATTTCAGAGAACAGGCGCTTCTCCTGGCACAGTATCGAACACTTAGTTTCAGATAGAACAATTAGTTGAAAATGGAACTAAGTTTCGCATCTGGAATTTCTTCTCTCAGAAGGTCGACCACTTAGTTTCGTCGAACACATACGGGTTCGAGTAGCATTGCGACAGATTTCAGAGAACAGGCGCTTCTCCTGGCACAGTATCGAACACTTAGTTTCAGATAGAACAATTAGTTTAAAATGGAACTATGTTTCGCATCTGGAGTTTCCTCTACCACAAGGTCGACCACTTATTTTCGTCGAACACATACGGTTTCGAGCGGCATCGCCACACAGTTCAGAGAACAGGCGCTTCTCCTGGCACAGCATCGAACACTTTCAGATAGAACAATCAGTTTAAAATGGAACAAAGTTTCGCATCTGGAGTCTCCTCTCTCACCAGGTCAACCACTTAATTTCGTCGAACACATACGGTTTCGAGTGGCATCGCCACAGATTTCAGAGAACAGGCGCTTCTCCTGGCACATTATCGAATACATAGTTGCAGATAGAACAATTAGTTTAATATGCAACTAAGTTTCGCATCTGGAGTTTCCTCTCCCACAAGGTCGACCACTAAGTTTCCTCGAACACATACGGTTTCGAGTAGCATCGCGACAGATTTCAGAGAGCAGGCGCTTCTCCTGGCACAGTATGGAACACTTAGTATCAGATAGAACAATTAGTTTTAAATGGAACTAAGTTTCGCATGTGGAGTTTCCCCTTTCACAAGGCGACCACTCAGTTTCGTCGAACACATACGGTTTCGAGTAGCATCGCCACAGATTCCAGAGAACAGGCGCTTCTCCTGACACAGTATCGAACACTTAGTTTCAGATAGAACAATTAGTTTAAAATGGTACTAATTTTCGCATCTGGAGTTTCTTCTCTCACAAGGCGACCACTTAGTTGCGTCGAACACATACGGTTTCGATTGGCATCGCCACAGACTTCAGAGAACAGGCGCTTCTCCTGGCACAGTATCGAACACATAGTTTCAGATATAAAAATTAGTTTTAAATGGAACTATGTTTCGCATCTGGAGTTTGCTGTCTCACAAGGTCGACGACATAGTTTCGTCGAACACATACGGTTTCGAATAGCATCGCCACAGATTTCAGAGAACAGGCGCTTCTCCTGGCACAGTAACGAACACTTAGTTTCAGATAGAACAATTAGTTTAAAATGGAACTATGTTCCGAATCTGGTGAAACCTCCCTCACAAGGTCGACCACTTAGTTTCGGCGAACACATACGGTTTCGAGTGGCATCGCTACACATTTCAGAGAACAGGCGGTTCTCCTGGCACAGTGTCGAACACTTAGTTTCAAATAGAGTAATTAGTTTAAAATAGAACTAAGTTTCGCATCTGGAGTTTCCTCTCTCACAAGGTCGGCCACTGAGTTTCGACGAACACATCCGGTTTCAAGTGGTATGGCCATAGATTTCAGAGAACAGGCACTTCTCCTGGCACAGTATCGAACACTTTCAGATAGAACAATCAGTTTAAAATGGAACAAAGTTTCGCATCTGGAGTTTCCTCTCTCACAAGGTCGGCCACTTAGTTTCGTCGAACACATACGGTTTCGAGTAGCATCGCCACAGATTTCAGAGAACAGGCGCTTCTCCTGGCACAGTATCGAACACTTAGTTTCAAATAGAATAATTAGTTTAAAATAGAACTAAGTTTCGCATCTGGAGTTTCCTCTCTCACAAGGTCGGCCACTGAGTTTCGACGAACATATACGGTTTCGAGTGGCATCGCTACACATTTCAGAGAAGAGGCGGTTCTCCTGGCACAGTGTCGAAGACATAGTTTCAGAGAGAACAATTAGTTTAAAATGGAAGTAAGTTTCGCATCTGCAGTTTCCTCTCTCACAAGGTCTGCCACTTAGTATCGTCGAACACATACGGTTTCGAGTAGCATGGCCACAGATTTCAGAGAACAGGCGCTTCTCCTGGCACAGTACCGAACACTTAGTTTCAGATAGAACAATCACTTTAAAATGGATCTATGTTTCGCATCTGGAGTTTCCTCTACCACAAGGTCGACCACTTATTTTCGTCGAACACATACGGTTTCGAGTGGCATCGCCACAGGTTTCAGAGAACTGCCGCTTCTCCTGGCACAGTATCGAACACTTAGTATCAGATAGAACAACTACTTTAAAATGGAAATAAGCTTCGCATCTGGAGTTTCCTCTCTCACAAGGTGGACAACTTAGTTTCGTCGAACACATCCGGTTTCAAGTGGTATGGCCATAGATTTCAGAGAACAGGCACTTCTCCTGGCACAGTATCGAACACTTTCAGATAGAACAATTAGTTTCAAATGGAACTAAGCTTCGCATCTGGAGTTTCCTCTGTCAAAAGCTCGGCCACTTAGTTTCGTCGAACACATACTGTTTCGAGTAGCATCGCCACAGATTTCAGAGAACAGGCGCTTCTCCTGGCACAGTATCGAACACTCAGTTTCAGATAGAAAAATTAGTTTGAAATGGAACTAAGTTTCGCATCTGGAGTTTCCTCTCTCACAAGGTCGGCCACTTAGTTTCGTCGAACACATACGGTTTCGAGTAGCATCGCCACAGATTTCAGAGAACAGGCGCTTCTCCTGGCACAGTATCGAACACTCAGTTTCAGATAGAACAATTAGTTTAAAATGGAACTAAGTTTCGCATTAGGAGTTTCCTCTCTCACAAGTTCGACCACTTAGTTTCGTCGAACACATACGGTTTCGAGTTGCATCGCCACCGATTTCAGAAAACATACGCTTCTCCTGGCACAGTATCGAAAACTTAGTATCAGATAGAACAATTAGTTTAAAATGGAACTAAGTTTCGCATCTGGAGTTTCCTCTTTCACAAGGCGATCACTTAGTTTCGTCGAACACATACTGTTTCGAGTAGCATCGCCACAGATTTCAGAGAACAGGCGCTTCTCCTGGCACAGTATCGAACACTCAGTTTCAGATAGAAAAATTTGTTTAAAATGGAACTAAGTTTCGCATCTGGAGTTTCCTCTCTCACAAGGTCAACCACTTAGTTTCGTCGAACACATACGGTTTCGAGCGGCATCGCCACACAGTTCAGAGAACAGGCGCTTCTCCTGGCACAGTATCGAACACTTTCAGATAGAACAATCAGTTTTAAATGGAACTATGTTTCGCATCTGGAGTTTGCTGTCTCACAAGGTCGACGACATAGTTTCGTCGAACACATACGGTTTCGAATAGCATCGCCACCGATTTCAGAGAACATACGCTTCTCCTGGCACAGTATCGAACACTTAGTATCAGATAGAACAATTAGTTTAAAATGGAACTAAGTTTCGCATCTGGAGTTTCCTCTTTCACAAGGCGATCACTTAGTTTCGTCGAACACATACGGTTTCGAGTAGCATCGCCACAGATTTCAGAGAACAGACGCCTCTCCTGGCACAGTATCGAACACTTAGTTTCAGAGAGATCAATTAGTTTAAAATGTAACTATGTTTCGCATCTGGAGTTTCCTCTCTCACAAGGTGGACAACTTAGTTTCGTCGAACACATCCGGTTTCAAGTGGTATGGCCATAGATTTCAGAGAACAGGCACTTCTCCTGGCACAGTATCGAACACTTTCAGATAGAACAATTAGTTTCAAATGGAACTAAGCTTCGCATCTGGAGTTTCCTCTGTCAAAAGCTCGGCCACTTAGTTTCGTCGAACACATACTGTTTCGAGTAGCATCGCCACAGATTTCAGAGAACAGGCGCTTCTCCTGGCACAGTATCGAACACTCAGTTTCAGATAGAAAAATTAGTTTGAAATGGAACTAAGTTTCGCATCTGGAGTTTCCTCTCTCACAAGGTCGGCCACTTAGTTTCGTCGAACACATACGGTTTCGAGTAGCATCGCCACAGATTTCAGAGAACAGGCGCTTCTCCTGGCACAGTATCGAACACTCAGTTTCAGATAGAAAAATTAGTTTAAAATGGAACTAATTTTCGCATCTGGAGTTTCCTCTCTCACAAGGTCGGCCACTTAGTTTCGTCGAACACATACGGTTTCGAATGGCATCGCCACAGATATCAGAGAACAGGCGCTTCTCCTGGCACAGTATCGAACACTTAGTATCAGATAGAACAATTAGTGTAAAATGGAACAAAGTTTCGCATCTGGAATTTCCTCTCTCACAAGGTCGGCCAATTAGTTTCGTCGAACACATACGGTTTCGAGCGGCATCGCCACACAGTTCAGAGAACAGGCGCTTCTCCTGGCACAGTATCGAACAATTAGTTTCAGATAGAACAATTAGTTTAAAATGGAACTAAGTTTCGCATCTGGCGTTTCCTCTCTCAGAGGTCGACCACTTAGTTTCGTCGAACACATACGGTTTCGAGTAGCATCGCCAGAGATTTCAGAGAATAGGCGCTTCTCCTGGCACATTATCGAACACTTAGTTTCACATAGAACAATTAGTTGAAAATGGAACTATGTTTCGCATCTGGAGTTTCCTCTCTCCCAAGTTCGACCACTTAGTTTCGTCGAACACATTCGGTTTCGAGTTGCATCGCCACAGGTTTCAGAGAACAGGCGCTTCTCCTGGCACATTGTCGAACACTTAGTTTCAGATAGAACAATTAGTTCAAAATGGAACTAAGTTTCGCATCTGGAGTTTCCTCTCTCACAAGGTCGACCACTTAGTTTCGTCGAACACATACGGTTTCGAGCGGCATCGCCACACAGTTCAGAAAACAGGCGCTTCTCCTGGCACAGAATCGAACACTTAGTTTCAGATAGAACAATTAGTTCAAAATGGAACTATGTTTCGCATTTGGAGTTTCCTCTCTCACAAGGTCGACCACTTAGTTTCGTCGAACTCATTCGGTTTCGAGTAGGATCGCCACAGGTTTCAGAAAACAGGCGCTTCTCCTGGCACATTATCGAACACTTAGTTTCATATAGAACAATTAGTTCAAAATGGAACTAAGTTTCGCATCTGTAGTTTCCTCTCTCAGATGGTCGACCACTTAGTTTCGTCTAACACATTCGGTTTCGAGTAGGATCGCCACAGGTTTCAGAAAACAGGCGCTTCTCCTGGCACATTATCGAACACTTAGTTTCAGATAGAACAATTAGTTCAAAATGGAACTATGTTTCGCATTTGGAGTTTCCTCTCTCACAAGGTCGACCACTTAGTTTCGTCGAACACATTCGGTTTCGAGTAGCATCGCCACAGGTTTCAGATAACAGGCGCTTCTCCTGGCACATTATCGAACACTTAGTCTCAGATAGAACAATTAGTTCAAAATGGAACTAAGTTTCGCATCTGTAGTTTCCTCTCTCAGAAGGTCGACCACTTAGTTTCGTCGAGCACATACGGTTTCGAGTAGCATCGCCACACAGTTCAGAAAACAGGCGCTTCTCCTGGCACAGAATCGAACACTTAGTTTCAGATAGAACAATTAGTTCAAAATGGAACTATGTTTCGCATTTGGAGTTTCCTCTCTCACAAGGTCGACCACTTAGTTTCGTCGAACACATTCGGTTTCGAGTAGGATCGCCACAGGTTTCAGAAAACAGGCGCTTCTCCTGGCACATTATCGAACACTTAGTTTCAGATAGAACAATTAGTTCAAAATGGAACTATGTTTCGCATTTGGAGTTTCCTCTCTCACAAGGTCGACCACTTAGTTTCGTCGAACACATTCGGTTTCGAGTAGCATCGCCACAGGTTTCAGATAACAGGCGCTTCTCCTGGCACATTATCGAACACTTAGTCTCAGATAGAACAATTAGTTCAAAATGGAACTAAGTTTCGCATCTGTAGTTTCCTCTCTCAGAAGGTCGACCACTTAGTTTCGTCGAGCACATACTGTTTCGAGTAGCATCGCCACAGATTTCAGAGAATAGGCGCTTCTCCTGGCACATTATCGAACACTTAGTTTCACATAGAACAATTAGTTCAAAATGGAACTATGTTTCGCATCTGGAGTTTCCTCTCTCCCAAGTTCGACCACTTAGTTTCGTCGAACACATTCGGTTTCGAGTTGCATCGCCACAGGTTTCAGAGAACAGGCGCTTCTCCTGGCACATTATCGAACACTTAGTTTCAGATAGAACAATTAGTTCAAAATGGAACTAAGTTTCGCATCTGGAGTTTCCTCTCTCACAAGGTCGACCACTTAGTTTCGTCGAACACATACGGTTTCGAGCGGCATTGCCACACAGTTCAGAAAACAGGCGCTTCTCCTGGCACAGAATCGAACACTTAGTTTCAGATAGAACAATTAGTTCAAAATGGAACTATGTTTCGCATTTGGAGTTTCCTCTCTCACAAGGTCGACCACTTAGTTTCGTCGAACACATTCGGTTTCGAGTAGGATCGCCACAGGTTTCAGAAAACAGGCGCTTCTCCTGGCACATTATCGAACACTTAGTTTCAGATAGAACAATTAGTTCAAAATGGAACTAAGTTTCGCATCTGTAATTTCCTCTATCAGAAGGTCGACCACTTAGTTTCGTCGAGCACATACGGTTTCGAGTAGCATCGCGACAGATTTCAGAGAACAGGCGCTTCTCCTGGCACAGTATGGAACACTTAGTTTCAGATAGAACAATTAGTTTAAAATGGAACTAAGTTTCGCATCTGGAGTTTCCTCTCTCACAAGGTCGACCACTTAGTTTCGTCGAACACATACGGTTTCGAGCGGCATCGCCACACAGTTCAGAGAACAGGCGCTTCTCCTGGCACAGTATCGAACACTTAGTTTCAGATAGAACAATTAGTTCAGAATGGAACTATGTTTCGCATCTGGAGTTTCCTCTCTCACATGGTCGACCACTTAGTTTCGTCTAACACATTCGGTTTCGAGTAGGATCGCCACAGGTTTCAGAAAACAGGCGCTTCTCCGCGCACAGTATCGAACACTTAGTTTCAGATAGAACAATTAGTTTAAAATGGAACTAAGTTTCGCATCTGGAGTTTCCTCTCCCACAAGGTCGACCACTCAGTTTCGCCGAACACATACGGTTTCGAGTGGTATCGCCACAGATTTCAGGGAACAGGCGCTTCTCCTGGCACAGTATCGAACACTTAGTTTCAGATAGAACATTTAGTTTAAAATGGAAATATGTTTCGCATTTGGAGTATCCTCTCTCACAAGGTCGACCTCTTACTTTCGTCGAACACATTCGGTTTCGAGTAGCAACGCCACAGGTTTCAGAGAACAGGCGTTTCTCCTGGCACAGTATCGAACACTTAGTGTCAGATAGGATTATTAGTTTAAAATGAACTAAGTTTCGCAATTTGGAGTTTCCTCTCTCACAAGGTCGACCACTTAGTTTCGTCGAACTCATACGGTTTCGAGTGGCATCGCCACAGATTTCAGAGAGCAGGCGCTTCTCCTGGAACAGTATCGAACACTTAGTTTCAGATAGAACAATTAGTTTAAAATGGAACTATGTTCCGCATCTGGTGAATCCTCTCTCACAAGGTCGACCACTTAGTTTCGTCGAACACATACGGTTTCGAGTGGCATCGCCACATATTTCAGAGAACAGGCGCATCTGCTGGCACAGTATCGAACACTTAGTTTCAGATAGAACAATCAGTTTAAAATGGAAATAAGTTTCGCATCTGGAGTTTGCTCTCTAACAAGGTCGACCATTTAGATTCGTCGAGCACATACGGTTTCGAGTATCATCGCCACAGATTTCAGAGAACAGGCGCTTCTCCTGGCACAGTATCGAACACTTATTTCAGACAGAACAATTAGTTTAAAATGGAACTATGTTTCGCATCTGGAGTATCCTCTCTCACAATGTCAACCACTTAGTTTCGTCGAACACACACGGTTTCGAGTGGCATCGCCACAGATTTCAGAGCACAGGCGCTTCTCCTGGCACAGTCTCGAACACTTAGTTACAGATAGAACACTTAGTTTAAAATGGAATTGTGTTTCGTATTTGGAGATTCCTCTCTCACAAGGTGGAACACTCAGTTTCGTCAAACACATACGGTTTCGAGTGGCATCGCCACAGATTTCGGAGAACAGGCGCTTCTCCTAGCACAGTATCGAACACTTAGTATCAGATAGAACAATTACTTTAAAATGGAACTAAGCTTCGCATTTCGAGATTCCTCTCTCACAAGGTGGACCACTTAGTTTCATCGAACATATACGGTTTCGAGTAGCATCGCCACTGATTTCAGAGATTAGGCGCTTCTCCTGGCACAGTATCGAACACTTAGTTTCAGATGGAGCATTTAGTTTAAAATTGAACTGTGTTTCGCATTTGGAGTTTCCTCTCTCACAAGGTGGACCACTCAGTTTCGTCAAACACATACGGTTTCGAGTGGCATCGCCACAGATTTCAGAGAACAGCCGCTTATCCTGGCACAGTGTCGAACACTAAATTTCAGATAGAATAATAAGATTAAAATGGAACAAAGTTTAGCATCTCGAGCTTCCTCTATCACAAGGTCAACCACTTAGTTTCGTCCAACACATACGGTTTCGAGTGGCATCGCCACACATTTCAGAGAACAGGCTCTTCTCCTGGCACAGTATCGAAAACTTAGTTTCAGGTAGAGCAATAAGATTAAAATGGAACTATGTTTCGCATTTGAAGTTTCCCCTCTCACAAGGTCGACCACTTAATTTCGTCGAACACATACGGTTTCGAGCGGCATCGCCACACAGTTCAGAGAACAGGCGCTTCTCCTGGCACAGTATCGAACACTTATTTCAGACAGAACAATTAGATTAAAATGGAACCATGTTTCGCATCTGGAGTATCCTCCCTCACAAGGTCGACCACTTAGTTTCGACGAACACATACGGTTTCGAGTGGCATCGCCACAGATTTCAGAGAGCAGGCGCTTCTCCTGGCACAGTATCGAACACTTATCTCAGACAGAACAATTAGTTTAAAATGGAATTAAGTTTCGCATCTGGAGTTTCCTCTCTCATAAGGTCGACCACTTAGTTTCGACGAACACATACGGTTTCGAGTGGCATCGCCACAGATTTCAGCGAACGGGCGCTTCTCCTGGCACAGTATCTAACACTTAGTTTCAGATAGAACAAATAGTTTAAAATGGAACTAAGTTTCGCATCTGGAGTTTTCTCTCTCACTGGGTCGACTACTTAGTTTCGTCGAACACATACGGTTTCGAGTGGCATCGCCACAGATTTCAGAGAACAGGCGTATATCGTGGCACACTATCGAACACTTAGTTCCATGTAGAACAATTAATTTAAATTGGAACAAAGCTTCGCATCTGGAGTTTCCTCTCTCACAAGGTCGACCACTTAGTTTCGTCGAACACATACGGTTTCGAGTGGTATCGCCACAGATTTCGCAGAACAGGCGCTTCTCCTGGCACATTATCGAACACTTAGTTTCAGATAGAACAATTAGTTTAAAATGGAACTATGTTTCGCATCTGGAGTATCCTTTCCCACAAGGTCGACGACTTAATTTCGTCGAACACATACGGTTTCGAGTGGCATCGCCACAGATATCAGAGAACAGGCGCTTCTCCTGGCACAGTATCGAACACTTTCAGGTAGAACAATTAGTTTAAAATGGAACTAAGTTTCGCATCTGGAGTTTCCTCTCTCACAATGTCGGCCACTTAGTATCGTCGAACACATACGGTTTCGAGTGGTATCTCCACAGATTTCAGAGAACAGGCGCTTCTCCTGGCACAGTATCGAACACTTAGTTTCAGATGGAACATTTGGTTTAAAATGGAACTAAGTTTCGCATCTGGAGTTTCCTCTCTCAGAAGGCGGCCACTTAGTTTCGTCGAACACATCCGGTTTCAAGTGGTATGGCCAGAGATTTCAGAGAACAGGCGCTTCTCCTGTCACAGTATCGAACACTTTCAGATAGAACAATTAGTTTCAAATGGAACTAAGTTTCGCATCTGGAGTTTCCTCTCTCAAAAGGTCGGCCACTTAGTTTCGTCGAACACATACGGTTTCGAGTAGCATCGCCACAGATTTCAGAGAACAGGCGCTTCTCCTGGCACATTATCGAACACTTAGTTTCATATAGAACAATTAGTTCAAAATGGAACTAAGTTTCGCATCTGTAGTTTCCTCTCTCAGATGGTCGACCACTTAGTTTCGTCTAACACATTCGGTTTCGAGTAGGATCGCCACAGGTTTCAGAAAACAGGCGCTTCTCCTGGCACATTATCGAACACTTAGTTTCAGATAGAACAATTAGTTCAAAATGGAACTATGTTTCGCATTTGGAGTTTCCTCTCTCACAAGGTCGACCACTTAGTTTCGTCGAACACATTCGGTTTCGAGTAGCATCGCCACAGGTTTCAGATAACAGGCGCTTCTCCTGGCACATTATCGAACACTTAGTCTCAGATAGAACAATTAGTTCAAAATGGAACTAAGTTTCGCATCTGTAGTTTCCTCTCTCAGAAGGTCGACCACTTAGTTTCGTCGAGCACATACGGTTTCGAGTAGCATCGCCACACAGTTCAGAAAACAGGCGCTTCTCCTGGCACAGAATCGAACACTTAGTTTCAGATAGAACAATTAGTTCAAAATGGAACTATGTTTCGCATTTGGAGTTTCCTCTCTCACAAGGTCGACCACTTAGTTTCGTCGAACACATTCGGTTTCGAGTAGGATCGCCACAGGTTTCAGAAAACAGGCGCTTCTCCTGGCACATTATCGAACACTTAGTTTCAGATAGAACAATTAGTTCAAAATGGAACTATGTTTCGCATTTGGAGTTTCCTCTCTCACAAGGTCGACCACTTAGTTTCGTCGAACACATTCGGTTTCGAGTAGCATCGCCACAGGTTTCAGATAACAGGCGCTTCTCCTGGCACATTATCGAACACTTAGTCTCAGATAGAACAATTAGTTCAAAATGGAACTAAGTTTCGCATCTGTAGTTTCCTCTCTCAGAAGGTCGACCACTTAGTTTCGTCGAGCACATACTGTTTCGAGTAGCATCGCCACAGATTTCAGAGAATAGGCGCTTCTCCTGGCACATTATCGAACACTTAGTTTCACATAGAACAATTAGTTCAAAATGGAACTATGTTTCGCATCTGGAGTTTCCTCTCTCCCAAGTTCGACCACTTAGTTTCGTCGAACACATTCGGTTTCGAGTTGCATCGCCACAGGTTTCAGAGAACAGGCGCTTCTCCTGGCACATTATCGAACACTTAGTTTCAGATAGAACAATTAGTTCAAAATGGAACTAAGTTTCGCATCTGGAGTTTCCTCTCTCACAAGGTCGACCACTTAGTTTCGTCGAACACATACGGTTTCGAGCGGCATCGCCACACAGTTCAGAAAACAGGCGCTTCTCCTGGCACAGAATCGAACACTTAGTTTCAGATAGAACAATTAGTTCAAAATGGAACTATGTTTCGCATTTGGAGTTTCCTCTCTCACAAGGTCGACCACTTAGTTTCGTCGAACACATTCGGTTTCGAGTAGGATCGCCACAGGTTTCAGAAAACAGGCGCTTCTCCTGGCACATTATCGAACACTTAGTTTCAGATAGAACAATTAGTTCAAAATGGAACTAAGTTTCGCATCTGTAATTTCCTCTATCAGAAGGTCGACCACTTAGTTTCGTCGAGCACATACGGTTTCGAGTAGCATCGCGACAGATTTCAGAGAACAGGCGCTTCTCCTGGCACAGTATGGAACACTTAGTTTCAGATAGAACAATTAGTTTAAAATGGAACTAAGTTTCGCATCTGGAGTTTCCTCTCTCACAAGGTCGACCACTTAGTTTCGTCGAACACATACGGTTTCGAGCGGCATCGCCACACAGTTCAGAGAACAGGCGCTTCTCCTGGCACAGTATCGAACACTTAGTTTCAGATAGAACAATTAGTTCAGAATGGAACTATGTTTCGCATCTGGAGTTTCCTCTCTCACATGGTCGACCACTTAGTTTCGTCTAACACATTCGGTTTCGAGTAGGATCGCCACAGGTTTCAGAAAACAGGCGCTTCTCCGCGCACAGTATCGAACACTTAGTTTCAGATAGAACAATTAGTTTAAAATGGAACTAAGTTTCGCATCTGGAGTTTCCTCTCCCACAAGGTCGACCACTCAGTTTCGCCGAACACATACGGTTTCGAGTGGTATCGCCACAGATTTCAGGGAACAGGCGCTTCTCCTGGCACAGTATCGAACACTTAGTTTCAGATAGAACATTTAGTTTAAAATGGAAATATGTTTCGCATTTGGAGTATCCTCTCTCACAAGGTCGACCTCTTACTTTCGTCGAACACATTCGGTTTCGAGTAGCAACGCCACAGGTTTCAGAGAACAGGCGTTTCTCCTGGCACAGTATCGAACACTTAGTGTCAGATAGGATTATTAGTTTAAAATGAACTAAGTTTCGCAATTTGGAGTTTCCTCTCTCACAAGGTCGACCACTTAGTTTCGTCGAACTCATACGGTTTCGAGTGGCATCGCCACAGATTTCAGAGAGCAGGCGCTTCTCCTGGAACAGTATCGAACACTTAGTTTCAGATAGAACAATTAGTTTAAAATGGAACTATGTTCCGCATCTGGTGAATCCTCTCTCACAAGGTCGACCACTTAGTTTCGTCGAACACATACGGTTTCGGGTGGCATCGCCACATATTTCAGAGAACAGGCGCATCTGCTGGCACAGTATCGAACACTTAGTTTCAGATAGAACAATCAGTTTAAAATGGAAATAAGTTTCGCATCTGGAGTTTGCTCTCTAACAAGGTCGACCATTTAGATTCGTCGAGCACATACGGTTTCGAGTATCATCGCCACAGATTTCAGAGAACAGGCGCTTCTCCTGGCACAGTATCGAACACTTATTTCAGACAGAACAATTAGTTTAAAATGGAACTATGTTTCGCATCTGGAGTATCCTCTCTCACAATGTCAACCACTTAGTTTCGTCGAACACACACGGTTTCGAGTGGCATCGCCACAGATTTCAGAGAACAGGCGCTTCTCCTGGCACAGTCTCGAACACTTAGTTACAGATAGAACACTTAGTTTAAAATGGAACTGTGTTTCGTATTTGGAGATTCCTCTCTCACAAGGTGGAACACTCAGTTTCGTCAAACACATACGGTTTCGAGTGGCATCGCCACAGATTTCGGAGAACAGGCGCTTCTCCTAGCACAGTATCGAACACTTAGTATCAGATAGAACAATTACTTTAAAATGGAACTAAGCTTCGCATTTCGAGATTCCTCTCTCACAAGGTGGACCACTTAGTTTCATCGAACATATACGGTTTCGAGTAGCATCGCCACTGATTTCAGAGATTAGGCGCTTCTCCTGGCACAGTATCGAACACTTAGTTTCAGATGGAGCATTTAGTTTAAAATTGAACTGTGTTTCGCATTTGGAGTTTCCTCTCTCACAAGGTGGACCACTCAGTTTCGTCAAACACATACGGTTTCGAGTGGCATCGCCACAGATTTCAGAGAACAGCCGCTTATCCTGGCACAGTGTCGAACACTAAATTTCAGATAGAATAATAAGATTAAAATGGAACAAAGTTTAGCATCTCGAGCTTCCTCTATCACAAGGTCAACCACTTAGTTTCGTCCAACACATACGGTTTCGAGTGGCATCGCCACACATTTCAGAGAACAGGCTCTTCTCCTGGCACAGTATCGAAAACTTAGTTTCAGGTAGAGCAATAAGATTAAAATGGAACTATGTTTCGCATTTGAAGTTTCCCCTCTCACAAGGTCGACCACTTAATTTCGTCGAACACATACGGTTTCGAGCGGCATCGCCACACAGTTCAGAGAACAGGCGCTTCTCCTGGCACAGTATCGAACACTTATTTCAGACAGAACAATTAGATTAAAATGGAACCATGTTTCGCATCTGGAGTATCCTCCCTCACAAGGTCGACCACTTAGTTTCGACGAACACATACGGTTTCGAGTGGCATCGCCACAGATTTCAGAGAGCAGGCGCTTCTCCTGGCACAGTATCGAACACTTATCTCAGACAGAACAATTAGTTTAAAATGGAATTAAGTTTCGCATCTGGAGTTTCCTCTCTCATAAGGTCGACCACTTAGTTTCGACGAACACATACGGTTTCGAGTGGCATCGCCACAGATTTCAGCGAACGGGCGCTTCTCCTGGCACAGTATCTAACACTTAGTTTCAGATAGAACAAATAGTTTAAAATGGAACTAAGTTTCGCATCTGGAGATTTCTCTCTCACTGGGTCGACTACTTAGTTTCGTCGAACACATACGGTTTCGAGTGGCATCGCCACAGATTTCAGAGAACAGGCGTATATCGTGGCACACTATCGAACACTTAGTTCCATGTAGAACAATTAATTTAAATTGGAACAAAGCTTCGCATCTGGAGTTTCCTCTCTCACAAGGTCGACCACTTAGTTTCGTCGAACACATACGGTTTCGAGTGGTATCGCCACAGATTTCGCAGAACAGGCGCTTCTCCTGGCACATTATCGAACACTTAGTTTCAGATAGAACAATTAGTTTAAAATGGAACTATGTTTCGCATCTGGAGTATCCTTTCCCACAAGGTCGACGACTTAATTTCGTCGAACACATACGGTTTCGAGTGGCATCGCCACAGATATCAGAGAACAGGCGCTTCTCCTGGCACAGTATCGAACACTTTCAGGTAGAACAATTAGTTTAAAATGGAACTAAGTTTCGCATCTGGAGTTTCCTCTCTCACAATGTCGGCCACTTAGTATCGTCGAACACATACGGTTTCGAGTGGTATCTCCACAGATTTCAGAGAACAGGCGCTTCTCCTGGCACAGTATCGAACACTTAGTTTCAGATGGAACATTTGGTTTAAAATGGAACTAAGTTTCGCATCTGGAGTTTCCTCGCTCACAAGGTCGACCACTTAGTTTCGTCGAACATATACCCTCTCGAGTAGCATCGCGACAGATTTCCGAGAACAGGCGCTTCTCCTGCCACAGTATCGAACACTTAGTTTCAGATAGAACAATTAGTTTAAAATGGCACTAAGTTTCGCGTCCGGAGTTTCCTGTCTCACACGGTCTACCACTTACTTTCGTCGAACACATTCGGCTTCGAGTAGCAAAGCCACAGATATCAGAGAACAGGCGCTTCTCCTGGCACAGTATCGAACACTTTCAGATAGAACAATTAGTTTAAAATGGAACTAAGTTTCGCATCTGGAGTTTCCTCTCTCACAATGTCGGCCACTTAGTATCGTCGAACACATACGGTTTCGAGTGGTATCTCCACAGATTTCAGAGAACAGGCGCTTCTCCTGGCACAGTATCGAACACTTAGTTTCAGATAGCACAATTAGTTTTAAATGGAAAAAAGTTTCGCATCCGGAGTTTCTTCTCTCAAAAGGTCGACCACTTAGTTTCGTCGAGCACATACGGTTTCGAGTGGCATCGCCACAGATTGCAGAGAACAGGCGCTTCTCCTGGCACAGTATCGAACACTTAGTTTCAGATAGAACAATTAGTTTAAAATGGAACTATGTTCCGCATCTGGTGAATCCTCTCTCACAAGGTCGACCACTTAGTTTCGTCGAACACATACGGTTTCGAGTGGCATCGCCACACATTTCAGAGAACAGGCGTTTCTCCTGGCACAGTATCGAACACTTAGTGTCAGATAGGATTATTAGTTTAAAATGAACTAAGTTTCGCAATTTGGAGTTTCCTCTCTCACAAGGTCGACCACTTAGTTTCGTCGAACTCATACGGTTTCGAGTGGCATCGCCACAGATTTCAGAGAGCAGGCGCTTCTCCTGGAACAGTATCGAACACTTAGTTTCAGATAGAACAATTAGTTTAAAATGGAACTATGTTCCGCATCTGGTGAATCCTCTCTCACAAGGTCGACCACTTAGTTTCGTCGAACACATACGGTTTCGGGTGGCATCGCCACATATTTCAGAGAACAGGCGCATCTGCTGGCACAGTATCGAACACTTAGTTTCAGATAGAACAATCAGTTTAAAATGGAAATAAGTTTCGCATCTGGAGTTTGCTCTCTAACAAGGTCGACCATTTAGATTCGTCGAGCACATACGGTTTCGAGTATCATCGCCACAGATTTCAGAGAACAGGCGCTTCTCCTGGCACAGTATCGAACACTTATTTCAGACAGAACAATTAGTTTAAAATGGAACTATGTTTCGCATCTGGAGTATCCTCTCTCACAATGTCAACCACTTAGTTTCGTCGAACACACACGGTTTCGAGTGGCATCGCCACAGATTTCAGAGCACAGGCGCTTCTCCTGGCACAGTCTCGAACACTTAGTTACAGATAGAACACTTAGTTTAAAATGGAACTGTGTTTCGTATTTGGAGATTCCTCTCTCACAAGGTGGAACACTCAGTTTCGTCAAACACATACGGTTTCGAGTAGGATCGCCACAGGTTTCAGAAAACAGGCGCTTCTCCTGGCACATTATCGAACACTTAGTTTCAGATAGAACAATTAGTTCAAAATGGAACTATGTTTCGCATTTGGAGTTTCCTCTCTCACAAGGTCGACCACTTAGTTTCGTCGAACACATTCGGTTTCGAGTAGCATCGCCACAGGTTTCAGATAACAGGCGCTTCTCCTGGCACATTATCGAACACTTAGTCTCAGATAGAACAATTAGTTCAAAATGGAACTAAGTTTCGCATCTGTAGTTTCCTCTCTCAGAAGGTCGACCACTTAGTTTCGTCGAGCACATACGGTTTCGAGTAGCATCGCCACACAGTTCAGAAAACAGGCGCTTCTCCTGGCACAGAATCGAACACTTAGTTTCAGATAGAACAATTAGTTCAAAATGGAACTATGTTTCGCATTTGGAGTTTCCTCTCTCACAAGGTCGACCACTTAGTTTCGTCGAACACATTCGGTTTCGAGTAGGATCGCCACAGGTTTCAGAAAACAGGCGCTTCTCCTGGCACATTATCGAACACTTAGTTTCAGATAGAACAATTAGTTCAAAATGGAACTATGTTTCGCATTTGGAGTTTCCTCTCTCACAAGGTCGACCACTTAGTTTCGTCGAACACATTCGGTTTCGAGTAGCATCGCCACAGGTTTCAGATAACAGGCGCTTCTCCTGGCACATTATCGAACACTTAGTCTCAGATAGAACAATTAGTTCAAAATGGAACTAAGTTTCGCATCTGTAGTTTCCTCTCTCAGAAGGTCGACCACTTAGTTTCGTCGAGCACATACTGTTTCGAGTAGCATCGCCACAGATTTCAGAGAATAGGCGCTTCTCCTGGCACATTATCGAACACTTAGTTTCACATAGAACAATTAGTTCAAAATGGAACTATGTTTCGCATCTGGAGTTTCCTCTCTCCCAAGTTCGACCACTTAGTTTCGTCGAACACATTCGGTTTCGAGTTGCATCGCCACAGGTTTCAGAGAACAGGCGCTTCTCCTGGCACATTATCGAACACTTAGTTTCAGATAGAACAATTAGTTCAAAATGGAACTAAGTTTCGCATCTGGAGTTTCCTCTCTCACAAGGTCGACCACTTAGTTTCGTCGAACACATACGGTTTCGAGCGGCATCGCCACACAGTTCAGAAAACAGGCGCTTCTCCTGGCACAGAATCGAACACTTAGTTTCAGATAGAACAATTAGTTCAAAATGGAACTATGTTTCGCATTTGGAGTTTCCTCTCTCACAAGGTCGACCACTTAGTTTCGTCGAACACATTCGGTTTCGAGTAGGATCGCCACAGGTTTCAGAAAACAGGCGCTTCTCCTGGCACATTATCGAACACTTAGTTTCAGATAGAACAATTAGTTCAAAATGGAACTAAGTTTCGCATCTGTAATTTCCTCTATCAGAAGGTCGACCACTTAGTTTCGTCGAGCACATACGGTTTCGAGTAGCATCGCGACAGATTTCAGAGAACAGGCGCTTCTCCTGGCACAGTATGGAACACTTAGTTTCAGATAGAACAATTAGTTTAAAATGGAAATATGTTTCGCATTTGGAGTATCCTCTCTCACAAGGTCGACCTCTTACTTTCGTCGAACACATTCGGTTTCGAGTAGCAACGCCACAGGTTTCAGAGAACAGGCGTTTCTCCTGGCACAGTATCGAACACTTAGTGTCAGATAGGATTATTAGTTTAAAATGAACTAAGTTTCGCAATTTGGAGTTTCCTCTCTCACAAGGTCGACCACTTAGTTTCGTCGAACTCATACGGTTTCGAGTGGCATCGCCACAGATTTCAGAGAGCAGGCGCTTCTCCTGGAACAGTATCGAACACTTAGTTTCAGATAGAACAATTAGTTTAAAATGGAACTATGTTCCGCATCTGGTGAATCCTCTCTCACAAGGTCGACCACTTAGTTTCGTCGAACACATACGGTTTCGGGTGGCATCGCCACATATTTCAGAGAACAGGCGCATCTGCTGGCACAGTATCGAACACTTAGTTTCAGATAGAACAATCAGATTAAAATGGAAATAAGTTTCGCATCTGGAGTTTGCTCTCTAACAAGGTCGACCATTTAGATTCGTCGAGCACATACGGTTTCGAGTATCATCGCCACAGATTTCAGAGAACAGGCGCTTCTCCTGGCACAGTATCGAACACTTATTTCAGACAGAACAATTAGTTTAAAATGGAACTATGTTTCGCATCTGGAGTATCCTCTCTCACAATGTCAACCACTTAGTTTCGTCGAACACACACGGTTTCGAGTGGCATCGCCACAGATTTCAGAGAACAGGCGCTTCTCCTGGCACAGTCTCGAACACTTAGTTACAGATAGAACACTTAGTTTAAAATGGAACTGTGTTTCGTATTTGGAGATTCCTCTCTCACAAGGTGGAACACTCAGTTTCGTCAAACACATACGGTTTCGAGTGGCATCGCCACAGATTTCGGAGAACAGGCGCTTCTCCTAGCACAGTATCGAACACTTAGTATCAGATAGAACAATTACTTTAAAATGGAACTAAGCTTCGCATTTCGAGATTCCTCTCTCACAAGGTGGACCACTTAGTTTCATCGAACATATACGGTTTCGAGTAGCATCGCCACTGATTTCAGAGATTAGGCGCTTCTCCTGGCACAGTATCGAACACTTAGTTTCAGATGGAGCATTTAGTTTAAAATTGAACTGTGTTTCGCATTTGGAGTTTCCTCTCTCACAAGGTGGACCACTCAGTTTCGTCAAACACATACGGTTTCGAGTGGCATCGCCACAGATTTCAGAGAACAGCCGCTTATCCTGGCACAGTGTCGAACACTAAATTTCAGATAGAATAATAAGATTAAAATGGAACAAAGTTTAGCATCTCGAGCTTCCTCTATCACAAGGTCAACCACTTAGTTTCGTCCAACACATACGGTTTCGAGTGGCATCGCCACACATTTCAGAGAACAGGCTCTTCTCCTGGCACAGTATCGAAAACTTAGTTTCAGGTAGAGCAATAAGATTAAAATGGAACTATGTTTCGCATTTGAAGTTTCCCCTCTCACAAGGTCGACCACTTAGTTTCGACGAACACATACGGTTTCGAGTGGCATCGCCACAGATTTCAGAGAGCAGGCGCTTCTCCTGGCACAGTATCGAACACTTATCTCAGACAGAACAATTAGTTTAAAATGGAATTAAGTTTCGCATCTGGAGTTTCCTCTCTCATAAGGTCGACCACTTAGTTTCGACGAACACATACGGTTTCGAGTGGCATCGCCACAGATTTCAGCGAACGGGCGCTTCTCCTGGCACAGTATCTAACACTTAGTTTCAGATAGAACAAATAGTTTAAAATGGAACTAAGTTTCGCATCTGGAGATTTCTCTCTCACTGGGTCGACTACTTAGTTTCGTCGAACACATACGGTTTCGAGTGGCATCGCCACAGATTTCAGAGAACAGGCGTATATCGTGGCACACTATCGAACACTTAGTTCCATGTAGAACAATTAATTTAAATTGGAACAAAGCTTCGCATCTGGAGTTTCCTCTCTCACAAGGTCGACCACTTAGTTTCGTCGAACACATACGGTTTCGAGTGGTATCGCCACAGATTTCGCAGAACAGGCGCTTCTCCTGGCACATTATCGAACACTTAGTTTCAGATAGAACAATTAGTTTAAAATGGAACTATGTTTCGCATCTGGAGTATCCTTTCCCACAAGGTCGACGACTTAATTTCGTCGAACACATACGGTTTCGAGTGGCATCGCCACAGATATCAGAGAACAGGCGCTTCTCCTGGCACAGTATCGAACACTTTCAGGTAGAACAATTAGTTTAAAATGGAACTAAGTTTCGCATCTGGAGTTTCCTCTCTCACAATGTCGGCCACTTAGTATCGTCGAACACATACGGTTTCGAGTGGTATCTCCACAGATTTCAGAGAACAGGCGCTTCTCCTGGCACAGTATCGAACACTTAGTTTCAGATGGAACATTTGGTTTAAAATGGAACTAAGTTTCGCATCTGGAGTTTCCTCGCTCACAAGGTCGACCACTTAGTTTCGTCGAACATATACCCTCTCGAGTAGCATCGCGACAGATTTCCGAGAACAGGCGCTTCTCCTGCCACAGTATCGAACACTTAGTTTCAGATAGAACAATTAGTTTAAAATGGCACTAAGTTTCGCGTCCGGAGTTTCCTGTCTCACACGGTCTACCACTTACTTTCGTCGAACACATTCGGCTTCGAGTAGCAAAGCCACAGATATCAGAGAACAGGCGCTTCTCCTGGCACAGTATCGAACACTTTCAGATAGAACAATTAGTTTAAAATGGAACTAAGTTTCGCATCTGGAGTTTCCTCTCTCACAATGTCGGCCACTTAGTATCGTCGAACACATACGGTTTCGAGTGGTATCTCCACAGATTTCAGAGAACAGGCGCTTCTCCTGGCACAGTATCGAACACTTAGTTTCAGATAGCACAATTAGTTTTAAATGGAAAAAAGTTTCGCATCCGGAGTTTCTTCTCTCAAAAGGTCGACCACTTAGTTTCGTCGAGCACATACGGTTTCGAGTGGCATCGCCACAGATTGCAGAGAACAGGCGCTTCTCCTGGCACAGTATCGAACACTTAGTTTCAGATAGAACAATTAGTTTAAAATGGAACTATGTTCCGCATCTGGTGAATCCTCTCTCACAAGGTCGACCACTTAGTTTCGTCGAACACATACGGTTTCGAGTGGCATCGCCACACATTTCAGAGAACAGGCGTTTCTCCTGGCACAGTATCGAACACTTAGTGTCAGATAGGATTATTAGTTTAAAATGAACTAAGTTTCGCAATTTGGAGTTTCCTCTCTCACAAGGTCGACCACTTAGTTTCGTCGAACTCATACGGTTTCGAGTGGCATCGCCACAGATTTCAGAGAGCAGGCGCTTCTCCTGGAACAGTATCGAACACTTAGTTTCAGATAGAACAATTAGTTTAAAATGGAACTATGTTCCGCATCTTGTGAATCCTCTCTCACAAGGTCGACCACTTAGTTTCGTCGAACACATACGGTTTCGGGTGGCATCGCCACATATTTCAGAGAACAGGCGCATCTGCTGGCACAGTATCGAACACTTAGTTTCAGATAGAACAATCAGTTTAAAATGGAAATAAGTTTCGCATCTGGAGTTTGCTCTCTAACAAGGTCGACCATTTAGATTCGTCGAGCACATACGGTTTCGAGTATCATCGCCACAGATTTCAGAGAACAGGCGCTTCTCCTGGCACAGTATCGAACACTTATTTCAGACAGAACAATTAGTTTAAAATGGAACTATGTTTCGCATCTGGAGTATCCTCTCTCACAATGTCAACCACTTAGTTTCGTCGAACACACACGGTTTCGAGTGGCATCGCCACAGATTTCAGAGAACAGGCGCTTCTCCTGGCACAGTCTCGAACACTTAGTTACAGATAGAACACTTAGTTTAAAATGGAACTGTGTTTCGTATTTGGAGATTCCTCTCTCACAAGGTGGAACACTCAGTTTCGTCAAACACATACGGTTTCGAGTGGCATCGCCACAGATTTCGGAGAACAGGCGCTTCTCCTAGCACAGTATCGAACACTTAGTATCAGATAGAACAATTACTTTAAAATGGAACTAAGCTTCGCATTTCGAGATTCCTCTCTCACAAGGTGGACCACTTAGTTTCGTCGAACATATACGGTTTCGAGTAGCATCGCCACTGATTTCAGAGATCAGGCGCTTCTCCTGGCACAGTATCGAACACTTAGTTTCAGATGGAGCATTTAGTTTAAAATTGAACTGTGTTTCGCATTTGGAGTTTCCTCTCTCACAAGGTGGACCACTCAGTTTCGTCAAACACATACGGTTTCGAGTGGCATCGCCACAGATTTCAGAGAACAGCCGCTTATCCTGGCACAGTGTCGAACACTAAATTTCAGATAGAATAATAAGATTAAAATGGAACAAAGTTTAGCATCTCGAGCTTCCTCTATCACAAGGTCAACCACTTAGTTTCGTCCAACACATACGGTTTCGAGTGGCATCGCCACACATTTCAGAGAACAGGCTCTTCTCCTGGCACAGTATCGAAAACTTAGTTTCAGGTAGAGCAATAAGATTAAAATGGAACTATGTTTCGCATTTGAAGTTTCCCCTCTCACAAGATCGACCACTTAATTTCGTCGAACACATACGGTTTCGAGCGGCATCGCCACACAGTTCAGAGAACAGGCGCTTCTCCTGGCACAGTATCGAACACTTATTTCAGACAGAACAATTAGATTAAAATGGAACCATGTTTCGCATCTGGAGTATCCTCCCTCACAAGGTCGACCACTTAGTTTCGACGAACACATACGGTTTCGAGTGGCATCGCCACAGATTTCAGAGAGCAGGCGCTTCTCCTGGCACAGTATCGAACACTTATCTCAGACAGAACAATTACTTTAAAATGGAATTAAGTTTCGCATCTGGAGTTTCCTCTCTCATAAGGTCGACCACTTAGTTTCGACGAACACATACGGTTTCGAGTGGCATCGCCACAGATTTCAGCGAACGGGCGCTTCTCCTGGCACAGTATCTAACACTTAGTTTCAGATAGAACAAATAGTTTAAAATGGAACTAAGTTTCGCATCTGGAGATTTCTCTCTCACTGGGTCGACTACTTAGTTTCGTCGAACACATACGGTTTCGAGTGGCATCGCCACAGATTTCAGAGAACAGGCGTATATCGTGGCACACTATCGAACACTTAGTTCCATGTAGAACAATTAATTTAAATTGGAACAAAGCTTCGCATCTGGAGTTTCCTCTCTCACAAGGTCGACCACTTAGTTTCGTCGAACACATACGGTTTCGAGTGGTATCGCCACAGATTTCGCAGAACAGGCGCTTCTCCTGGCACATTATCGAACACTTAGTTTCAGATAGAACAATTAGTTTAAAATGGAACTATGTTTCGCATCTGGAGTATCCTCTCTCACAAGTTCAACCACTTAGTTTCGTCGAACACATACGGTTTCGGGCGGCATCGCCACACAGTTCAGAGAACAGGCGCTTCTCCTGGCACAGTATCGTAAACTTAGTTTCAGCTAGAACAATTAGTTTAAAATGGAACAATGTTTCGCATCTGGAGTTTCCTTTCCCACAAGGTCGACGACTTAATTTCGTCGAACACATACGGTTTCGAGTGGCATCGCCACAGATATCAGAGAACAGGCGCTTCTCCTGGCACAGTATCGAACACTTTCAGGTAGAACAATTAGTTTAAAATGGAACTAAGTTTCGCATCTGGAGTTTCCTCTCTCACAATGTCGGCCACTTAGTATCGTCGAACACATACGGTTTCGAGTGGTATCTCCACAGATTTCAGAGAACAGGCGCTTCTCCTGGCACAGTATCGAACACTTAGTTTCAGATGGAACATTTGGTTTAAAATGGAACTAAGTTTCGCATCTGGAGTTTCCTCGCTCACAAGGTCGACCACTTAGTTTCGTCGAACATATACCCTCTCGAGTAGCATCGCGACAGATTTCCGAGAACAGGCGCTTCTCCTGCCACAGTATCGAACACTTAGTTTCAGATAGAACAATTAGTTTAAAATGGCACTAAGTTTCGCGTCCGGAGTTTCCTGTCTCACACGGTCTACCACTTACTTTCGTCGAACACATTCGGCTTCGAGTAGCAAAGCCACAGATATCAGAGAACAGGCGCTTCTCCTGGCACAGTATCGAACACTTTCAGATAGAACAATTAGTTTAAAATGGAACTAAGTTTCGCATCTGGAGTTTCCTCTCTCACAATGTCGGCCACTTAGTATCGTCGAACACATACGGTTTCGAGTGGTATCTCCACAGATTTCAGAGAACAGGCGCTTCTCCTGGCACAGTATCGAACACTTAGTTTCAGATAGCACAATTAGTTTTAAATGGAAAAAAGTTTCGCATCCGGAGTTTCTTCTCTCAAAAGGTCGACCACTTAGTTTCGTCGAGCACATACGGTTTCGAGTGGCATCGCCACAGATTGCAGAGAACAGGCGCTTCTCCTGGCACAGTATCGAACACTTAGTTTCAGATGGAACATTTGGTTTAAAATGGAACTAAGTTTCGCACCTGGAGTTTCCTCTCGCACAAGGTGGACCACTTAGTTTCGTCGAACACATACGGTTTCGAGTAGCATCGCCACAGATTTCAGAGAACAGGCGCTTCTCCTGACACAGTATCGTACACTTAGTATCAGATAGAACAATTAGTTTAAAATGGTACTAACTTTCGCATCTGTAGTTTCCTTTCGCACAAGGTGGACCACTTAGTTTCGTCGAACACATACGGTTTCGAGTGGCAACGCCACAGATTACAGAGAACAGGCTCTTCTCCTGGCACAGTATCGAACACTTAATTTCAGATGGAACAATTAGTTTAAAATGGAACTAAGTTTCGCATCTGAAGTTTCCTCTCTCACAAGGTCGACCACTGAGTTTCGTCGAACACATTCGGTTTCGAGTAGAAACGCCACAGGTTTCAGAGAGCAGGCGCTTCTACTGGCAGATTATCGAACACTTAGTTACAGATAGAACACTTAGTATAAAATGGAACTATGTTTCGCATCTGGAGTTTCCTCTCTCAGCAGGTCGACCACATAGTTTCGTCGAACACATACGGTTTCGAGTGGCATCGCCACAGATATCAGAGAACAGGCGCTTCTCCTGGCACAGTATGGAACACTTAGTTTCAGATAGAACAATTAGTTTAAAATGGAACTCTGTTTCGCATCTGGAGTTTCCTCTCTCACAAGGTCGACCACTTACTTTCGTCGAACATATTCGGCTTCGAGTAGCAACGCCACAGGTTTCAGAGAACAGGCGCTTCTACTGGCGGAGTATCGTATACTTAGTATCAGTTAGAACAATTAGTTTAAAATGGAACTATGTTTCGCATCTGGAGTTTCCTCGCTCACAAGGTCGACCACTTAGTTTCGTCGAACATATACCCTCTCGAGTAGCATCGCGACAGATTTCCGAGAACAGGCGCTTCTCCTGCCACAGTATTGAACACTTAGTTTCAGATAGAACAATTAGTTTAAAATGGCACTAAGTTTCGCGTCCTGAGTTTCCTGTCTCACACGGTCTACCACTTACTTTCGTCGAACACATTCGGCTTCGAGTAGCAAAGCCACAGGTTTCAGAGAACAGGCGCTTCTCCTGGCACAGTATCGAACACTTAGTTTCAGATAGAACAATCAGTTTAAAATTGAACTCAGTTCCGCATCTGGAGTTTCCTCTCTCACCATGTCGACCACTTAGTATCGGCGAACACATACGGTTTCGAGTAGCATAGCCACTGATTTCAGAGAACAGGCGCTTCTACTGGCAGATTATCGAATACTTAGTTTCAGATAGAACAATTACTTTAAAATGCAACTAAGCTTCGCATCTGGAGTTTCCTCTCTCACAAGGTCAAAGATTTAGTTTCGTCAAACACATACGGTTTCGAGTGACATCGCCACAGATTCCAGAGAACAGGCGCTTCTCCTGGCACAGTATCGAACACTTAGTTTCAGATAGAACAATTAGTTCAAAACGGAACTAAGTTTCGCATCTGGAGTTTCCTCTCTCACAAGGTCGACCACTTAGTTTCGACGAACACATACGGTTTCGAGTGGCATCGCCACAGATTTCAGAGAACAGGCGCTTCGCCTGGCACAGTATCGAACACTTATTTCAGACAGAACAATTAGTTGAAAATGGAACTATGTTTCGCATCTTTAGTATCCTCTCTCACAAGATCAACCACTTAGTTTCGTCGAACAATTACGGTTTCGAGTGGCATCGCCAAACATTTCAGAGAACAGGCGCTTCTCCTGGCACAGTATCGAACACTTAGTTTCAGATGGAACATTTGGTTTAAAATGGAACTAAGTTTCGCACCTGGAGTTTCCTCTCGCACAAGGTGGACCACTTAGTTTCGTCGAACACATACGGTTTCGAGTAGCATCGCCACAGATTTCAGAGAACAGGCGCTTCTCCTGGCACAGTATCGAACACTTAGTATCAGATAGAACAATTAGTTTAAAATGGTACTAACTTTCGCATCTGTAGTTTCCTTTCGCACAAGGTGGACCACTTAGTTTCGTCGAACACATTAGGTTTCGAGTGGTATGGCCAGAGATTTCAGAGAACAGGCGCTTCTCCTGGCACCGTATCGAACACTTAGTTTCAGATAGAACAATTAGTTTAAAATGGAACTATGTTTCGCATCTGGAGTTTCCTCTCTCACAAGGTCGACCACTTAGTTTTGTCGAACACATACGGTTTCGAGTAGCATCGCTACAGATTTCAGAGAACAGGCGCTTCCCGTGGCACAGTATCGAACACTTAAGTTCAGATAGAACAATTTGTTTAAAATGGATCTATGTTTCGCATCTGGAGTTTCCTCTCCCACAAGGTCGACCACTTAGTTTCCTCGAACACATACGGTTTCGAGTAGCATCGCCACAGATTTCAGAGAACAGGCGCTTCCCCTGGCACAGTATCGAACACTTAAGTTCAGATAGAACAATTAGTTCAAAATGGAACTAAGTTTCGCATCTGGAGTATCCTCTCTCACAAGATCAACAACTTATTTTCGTCGAACAATTACGGTTTCGAGTGGCATCGCCACACATTTCAGAGAACAGGCGCTCCTCCTGGCACAGTATCGAGCAGTTAGTTTCAGATAGAACAATTAGTTTAAAATGGAACTATGTTTCGCATCTGGAGTTTCCTCTCTCACAAGGTCGACCAGTTAGTTTCGTCGAACACATACGGTTTCGAGTAGCATCGCCACAGATTTCAGAGAACAGGCGCTTCTCCTGGCACAGTATCGAGCACTTAGTTTCAGATAGAACAATTAGTTTAAAATGGAACTATGTTTCGCATCTGGAGTTTCCTCTCTCACAAGGTCGACCAGTTAGTTTCGTCGAACACATACGGTTTCGATTAGCATCGCCACAGATTTCAGAGAACAGGCGCTTCTCCTGGCACAGTATCGAACACTTAGTTTCAGATAGAACGATTACTTTAAAATGGAAATAAGCTTCGCATCTGGAGTTTCCTCTCTCACAAGGTGGACCACTTAGTTTCGTCGAACACATACGGTTTCGAGTGGTATGGCCAGAGATTTCAGAGAACAGGCGCTTCTCCTGGCACAGTATCGAACACTTAGTTTCAGATAGAACAATTAGTTTAAAATGGAACTAAGTTTCGCATCTGGAGTTTCCTCTCTCACAAGGTCGACCACTTAGTTTTGTCGAACACATACGGTTTCGAGTAGCATCGCCACAGATTTCAGAGAACACGCGCTTCTCCTGGCACAGTATCGAGCATTTAGTTTCAGATCGAACAATTTGTTTAAAATGGATCTATGTTTCGCATCTGGAGTTTCCTCTCCCACAAGGTCGACCACTTAGTTTCCTCGAACACATACGGTTTCGAGTAGCATCGCCACAGATTTCAGAGAACAGGCGCTTCTCCTGGCACAGTATCGAACACTTAGTTTCAGATAGAACAATTAGTTTAAAATGGAACTAATTTCGCATCTGGAGTTTCCTCTCTCACAAGGTCGACCAGTTAGTTTCGTCGAACACATACGGTTTCGAGTAGCATCGCCACAGATTTCAGAGAACAGGCGCTTCTCCTGGCACAGTATCGAACACTTAGTTTCAGATAGAACAATTAGTTTAAAATGGTACTATGTTTCGCATCTGGAGTTTCCTCTCTCACAAGGTGGACCACTTAGTTTCGTCGAACACATACGGTTTCGAGTGGTATGGCCAGAGATTTCAGAGAACAGGCGCTTCTCCTGGCACCGTATCGAACACTTAGTTTCAGATAGAACAATTAGTTTAAAATGGAACTAGGTTTCGCATCTGGAGTTTCCTCTCTCACAAGGTCGACCAGTTAGTTTCGTCGAACACATACGGTTTCGAGTAGCTTCGCCACAGATTTCAGAGAACAGGCGCTTCTCCTGGCACATTATCGAACACTTAGTTTCAGATAGAACAATTAGTTTAAAATGGAACTAATTTCGCATCTGGAGTTTCCTCTCTCACAAGGTCGACCAGTTAGTTTCGTCGAACACATACGGTTTCGAGTAGCATTGCCACAGATTTCAGAGAACAGGCGCTTCTCCTGGCACAGTATCGAACACTTAATATCATATGGAACAATTAGTTTAACCCCTTGCACTATTTTGACGAGTCCGACTCGTGATGAAAATTTTAGGTCAAACATGGATGTCACGAGTCGGGCTCGTTGTTCAGTTCCAGACCAAACATGAATATCACGAGCTTGACTCGTACTCGACATTTCAGGTCGAACATGAATATCACGAGTCGGACTTGTGGTCTTAGTTTTGGCCCAAGTTTGAACATCTCGAATGGGATTTGTAATTAATTATATTATTATAATTAATCAGAATTTGTTTTCATCTTATGTAATAATTAAAGTATTTTTTAAAAGTTTTTGATTCAAATTCAGTTGAATTTCACAAGAGTTCCATCGCGTGAAGTAAATACGGGCACGACTACCTTGCGCTCGGTCAGCCGCGTTTGGCCTGACTTTTCCCGAGGTTCCGAATAGTGCAAGGGGTTAATAAATTATAAAAATATATTTATACACCTCATTCCTACAGGAACTCCTTATATTCTAATACCTTTTATAGTAATTGTTGGAATCTTTATTGGTGGATTAGGTAGTAATAAGTAATAACAGTATTGAAAAGATAAGAGTGCGGACAGAACAAACTTCACATGGCACACCAAAGAGACGAAACCAGAACGACCGCACCCAGAAAGAAAAGACACACGCTTATAAAACAGAAGCGCCATCAGCTCATGGTGCCGGGCGATACGCAGCGATGATTATATTCTTAACAGTAATTATTGAACCAATTAGAAATATTATTCGATCAAGAACATTAGGTATTCGATTGTCAGCTAATATAATTGCAGGTCATTTATTCTTAAATTTAATTCAACAAATTTTAATATTCTTATTTTTCCTCTAACATTTTCAACTCAAACTTTATTAATAATTCTAGAAATTTCAGTAGCTATAATTCAAGCTTATGTATACTCAATTCTTAGAACTTTATATTCTAATGAAGTTTCTTAAATGTCAATACATAATCATCCATTTCATTTAGTTACTGCAAGACCATGACCACTATTAACATCATTTTCAATTTTCAATTTATTAACAAGAATAATTCAATGAATACATAATAATAATTACTTAAATTTAATTATTAATTTTATAATTATTATTTTATGTATATCTCAATGATGACGAGATGTAATCCGAGAAAGACTTTATCAAGGAATACACACTTATCTTGTTTATAATAATCTACGATTTGGAATAATTCTATTTATTATTTCTGAATTATTTTTTTTTATTTCCTTTTTTTGAGCATTTTTTCATATATCCCTTAATCCTAGAATAGAAATTGGTATAATTTGACCTCCCAAAGGAATTAAAATATTTAATCCGTATAATATTCCTCTACTAAATACAATTGTATTAGTATCTTCAGGATTATCTATTACTTGATGTCATCATTCAATTATTAATAATATATTTAAAGGAAGAAAATTAAGATTAATAATAACCATTTTACTGGGAATATATTTCTCTTTCCTTCAATTATTTGAATATAAAAATGCATCATTTTCTATTAATGACAATGTTTTCGGATCAACATTTTATGTAATAACTGGATTTCATGGTATTCATGTAATTATTGGAACAACATTTTTAATTATTTGTTTCTATCGATTAATAAATAAACATTTTTCATCTAATCATCACTTTGGATTTGAAGCTGCTGCTTGATACTGACATTTTGTTGATGTAGTATGACTATTTTTATATATTTGCATCTATTGATGACCATTCATATTATTTTTATATAGTATAAAAATTACATTTAATTTCCAATTAAAAAATTTAATTAATTTAATATAAAAAATTTACTTAATTATTTTAATGTCAATAACTATTATAATTGTTGGAGTTTTTACCTCAGGAGATCAGGTGAAGCAATATGTACCAATGTACCGAACACAATACATAAGGATGGTTTATTTAGCTTAGGATATTACATTAGGATATAACATATCTGTAGTTAAACGCGGAGCACCATAAGACCCAACACGAGAGCGGAAGAGCGGGCGAGCGCATGCGCGGCGGTAGGGCACGAGACAGCCGACAAGCGTTCCCCTCTGGTACGCGGGCGCCTCGAATATCTTAACACTCCCCCTTTCGAAGTGCACGCCAAAATAATCATTTGGTATATAGCAACTTACTGGCCTATTTCTAATAAAATGAATATAGTGAATATATAAGCTTTATACTGCGATTACGCTCTAGCAACTTAAATTTAACATATTAACGCATCTTTCTAATTTGGTCTTTGGTAAGGACTTAGTTAATACATCAGCGATCATCTCATTTGTAGGAACATATTGCACGCTTATTTCACCCATTTCTTGCATTTCCCTAGTATAATGATAGCGTATATCTATGTGCTTGCTTTTACGATGAAGCGTGTTATTTTTACTTAACTGGATCGCGCTTTGGTTGTCGCAAAATATATCTAATTTTCCGCATACCAAGTTGTGAAGACTCATGTGCGCTAATAGTTTCTTCAAATAGATTGCTTCCTTAGTCGCCTCCGACATCGCCATATACTCTGCTTCCATAGTAGATAGTGCGACCGATCTCTGTTTTTGAGATTGCCAGCTGATAGGACCATTCGCTAGTATGGATACGTAGCCTGATCGTGACCTTCTTCCGTCTCTATCAGCTCCCCAATCTGAGTCAACATATATTGTCACTGGCATACCTGCAACAGAATACTTAATTCCGTAATTAATTGTGCCCATTAAGTAGCGTAAAACATGTTTCGCTGCCTTCCAGTGATAACTTGTTGCCTTCCCATTGAATTGGCTGAGAGAATTCGCAGCAAACGCTATGTCTGGCCTCGTAGCGTTTGATATATATATACAAGGGCTCCTATGAGTTCCCTGTATGGTGTCTCCGTTAATTCTTGCTCGTTCATAGTTTCCTGATCGAATGCCTCGCTCGGCACCAATCGTGTATTTGCTGGCTTACAGTCCTCCATCCCATACCTCTCCAGGGTTTCTTCTATATACTTTCGATGATTCAATCTGATATTTCCTGTGTTGCCATCTCTGTCGACATGTATGCCAAGGATGTTTGTAACATTGCCTAGGTCGTTGATTTTAAATTTCTTCCGTATTAGTTTCTTGACTTTTTCCAGCTCTTCTAAGTCCTTTGCTGCTACTAGCATATCGTAAACTAACTAACACTATGAGACTTGTATTATTGGCTTTGCTCACATATACACAGGGATTGATTAGCGATTTCTCTAGACCGATGGTCGTTAAATAGTTATCCAATGTATGATACCAGTTTCTTCCCGCTTGCTTTAATCCGTATAGTGGTTTGTTCAATATGCACACCTTGTTTTCTTTTCCGGGTTTTTCAAACATTTCTGGTTGGTGCATGTAAATGGTATCTGTCAGATCCCCCTGTACGTACGCTGAAGCCACATCGATGTGGTGAACGTGCCTCTTATTTTCGACCGCTCCTGCTAATAAAGTACGTACCATCTCATATCGAGCGACAGGTGCATAGACTTCGTCGAAGTCGATACCCTTTTTCTGTTCATTTCCACGAGCTACAAGCCTCGCTTTGAATTTATTAATCGTGCCATCTTGATTCTCTTTTATTTTGAAAACCCACCTATTGGTGAGTACTTTGGAGCTTTTTGGCCTGTCTACTAGCTCCCACGTTCTGTTTTGCATGAGGGAGTCATACTCCGTTTCCATGGCGGTTAGTCATTGCTGACTTTGGCTGCTCTTCATGGCCTGGGCAACTGTTCTTGGTTCTTCATACTGTAGTTGGCTGACATTTGCTGTATGGAATAACTTTTTGGGTCTTCCCCTTTTTCCGGTTCGTATCAACTTTGGACGGCCTCTCTTTCTTCTCCCGATCGGTGTTTCATTCTCTTTCATGCCATCGTCTAGTTCCGTTTCATCTTCTGAGGTACGCTCTTGCGAGATATCTTCTTCACGGTATCCGTCCGCTTCTTCCTCTTCGTCAGCTGTCGCGGCATTAGGTTCACTTTCAGTAGAGGCTACGGGTATATCTTCGTCTTCTGCCGTATGGTTTTCTTTATCTTCGTGGAATTGTTTAGTCGGTACTACGAACATATTTTCGTCTTCTACTGCATGGTTTTCTATATCTTCGTGGAATCGTACGTCTCTTCTCAGTACAACTTGTCTTGTTCCACGGTCCCACAACCTATACGCTTTAGATACTTGAGAATATCCGACTAATACGTATTTCTTGCCTTTTGGCATAAATTTGTTAATTCCAGTCCCCTTTTCTAACGCGATTACTTTGCTTCCAAAGATTCTTAGGAATCCAATGTATGGTCTGCTGCCAGTCCATTCTTCATATGGCGTCGAATTTTCCAATTTTCCGGTTGGGCACCTGTTTCTTATGTAACCAGCTGTGCTTACGGCCTCTGCCTATAGGCTCATGGGTAGCCCTGACTGAGTTAACATTGTGCGCGCCATTTCCACTGTCGTTCTATTAGCTCGCTCGGCGATCCCGTTCTGCTGAGGGGTGTACGGGGTTGATAGCTGTCTCGTTATACCTTCCCTTTCCAAATAATCTGTGAATTCCCTTGAAAGGTACTCCCTCGCATTGTCGCTTCGTATTTTCTTTATCGACTTGCCGCTTTGTTTTTCAACACGGGCTTTATATGTTTTAAACGCGTTGAAGATTTCCGATTTTTCTTTCAAAATTGCTATTTCCGTGTACCTCGTTTTGTCGTCGATGAATGTGGCAAAATATCTTGCCCCCCCCCCCAAGGATGGTGTTCGCATCGGGCCACATATGTCCGTGTGTATTAGTGCTCATGAATCTTTCTCTACGATTTTTGAGTTTGTGAATGGTAGTTGATGTATTTTACTGAGATCACACACCTCACATCTTGATACATTCTGTGTGGCATGTTGAAGCACCTGCATTCCATTTACCATGTTTTTATTATACATTTTTCTTACGTCGTTTAAGTTTAGATGGCCTAATCTCTGATGCCATCTCATCAGTCTGTCATACTGACTTCTGGTAAACGTGCTTTGCTGTTCACCCAGGGGCTTGACAATATATAAGTCATTCCTTTTTGGTGCTGTTAGTACAACAGTACCATTTCGACGCTTTATGACAGCTGAGTCTTGGTTAAAGGTTACACTATATCCCTTTTTGGTAATGCTAGGAACTGACATTAGATTGGCCCGAAATTCTGGTACCCACATTACATCTTGTAATTTAATATTACTAGCCTGTTTGTTCCTTGAACTTAGGTTCATCTTAACTTCTCCTTTCCCTTGAGAAAGAGTGCTACTGTCTGTGGCAGTGCATATCTTTTCCTTGTGTTCTTTGTTGAGGGTCTCGAACATTCTTCTATCCTTGCACATATGTGCAGTTGCTCCACTGTCCAAATACCAGTCATTCGACGTATTAAGACTAGTATTGAATGCACTTGTTAGCATTGCCTCTTCTGTGTTGTTTCTTGGTGTGGCATTCCTCTGTTTATTCTTGCAAAATCTGGCTATATGTCCAGCTTTACCGCATATGTAGCATTTCTCGTTGTATCTTCTATTGTAGATTTTCTCTGGCTTCTGCTTCTGAAAGAGTTCCTGCTTTTGTCTTTTATCTTGAAATGTCCTTTTATTTGACAATAAAGCTATCTCTTTGTCCATATCTTTTGATAGTTCGTTGTCCGTTTTTCGAATTTCCTCTTCCAGTAATTTTACCTTGAGTTCGTCTAGGGTAGGCATCGTCTCCCTTGATTCAATAGCTATGCAAAACGTTTCATACTGAGTGGGCAATGACGTCAACAGCATAATCGGTATCACTGTTTCAGGTAGTTTGATACCAGCTTCTGTGAGTTGTTCTACCTTGTGAACAAATTCATCTACATATTGTGCTATGCTTTGATTTCTTTCCTTTTTCATTCTGTATAATTGCTTGAACAAAATACACTGTCGCATGGGTCCTTTTGACTCATAGACGTTCTTTAATGCTTCCCATGCTTCTAATGAAGTCTCGGCCCGCTTAACATGATTATACTGTGTCTTATGCAAACTTAATATTATTAGGTCAAGAGCTTTTTCATCTCGAAGTGTCCACTGAGCAACGTTTTCTTCCGTTTTGATGATTGTGCCATTTACATAACCCCAGAGCTCGTTAAAGCGTAATATGCTTTTCATTTGAATTTTCCATGACTCGTAATTACCGTCTCCTAATTTCTCAATTTGTTGTGCACTTGCAACACCCATGATTCTTGACTCCTCTTTTGATTCGACACGTGGCACGGCGTTACACCTAACCTCACTTTATCTTTAATTGCTTTAGTTTCAATTATTTCGCTCCTGGGCCCATAACCTGTTGGAGTTTTTACCTCAGGAGATCAGGTGAAGCAATATGTACCAATGTACCGAACACAATACATAAGGATGGTTTATTTAGCTTAGGATATTACATTAGAATATAACATATCTGTAGTTAAAGGCGGAGCACCATAAGACCCAACACGAGAGCGGAAGAGCGGGCGAGCGCAAGCGCGGCGGTAGGGCACGAGACAGCCGACAAGCGTGCCCCTCTGGTACGCGGGCGCCTCGAATATCTTAACAAAAATTATTATAATTTCACTAATAATAATTTTTATAATATTAATTATTTTAAAAATAAATATAATTGAATTTAAAAAAAACAAATAATTTAACTTATCAATATTCTAACATAACATATTATTTATTAAGAATTTTTTATTTATTCTTTCCAATAATTACTATTATTAAAATCTGTAAACAAAAATATAAATTTATTCGTCGAACAAAATAATAATGTTTAAATATTCTAAATCTAATAATGACCCAATAATTAATGTATTTAAAAATACATTTATTGTTTTACCTACTCCTATAAATATTTCTAGATGATGAAATTTTGGTTCAATTCTTGCCTTAATTCTAATTATTCAAATTATCTCAGGAATCCTTTTGTCAATACATTATATCCCTCAAACATCAATAGCATTTGATAGAATCATTCATATTATTCAAAATATTGAAGGAGGATGATATATCCGAACAGCCCATATAAATGGAGCATCTTTATTTTTCATTTGTATATATTTACATATTTGACGAGGATTATATTATCATTCTTATAACTTTAACCATGTTTGATTATTAGGTGTAATAATTTTAATATTATCTATAACAACTGCATTTATAGGATATGTTTTACCCTGAGGACAAATGTCATATTGAGGAGCAACAGTTATCACAAATCTATTAACAGCTATCCCATCCTTTGGAAAATTTATAATTCACTGAATTTGAGGAGATTATTCAATTAGAACACCAACCCTTGGACGATTTTTTTCTATACATTATTTATTTCCTATTATTGTTACATCTATAGTAATTATTCATTTAACATACCTCCATATATATGGATCTAATAATCCTAACGGAATTTCTAGAAATCCAGGAAAAATTAGATTTCATCCTTACTTCACTTGAATAGATTTAGTAGGATTTAGATGAATTTTAATAATTTTTTTTATTATTGTATTATATAATCCATATATTTTCTGTGACCCTGATAATTTCACCCCAGCTTCCCAAATAAATACCCCTAAACATATTCAACCTGAATGATATTTTCTAATTGCCTATACAATTTTACGTTCAATTCCTAATAAATTAGGGGGAGTAATTGGATTAATATTTTCAATTCTAATTTTAATAATTCTACCTTTTAACGGATTAACAAAATTTAAAACTACTAAATTTTATCCAATTAATCAATTTTATTTTTGAATATTTATATCAACATGTATTATTTTAACATGAACAGGTGCTAAACCAATTGAGTATCCTTACATATTTATTGCTCAAATTAGTGCAATTATTTATTTTTCATTTTTTATTATTTCTCCTATAATTAATAAATTATGAGATAAAATTATTTTTATAAAAAATTAATTCTATAAGTTAATGAACTTGAAACAAGTATATATTTTCAAAATATATGATAGAAATTTAAATTTTCTATTAACATAATATAAATAATAATTATGTAAAAAATTACATAATTTAAAAAAAAACAAAAAACAAAATATATGGTAAAATAAATTTTCAACATATATATATTAAATCATCATACCGTAAACGAGGTACAATTGCTCGAATAAAAATAATAATAAAAATTATAAATAAATAAAATAATAAAAATTTAAAAGAAAATACTTTAAATTCTGTAAATAATACACCTGTTATTATTCTTATAAATATAATTATTATATATTCAGATATAAAAATTAATGCAAATCCTCATCTATAATATTCTGTATTAAAACCAGAAACTAATTCTGATTCTCCTTCAACTAAATCAAATGGGGATCGATTTAATTCTGCTAAAAGACAAATTAATCAAAATACTAAAATAGGTAAGTAAATAAAAAAAAAATTCAAATTCTTGAAAAAATTGAAAATCAAGAAAAGAAAAACTAAAGGATATAATAAAAAAATTAAACAAAATTAAAAATAAATTAATTTCATAAGAAATTGATTGAACAACAGCTCGTAAAGCCCCAATTATTGAATAATTAGAATTAGATGATCATCCTATAATTATTACAGGATAAACTCTTGCCCCAAAAAAACATATTATTACTAAAGAATTAAATTCTATTCTTCAAATATTATTAGAAAAGGGTATAACAATTCAAATTAATAAAGAAATTATTATTATTATTATAGGTATTAGATGAAAAAATAAAATTCTAGAATTTCTTAAAATAATAATTTCTTTAGAAAATAATTTAATTGCATCACCTAAGGGTTGAAATAATCCTATTACTCCTACTTTATTTGGACCTTTACGATATTGAATATATCCTAAAATTTTTCGTTCTAAAAGTACTAAAAATCTGTTGAATTTGGCGCTTATCCGTACCCCAACGCGCACAGGTGCTGAGCACGTTTGTTTTCTGCGCGCGGGAAAAGAGTACGAAGGAGCGGGAATCCCCGGTTTCGGTCACTCGGGTAGACGGAGTCCGTTGAGACTCAACGCACTGTAAATATACTTTCTATTTTGTGTTACAATAAAGATATCTCTATATACAACAAAAACCACGCTCTGCTACCAGACAGGCGCATTTCATTATAAAACCTAACAGGTTATGGGCCCAGCATTTTGCCAGTGCGCCAATTAAATATATCTGTCTAAACGTAAAGCGGGAAAAAGTGAGGTTAGAATTGCGAACGCCACGTGGTCGATAAGATTATAAAAATGAATCTTGGAAAAATCGAACATGTACAAAAACTCGATAACACGAACTATGAAACGTGGAAGATACAAATGAAGAGTGTTCTAAGATTTAATGATTTGTGGAACTACGTGAACGGAAGCTTAGTGAAACCCGAAGAGAACGACGCCGGGTGGATGAAAAAGGACGAAAAGGCTTTGGACGTGATCACGTTGAGCATCCAAACAAATCAATACAACCACATAAAGAAGGCGAAAACCTCCAGGGAAGCTTGGGAAACACATAAAGGTATTTATGAATCGAAAAGGCCTATGAGGCAATGCATGCTGTTCAATCAACTATATCGCCTAAGAAAGACCACAGAGAAAAGTATGTCCCAGTACATAGCCGAGTTCGTCAGAATAGCGGAACAGCTAGACGAATGTAATATGAAATTACCAGACAACCTCCTATCTATTTGGCTTTTAAATTCACTCCCAAGTGATTTTGAAACTATGAGCATAGCTATCCAGTCCAGAGAAGAGATGCCGAGCTTAGAGGAACTAAAAACTAAGTTGCTTGAGGAGGAAGCGAGAAAAACACAGAACGCAAATGCACAACAGCCAGAACAAGGAGAGGAAGCTCTACTAATCAGGAGAAGAGGGGCATATAAGAAAGCACAACCAAAAGAAAGTGTTCAAGCTACACAAGATAAGAGATATACTAAATGTTTCAAGTGCGGGAAATTAGGGCACATAAGCAGATATTGCAAATCTAAAGCAAAAATAAAAGCCAAAGAGAGTGGAGAAGATGCGATGACTGCAATTGCCTTGAATACTACTTTTCAAGGATCAAACAGATGGTGCCTGGATAGTGGCGCAACAAAGCACATGTGCAGTGACGTCAAGAGATTCCATAAATTAAACAGAAGAGAGACAAGCAGGATCTATACGGCCGCAGACAATTGTGTCAACTCACAAGGAAAAGGGGAAGTAAGCATAAAGGTGCAAGCTGAAGGAAATTACCCAAATAACGTGAAGTTGAAAGAAACTATGCTTGTACCAGAATTTAAGAATAACCTACTATCAGTGTCCAGCATAACAGAACACGACTATCAGGTAACGTTCAAAAAGTATCATGCCATTGTAACACGGCAAGATGGGTCCATAGTCATGAAGGCTTTCAAGAGGGATGGACTTTACATAGTCGATGAACGTTCCTCTGAGTACGCAGGTGTGTCAAAAACACACAGAAATAACCTTACAAAATGGCATACGAGATTGGGACACCTAAATTTTGAAGATATTAAGAAAATGAAGAATCTCGTACATGGATTAAATGATAGTATGGATGGCCCAAGTGAAAGATCTGAGGTATGTGACAAATATAAGATTAACAAATTACCTTTCCAATCATCCACGAGAAGGGAAAACAAGGTGCTAGGTCTTGTGCATAGCGATATATGTGGCCCAATGCAAGTGAAATCACTTGGTGGAGCAAGGTACTTTGTAACCTTTATTGATGACAAAACCAGATATGTGCAAGTACAAATGTTAAAGAATAAGTCAGACGTGTTCAATGCGTTCAAACAATACAAGTCCAAGGTAGAGAGACTCACAGGACAGCTGCTAACGAAACTTCGCACCGATAATGCGAAAGAGTACTTGTCGAATGAATTCACAAGTTACTTAAAACGCGAAGGAATTACTAGAGAATTGTCAGCACCGTACACCCCGCAACAGAACGGAGTTGCGGAAAGAGCAAACCGTACCCTGGTTGAGATGGCGCGCTGCATGCTCTTACAGGCTAACGCACCTTTCAATCTGTGGGCGGAAGCCGTGAACACGGCGGCCTACATAAGAAATCGCTGTGCAACAAAAGCTTTAAACGACGCTACCCCATACGAGAAATGGCATGGAGAGATGCCGTATGTCGGGTACATGAGAATATTCGGCAGCAGGGTAATTGCTTTAAATAAAAGACGGCGACACAATAAATTTGTTCCGATGGGAAAAGAACTCGTGTTGGTAGGATATTCAGAAGAGGCAAAGGCGTACAGATTGTGGGAAAAAGGAAGAAATAAAATAGAGACGAGCAGAGACGTCAGGTTCCTGGAAGACCAGCAACTTGTGTCACCTCAATCTGAAGAAACCTTTTTCAGGATGCCATCGGTTCATCCAACGGCAGACAAGTCGGATGATGAGCAACAGGGTGTTGAAGAAGAGGACAGGGAAGCAGATGAGGAGGAGCCTATACCCACGCATCAATCACCAACCCAAACGGTGCAACCGTTGACAACGACCAGAGCACCAGGTCGCCCCAGAATAGAAAGAACTGGACAAAGGGGGAGACCGAGAAATATATTCGCTACGCGCTCCACTCAAGATGACGTGCGCACAGACCCAAGAACGCTGAAGGAAGCCATGGCCGAGATGAATGACTACAAGCGATGCGCACGGAACATGACGCCCTTACTGAAAATGACACTTGGACCTTAGTAAGTAGACCAGATAAAAACAAGGTGTTAAAATGCAAATGGGTGTTTAGGATCAAGACAAATCTGGACGGTTCCATAGAAAAATACAAGGCCAGGTTGCTTGCAAGGGGCGACCAACAAACCGAAGGAATCGACTACGATGAGGTTTTTGCACCAGTGGCCAGACTGGAAACGATACGCACGCTCCTCGCATCGAGCGTAGCAAGGAAAATGCATGTTCACCAAATGGACGTGGTGACTGCATACGTTCAAGGCGATCTCCATGATGATTTGTACATGGAACAACCCGAAGTATTTGTATAACCAGGTCAAGGGGACAAAGTATGTAAGTTAAGCGAGCCCCTGTATGGGTTAAAGCAAGCGGGCCGCGAATGGTATCGAAAACTAGATAATTATCTAATTAGTCTAGGATTTAAAAACACTAAAATAAACCCGTGCGTCTATGTTGACTGTAGGGAAAATCACGACACTGTGATAGTTGTGTACGTCGATGACTTGTTAATTGCGTCTAAGAGTTTAACGAATATTGTAAAAATAAAACGCGAATTAAGCCGTCAATTTAAAATGAAAGACCTCGGTAACGTGAGGGAAATACTCGGTATGCATGTGGAAAGGAAGGGCGAACTCGGTGACGTGAGCATAACGCAACAAAGATACGTCCAAGACACGTTATCGAGATTCGGAATGAATGATTGTAAACCGATAAGCACTCCTCTCGAACAAAACATTGATATCGCTGCAATAGAAAACGAAAATGATAATGAAGGGGTAAACGTACCCTATAGAGAACTCGTGGGATGTCTAATTTATCTAGCCAACGCGTCGCGACCTGACATTGCGTTCGCGGCAAGTTTTCTGAGTCGTTTCTGCAACGATCCCAAGTTGATTTATTGGAAAATGGCAAAGCGAGTCTTACGTTATCTGAAAGGCACAATCAACTACGGAATAAGGTATAGGACAGAGGAGGACTGCTTAACGGCATACGTGGACTCCGCTTGGGCAGGAGACACGAGCGATAGACGATCGAATACCGGATACGTCGTATGTTTGGCCGGGGGGTCGATTAGCTGGAATAGTCGAAAGCAAAAGACCGTAGCGCTTTCTACTATGGAGGCTGAATATATGGCGCTCTCGGATGCTACCAAAGAAGTAGTGTATATAAGAGAATTGCTTAAACATATCCGACACGAACGCATCCTAAGAGGACCGACTGTGATCCATTGCGATAATCAGAGTGCAATTAAATTAAGTAAAAATAGCGTTTTTCACAATAGGAACAAGCACATTGACATCAGATACCATTTCTCACGTGAAGCCCAAGAGCGTGGCGACATTATCGTAATGTATGTACCTACCGGCGAGATGAGTGCGGCCATATTGACGAAATCGATTCCAAAGAATAAGCACGAAAGTTGTATTGATTCGTTAAGATTGTGCAACAAAAATGTGTTGGAATACGGATAAAGGGGGAGTGTTGAATTTGGCGCTTATCCGTACCCCAAAGCGCACAGGTGCTGAGCACGTGATACTGTGCCAGGAGAAGCGCCTGTTCTCTGAAATGTGTGGCGATGCCACTCGAAACCGTATGTGTTCGACGAAACTAAGTGGACGACCTTGTGAGAGAGGATACTCCAGATGCGAAACATAGTTCCATTTTAAATTAATTGTTCTATCTGAGACTAAGTGTTCGATACTGTGCCAGGAGAAGTGCCTGTTCTCTGAAATCTGTGACGATGCTACTCCAAACCGTATGTGTTACAGGAAACTAAGTGGTCGACCTTGTGGCAGAGGAAACTCCAGATGCAAAACATAATTCCATTTTAAACTAATTGTTCTATCTGAAACTAAGTTTTCGATACTGTGCCAGGAGAAGCGCCTGTTCTCTGAACTGTGTGGCGAGGCCGCTCAATACCGTATATGTTCGACGAAACTAAGTGGTCGACCTTGTGAGAGAGGAAACTCCAGATGTCAAACTTAGTTCCATTTTCAACTAATTGTTCTATCTGAAACTAAGTGTTTGATAATGCGCCAGGAGAAGCGCCTGCTCTCTGAAACCTGTGGCGATGCTACTCGAAACCGTATGTGTTCGAGGAAACTAAGTGGTCGACCATGTGGGAGAGGAAACTCCAGATGCGAAACTTAGTTCCATTTTAAACTAATTGTTCTATCTGAAACTAAGTGTTCGTTACTGTGCCAGGAGAAGCGCCTGTTCTCTGAAATCTGTGGCCATGCTACTCGAAACCGTATGTGTTCAACGAAACTAATTGGTCGACCTTGTGGGAGAGGAATCTCCAGATGCGAAACTTAGTTCCATTTTAAACAAATTGTTCTATCTGAAACTAAGTGTTCGACACTGTGTCAGGAGAAGCGCCTGTTCTCTGAAATGTCTGGCGATGCCACTCGAAACCGTATGTGTTCGACGAAACTAAGTGGTTGATCTTGTGAGAGAGGATACTCCAGATGCGAAACATAGCTCCATTTTAAACTAATTGTTCTGTCTGAAATAAGAGTTCGGTACGGTGCCAGGCGAAGCGCCTGTTCTCTGAAATCTGTGGCGATGCCACTCGAAACCGTATGTGTTTCCCCGAAACTAAGTGGCCGACCTTGTAAGAGTGGAAACTCCAGCTGCGAAACTTAGTTCCATTTTAAACTAATTGTTCTATCTGAAAGTGTTCGATACTGTGCCAGGAGAAGCGCCTGTTCTCTGAAATCTGTGGCGATGCTACTCGAAACCGTATGTGTTCAACGAAACTAATTGGTCGACCTAGTGGGAGAGGAAACCCCAGATGCAAAACTTAGTTCCATTTTAAACTGATTGTTCTATCTGAAAGTGTTCGATACTGTGCCAGGAGAAGCGCCTGTTCTCTGAAATCTATGGCGATGCTACTCGAAACCGTATGTGTTCGACGAAACTAAGTGGTCGACCTTGTGAGAGAGGAAACTCCAGATGCGAAACTTAGTTCCATTTTAAACTGATTGTTCTATCTGAAACTAAGTGATCGATAATGAGCCAGGAGAAGCGCCTGTTCTCTGAAATCTGTGGCGATGCTACTCGAAACCATATGTATTCGACGAAACTAAGTTGTCGACCTTGTGAGACAGGATACTCCAGATGCGAAACATAGTTCCATTTTAAACTAATTGTTCTGTCTGACATAAGTGTTCGATACTGTTCCAGGGGAAGCGCCTGCTCTCTGAAATCTGTGGCGATGCTACTCGAAACCGTATGTGTTCGACGAAACTAAGTGGTCGACCTTGTGAGAGAGGAAACTCCAGATGCGAAACTTAGTTCCATTTTAAACTGATTGTTCTATCTGAAACTAAGTGATCGATAATGAGCCAGGAGAAGCGCCTGTTCTCTGAAATCTGTGGCGATGCTACTCGAAACCATATGTATTCGACGAAACTAAGTGGTCGACCTTGTGAGAGAGGAAACTCCAGATGCGAAACATAGTTCCATTTTAAACTAATTGTTCTGTCTGACATAAGTGTTCGATACTGTTCCAGGGGAAGCGCCTGCTCTCTGAAATCTGTGGCGATGCTACTCGAAACCGTATATGTTCGACGAAACTAAGTGGTTGACCTTGTGAGAGAGGAAACTCCAGACGCGAAACTTAGTGCCATTTTAAACTAAGTGTTCTATCTGTAACTAAGTGTTCGATACCGTGCCAGGGGAAGCGCCTGTTCTCTGAAATCGGTGGCGATGCTACTCGAAACCGTATGTGTTCGACGAAACTAAGTGGTCGACCTTGTGAGGGAGGATACTCCAGATGCGAAACTTAGTTCCATTTTAAACTAATTGTTCTATCTGAAACTAAGTTTTCGATAATGAGCCAGGAGAAGCGCCTGTTCTCTGAAATCTGTGGCGATGGTACTCGAAACCGTTTGTGTTCGACGAAACTAAGTGGTCCACCTTGTGAGAGTTGAAACTAAGTGGTCGACCTTGTGAGAGAGGAAACTCCAGATGCGAAACATAGTTCCATTTTAAACTAAGTGTTCTATCTGTAACTAAGTGTTCGATACCGTGCCAGGGGAAGCGCCTGTTCTCTGAAATCGGTGGCGATGCTACTCGAAAGCGTATGTGTTCGACGAAACTAAGTGGTCGACCTTGTGAGAGAGGAAACTCCAGATGCCAAACATAGTTCCATTTAAAACTAATTGTTCTATCTGAAACTAAGTGTTCGGTAGTGTGCCAGGAGAAACGCCTGCTCTCTGAAATCTGTGGCGATGCTACTCGAAACCGTATGTGTTCGACGAAACTAAGTGGTCGACCTTGTGAGAGAGGAAACTCCTGATGCGAAACTTAGTTCCATTTTAAACTTATTGTTCTAGCTGAAACTAAGTGATCGATAATGAGCCAGGAGAAGCGCCTGTTCTCTGAAATCTGTGGCGATGCTACTCGAAACCATATGTATTCGACGAAACTAAGTGGTCGACCTTGTGAGACAGGATACTCCAGATGCGAAACATAGTTCCATTTTAAACTAATTGTTCTGTCTGACATAAGTGTTCGATACTGTTCCAGGGGAAGCGCCTGCTCTCTGAAATCTGTGGCGATGCTACTCGAAACCGTATGTGTTCGACGAAACTAAGTGGTCGACCTTGTGAGAGAGGAAACTCCTGATGCGAAACTTAGTTCCATTTTAAACTTATTGTTCTAGCTGAAACTAAGTTTTCGATACTGTGCCAGGAGAAGCGCCTGTTCTCTGAACTGTGTGGCGAGGCCGCTCAATACCGTATGTGTTCGACGAAACTAAGTGGTTGAACTGGTGAGAGAGGAAACCCCAGATGCAAAACTTAGTTCCATTTTAAACTGATTGTTCTATCTGAAAGTGTTCGATACTGTGCCAGGAGAAGCGCCTGTTCTCTGAAATCTATGGCGATGCTACTCGAAAGCGTATGTGTTCGACGAAACTAAGTGGTCGACCTTGTGAGAGAGGAAACTCCAGATGCGAAACTTAGTTCCATTTTAAACTGATTGTTCTATCTGAAACTAAGTGATCGATAATGAGCCAGGAGAAGCGCCTGTTCTCTGAAATCTGTGGCGATGCTACTCGAAACCATATGTATTCGACGAAACTAAGTGGTCGACCTTGTGAGAGAGGAAACTCCAGATGCGAAACATAGTTCCATTTTAAACTAATTGTTCTGTCTGACATAAGTGTTCGATACTGTTCCAGGGGAAGCGCCTGCTCTCTGAAATCTGTGGCGATGCTACTCGAAACCGTATATGTTCGACGAAACTAAGTGGTTGACCTTGTGAGAGAGGAAACTCCAGACGCGAAACTTAGTGCCATTTTAAACTAAGTGTTCTATCTGTAACTAAGTGTTCGATACCGTGCCAGGGGAAGCGCCTGTTCTCTGAAATCGGTGGCGATGCTACTCGAAACCGTATGTGTTCGACGAAACTAAGTGGTCGACCTTGTGAGGGAGGATACTCCAGATGCGAAACTTAGTTCCATTTTAAACTAATTGTTCTATCTGAAACTAAGTTTTCGATAATGAGCCAGGAGAAGCGCCTGTTCTCTGAAATCTGTGGCGATGGTACTCGAAACCGTTTGTGTTCGACGAAACTAAGTGGTCCACCTTGTGAGAGTTGAAACTAAGTGGTCGACCTTGTGAGAGATGAAACTCCAAATGCGAAACATAGTTCCATTTTAAACTAAGTGTTCTATCTGTAACTAAGTGTTCGATACCGTGCCAGGGGAAGCGCCTGTTCTCTGAAATCGGTGGCGATGCTACTCGAAAGCGTATGTGTTCGACGAAACTAAGTGGTCGACCTTGTGAGAGAGGAAACTCCAGATGCCAAACATAGTTCCATTTAAAACTAATTGTTCTATCTGAAACTAAGTGTTCGGTAGTGTGCCAGGAGAAACGCCTGTTCTCTGAAATCTGTGGCGATGCTACTCGAAACCGTATGTGTTCGACGAAATTAAGTGGCTGACCTTATGAGAGAGGAAACTCCAAATGCGAAGCTTTGTTCGATTCTAAACTAATTTTTCTATCTGAAACTAAGTGTCCGATACTGTGCCAGGAGAAGCGCCTGTTCCCTGAAATCTGTGGCGATGCTACTCGAAACCGTATGTGTTCGACGAAACTAAGTGGTCGACCTTGTGAGAGAGGAAACTCCAGATGCGAAACTTAGTCCCATTTTAAACTAATTGTTCTATTTGAAACTAAGTGTTCGATACTCTGCCAGGAGAAGCGCCAGTTCTCTGAAATCTGTAGCGATGCTACTCGAAACCGTATGTGTTCGACGAAACTAAGTGGTCGACCTTGTGGGATAGGACACTCCAGATGCGAAACTTAGTTCCATTTTAAACTAAGTGTTCGATACTGTGCCAGGAGAAGCGCCTCTTCTCGGAAATCTGTCGCGATGCTACTCGAAAGCGTATGTGTTCGACGAAACTAAGTGGTCGACTTTGTGAGAGAGGAAACTCCAGATGCCAAACTTAGTTCCATTTAAAACTAATTGTTCTATCTGAAACTAAGTGTTCGGTAGTGTGCCAGGAGAAACGCCTGTTCTCTGAAATCTGTGGCGATGCTACTCGAAACCGTATGTGTTCGACGAAACTAAGTGGTCGACCTTGTGAGAGAGGAAACTCCAGATGCGAAACTTACTTCCATTTTAAACTAATTGTTCTATCTGAAACTAAGTGTTTGATACTGTGCCAGGGGAGGCGCCTGTTCTCTGAAATCTGTGGTGATGCTACTCGCAACAGTATGTGTTCGACGAATCTAAGTGGCCGACCTTATGAGAGAGGAAACTCCAAATGCGAAGCTTTGTTCGATTCTAAACTAATTTTTCTATCTGAAACTAAGTGTCCGATACTGTGCCAGGAGAAGCGCCTGTTCTCTGAAATCTGTGGCGATGCTACTCGAAACCGTATGTGTTCGACGAAACTAAGTGGTCGACCTTGTGAGAGAGGAAACTCCAGATGCGAAACTTAGTACCATTTTAAACCAATTGTTCTATCTGAAACTAAGTGTTCGATAGTGTACCAGGAGAAACGCCTGTTCTCTGAAATGTGTGGCGATACCATTCGCAACCGTATGTGTTCGACGAAACTAAGTTGTCGACCTAGTGAGAGAGGAAACTCCAGATGCGAAACTTAGTTCCATTTTAAAGTAATTGTTCTATCCGATACTAAGTGTTCGATACTGTGCCAGGAGAAGCGCCTGTTCTCTGAAATCTGTGGCGATGCTACTCGAAACCGTATGTGTTCGACGAAACTAAGTGGTCGACCTTGTGAGAGAGGAAACTCCAGATGCGAAACTTAGTTCCATTTTAAACTTATTGTTCTATCTGAAACTAAGTGTTCGATACTGTGCCAGGAGATGCGCCTGTTCTCGGAAATCTGTCGCAATGCTACTCGAAAGCGTATGTGTTCGACGAAACTAAGTGGTCGACCTTGTGAGAGAGGAAACTCCAGATGCGAAACTTAGTCCCATTTTAAACTAATTGTTCTATTTGAAACTAAGTGTTCGATAGTGTGCCAGGAGAAGCGCCAGTTCTCTGAAATCTGTAGCGATGCTACACGAAACCGTATGTGTTCGACGAAACTAAGTGGTCGACCTTGTGGGATAGGACACTCCAGATGCGAAACTTAGTTCCATTTTAAACTAATTTTTCTATCGGAAACTAAGTGTTCGATACTGTGCCAGGAGAAGCGCCTGTTCTCGGAAATCTGTCGCGATGCTACTCGAAAGCGTATGTGTTCGACGAAACTAAGTGGTCGACCTTGTGAGAGAGGAAACTCCCGATGCGAAACTTAGTTCCATTTAAAACTAATTGTTCTATCTGAAACTAAGTGTTCGGTAGTGTGCCAGGAGAAACGCCTGTTCTCTGAAATCTGTGGCGATGCCACTCGAAACCGTATGTGTTCGACGAAACTAAGTGGTCGACCTTGTGAGAGAGGAAACTCCAGATGCGAAACTTACTTTCATTTTAAACTAATTGTTCTATCTGAAACTAAGTGTTCGACACTGTGCCAGGAGAGTCGCCTGTTCTCTGAATTCTGTGACGATGCTACTCGAAACCGTATGTGTTCGACGAAACTAAGTGGTCGACCTTGTGAGAGAGGAAACTCCAGATGCGAAACTTACTTCCATTTTAAACTAATTGTTCTATCTGAAACTAAGTGTTTGATACTGTGCCAGGGGAGGCGCCTGTTCTCTGAAATCTGTGGCGATGCTACTCGCAACCGTATGTGTTCGACGAAACTAAGTGGCCGACCTTATGAGAGAGGAAACTCCAAATGCAAAGCTTTGTTCGATTCTAAACTAATTTTTCTATCTGAAACTAAGTGTCCGATACTGTGCCAGGAGAAGCGCCTGTTCTCTGAAATCTGTCGCGATGCTACTCGAAAGCGTATGTGTTCGACGAAACTAAGTGGTCGACCTTGTGAGAGAGGAAACTCCAGATGCGAAACTTAGTTCCATTTAAAAATAATTGTTCTATCTGAAACTAAGTGTTCGGTAGTGTGCCAGGAGAAACGCCTGTTCTCTGAAATCTGTGGCGATGCCACTCGAAACCGTATGTGTTCGACGAAACTAAGTGGTCGACCTTGTGAGAGAGGAAACTCCAGATGCGAAACTTACTTTCATTTTAAACTAATTGTTCTATCTGAAACTAAGTGTTCGATACTGTGCCAGGAGAGGCGCCTGTTCTCTGAATTCTGTGACGATGCTACTCGAAACCGTATGTGTTCGACGAAACTAAATGGTCGACTTTGTGAGAGAGGAAACTCCAGATGCGAAACTTACTTCCATTTTAAACTAATTGTTCTATCTGAAACTAAGTGTTTGATACTGTGCCAGGGGAGGCGCCTGTTCTCTGAAATCTGTGGCGATGCTACTCGCAACCGTATGTGTTCGACGAAACTAAGTGGCCGACCTTATGAGAGAGGAAACTCCAAATGCAAAGCTTTGTTCGATTCTAAACTAATTTTTCTATCTGAAACTAAGTGTCCGATACTGTGCCAGGAGAAGCGCCTGTTCTCTGAAATCTGTCGCGATGCTACTCGAAAGCGTATGTGTTCGACGAAACTAAGTGGTCGACCTTGTGAGAGAGGAAACTCCAGATGCGAAACTTAGTTCCATTTAAAAATAATTGTTGTATCTGAAACTAAGTGTTCGATACTGTGCCAGGAGAAACGCCTGTTCTCTGAAATCTGTGGCGATGCCACTCGAAACCGTATGTGTTCGACGAAACTAAGTGGTCGACCTTGTGAGAGAGGAAACTCCAGATGCGAAACTTACTTTCATTTTAAACTAATTGTTCTATCTGAAACTAAGTGTTCGATACTGTGCCAGGAGAGGCGCCTGTTCTCTGAATTCTGTGACGATGCTACTCGAAACCGTATGTGTTCGACGAAACTAAGTGGTCGACTTTGTGAGAGAGGAAACTCCAGATGCGAAACTTACTTCCATTTTAAACTAATTGTTCTATCTGAAACTAAGTGTTTGATACTGTGCCAGGGGAGGCGCCTGTTCTCTGAAATCTGTGGCGATGCTACTCGCAACCGTATGTGTTCGACGAAACTAAGTGGCCGACCTTATGAGAGAGGAAACTCCAAATGCGAAGCTTTGTTCAATTCTAAACTAATTTTTCTATCTGAAACTAAGTGTCCGATACTGTGCCAGGAGAAGCGCCTGTTCTCTGAAATCTGTGGCGATGCTACTCGAAACCGTATGTGTTCGACGAAACTAAGTGGTCGACCTTGTGAGAGAGGAAACTCCAGATGCGAAACTTAGTTCCATTTAAAACTAATTGTTCTATCTGAAACTAAGTGTTCGATACTGTGCCAGGAGAGGCGCCCGTTCTCTGAAATCTGTGACGATGCTACTCGAAACCGTATGTGTTCGACGAAACTAAGTGGTCGACCTTGTGAGAGAGGAAACTCCAGATGCGAAACTTACTTCCATTTTAAACTAATTGTTCTATCCGATACTAAGTGTTCGATAGTGTACCAGGAGAAACGCATGTTCTCTGACATCTGTTGCGATACCACTCGAGACCGTATGTGTTCGACGAAACTAAGTTGTCGACCTAGTGAGAGAGGAAACTCCAGATGCGAAACATAGTTCCATTTTAAACTAATTTTTCTATCTGAAACTAAGTGTCCGATACTGTGCCAGGAGAAGCGCCTGTTCTCTGAAATCTGTGGCGATGCTACTCGAAACCGTATGTGTTCGACGAAACTAAGTGGTCGACCTTGTGAGAGAGGAAACTCCAGATGCGAAACTTACTTTCATTTTAAACTAATTGTTCTATCTGAAACTAAGTGTTCGACACTGTGCCAGGAGAGGCGCCTGTTCTCTGAATTCTGTGACGATGCTACTCGAAACCGTATGTGTTCGACGAAACTAAGTGGTCGACCTTGTGAGAGAGGAAACTCCAGATGCGAAACTTACTTCCATTTTAAACTAATTGTTCTATCTGAAACTAAGTGTTTGATACTGTGCCAGGGGAGGCGCCTGTTCTCTGAAATCTGTGGCGATGCTACTCGCAACCGTATGTGTTCGACGAAACTAAGTGGCCGACCTTATGAGAGAGGAAACTCCAAATGCAAAGCTTTGTTCGATTCTAAACTAATTTTTCTATCTGAAACTAAGTGTCCGATACTGTGCCAGGAGAAGCGCCTGTTCTCTGAAATCTGTCGCGATGCTACTCGAAAGCGTATGTGTTCGACGAAACTAAGTGGTCGACCTTGTGAGAGAGGAAACTCCAGATGCGAAACTTAGTTCCATTTAAAAATAATTGTTCTATCTGAAACTAAGTGTTCGGTAGTGTGCCAGGAGAAACGCCTGTTCTCTGAAATCTGTGGCGATGCCACTCGAAACCGTATGTGTTCGACGAAACTAAGTGGTCGACCTTGTGAGAGAGGAAACTCCAGATGCGAAACTTACTTCCATTTTAAACTAATTGTTCTATCCGATACTAAGTGTTCGATAGTGTACCAGGAGAAACGCATGTTCTCTGACATCTGTTGCGATACCACTCGAGACCGTATGTGTTCGACGAAACTAAGTTGTCGACCTAGTGAGAGAGGAAACTCCAGATGCGAAACATAGTTCCATTTAAAACTAATTGTTCTATCTGAAACTAAGTGTTCGGTAGTGTGCCAGGAGAAACGCCTGTTCTCTGAAATCTGTGGCGATGCCACTCGAAACCGTATGTGTTCGACGAAACTAAGTGGTCGACCTTGTGAGAGAGGAAACTCCAGATGCGAAACTTACTTTCATTTTAAACTAATTGTTCTATCTGAAACTAAGTGTTCGACACTGTGCCAGGAGAGGCGCCTGTTCTCTGAATTCTGTGACGATGCTACTCGAAACCGTATGTGTTCGACGAAACTAAGTGGTCGACCTTGTGAGAGAGGAAACTCCAGATGCGAAACTTACTTCCATTTTAAACTAATTGTTCTATCTGAAACTAAGTGTTTGATACTGTGCCAGGGGAGGCGCCTGTTCTCTGAAATCTGTGGCGATGCTACTCGCAACCGTATGTGTTCGACGAAACTAAGTGGCCGACCTTATGAGAGAGGAAACTCCAAATGCAAAGCTTTGTTCGATTCTAAACTAATTTTTCTATCTGAAACTAAGTGTCCGATACTGTGCCAGGAGAAGCGCCTGTTCTCTGAAATCTGTCGCGATGCTACTCGAAAGCGTATGTGTTCGACGAAACTAAGTGGTCGACCTTGTGAGAGAGGAAACTCCAGATGCGAAACTTAGTTCCATTTAAAAATAATTGTTCTATCTGAAACTAAGTGTTCGGTAGTGTGCCAGGAGAAACGCCTGTTCTCTGAAATCTGTGGCGATGCCACTCGAAACCGTATGTGTTCGACGAAACTAAGTGGTCGACCTTGTGAGAGAGGAAACTCCAGATGCGAAACTTACTTTCATTTTAAACTAATTGTTCTATCTGAAACTAAGTGTTCGATACTGTGCCAGGAGAGGCGCCTGTTCTCTGAATTCTGTGACGATGCTACTCGAAACCGTATGTGTTCGACGAAACTAAATGGTCGACTTTGTGAGAGAGGAAACTCCAGATGCGAAACTTACTTCCATTTTAAACTAATTGTTCTATCTGAAACTAAGTGTTTGATACTGTGCCAGGGGAGGCGCCTGTTCTCTGAAATCTGTGGCGATGCTACTCGCAACCGTATGTGTTCGACGAAACTAAGTGGCCGACCTTATGAGAGAGGAAACTCCAAATGCAAAGCTTTGTTCGATTCTAAACTAATTTTTCTATCTGAAACTAAGTGTCCGATACTGTGCCAGGAGAAGCGCCTGTTCTCTGAAATCTGTCGCGATGCTACTCGAAAGCGTATGTGTTCGACGAAACTAAGTGGTCGACCTTGTGAGAGAGGAAACTCCAGATGCGAAACTTAGTTCCATTTAAAAATAATTGTTCTATCTGAAACTAAGTGTTCGGTAGTGTGCCAGGAGAAACGCCTGTTCTCTGAAATCTGTGGCGATGCCACTCGAAACCGTATGTGTTCGACGAAACTAAGTGGTCGACCTTGTGAGAGAGGAAACTCCAGATGCGAAACTTACTTTCATTTTAAACTAATTGTTCTATCTGAAACTAAGTGTTCGATACTGTGCCAGGAGAGGCGCCTGTTCTCTGAATTCTGTGACGATGCTACTCGAAACCGTATGTGTTCGACGAAACTAAGTGGTCGACCTTGTGAGAGAGGAAACTCCAGATGCGAAACTTACTTCCATTTTAAACTAATTGTTCTATCTGAAACTAAGTGTTTGATACTGTGCCAGGGGAGGCGCCTGTTCTCTGAAATCTGTGGCGATGCTACTCGCAACCGTATGTGTTCGACGAAACTAAGTGGCCGACCTTATGAGAGAGGAAACTCCAAATGCGAAGCTTTGTTCAATTCTAAACTAATTTTTCTATCTGAAACTAAGTGTCCGATACTGTGCCAGGAGAAGCGCCTGTTCTCTGAAATCTGTGGCGATGCTACTCGAAACCGTATGTGTTCGACGAAACTAAGTGGTCGACCTTGTGAGAGAGGAAACTCCAGATGCGAAACTTAGTTCCATTTAAAACTAATTGTTCTATCTGAAACTAAGTGTTCGATACTGTGCCAGGAGAGGCGCCCGTTCTCTGAAATCTGTGACGATGCTACTCGAAACCGTATGTGTTCGACGAAACTAAGTGGTCGACCTTGTGAGAGAGGAAACTCCAGATGCGAAACTTACTTCCATTTTAAACTAATTGTTCTATCCGATACTAAGTGTTCGATAGTGTACCAGGAGAAACGCATGTTCTCTGACATCTGTTGCGATACCACTCGAGACCGTATGTGTTCGACGAAACTAAGTTGTCGACCTAGTGAGAGAGGAAACTCCAGATGCGAAACATATTTCCATTTTAAACTAATTTTTCTATCTGAAACTAAGTGTCCGATACTGTGCCAGGAGAAGCGCCTGTTCTCTGAAATCTGTGGCGATGCTACTCGAAACCGTATGTGTTCGACGAAACTAAGTGGTCGACCTTGTGAGAGAGGAAACTCCAGATGCGAAATTTAGTTCCATTTTAAACTAATTGTTCTATCTGAAACTAAGTGTTCGATACTGTGTCAGGAGAAGCGCTTGTTCTCTGAGATCTGTGGCGATGCTACTCGAAACCGTATGTGTTCGACGAATCTAAATGGTCGACCTTGTGAGAGAGGAAACTGCAGATGCGAAACTTACTTCCATTTTAAACTGATTGTTCTATCGGAAGCTATGTGTCCGATACTGTGCCAGGAGAAGCGCCTGTTCTCTGAAATCTGTGGCGATGCTACGCGAAACCGTATGTGTTCGACGAAACTAAGTGGTCGACCTTGTGAGAGAGGAAACTCCAGATGCGAAGCTTAGTTCCATTTTAAACTGAGTGTTCTATCTGAAGCTAAGTGTTCGATACTGTGCCAGGAGAAGCGCCTGTTCTCGGAAATCTGTCGCGATGCTACTCGAAACCTTATGTTTTCGACGAAACTAAGAGGTCGACCTTGTGAGAGAGGAAACTCCAAATGCGAAACTTAGTTCCATTTTAAACTGATTGTTCTATCTGAAACTAAGTGTTCGATACTGTGCCAGGAGAAGCGCCTGTTCTCGGAAATCTGTCGCGATGCTACTCGAAACCTTATTTGTCCGACGAAACTAAGTGGTCGACCTTGTGAGAGAGGAAACTCCAAATGCGAAACATAGTTCCATTTTAAACTAATTGTTCTCTCTGAAACTAAGTGTTCGATAATGTGCCAGCAGAAGCGCTTGTTCTCTGAAATCTGTGACGATGCTACTCGAAACCGTATGTGTTCGACGAAACTAAGTGGTCGAACTTGTGGAGAGGAAACTCCAAATGCGGAACAGATTTCCATTTTAAACTGATTGTTCTATCTGAAACTATGTGTTCGATACTGTGCCAGGAGAAGAGCCTGTTCTCTGAAATCTGTGGCGATACCACTCGAAACCGTATGTGTTCGACGAAACTAAGTGGCCGACCTTGTGAAAGAGGATACTCCAGATGCGAAACATAGTTCCATTTTAAACTAATTGTTCCATCTGTAACTAAGTGTTCGATAATGTGCCAAGAGAAGCGCCTGTTCTCTGAAATCTGTGGCGATGCCACTCGAAACCGTATGTGTTCGACGAAACTGAGTGGGCGCCTTGTGAAAGGGGAAACTCCAGATGCGAAACTTAGTTCCATTTAAAACTAATTGTTCCATCTGACACTAAGTGTTGGATACTGTGCCAGGAGAAGCGCCTGTTCTCTGAAATCTCTGGCGATACCACTCGAAACTGCATGTGTTCGACGAAACTAAGTGGCCGACCTTGTGAGAGAGGAAACTCCAGATGCGAAACATAGTTGCATTTTAAACTAATTGTTCTATCTGAAACTAAGTGTTCGATACTGTGCCAGGAGAAACTCCCGTTCTGCGACATCTGTGGCGATACTACTCGAAACCGTATGTGTTCGACGAAACTAAGTGGTCGACCTTGTGAGAGAGGAAACTCCAAATGCGAAACGTATTTCCATTTTAAACTAATTATTCTAACTGAAACTAAGTGTTTGATACTGTGCCCGGAGAAGCGCCTGTTCTCTGAAATCTGTGGTGATGCCAATCGGAACCGTCTGTGTTCGACGAAACTAAGTGGCCGCCTTGTGAAAGAGGAAACTCCAGATGCAAAACTTAGTTCCATTTAAAACTAATTGTTCCATCTGAAACTACGTGTTCGATACTGTGCCAGGTGAAGCGCCTGTTCTCTGAAATCTGTGGCGATACCACTCGAAACCGTATGTGTTCGACGAGACTATGTGGCCGACCTTGTGAGAGAGGTAACCCAAGATGCGAAACATAGTTGCATTTCAAACTAATTGTTCTATCTGTAACTAAGTGTTCGATAATGTGCCAGGAGGAGCGCCTGTTCTCTGAAATCTGTAGCGATACCACTCGAAACCGTATGTGTTCGACTAAACTAAGTGGCCGACCTTGTGAGAGAAGAAACTCCAAATGCGAAACATAGTTGCATTTTAAACTAATTGTTCTATCTGAAACTGAGTGTTCGATACTGTGCCAGGAGAAACTCCCGTTCTGCGAAATCTGTGGCGATACTACTCGTAACCGCATGTGTTCGACGAAACTAAGTGGCCGACCTTGTGAGAGAGGAAACTCCAGATGCGAAACATAGTTGCATTTTAAACTAATTGTTCTATCTGAAACTAAGTGTTCGATACTGTGCCAGGAGAAACTCCCGTTCTGCGACATCTGTGGCGATACTACTCGAAACCGTATGTGTTCGACGAAACTAAGTGGTCGACCTTGTGAGAGAGGAAACTCCAAATGCGAAACGTATTTCCATTTTAAACTAATTATTCTAACTGAAACTAAGTGTTTGATACTGTGCCCGGAGAAGCGCCTGTTCTCTGAAATCTGTAGCGATACCACTCGAAACCGTATGTGTTCGACTAAACTAAGTGGCCGACCTTGTGAGAGAAGAAACTCCAAATGCGAAACATAGTTGCATTTTAAACTAATTGTTCTATCTGAAACTGAGTGTTCGATACTGTGCCAGGAGAAACTCCCGTTCTGCGAAATCTGTGGCGATACTACTCGTAACCGCATGTGTTCGACGAAACTAAGTGGCCGACCTTGTGAGAGAGGAAACTCCAGATGCGAAACATAGTTGCATTTTAAACTAATTGTTCTATCTGAAACTAAGTGTTCGATACTGTGCCAGGAGAAGCGCCTGTTCTCGGAAATCTGTCGCGATGCTACTCGAAACCTTATTTGTCCGACGAAACTAAGTGGTCGACCTTGTGAGAGAGGAAACTCCAAATGCGAAACATAGTTCCATTTTAAACTAATTGTTCTCTCTGAAACTAAGTGTTCGATAATGTGCCAGCAGAAGCGCTTGTTCTCTGAAATCTGTGACGATGCTACTCGAAACCGTATGTGTTCGACGAAACTAAGTGGTCGAACTTGTGGAGAGGAAACTCCAAATGCGGAACAGATTTCCATTTTAAACTGATTGTTCTATCTGAAACTATGTGTTCGATACTGTGCCAGGAGAAGAGCCTGTTCTCTGAAATCTGTGGCGATACCACTCGAAACCGTATGTGTTCGACGAAACTAAGTGGCCGACCTTGTGAAAGAGGATACTCCAGATGCGAAACATAGTTCCATTTTAAACTAATTGTTCCATCTGTAACTAAGTGTTCGATAATGTGCCAAGAGAAGCGCCTGTTCTCTGAAATCTGTGGCGATGCCACTCGAAACCGTATGTGTTCGACGAAACTGAGTGGGCGCCTTGTGAAAGGGGAAACTCCAGATGCGAAACTTAGTTCCATTTAAAACTAATTGTTCCATCTGACACTAAGTGTTGGATACTGTGCCAGGAGAAGCGCCTGTTCTCTGAAATCTCTGGCGATACCACTCGAAACTGCATGTGTTCGACGAAACTAAGTGGCCGACCTTGTGAGAGAGGAAACTCCAGATGCGAAACATAGTTGCATTTTAAACTAATTGTTCTATCTGAAACTAAGTGTTCGATACTGTGCCAGGAGAAACTCCCGTTCTGCGACATCTGTGGCGATACTACTCGAAACCGTATGTGTTCGACGAAACTAAGTGGTCGACCTTGTGAGAGAGGAAACTCCAAATGCGAAACGTATTTCCATTTTAAACTAATTATTCTAACTGAAACTAAGTGTTTGATACTGTGCCCGGAGAAGCGCCTGTTCTCTGAAATCTGTGGTGATGCCAATCGGAACCGTCTGTGTTCGACGAAACTAAGTGGCCGCCTTGTGAAAGAGGAAACTCCAGATGCAAAACTTAGTTCCATTTAAAACTAATTGTTCCATCTGAAACTACGTGTTCGATACTGTGCCAGGTGAAGCGCCTGTTCTCTGAAATCTGTGGCGATACCACTCGAAACCGTATGTGTTCGACGAGACTATGTGGCCGACCTTGTGAGAGAGGTAACCCAAGATGCGAAACATAGTTGCATTTCAAACTAATTGTTCTATCTGTAACTAAGTGTTCGATAATGTGCCAGGAGGAGCGCCTGTTCTCTGAAATCTGTAGCGATACCACTCGAAACCGTATGTGTTCGACTAAACTAAGTGGCCGACCTTGTGAGAGAAGAAACTCCAAATGCGAAACATAGTTGCATTTTAAACTAATTGTTCTATCTGAAACTGAGTGTTCGATACTGTGCCAGGAGAAACTCCCGTTCTGCGAAATCTGTGGCGATACTACTCGTAACCGCATGTGTTCGACGAAACTAAGTGGCCGACCTTGTGAGAGAGGAAACTCCAGATGCGAAACATAGTTGCATTTTAAACTAATTGTTCTATCTGAAACTAAGTGTTCGATACTGTGCCAGGAGAAACTCCCGTTCTGCGACATCTGTGGCGATACTACTCGAAACCGTATGTGTTCGACGAAACTAAGTGGTCGACCTTGTGAGAGAGGAAACTCCAAATGCGAAACGTATTTCCATTTTAAACTAATTATTCTAACTGAAACTAAGTGTTTGATACTGTGCCCGGAGAAGCGCCTGTTCTCTGAAATCTGTAGCGATACCACTCGAAACCGTATGTGTTCGACTAAACTAAGTGGCCGACCTTGTGAGAGAAGAAACTCCAAATGCGAAACATAGTTGCATTTTAAACTAATTGTTCTATCTGAAACTGAGTGTTCGATACTGTGCCAGGAGAAACTCCCGTTCTGCGAAATCTGTGGCGATACTACTCGTAACCGCATGTGTTCGACGAAACTAAGTGGCCGACCTTGTGAGAGAGGAAACTCCAGATGCGAAACATAGTTGCATTTTAAACTAATTGTTCTATCTGAAACTAAGTGTTCGATACTGTGCCAGGAGAAACTCCCGTTCTGCGACATCTGTGGCGATACTACTCGAAACCGTATGTGTTCGACGAAACTAAGTGGTCGACCTTGTGAGAGAGGAAACTCCAAATGCGAAACGTATTTCCATTTTAAACTAATTATTCTAACTGAAACTAAGTGTTTGATACTGTGCCCGGAGAAGCGCCTGTTCTCTGAAATCTGTGGTGATGCCAATCGGAACCGTCTGTGTTCGACGAAACTAAGTGGCCGCCTTGTGAAAGAGGAAACTCCAGATGCAAAACTTAGTTCCATTTAAAACTAATTGTTCCATCTGAAACTACGTGTTCGATACTGTGCCAGGAGAAGCGCCTGTTCTCTGAAATCTGTGGCGATACCACTCGAAACCGTATGTGTTCGACGAGACTATGTGGCCGACCTTGTGAGAGAGGTAACCCAAGATGCGAAACATAGTTGCATTTCAAACTAATTGTTCTATCTGTAACTAAGTGTTCGATAATGTGCCAGGAGGAGCGCCTGTTCTCTGAAATCTGTAGCGATACCACTCGAAACCGTATGTGTTCGACTAAACTAAGTGGTTGACCTTGTGAGAGAGGATACTCCAGATGCGAAACATAGTTCCATTTTAAACTAATTGTTCTATCTGAAACAAAGTGTTCGATACTGTGCCAGGAGAAGCACCTGTTCTCTGAAATCTGTGGCGATGCCACTCGAAACCGTATGTGTTCGACGAAACTAACTGGCCGACCTTGTGAGAGAGGAAACTCCAGATGCGAAACTTAGTTCCATTTTAAACTAATTGTTCTATCTGAAACTAAGTGTTCGATACTGTGCCAGGAGAAGCACCTGTTCTCTGAAATCTACGGCGATGCCACTCGAAACCGTATGTGTTCGACGAAACTAACTGGCCGACCTTGTGAGAGAGGAAACTCCAGATGCGGAACTTAGTTCCATTTTAAACTAATTGTTCTATCTGAAACTGTTCGATGCTGTGACAGGAGAAGCGCCTGTTCTCTGAAATCAGTGGCGATGCTACTCGAACCCGTATGTGATCCACGAATCTAAATGGTCGACCTTGTGAGAGAGGAACCTCCAGATGCGAAACTTAGTTCCACTTTAAACCAAATGTTCCGTCCGAAACTAAGTGTGCGATACTGTGCCAGGAGAAGCGCCTGTTCTCTGAAATCAGTGGCGATGCTACTCGAAACCGTATGTGTTCGACGAATCTAAATGGTCGACCTTGTGAGAGAGGAAACTCCAGATGCGGAACTTAGTTTCATTTTAAACTAATTGTTCTATCTGAAACTGTTCGATGCTGTGACAGGAGAAGCGCCTGTTCTCTGAAATCAGTGGCGATGCTACTCGAACCCGTATGTGATCCACGAATCTAAATGGTCGACCTTGTGAGAGAGGAACCTCCAGATGCGAAACTTAGTTCCACTTTAAACCAAATGTTCCGTCCGAAACTAAGTGTGCGATACTGTGCCAGGAGAAGCGCCTGTTCTCTGAAATCAGTGGCGATGCTACTCGAAACCGTATGTGTTCGACGAATCTAAATGGTCGACCTTGTGAGAGAGGAAACTCCAGATGCGGAACTTAGTTTCATTTTAAACTAATTGTTCTATCTGAAACTGTTCGATGCTGTGACAGGAGAAGCGCCTGTTCTCTGAAATCAGTGGCGATGCTACTCGAACCCGTATGTGATCCACGAATCTAAATGGTCGACCTTGTGAGAGAGGAACCTCCAGATGCGAAACTTAGTTCCACTTTAAACCAAATGTTCCGTCCGAAACTAAGTGTGCGATACTGTGCCAGGAGAAGCGCCTGTTCTCTGAAATCTGTGGCGATGCTACTCGAAACCGTATGTGTTCGACGAATCTAAATGGTCGACCTTGTGAGAGAGGAAACTCCAGATGCGAAACTTAGTTTCATTTTAAACTAATTGTTCTATCTGAAACTAACTGTCCGATACTGTGCCAGGAGAAGCGCCTGTTCTCTGAAATCTGTGGCGATGCTACTCGAAACCGTATGTGTTCGACGAAACTAAGTGGTCGACCTGCTGAGAGAGGAAACTCCAGATGCGAAACTTAGTTCCATTTTAAACTAATTGCTCTATCTGAAACTAAGTGTTCGATACTGTGCCAGGAGAATCGACTGTTCTCTGAAATCTGTGGCGATGCCACTCGAAACCGTATGTGTTCGACGAAACTAAGTGGTCGACCTTGTGAGGGAGGAAACTCCAGACGCGAAACTTAGTGCCATTATAAACTAATTGTTCTATCTGAAACTAAGTGTTCGATACTGTGCCAGGATAGGCGCCTGTCCTCTGAAATCTGTGGCGATGCTACTCGAAACCGTATGTGTTCGACGAAACTAACTGGCCGACATTCTGAGAGAGGAAACTCCAGATGCGGAACTTAGTTCCATTTTAAACTAATTATTCTATCTGAAACTGTTCGATGCTGTGACAGGAGAAGCGCCTGTTCTCTGAAATCAGTGGCGATGCTACTCGAACCCGTATGTGATCCACGAATCTAAATGGTCGACCTTGTGAGAGAGGAACCTCCAGATGCGAAACTTAGTTCCACTTTAAACCAAATGTTCCGTCCGAAACTAAGTGTGCGATACTGTGCCAGGAGAAGCGCCTGTTCTCTGAAATCTGTGGCGATGCCACTCGAAACCGTATGTGTTCGACGAAACTAAGTGGTCGACCTGCTGAGAGAGGAAACTCCAGATGCGAAACTTAGTTCCATTTTAAACTAATTGTTCTATCTGAAACTAAGTGTCCGATACTGTGCCAGGAGAAGCGCCTGTCCTCTGAAATCTGTGGCGATGCTACTCGAAACCGTATGTGTTCGACGAAACTAAGTGGTCGACCTGCTGAGAGAGGAAACTCCAGATGCGAAACTTAGTTCCATTTTAAACTAATTGTTCTATCTGAAACTAAGTGATCGATACTGTGCCAGGAGACGCACCTGTTCTCTGAAATCTGTGGCGATGCCACTCGAAACCGTATGTGTTCGACGAAACTAACTGGCCGACCTTGTGAGAGAGGAAACTCCAGATGCGGAACTTAGTTCCATTTTAAACTAATTGTTCTATCTGAAAGTGTTCGATGCTGTGACAGGAGAAGCGCCTGTTCTCTGAAATCAGTGGCGATGCTACTCGAACCCGTATGTGATCCACGAATCTAAATGGTCGTCCTTGTGAGAGAGGAAACTCCAGATGCGAAAATTAGTTCCACTTTAAACCAAATGTTCCGTCCGAAACTAAGTGTGCGATACTGTGCCAGGAGAAGCGCCTGTCCTCTGAAATATGTGGCGTTGCCACTCGAAACCGTATGTGTTCAACGAAACTAAGTGGTGGACCTTGTGAGAGAGGAAACTCCGGATGCAAAACTTAGTTCCACTTTAAACTAAATGTTCCTTCTGAAACTAAGTGTTCGATACTGTGCCAGGAGAAGCGCCTGTTCTCTGAAATCTGTGGCGATGCTACTCGAAACCGTATGTGTTCGACGAAACTAAGTGGTCGACCTTGTGAGATAGGAATATCCAGATGCGAAACTTAGTTCCATTTTAAACTAATTGTTCTATCTGAAACTATGTGTTCGATACTGTGCCAGGAGAAGCGCCTGTCCTCTGAAATATGTGGCGTTGCCACTCGAAACCGTATGTGTTCAACGAAACTAAGTCGTGGACCTTGTGAGAGAGGAAACTCCAGATGCAAAACTTAGTTCCATTTTAAACTAAATGTTCCTTCTGAAACTAAGTGTTCGATACTGTGCCAGGAGAAGCGCCTGTTCTCTGAAATCTGTGGCGATGCCACTCGAAACCGTATGTGTTCGACGAAACTAAGTGGCCGACCTTGTGAGAGAGAAAACTCCAGATGCGAAACTTAGTTCCATTTCAACCAATTGTTCTATCTGAAACTAAGTTTTCGATACTGTGCCTGGAGAAGCGCCTGTTCTCCGAAATCTCTGGCGATGCCACTAGAAACCGTATGTGTTCGACGAAACTAAGTGGTCGACCTTGTGAGAGAGGAAACTCCAGATGCGAAACTTAGTTCCATTTTAAACTAATTGTTCTATCTGAAACTATGTGTTCGATAATGTGCCAGGAGAAACGCCGTTCTGCGAAATCTGTGGCGATACCACTCGAAACTGTATGTGTTCGACGAAACTAAGTGGTCGACCTTGTGAGAGAGGAAACTCCAGCAGCGAAACTTAGTTCCATTTTAAACTAATTGTTCTATCTGAAGGTGTTCGATACTGTGCCAGGAGAAGCGCCTGTTCTCTGAAATCTCTGGTGATGCCACTCGAAAGCGTATGTGTTCGACGGAACTAAGTGGCCCGCCTTGTGAGAGAGGTAACTCCAGATCCGAAGCTTAGTTCCATTTTAAAATATTTGTTCTATATGGTATTAAGTGTTCAATACTGTGCCAGGAGAAGCGCCCGTTCTCTGAAATCTGTGGCGATGCTACTCGAAAGCGTATGTGTTCGTCGAAACTAAGCGGTCGACCTTGTGAGAGAGGAAACTCCAGATGCGAAACTTAGTTCCATTTTAAACTAATGGTTGTAACTGAAACTAAGTGTTCGGTACTGTGCCAGGAGAAGCGCCTGTTCTCTGAAATCTGTGGCGATGCTACTCGAAACCGAATGTGTTCGACGAAACTAAGTGGTCGACCTTGTGAGGGAGGACATTCCAAATTCGAAACATATTTCCATTTTAAACGAAATGTTCTATCTGAAACTAAGTATACGATACTCTGCCAGTAGAAGGGCCTGTTCTCTGAAACCTGTGGCGATGCTATTCGAAACCGTATGTGTTCGACGAAACTAAGTGGTCGACCTTGTGAGAGAGGAAACTCGAGATGGGAAACTTAGTTCCATTTTAAACTAATGTTTGTATCTGAAACTAAGTGTTCGGTACTGTGCCAGGAGAAGCGCCTGTTCTCTGAAATCTATGGCGATGCTACTCGAAACCGAATGTGTTCGACGACAGTACCGAACACTTAGTTTCAGATAGAACCATTAGTTAAAAATGGAACTAAGTTTCGCATCCGGAGTTTCCTCTCTCAGAAGGTCGACCACTTAGTTTCGCCGAACAGATACGGTTTCGAGTAGCATCGGCACCGATTTCAGAGAACAGGCGCTTCTCCTGGCACAGTATCAAACACGGTTTCAGATAGAACAATTAGTTTAAAATGGTACTAAGTTAGGCATCTGGAGTTTCCTCTATCACAAGGTCGACCACTTAGTTTCGTCGAACACATACGGTTTCGAGTAGCATCGCCACAGATTTCAGAGAACAGTCGCTTCTCCTGGCACAGTATGGAACACTTAGTTTCAGATAGAACAATTAGTTTAAAATGGAACTAAATTTCGCATCTGGAGTTGCCTCTCTCACAAGGTCGACCATGTAGATTCTTCGAACACATACGGTTTCGAGTAGCATCGCCACAGATATCACAGGACAGTCGCTTCTCCTGGCACAGTATCAAACACTTAGTTTCAGATAGAACAATTAGTTTAAAATGGAACTAAGTTTCGCATCCGGAGTTTACACTTTCACAAGGTCGACAAGTTAATTTCGTCGAACACATACGGTTTCGAGTTGTATCGCCACAGATTTCGCAGAACGGAAGTCTCTCCTGGGAGAGTATCGGCCACTTAGTTTCGTCGAACCCATAGGGTTTCGAGTCGCATCGCCACAGATTTCAGAGAACAGGCGCTTCTCCTGGCACAGTATCGAAAACTTAGTTTCAGATAGAGCAATTTGTTTTAAATGGAACTAAGTTTCACTTCTGGAGTTTCCTCTCTCACAAGGCGACCACTTAGTTTCGTCGAACACATACGGTATCGAGTAGCATTGCCACAGATTTCAGAGAACAGGCGCTTCTCCTGGCACAGTATCGAACACTTAGTTTCAGATAGAACAATTAGTTTAAAATGGAACTATGTTTCGCATCTGGAGTTTCCTCTATCACAAGGTCGACCACTTAGTTTCGTCGAACACATACGGTTTCGAGTGGCATGTTCACAGATTTCAGAGAACAGTCGCTTCTTCTGGCACAGTATCGAACACTTAGTTTCAGATAGAACAATTAGTATAAAATTGAACTAAATTTCGCATCTGGAGTTTCCTCTCTCACAAGGTCGACCACTTAGTTTCGTCGAACACATACGGTTTCGAGTAGCGTCGCCACAGATTTCAGAGAACAGGCGATTCTCCTGGCACAGTATGGAACACTTAGTTTCAGATAGAACAATTAGTTTAAAATGGAACTAAATTTCGCATCTGGAGTTGCCTCTCTCACAAGGTCGACCATGTAGATTCTTCGAACACATACGGTTTCGAGTAGCATCGCCACAGATATCACAGGACAGTCGCTTCTCCTGGCACAGTATCAAACACTTAGTTTCAGATAGAACAATTAGTTTAAAATGGAACTAAGTTTCGCATCCGGAGTTTACAATCTCACAAGGTCGACAAGTGAATTTCGTCGAACACATACGGTTTCGCGTAGCATCGCCACAGATTTCGGAGAACAGGCGCTTCTCATGGCACAGTATCGAACACTTACTATCAGATAGAACAATTAGTTTAAAATGGAACTACGTTTCGCATCTGGAGTTTCTTCTCTCACAAGGCGACCACTTAGTTTCGTCGAACACATACGGTTTCGAGTAGTATCGCCACAGATTTCAGAGAACAGTCGCTTCTCCTGGCACAGTATCGAACACTTAGTTTCAAATAGAACAATTAGTTTAAAATGGAACTAAATTTCGCATCTGGAATTTCCTCTCTCACAAGGTCGACCACTTAGTTTCTTCGAACACATACGGTATCGAGTAGCATCGGCACAGATTTCAGAGAACAGGCGCTTCTCCTGGCACAGTATCGAACACTTAGTTTCAGATAGAACAATTAGTTTAAAATGGAAGTATGTTTCGCATCTGGAGTTTCCTCTATCACAAGGTCGACCACTTAGTTTCGTCGAACACATACGGTTTCGAGTGGCATGTTCACAGATTTCAGAGAACAGTCACTTCTTCTGGCACAGTATCGAACACTTAGTTTCAGATAGAACAATTAGTATAAAATTGAACTAAATTTCGCATCTGGAGTTTCCTCTCTCACAAGGTCGACCACTTAGTTTCGTCGAACACATACGGTTTCGAGTAGCGTCGCCACAGATTTCAGAGAACAGGCGATTCTCCTGGCACAGTATCGAAAACTTAGTTTCAGATAGAACAATTTGTTTTAAATGGAACTAAGTTTCACTTCTGGATTTTCCTCTCTCACAAGGTCGGCCACTTAGTATCGTCGAACACATACGGTTTCGAGTGGCATCGCTACAGATTTCTGAGAACAGGCGCTTCTCCTGGCACAGTATCGAACACTTAGTTTCAGATAGAACAATTAATTTAAAATGGAACTGTTTCGAATCTAGAGTTTCCGCTCTCACAAGGTCGACCACTTAGTTTCGCCGAACGCATACGGTTTCGAGCGGCATCGCCAGAGATTTCAGAGAACAGGCGCTTCTCCTGGCACAGCATCGAACACTTAGTTTCAGATAGAACAATTAGTTTAAAATGGAACTAAGTTTCGCATCTGGAGTTTCCGCTCTCACAAGGTCGACCACTTAGTTTCGCCGAACGCAAACGGTTTCGAGTAGCATCACCCCAGATTTCAGAGAACAGGCGCTTCTCCTGGCACAGTATCGAACACTTAGTTTCAGATAGAACAATTAGTTTAAAATGGAACTAAGTTTCGCATCTGGAGTTTCCTCTCTCGCAAGGTCGGCCACTTAGTTTCGCCGATCACATACGGTTTCGAGTGGCATCGCCACAGATTTCAGAGAACAGGCGCTTCTCCTGGCACGGTATCGAACACTTAGTTACAGATAGAACAATTAGTTTAAAATGCAACTATATTTCGCATCTGGAATTTCCTCTCTCACAAGGTCGGGCACTTAGTTTCGTCTAACACATACGGTTTCGAGTGGTATCGCCACAGATTTCAGAGAACAGCCGCTTCTCCTGGAACAGTATCGAACACTTAGTTTCAGATGGAACAATTAGTTTTAAATGGAACTAAGTTTTGCATCTGGAGTTTCCTCTTTCACAAGGCGACCACTTAGTTTCGTCGAACACAGACGGTTTCGATTGGCATCGCCACAGATTTCAGAGAACAGGCGCTTCTCCTGGCACATTATCGAACACTTAGTTTCAGAGCGAACAATTAGTTTAAAATGGAACTATGTTTCGCATCTGGAGTATCCTCTCTCACAAGGTCAACCACTTAGTTTCGTCGAACACATACGGTTTCGAGTGGCATCGCTACAGATTTCAGAGAACAGGCGCTTCTCCTGGCACATTATCGAACACTTAGTTACAGATAGAACAATTAGTTTAAAATGCAACTATGTTTCGCATCTGGAGTTTCCTCTCTCACAAGGTCAACCACTTAGTTTCGTCGAACACATACGGTTTCGAGTAGTATCGCCACAGATTTCGCAGAACGGGAGTTTCTCCTGGCACAGTATCGAACACTTAGTTACAGATAGAACAATTAGTTTAAAATGCAACTATGTTTTGCATCTGGAGTTTCCTCGCTCACAAGGTCGGCCACTTAGTTTCGTCGAACACATACGGTTTCGAGTGGTATCGCCACAGATTTCAGAGAACAGGCGCTTCTCCTGGCACATTATCGAAAACTTAGTTTCGACTAACACATACGGTTTCGAGTGGTATCGCCACAGATTTCAGAGAACAGGCGCTTCTCCTGGCACAGTATCGAACACTTAGTTTCAGATGGAACAATTAGTTTTAAATGGAACTAAGTTTTGCATCTGGAGTTTCCTCTTTCACAAGGCGACCACTTAGTTTCGTCGAACACAGACGGTTTCGATTGGCATCGCCACAGATTTCAGAGAACAGGCGCTTCTCCTGGCACATTATCGAACACTTAGTTTCAGAGCGAACAATTAGTTTAAAATGGAACTATGTTTCGCATCTGGAGTTTCCTCTCTCACAAGGTCAACCACTTAGTTTCGTCGAACACATACGGTTTCGAGTAGTATCGCCACAGATTTCGCAGAACGGGAGTTTCTCCTGGCACAGTATCGAACACTTAGTTACAGATAGAACAATTAGTTTAAAATGCAACTATATTTCGCATCTGGAATTTCCTCTCTCACAAGGTCGGGCACTTAGTTTCGACTAACACATACGGTTTCGAGTGGTATCGCCACAGATTTCAGAGAACAGGCGCTTCTCCTGGCACAGTATCGAACACTTAGTTTCAGATAGAACAATTAGTTTAAAATGGAAGTATGTTTCGCATCTGGAGTTTCCTCTATCACAAGGTCGACCACTTAGTTTCGTCGAACACATACGGTTTCGAGTGGCATGTTCACAGATTTCAGAGAACAGTCGCTTCTTCTGGCACGGTATCGAACACTTAGTTACAGATAGAACAATTAGTTTAAAATGCAACTATATTTCGCATCTGGAATTTCCTCTCTCACAAGGTCGGGCACTTAGTTTCGTCTAACACATACGGTTTCGAGTGGTATCGCCACAGATTTCAGAGAACAGGCGCTTCTCCTGGAACAGTATCGAACACTTAGTTTCAGATGGAACAATTAGTTTTAAATGGAACTATGTTTCGCATCTGCAGTATCCTCTCTCACAAGGTCAACCACTTAGTTTCGTCGAACACATACGGTTTCGAGTAGTATCGCCACAGATTTCGCAGAACGGGAGTTTCTCCTGGCACAGTATCGAACACTTAGTTACAGATAGAACAATTAGTTTAAAATGCAACTATGTTTTGCATCTGGAGTTTCCTCGCTCACAAGGTCGACCACTTAGTTTCGTCGAACACATACGGTTTCGAGTAGCGTCGCCACAGATTTCAGAGAACAGGCGATTCTCCTGGCACAGTATCGAAAACTTAGTTTCTGATAGAACAATTTGTTTTAAATGGAACTAAGTTTCACTTCTGGATTTTCCTCTCTCACAAGGTCGGCCACTTAGTATCGTCGAACACATACGGTTTCGAGTGGCATCGCTACAGATTTCTGAGAACAGGCGCTTCTCCTGGCACAGTATCGAACACTTAGTTTCAGATAGAACAATTAATTTAAAATGGAACTGCTTCGAATCTAGAGTTTCCGCTCTCACAAGGTCGACCACTTAGTTTCGCCGAACGCATACGGTTTCGAGCGGCATCGCCAGAGATTTCAGAGAACAGGCGCTTCTCCTGGCACATTATCGAACACTTAGTATCAGATAGAACAATTAGTTTAAAATGGAACTATGTTTCGCATCTGCAGTATCCTCTCTCACAAGGTCAACCACTTAGTTTCGTCGAACACATACGGTTTCGAGTAGTATCGCCACAGATTTCGCAGAACGGGAGTTTCTCCTGGCACAGTATCGAACACTTAGTTTCAGTTAGAATAATTAGTTTAAAATGGAAATATGTTTCGCATTTGGAGTTTCCTCTCTCACAAGTTCGACCACTTAGTTTCGTCGAACACATACGGTTTCGAGTAGTATCGCCACAGATTTCAGAGAACAGGCGCTTTTCCTGGCACGGTATCGAACACTTAGTTACAGATAGAACAATTAGTTTAAAATGCAACTATATTTCGCATCTGGAATTTCCTCTCTCACAAGGTCGGGCACTTAGTTTCGACTAACACATACGGTTTCGAGTGGTATCGCCACAGATTTCAGAGAACAGGCGCTTCTCCTGGCACAGTATCGAACACTTAGTTTCAGATGGAACAATTAGTTTTAAATGGAACTAAGTTTTGCATCTGGAGTTTCCTCTTTCACAAGGCGACCACTTAGTTTCGTCGAACACAGACGGTTTCGATTGGCATCGCCACAGATTTCAGAGAACAGGCGCTTCTCCTGGCACATTATCGAACACTTAGTTTCAGAGCGAACAATTAGTTTAAAATGGAACTATGTTTCGCGTCTGGAGTTTCCTCTCTCACAAGGTCAACCACTTAGTTTCGTCGAACACATACGGTTTCGAGTAGTATCGCCACAGATTTCGCAGAACGGGAGGTTCTCCTGGCACAGTATCGAACACTTAGTTACAGATAGAACAATTAGTTTAAAATGCAACTATATTTCGCATCTGGAATTTCCTCTCTCACAAGGTCGGGCACTTAGTTTCGACTAACACATACGGTTTCGAGTGGTATCGCCACAGATTTCAGAGAACAGGCGCTTCTCCTGGCACATTATCGAACACTTAGTATCAGATAGAACAATTAGTTTAAAATGGAACTATGTTTCGCATCTGCAGTATCCTCTCTCACAAGGTCAACCACTTAGTTTCGTCGAACACATACGGTTTCGAGTAGTATCGCCACAGATTTCGCAGAACGGGAGTTTCTCCTGGCACAGTATCGAACACTTAGGTTCAGTTAGAATAATTAGTTTAAAATGGAAATATGTTTCGCATTTGGAGTTTCCTCTCTCACAAGGTCAACCACTTAGTTTCGTCGAACACATACGGTTTCGAGTAGTATCGCCACAGATTTCGCAGAACGGGAGTTTCTCCTGGCACAGTATCGAACACTTAGTTACAGATAGAACAATTAGTTTAAAATGCAACTATATTTCGCATCTGGAATTTCCTCTCTCACAAGGTCGGGCACTTAGTTTCGACTAACACATACGGTTTCGAGTGGTATCGCCACAGATTTCAGAGAACAGGCGCTTCTCCTGGCACAGTATCGAACACTTAGTTTCAGATAGAACAATTAGTTTAAAATGGAAGTATGTTTCGCATCTGGAGTTTCCTCTATCACAAGGTCGACCACTTAGTTTCGTCGAACACATACGGTTTCGAGTGGCATGTTCACAGATTTCAGAGAACAGTCGCTTCTTCTGGCACAGTATCGAACACTTAGTTTCAGATAGAACAATTAGTATAAAATTGAACTAAATTTCGCATCTGGAGTTTCCTCTCTCACAAGGTCGACCACTTAGTTTCGTCGAACACATACGGTTTCGAGTAGCGTCGCCACAGATTTCAGAGAACAGGCGATTCTCCTGGCACAGTATCGAAAACTTAGTTTCAGATAGAACAATTTGTTTTAAATGGAACTAAGTTTCACTTCTGGATTTTCCTCTCTCACAAGGTCGGCCACTTAGTATCGTCGAACACATACGGTTTCGAGTGGCATCGCTACAGATTTCTGAGAACAGGCGCTTCTCCTGGCACAGTATCGAACACTTAGTTTCAGATAGAACAATTAATTTAAAATGGAACTGCTTCGAATCTAGAGTTTCCGCTCTCACAAGGTCGACCACTTAGTTTCGCCGAACGCATACTGTTTCGAGCGGCATCGCCAGAGATTTCAGAGAACAGGCGCTTCTCCTGGCACAGCATCGAACACTTAGTTTCAGATAGAACAATTAGTTTAAAATGGAACTAAGTTTCGCATCTGGAGTTTCCGCTCTCACAAGGTCGACGACTTAGTTTCGCCGAACGCAAACGGTTTCGAGTAGCATCACCCCAGATTTCAGAGAACAGGCGCTTCTCCTGGCACAGTATCGAACACTTAGTTTCAGATAGAACAATTAGTTTAAAATGGAACTAAGTTTCGCATCTGGAGTTTCCTCTCTCGCAAGGTCGGCCACTTAGTTTCGCCGATCACATACGGTTTCGAGTGGCATCGCCACAGATTTCAGAGAACAGGCGCTTCTCCTGGCACGGTATCGAACACTTAGTTACAGATAGAACAATTAGTTTAAAATGCAACTATATTTCGCATCTGGAATTTCCTCTCTCACAAGGTCGGGCATTTAGTTTCGTCTAACACATACGGTTTCGAGTGGTATCGCCACAGATTTCAGAGAACAGGCGCTTCTCCTGGAACAGTATCGAACACTTAGTTTCAGATGGAACAATTAGTTTTAAATGGAACTAAGTTTTGCATCTGGAGTGTCCTCTTTCACAAGGCGACCACTTAGTTTCGTCGAACACAGACGGTTTCGATTGGCATCGCCACAGATTTCAGAGAACAGGCGCTTCTCCTGGCACATTATCGAACACTTAGTTTCAGAGCGAACAATTAGTTTAAAATGGAACTATGTTTCGCATCTGGAGTATCCTCTCTCACAAGGTCAACCACTTAGTTTCGTCGAACACATACGGTTTCGAGTGGCATCGCTACAGATTTCAGAGAACAGGCGCTTCTCCTGGCACATTATCGAACACTTAGTTACAGATAGAACAATTAGTTTAAAATGGAACTATGTTTCGCATCTGGAGTATCCTCTCTCACAAGGTCAACCACTTAGTTTCGTCGAACACATACGGTTTCGAGTGGCATCGCTACAGATTTCAGAGAACAGGCGCTTCTCCTGGCACAGTATCGAACACTTAGTTTCAGATGGAACAATTAGTTTTAAATGGAACTAAGTTTTGCATCTGGAGTTTCCTCTTTCACAAGGCGACCACTTAGTTTCGTCGAACACAGACGGTTTCGATTGGCATCGCCACAGATTTCAGAGAACAGGCGCTTCTCCTGGCACATTATCGAACACTTAGTTTCAGAGCGAACAATTAGTTTAAAATGGAACTATGTTTCGCATCTGGAGTTTCCTCTCTCACAAGGTCAACCACTTAGTTTCGTCGAACACATACGGTTTCGAGTAGTATCGCCACAGATTTCGCAGAACGGGAGTTTCTCCTGGCACAGTATCGAACACTTAGTTACAGATAGAACAATTAGTTTAAAATGCAACTATATTTCGCATCTGGAATTTCCTCTCTCACAAGGTCGGGCACTTAGTTTCGACTAACACATACGGTTTCGAGTGGTATCGCCACAGATTTCAGAGAACAGGCGCTTCTCCTGGCACAGTATCGAACACTTAGTTTCAGATAGAACAATTAGTTTAAAATTGAACTAAATTTCGCATCTGGAGTTTCCTCTCTCACAAGGTCGACCACTTAGTTTCGTCGAACACATACGGTTTCGAGTGGCATGTTCACAGATTTCAGAGAACAGTCGCTTCTTCTGGCACAGTATCGAACACTTAGTTTCAGATAGAACAATTAGTATAAAATTGAACTAAATTTCGCATCTGGAGTTTCCTCTCTCACAAGGTCGACCACTTAGTTTCGTCGAACACATACGGTTTCGAGTAGCGTCACCACAGATTTCAGAGAACAGGCGATTCTCCTGGCACAGTATCGAAAACTTAGTTTCAGATAGAACAATTTGTTTTAAATGGAACTAAGTTTCACTTCTGGATTTTCCTCTCTCACAAGGTCGGCCACTTAGTATCGTCGAACACATACGGTTTCGAGTGGCATCGCTACAGATTTCTGAGAACAGGCGCTTCTCCTGGCACAGCATCGAACACTTAGTTTCAGATAGAACAATTAGTTTAAAATGGAACTAAGTTTCGCATCTGGAGTTTCCGCTCTCACAAGGTCGACCACTTAGTTTCGCCGAACGCAAACGGTTTCGAGTAGCATCACCCCAGATTTCGGAGAACAGGCGCTTCTCCTGGCACAGTATCGAACACTTAGTTTCAGATAGAACAATTAGTTTAAAATGGAACTAAGTTTCGCATCTGGAGTTTCCTCTCTCGCAAGGTCGGCCACTTAGTTTCGCCGATCACATACGGTTTCGAGTGGCATCGCCACAGATTTCAGAGAACAGGCGCTTCTCCTGGCACGGTATCGAACACTTAGTTACAGATAGAACAATTAGTTTAAAATGCAACTATATTTCGCATCTGGAATTTCCTCTCTCACAAGGTCGGGCACTTAGTTTCGTCTAACACATACGGTTTCGAGTGGTATCGCCACAGATTTCAGAGAACAGGCGCTTCTCCTGGCACAGTATCGAACACTTAGTTTCAGATAGAACAATTAGTTTAAAATTGAACTAAATTTCGCATCTGGAGTTTCCTCCCTCACAAGGTCGACCACTTAGTTTCGTCGAACACATACGGTTTCGAGTGGCATGTTCACAGATTTCAGAGAACAGTCGCTTCTTCTGGCACAGTATCGAACACTTAGTTTCAGATAGAACAATTAGTATAAAATTGAACTAAATTTCGCATCTGGAGTTTCCTCTCTCACAAGGTCGACCACTTAGTTTCGTCGAACACATACGGTTTCGAGTAGCGTCACCACAGATTTCAGAGAACAGGCGATTCTCCTGGCACAGTATCGAAAACTTAGTTTCAGATAGAACAATTTGTTTTAAATGGAACTAAGTTTCACTTCTGGATTTTCCTCTCTCACAAGGTCGGCCACTTAGTTTCGTCGAACACATACGGTTTCGAGTGGCATCGCTACAGATTTCTGAGAACAGGCGCTTCTCCTGGCACAGCATCGAACACTTAGTTTCAGATAGAACAATTAGTTTAAAATGGAACTAAGTTTCGCATCTGGAGTTTCCGCTCTCACAAGGTCGACCACTTAGTTTCGCCGAACGCAAACGGTTTCGAGTAGCATCACCCCAGATTTCGGAGAACAGGCGCTTCTCCTGGCACAGTATCGAACACTTAGTTTCAGATAGAACAATTAGTTTAAAATGGAACTAAGTTTCGCATCTGGAGTTTCCTCTCTCGCAAGGTCGGCCACTTAGTTTCGCCGATCACATACGGTTTCGAGTGGCATCGCCACAGATTTCAGAGAACAGGCGCTTCTCCTGGCACGGTATCGAACACTTAGTTACAGATAGAACAATTAGTTTAAAATGCAACTATATTTCGCATCTGGAATTTCCTCTCTCACAAGGTCGGGCACTTAGTTTCGTCTAACACATACGGTTTCGAGTGGTATCGCCACAGATTTCAGAGAACAGGCGCTTCTCCTGGAACAGTATCGAACACTTAGTTTCAGATGGAACAATTAGTTTTAAATGGAACTAAGTTTTGCATCTGGAGTTTCCTCTTTCACAAGGCGACCACTTAGTTTCGTCGAACACAGACGGTTTCGATTGGCATCGCCACAGATTTCAGAGAACAGGCGCTTCTCCTGGCACATTATCGAACACTTAGTTTCAGAGCGAACAATTAGTTTAAAATGGAACTATGTTTCGCATCTGGAGTATCCTCTCTCACAAGGTCAACCACTTAGTTTCGTCGAACACATACGGTTTCGAGTGGCATCGCTACAGACTTCAGAGAACAGGCGCTTCTCCTGGCACATTATCGAACACTTAGTTACAGATAGAACAATTAGTTTAAAATGCAACTATGTTTCGCATCTGGAGTTTCCTCTCTCACAAGGTCAACCACTTAGTTTCGTTGAACACATACGGTTTCGAGTAGTATCGCCACAGATTTCGCAGAACGGGAGTTTCTCCTGGCACAGTATCGAACACTTAGTTACAGATAGAACAATTAGTTTAAAATGCAACTATGTTTTGCATCTGGAGTTTCCTCGCTCACAAGGTCGGCCACTTAGTTTCGTCGAACACATACGGTTTCGAGTGGTATCGCCACAGATTTCAGAGAACAGGCGCTTCTCCTGGCACATTATCGAACACTTAGTATCAGATAGAACAATTAGTTTAAAATGGAACTATGTTTCGCATCTGCAGTATCCTCTCTCACAAGGTCAACCACTTAGTTTCGTCGAACACATACGGTTTCGAGTAGTATCGCCACAGATTTCGCAGAACGGGAGTTTCTCCTGGCACAGTATCGAACACTTAGTTTCAGAGCGAACAATTAGTTTAAAATGGAACTATGTTTCGCATCTGGAGTTTCCTCTCTCACAAGGTCAACCACTTAGTTTCGTCGAACACATACGGTTTCGAGTAGTATCGCCACAGATTTCAGAGAACAGGCGCTTCTCCTGGCACGGTATCGAACACTTAGTTACAGATAGAACAATTAGTTTAAAATGCAACTATATTTCGCATCTGGAATTTCCTCTCTCACAAGGTCGGGCACTTAGTTTCGTCTAACACATACGGTTTCGAGTGGTATCGCCACAGATTTCAGAGAACAGGCGCTTCTCCTGGCACAGTATCGAACACTTAGTTTCAGATGGAACAATTAGATTTAAATGGAACTAAGTTTTGCATCTGGAGTTTCCTCTTTCACAAGGCGACCACTTAGTTTCGTCGAACACAGACGGTTTCGATTGGCATCGCCACAGATTTCAGAGAACAGGCGCTTCTCCTGGCACATTATTGAACACTTAGTTTCAGAGCGAACAATTAGTTTAAAATGGAACTATGTTTCGCATCTGGAGTATCCTCTCTCACAAGGTCAACCACTTAGTTTCGTCGAACACATACGGTTTCGAGTGGCATCGCTACAGATTTCAGAGAACAGGTGCTTCTCCTGGCACATTATCGAACACTTAGTTACAGATAGAACAATTAGTTTAAAATGCAACTATATTTCGCATCTGGAATTTCCTCTCTCACAAGGTCGGGCACTTAGTTTCGACTAACACATACGGTTTCGAGTGGTATCGCCACAGATTTCAGAGAACAGGCGCTTCTCCTGGCACAGTATCGAACACTTAGTTTCAGATGGAACAATTAGTTTTAAATGGAACTAAGTTTTGCATCTGGAGTTTCCTCTTTCACAAGGCGACCACTTAGTTTCGTCGAACACAGACGGTTTCGATTGGCATCGCCACAGATTTCAGAGAACAGGCGCTTCTCCTGGCACATTATCGAACACTTAGTTTCAGAGCGAACAATTAGTTTAAAATGGAACTATGTTTCGCATCTGGAGTTTCCTCTCTCACAAGGTCAACCACTTAGTTTCGTCGAACCCAGACGGTTTCGATTGGCATCGCCACAAATTTCAGAGAACAGGCGCTTCTCCTGGCACATTATCGAACACTTAGTTTCAGATGGAACAATTAGTTTTAAATGGAACTAAGTTTTGCATCTGGAGTTTCCTCTTTCACAAGGCGACCACTTAGTTTCGTCGAACCCAGACGGTTTCGATTGGCATCGCCACAGATTTCAGAGAACAGGCGCTTCTCCTGGCACATTATCGAACACTTAGTTTCAGAGCGAACAATTAGTTTAAAATGGAACTATGTTTCGCATCTGGAGTATCCTCTCTCACAAGGTCAACCACTTAGTTTCGTCGAACACATACGGTTTCGAGTGGCATCGCTACAGATTTCAGAGAACAGGCGCTTCTCCTGGCACATTATCGAACACTTAGTTACAGATAGAACAATTAGTTTAAAATGCAACTATGTTTCGCATCTGGAGTTTCCTCTCTCACAAGGTCAACCACTTAGTTTCGTCGAACACATACGGTTTCGAGTAGTATCGCCACAGATTTCGCAGAACGGGAGTTTCTCCTGGCACAGTATCGAACACTTAGTTACAGATAGAATAATTAGTTTAAAATGCATCTATGTTTTGCATCTGGAGTTTCCTCGCTCACAAGGTCGGCCACTTAGTTTCGTCGAACACATACGGTTTCGAGTGGCATCGCTACAGATTTCAGAGAACAGGCGCTTCTCCTGGCACATTATCGAACACTTAGTTTCAGAGCGAACAATTAGTTTAAAATGGAACTATGTTTCGCATCTGGAGTATCCTCTCTCACAAGGTCAACCACTTAGTTTCGTCGAACACATACGGTTTCGAGTGGCATCGCTACAGATTTCAGAGAACAGGCGCTTCTCCTGGCACATTATCGAACACTTAGTTACAGATAGAACAATTAGTTTAAAATGCAACTATGTTTCGCATCTGGAGTTTCCTCTCTCACAAGGTCAACCACTTAGTTTCGTCGAACACATACGGTTTCGAGTAGTATCGCCACAGATTTCGCAGAACGGGAGTTTCTCCTGGCACAGTATCGAACACTTAGTTACAGATAGAACAATTAGTTTAAAATGCATCTATGTTTTGCATCTGGAGTTTCCTCGCTCACAAGGTCGGCCACGTAGTTTCGTCGAACACATACGGTTTCGAGTGGTATCGCCACAGATTTCAGAGAACAGGCGCTTCTCCTGGCACATTATCGAACACTTAGTATCAGATAGAACAATTAGTTTAAAATGGAACTATGTTTCGCATCTGCAGTATCCTCTCTCACAAGGTCAACCACTTAGTTTCGTCGAACACATACGGTTTCGAGTAGTATCGCCACAGATTTCGCAGAACGGGAGTTTCTCCTGGCACAGTATCGAACACTTAGTTTCAGTTAGAATAATTAGTTTAAAATGGAAATATGTTTCGCATTTGGAGTTTCCTCTCTCCCAAGTTCGACCACTTAGTTTCGTCGAACACATACGGTTTCGAGTAGTATCGCCACAGATTTCGCAGAACGGGAGTTTCTACTGGCACAGTATCGAACACTTAGTTTCAAATAGAACAATTAGTTTAAAATGCAACTATGTTTCGCATCTGGAGTTTTCTCTCTCACAAGGTCAACCACTTAGTTTCGTCGAACACATACGGTTTCGAGTAGTATCGCCACAGATTTCGCAGAACGGGAGTTTCTCCTGGCACAGTATCGAACACTTAGTTTCAGTTAGAATAATTAGTTTAAAATGGAAATATGTTTCGCATTTGGAGTTTCCTCTCTCACAAGTTCGACCACTTAGTTTCGTCGAACACATACGGTTTCGAGTAGTATCGCCACAGATTTCGCAGAACGGGAGTTTCTCCTGGCACAGTATCGAACACTTAGTTTCAGATAGAATAATTAGTTTAAAATGCAACTATGTTTCGCATCTGGAGTTTCCTCTCTCACAAGGTCGGCCACTTAGTTTCGTCGAACACATACGGTTTCGAGTGGTATCGCCACAGATTTCAGAGAACAGGCGCTTCTCCTGGCACATTATCGAACACTTAGTTTCAGATAGAACAATGAGTTTAAAATGGAACTATGTTTCGCATCTGGAGTATCCTCTCTCACAAGGTCAACCACTTAGTTTCGTCGAACACATACGGTTTCGAGTGGCATCGCCACAGATTTCACAAGAACAGGCGCTTCTCCTGGCTCAGTTTCGAACACTCAGTTACAGATAGAACAATTAGTTTAAAATGGAACTAAGTTTCGCATCTGGAGTTTCTTCTCTCAGAAGGTCGACCACTTAGTTTCGCCGAACACATACGGTTTAGAGTAGCATCGCCAGAGATTTCAGAGAACAGGCGCTTCTCCTGGCACAGTACCGGAAACTTAGTTTCAGGTAGAACAATTAGTTTAAAATGGAACTATATTTCGCATCTGGAGTTTCCTCTCTCACAAGGTCAACCACTTAGTTTCGTCGAACACATACGGTTTCGAGTAGTATCGCCACAGATTTCGCAGAACGGGAGTTTCTCCTGGCACAGTATCGAACACTTAGTTACAGATAGAACAATTAGTTTAAAATGCAACTATGTTTTGCATCTGGAGTTTCCTCGCTCACAAGGTCGGCCACTTAGTTTCGTCGAACACATACGGTTTCGAGTGGTATCGCCACAGATTTCAGAGAACAGGCGCTTCTCCTGGCACATTATCGAACACTTAGTTACAGATAGAACAATTAGTTTAAAATGCAACTATGTTTCGCATCTGGAGTTTCCTCTCTCACAATGTCGGCCACTTAGTTTCGTCGAACACATACGGTTTCGAGCGGTATCGCCACAGATTTCAGAGAACAGGCGCTTCTCCTGGCACAGTATCGAACACTTAGTTTAAGATAGAACAATTAGTTTAAAATGCAACTATGTTTCGCATCTGGAGTTTCCTCTCTCACAAGGTCGGCCACTTAGTTTCGTCGAACACATACGGTTTCGAGTGGTATCGCCACAGATTTCAGAGAACAGGCGCTTCTCCTGGCACATTATCGAACACTTAGTTACAGATAGAACAATTAGTTTAAAATGCAACTATGTTTCGCATCTGGAGTTTCCTCTCTCACAAGGTCGGCCACTCAGTTTCGTCGAACACATACGGTTTCGAGTGGTATCGCTACAGATTTCAGAGAACAGGCGCTTCTCCTGGCACAGTATCGAACACTTAGTTTCAGATGGAACAATTATTTTAAAATAGAACTAAGTTTCGCATCTGGAGTTTCCTCTCTCACAAGGTCGACCAATTAGATTCGTCGAACACATACGGTTTCGAGTAGCATCGCCACACATTTCAGAGAGCAGGCCTTTCTCCTGGCAGAGTATCGAACACTTATTTGAGACAGAACAATTAGTTTAAAATGCAACTATGTTTCGCATCTGGAGTTTCCTCTCTCACAATGTCGGCCACTTAGTTTCGTCGAACACATACGGTTTCGAGTGGTATCGCCACAGATTTCAGAGAACAGGCGCTTCTCCTGGCACAGTATCGAACACTTAGTTTAAGATAGAACAATTAGTTTAAAATGGAACTAAGTTTCGCATCTGAAGTTTCCTCTCTCACCAGGTCGACCCCTTAGTTTCGACGAACACATACGGTTTCGAGATGCACCGCCACAGATTTCAGAGAACGGGCTCTTCTCCTGGCACAGTATCGAACACTTAATATCATATAGAACAATTTGTTTAAAATGGAACTATGTTTCGTATCTGGAGTATGCTCTCTCACAAGGTCAACCACTTAGTTTCGTCGAACACATACGGTTTCGAGTGGCATCGCCACAGATTTCAGAGAACAGGCGCTTCTCCTGGCACATTATCGAACACTTAGTTACAGATAGAACAATTAGTTTAAAATGCAACTATGTTTCGCATCTGGAGTTTCCTCTCTCACAATGTCGGCCACTTAGTTTCGTCGAACACATACGGTTTCGAGCGGTATCGCCACAGATTTCAGAGAACAGGCGCTTCTCCTGGCACAGTATCGAACACTTAGTTTAAGACCGAACAATTAGTTTAAGATGCAACTATGTTTCGCATCTGGAGTTTCCTCTCTCACAAGGTCGGCCACTTAGTTTCGTCGAACACATACGGTTTCGAGTGGTATCGCCACAGATTTCAGAGAACGGGCTCTTCCCCTGGCACAGTATCGAACACTTAATATCATATAGAACAATTTGTTTAAAATCGAACTATGTTTCGTATATGGAGTATGCTCTCTCACAAGGTCAACCACTTAGTTTCGTCGAACACATACGGTTTCGAGTGGCATCGCCACAGATTTCAGAGAACAGGCGCTTCTCCTGGCACATTATCGAACACTTAGTTAGAGATAGAACAATTAGTTTAAAATGCAACTATGTTTCGCATCTGGAGTTTCCTCTCACACAAGGTCGGCCACTTAGTTTCGTCGAACACATACGGTTTCGAGTGGTATCGCCACAGATTTCAGAGAACGGGCTCTTCCCCTGGCACAGTATCGAACACTTAATATCATATAGAACAATTAGTTTAAAATGGAAATATGTTTCGTATCTGGAGTATGCTCTCTCACAAGGTCAACCACTTAGTTTCGTCGAACACATACGGTTTCGAGTGGCATCGCCACAGATTTCAGAGAACAGGCGCTTCTCCTGGCACATTATCGAACACTTAGTTACAGATAGAACAATTAGTTTAAAATGCAACTATGTTTCGCATCTGGAGTTTCCTCTCTCACAAGGTCGGCCACTCAGTTTCGTCGAACACATACGGTTTCGAGTGGTATCGCCACAGATTTCAGAGAACAGGCGCTTCTCCTGGCACAGTATCGAACACTTAGTTTCAGATAGAACAATTAGTTTAAAATGGAACTATGTTTCGTATCTGGAGTTTCCTCTACCACAAGGTCGACCACTTATTTTCGTCGAACACATACGGTTTCGAGTAACATCGCCACAGATTTCAGAGAACAGGCGCTTCTCCTGGCACAGTACCGAACACTTAGTTTCAGATAGAACAATTAGTTTAAAATGGAACTATGTTTCGCATCCGGAGTATCCTCTCTCACAAGCTCAACCACTTAGTTTCGTCGAACACATACGGTTTCGAGCGGCATCGCCAGACATTTCAGAGAACAGACGCTTCTCCTGGCACAGTATCGAACACGTATTTCAGACAGAACAATTAGTTTAAAATGTAACTATGTTTCGCAGCTGGAGTATCCTCCCTCACAAGGTCGACTACTTAGTTTCGTCGAACACATACGGTTTCGAGTGGCATCGCCAGACATTTCAGAGAACAGACGCTTCTCCTGGCACAGTATCGAACACGTATTTCAGACAGAACAATTAGTTTAAAATGTAACTATGTTTCGCAGCTGGAGTATCCTCCCTCACAAGGTCGACTACTTAGTTTCGTCGAACACATACGGTTTCGAGTAGCATCGCCACAGATTTCAGAGAGCAGGCGCTTCTCCTGGCACAGTATCGAACACTTAGTTACAGATAGAACACTTAGTTTAAAATGGAACATTGTTTCGCCTTTGGAGTTTCCTCCCTCACAAGGTCGACCACTTAGTTTCGTCGAACACATTCGGCTTCGAGTAGCAACGCCACAGGTTTCAGAGAACAGGCGCTTCTGCTGGCAGAGTATCGTATACTTAGTTTCAGATAGAACATTTAGTTTAAAATGGAAATATGTTTCGCATTTGGAGTTTCCTTCCTCACAAGGTCGACCACTTAGTTTCGTCGAACACATACGGTTTCGAGTAGCATCGCCACAGATTTCAGAGAACAGGCGCTTCTCCTGGCACAGTACCGAACACTTAGTTTCAGATAGAACAATTAGCTTAAAATGGAACTAAGTTTCGCATCTGGAGATTCCTCTCTCACAAGGTCGGCCACTTAGTTTCGTCGAACACATACGGTTTCGAGTGGCATCGCCACAGATGTCAGAGAACAGTCGCTGCTCCTGGCACAGTATCGAACACTTAGTTTCAGATAGAACAATTAGTTTAAAATGGAACTATGTTTCGTATCTGGAGTTTCCTCTACCACAAGGTCGACCACTTATTTTCGTCGAACACATACGGTTTCGAGTAACATCGCCACAGATTTCAGAGAACAGGCGCTTCTCCTGGCACAGTATCGAACACTTAGTGTCAGATAGGATTATTAGTTTAAAATGAACTAAGTTTCGCAATTTGGTGTTTCCTCCCTCACAAGGTCGACCAATTAGTTTCGTCGAACACATTCGGCTTCGAGTAGCAACGCCACAGGTTTCAGAGAACAGGCGCTTCTGCTGGCAGAGTATCGTATACTTAGTTTCAGATAGAACATTTAGTTTAAAATGGAAATATGTTTCGCATTTGGAGTTTCCTTCCTCACAAGGTCGACCACTTAGTTTCGTCGAACACATACGGTTTCGAGTAGCATCGCCACAGATTTCAGAGAACAGGCGCTTCTCCTGGCACAGTACCGAACACTTAGTTTCAGATAGAACAATTAGTTTAAAATGGAACTATGTTTCGCATCCGGAGTATCCTCTCTCACAAGCTCAACCACTTAGTTTCGTCGAACACATACGGTTTCGAGCGGCATCGCCAGACATTTCAGAGAACAGACGCTTCTCCTGGCACAGTATCGAACACGTATTTCAGACAGAACAATTAGTTTAAAATGTAACTATGTTTCGCAGCTGGAGTATCCTCCCTCACAAGGTCGACTACTTAGTTTCGTCGAACACATACGGTTTCGAGTGGCATCGCCACAGATGTCAGAGAACAGTCGCTTCTCCCGGCACAGTATCGAACACTTAGATTCAGATAGAACAATTAATTTAGAATGGAACTAAGTTTCGCATATGAAGTTTCCTCTCTCACAAGGTCGGCCACTTAGTATCGTCGAACAGATACGGTTTCGAGTGGCATCGCCACAGATTTCAGAGAACAGGCGCATCTCCTGGCACAGTACCGAACACTTAGTTTCAGATAGAACAATTAGTTTAAAATGGAACTATGTTTCGCATCTGGAGTTTCCTCTACCACAAGGTCGACCACTTATTTTCGTCGAACACATACGGTTTCGAGTAACATCGCCACAGATTTCAGAGAACAGGCGCTTCTCCTGGCACAGTATCGAACACTTATTGTCAGATAGGATTATTAGTTTAAAATGAACCAAGTTTCGCAATTTGGTGTTTCCTCCCTCACAAGGTCGACCACTTAGTTTCGTCGAACACATTCGGCTTCGAGTAGCAACGCCACAGGTTTCGGAGAACAGGCGCTTCTCCTGGCACAGTGTCGAACACTTAGTTACAGATAGAACACTTAGTTTAAAATGGAACTATGTTTCGCATTTGGAGTTTCATCTCTCACAAGGTCGACCACTTAGTTTCGTCAAACACATACGGTTTCGAGTGGCATCGCCACAGATGCCAGAGAACAGGCGCTTCTCCTGGCACAGTATCGAACACTTAGTTTCAGAGAGAACAATTAGTTTAAAATGGAACTAAGTTACGCATCTGGAGTTTCCTCTCTCACAAGGTCGGCCACTTAGTTTCGTCGAACACATACGGTTTCGAGTGGCATCGCCACAGATTTCAGAGAACAGGCGCTTCTCCTGGCACACTATCGAACACTTTCAGATAGAACAATCAGTTTAAAATGGAACTAAGTTTCGGATCTGAAGTTTCCTCTCTCACAAGGTCGGCCACTTAGTTTCGTCGAACACATACGGTTTCGAGTGGCGTCGCCACAGATTTCAGAGAACAGGCGCTTCTCCTGGCACAGTATTGAACACTTAGTTTCAGATGGAACATTTAGTTTAAAATTGAACTATGTTTCGCATCTGGAGTTTCCTCTCTCACAAGGACGGCCACTTAGTTTCGTCGAACACATACGGTTTCGAGTGGCATCGCCACAGATGCCAGAGAACAGGCGCTTCTCCTGGCACAGTATCGAACACTTAGTATCAGATAGAACTATTAATTTAAAATGGAACTAAGCTTCGCATCTTGGGTTTCCTCTCTCACAAGGTCGACCACTTAATTTCGTCGAACACATACGGTTTCGAGTGGCATCGCCACAGATGTCAGAGAACAGGCGCATCTCCTGGCAGAGTATCGAAAACATAGTTTCAGATGGAACAATTAGGTTTAAATGGAACTAAGTTTCGCTTCTGGAGTTTCCTCTCACACAAGGTCGACCACTTAGTTTTGTCGAAAACATACGGTTTCGAGTGGCATCGCCACAGATGCCAGAGAACAGGCGCTTCTCCTGGCACAGTATCGAACACTTAGTTTCAGAGAGAACAATTAGTTTAAAATGGAACTAAGTTACGCATCTGGAGTTTCCTCTCTCACAAGGTCGGCCACTTAGTTTCGTCGAACACATACGGTTTCGAGTGGCATCGCCACAGATTTCAGAGAACAGGCGCTTCTCCCGGCACAGTATCGAAAACTTAGTTTCTGATAGAACAATTAGTTTTAACTGGAACTATGTTTCGCTTCTTGATATTCCTCTCCCACAAGGTCAACCACTTTGTTTCGTCGAACACATACGGTTTCGAGTGGTATCGCCACAGATTTCAGAGAACAGGCGCTTCTCCGGACACAGTATCGAACACATAGTTTCAGATAGAACAATTAGTATAAAATGGTACTATGTTTCGCATCTGGAGTTTCCTCTCCCACAAGGTCGACCACTTAGTTTCGTCAAACACATACGGTTTCGAGTGGCATCGCCACAGATTTCAGAGAACAGGCGCTTCTCCTGGCACAGTATCGAACACTTAGTTTCAGATAGAACTATTAGTTCAAATTGGAACTATGTTTCGCATCTGGAGTTTCCTCTCTCACAAGGTCGAGCACTTAGTTTCATCGAACACATACGGTTTCGAATGGCATCGCCACAGTTTTTAGAGAACAGGCGCTTCTCCCGGCACAGTATCGAAAACTTAGTTTCTGATAGAACAATTAGTTTTAAATGGAACTAATTTTCGCATCTGGAGTTTCCTCTCCCACAAGGTCGACCACTTCGTTTCGTCAAACAAATACGGTTTCGAGTGGCATCGCCAGAGATTTCAGAGAACAGGCGCTTCTCCTGGCACAGTATCGAACACTTAGTTTCAGATAGAACAATTAGTTCAAAATGGAACTATGTTTCGCATCTGGAGTTTCCTCTCTCACAAAGGTCGACTACTTAGTTTCGTCGAACACATACGGTTTCGAGTAGTATCGCCGCTGATTTCAGAGAACAGGCCCTTCTCCTGGCACAGTATCGAACACTTAGTTTCAGATAGAACAATTAGTTTAAAATGGAACTATATTTCGCATCTGGAGTTTCTTACCTCACAAGGCCACCACTTAATTTCGTCGAACACATACGGTTTCGAGTGGCATCGCCAGAGATTTCAGAGAACAGGCGCTTCTCCTGGCACAGTATCGAACACTTAGTTTCAGATAGAACAATTATATTAAAATGGAACCAAGTTTCGCATCTGGAGTTTCCTCTCTCGCAAGGTCGACCACTTAGTTTCGTCGAACACATACGGTTTCGAGTGGCATCGCCACAGATTTCAGAGAACAGGCGCTTCTCCTGGCACAGTATCGAACACTTAATATCATATAGAACAATTAGTTTAAAATGGAACTAAGTTTCGCATCTGGAGTTTCCTCTCTCACCAGGTCGACCACTTAGTTTCGTCGAACAGATACGGTTTCGAGTAGTATAGCCACAGATTTCGCAGAAAGGGAGTTTCTACTGGCACAGTATCGAACACTTAGTTTCAGAGAGAACAATTAGTTTAAAATGGAACTAAGTTACGCATCTGGAGTTTCCTCTCTCACAAGGTCGGCCACTTAGTTTCGTCGAACACATACGGTTTCGAGTGGCATCGCCACAGATTTCAGAGAACAGGCGCTTCTCCCGGCACAGTATCGAAAACTTAGTTTCTGATAGAACAATTAGTTTTAACTGGAACTATGTTTCGCTTCTTGATATTCCTCTCCCACAAGGTCAACCACTTTGTTTCGTCGAACACATACGGTTTCGAGTGGTATCGCCACAGATTTCAGAGAACAGGCGCTTCTCCTGACACAGTATCGAACACATAGTTTCAGATAGAACAATTAGTATAAAATGGTACTATGTTTCGCATCTGGAGTTTCCTCTCCCACAAGGTCGACCACTTAGTTTCGTCAAACACATACGGTTTCGAGTGGCATCGCCACAGATTTCAGAGAACAGGCGCTTCTCCTGGCACAGTATCGAACACTTAGTTTCAGATAGAACTATTAGTTCAAATTGGAACTATGTTTCGCATCTGGAGTTTCCTCTCTCACAAGGTCGAGCACTTAGTTTCATCGAACACATACGGTTTCGAATGGCATCGCCACAGTTTTTAGAGAACAGGCGCTTCTCCCGGCACAGTATCGAAAACTTAGTTTCTGATAGAACAATTAGTTTTAAATGGAACTAATTTTCGCATCTGGAGTTTCCTCTCCCACAAGGTCGACCACTTCGTTTCGTCAAACAAATACGGTTTCGAGTGGCATCGCCAGAGATTTCAGAGAACAGGCGCTTCTCCTGGCACAGTATCGAACACTTAGTTTCAGATAGAACAATTAGTTCAAAATGGAACTATGTTTCGCATCTGGAGTTTCCTCTCTCACAAAGGTCGACTACTTAGTTTCGTCGAACACATACGGTTTCGAGTAGTATCGCCGCTGATTTCAGAGAACAGGCCCTTCTCCTGGCACAGTATCGAACACTTAGTTTCAGATAGAACAATTAGTTTAAAATGGAACTATATTTCGCATCTGGAGTTTCTTACCTCACAAGGCCACCACTTAATTTCGTCGAACACATACGGTTTCGAGTGGCATCGCCAGAGATTTCAGAGAACAGGCGCTTCTCCTGGCACAGTATCGAACACTTAGTTTCAGATAGAACAATTATATTAAAATGGAACCAAGTTTCGCATCTGGAGTTTCCTCTCTCGCAAGGTCGACCACTTAGTTTCGTCGAACACATACGGTTTCGAGTGGCATCGCCACAGATTTCAGAGAACAGGCGCTTCTCCTGGCACAGTATCGAACACTTAATATCATATAGAACAATTAGTTTAAAATGGAACTAAGTTTCGCATCTGGAGTTTCCTCTCTCACCAGGTCGACCACTTAGTTTCGTCGAACAGATACGGTTTCGAGTAGTATAGCCACAGATTTCGCAGAAAGGGAGTTTCTACTGGCACAGTATCGAACACTTAGTTTCAGATAGAACAATTAGTTTAAAATGGAACTAAGTTTCGCATCTGGAGTTCCCTCTCTCACAAGGTCGACCACTTAGTTTCGTCGAACACATACGGTTTCGAGTGGCATCGGCACAGATTTCAGAGAACAGGCGCTTCTCCTGGCACAGTATCGAACACTTAGTTTCAGATAGAACAATAATATTAAAATGGAACCAAGTTTCGCATCTGGAGTTTCCTCTCTCGCAAGGTCGACCACTTAGTTTCGTCGAACACATACGGTTTCGAGTGGCATCGCCACAGATTTCAGAGAACAGGCGCTTCTCCTGGCACAGTATCGACCACTTAATATCATATAGAACAATTAGTTTAAAATGGAACTAAGTTTCGCATCTGGAGTTTCCTCTCTCACCAGGTCGACCACTTAGTTTCGTCGAACAGATACGATTTCGAGTAGCATCGCCACAGATTTCAGAGAACAGGCGCTTCTCCTGGCACAGTATCGAACACTTAGTTTCAGATAGAACAATTAGTTTAAAATGGAACTAAGTTTCGCATCTGGAGTTTCCTCTCTCACAAGGTCGACGACTTAATTTCGTCGAACACATACGGTTTCGAATGGCATCGCCACAGATATCAGAGAGCAGGCGCTTCTGCTAGCACAGTATCGAACACTTAGTTTCAGATAGAACAATTAGTTTAAAATGGAACTAAGTTTCGCATATGAAGTTTCCTCTCTCACAAGGTCGGCCACTTAGTTTCGTCGAACAGATACGGTTTCGAGAGGCATCGCTACACATTTCAGAGAACAGGCGCTTCTCCTGGCACAGTATCGAACACATAGTTTCAGATAGAACAATTAGTTTAAAATGGAACTATGTTTCGCATCTGGAGTTTCCTATCTCACAAGGTCAACCACTTAGTTTCGTCGAACACATACGGTTTCGAGTGGCATCGCCACAGATTTCGGAGAACAGGCGCTTCCCCGGCACAGTATCGAACTCTTAGTTTCAGATAGAACAATTAATTTAAAACGGAACTCAGTTTCACATCTGGAGTTTCCTCTCTCACAAGGTCGGCCACTTAGTTGCGTCGAGCACATACGGTTTCGAGTGGCATCGGCACAGATTTCAGAGAACAGGCGCCTCTCCTGGCACAGTATCGAACCCTTAGTTTCAGATAGAACAATTAGTTTAAAATGGAACTAAGTTTCGCATCTGGAGTTTCCTCCCTCACAAGGTCGACCATTTAGATTCGTCGAACACATACGGTTTAGAGTGGCATCGCCACAGATTTCAGAGAACAGGCACTTCTCCTGGCACAGTATCGAACACTTAGTTTCAGATAGAACAATTAGTTTAAAATGGAACTATGTTTCGCATCTGGAGTTTCCTATCTCACAAGGTCAACCACTTAGTTTCGTCGAACACATACGGTTTCGAGTGGCATCGCCACAGATTTCGGAGAACAGGCGCTTCCCCGGCACAGTATCGAACACTTAGTTTCAGATAGAACAATTAGTTTAAAATGGAACTAAGTTTCGCATCTGGACTTTCCTCCCTCACAAGGTCGACCATTTAGATTCGTCGAACACATACGGTTTAGAGTGGCATCGCCACAGATTTCAGAGAACAGGCACTTCTCCTGGCACAGTATCGAACACTTAGTTTCAGATAGAACAATTAGTTTAAAATGGAACTAAGTTTCGCATCTGGAGTTTCCTCTCTCACAAGGTCGACGACTTAATTTCGTCGAACACATACGGTTTCGAATGGCATCGCCACAGATATCAGAGAGCAGGCGCTTCTGCTAGCACAGTATCGAACACTTAGTTTCAGATAGAACAATTAGTTTAAAATGGAACTAAGTTTCGCATATGAAGTTTCCTCTCTCACAAGGTCGGCCACTTAGTTTCGTCGAACAGATACGGTTTCGAGAGGCATCGCTACACATTTCAGAGAACAGGCGCTTCTCCTGGCACAGTATCGAACACATAGTTTCAGATAGAACAATTAGTTTAAAATGGAACTATGTTTCGCATCTGGAGTTTCCTATCTCACAAGGTCAACCACTTAGTTTCGTCGAACACATACGGTTTCGAGTGGCATCGCCACAGATTTCGGAGAACAGGCGCTTCCCCGGCACAGTATCGAACTCTTAGTTTCAGATAGAACAATTAATTTAAAACGGAACTCAGTTTCACATCTGGAGTTTCCTCTCACAGCAGGTCGACCACTTAGTTTCGTCGAACACATACGGTTTCGAGTAGCATCGCCACAGATTTCAGAGAAGGGGCACATCTCCTGGCACAGTATCGAACACTTAGTTACAGGTAGAACACTTAGTTTAAAATGGAACTATGTTTCGCATTTGGAGTTCCTTCTCTCACAAGGTGGACCACTTAGTTTCGTCAAACACATACGGTTTCGAGTGGTATCGCCACAGATTTCAGAGAACTAGCGCTTCTCCTGGCACATTATCGAACACTTAATTTCAGATAGAACAATTAATTTAAAATGGAACTAAGTTTCGCATATGAAGTTTCCTCTCCCACAAGGTCGGCCACTTAGTTTCGTCGAACACATACGGTTTCGAGTAGCATCGCGACAGATTTCCGAGAACAGGCGCTTCTCCTGGCACAGTATCGAACACTTAATTTCAGATGGAACAATTAGTTTAAAATGGAACTAAGTTTCGCATCTGGAGTTTCCTCCCTCACAAGGTCGACCATTTAGATTCGTCGAACACATACGGTTTCGAGGAGCATCGCGACTGATTTCAGAGAACACGCGCTTCTCCCGACACAGTATCGAACCCTTAGTTTCAGATAGAACAATTAGTTTAAAATGGAACTAAGTTTCGCATCTGGAGTTTCCTCCCTCACAAGGTCGACCATTTAGATTCGTCGAACACATACGGTTTAGAGTGGCATCGCCACAGATTTCAGAGAACAGGCACTTCTCCTGGCACAGTATCGAACACTTAGTTTCAGATAGAACTATTAGTTTAAAATGCAACTATGTTTCGCATCTGGAGTTTCCTCTCTCACAAGGTCGGCCACTAGTTTCGTCGAACACATACGGTTTCGAGTGGTATAGCCACAGATGTCAGAGAACAGGCACTTCTCCTGGCACAGTATCGAACACTTTGTTTCAGATAGAACAATTAGTTTAAAATGCAACTATGTTTCGCATCTGGAGTTTCCTATCTCACAAGGTCAACCACTTAGTTTCGTCGAACACATACGGTTTCGAGTGGCATCGCCACAGATTTCGGAGAACAGGCGCTTCCCCGGCACAGTATCGAACTCTTAGTTTCAGATAGAACAATTAATTTAAAACGGAACTCAGTTTCACATCTGGAGTTTCCTCTCTCACAAGGTCGGCCACTTAGTTGCGTCGAGCACATACGGTTTCGAGTGGCATCGGCACAGATTTCAGAGAACAGGCGCCTCTCCTGGCACAGTATCGAACCCTTAGTTTCAGATAGAACAATTAGTTTAAAATGGAACTAAGTTTCGCATCTGGAGTTTCCTCCCTCACAAGGTCGACCATTTAGATTCGTCGAACACATACGGTTTAGAGTGGCATCGCCACAGATTTCAGAGAACAGGCACTTCTCCTGGCACAGTATCGAACACTTAGTTTCAGATAGAACAATTAGTTTAAAATGGAACTATGTTTCGCATCTGGAGTTTCCTATCTCACAAGGTCAACCACTTAGTTTCGTCGAACACATACGGTTTCGAGTGGCATCGCCACAGATTTCGGAGAACAGGCGCTTCCCCGGCACAGTATCGAACACTTAGTTTCAGATAGAACAATTAGTTTAAAATGGAACTAAGTTTCGCATCTGGACTTTCCTCCCTCACAAGGTCGACCATTTAGATTCGTCGAACACATACGGTTTAGAGTGGCATCGCCACAGATTTCAGAGAACAGGCACTTCTCCTGGCACAGTATCGAACACTTAGTTTCAGATAGAACAATTAGTTTAAAATGGAACTAAGTTTCGCATCTGGAGTTTCCTCTCTCACAAGGTCGACGACTTAATTTCGTCGAACACATACGGTTTCGAATGGCATCGCCACAGATATCAGAGAGCAGGCGCTTCTGCTAGCACAGTATCGAACACTTAGTTTCAGATAGAACAATTAGTTTAAAATGGAACTAAGTTTCGCATATGAAGTTTCCTCTCTCACAAGGTCGGCCACTTAGTTTCGTCGAACAGATACGGTTTCGAGAGGCATCGCTACACATTTCAGAGAACAGGCGCTTCTCCTGGCACAGTATCGAACACATAGTTTCAGATAGAACAATTAGTTTAAAATGGAACTATGTTTCGCATCTGGAGTTTCCTATCTCACAAGGTCAACCACTTAGTTTCGTCGAACACATACGGTTTCGAGTGGCATCGCCACAGATTTCGGAGAACAGGCGCTTCCCCGGCACAGTATCGAACTCTTAGTTTCAGATAGAACAATTAATTTAAAACGGAACTCAGTTTCACATCTGGAGTTTCCTCTCTCAGCAGGTCGACCACTTAGTTTCGTCGAACACATACGGTTTCGAGTAGCATCGCCACAGATTTCAGAGAAGGGGCACATCTCCTGGCACAGTATCGAACACTTAGTTACAGGTAGAACACTTAGTTTAAAATGGAACTATGTTTCGCATTTGGAGTTCCTTCTCTCACAAGGTGGACCACTTAGTTTCGTCAAACACATACGGTTTCGAGTGGTATCGCCACAGATTTCAGAGAACTAGCGCTTCTCCTGGCACATTATCGAACACTTAATTTCAGATAGAACAATTAATTTAAAATGGAACTAAGTTTCGCATATGAAGTTTCCTCTCCCACAAGGTCGGCCACTTAGTTTCGTCGAACACATACGGTTTCGAGTAGCATCGCGACAGATTTCCGAGAACAGGCGCTTCTCCTGGCACAGTATCGAACACTTAATTTCAGATGGAACAATTAGTTTAAAATGGAACTAAGTTTCGCATCTGGAGTTTCCTCCCTCACAAGGTCGACCATTTAGATTCGTCGAACACATACGGTTTCGAGGAGCATCGCGACTGATTTCAGAGAACACGCGCTTCTCCCGACACAGTATCGAACCCTTAGTTTCAGATAGAACAATTAGTTTAAAATGGAACTAAGTTTCGCATCTGGAGTTTCCTCCCTCACAAGGTCGACCATTTAGATTCGTCGAACACATACGGTTTAGAGTGGCATCGCCACAGATTTCAGAGAACAGGCACTTCTCCTGGCACAGTATCGAACACTTAGTTTCAGATAGAACTATTAGTTTAAAATGCAACTATGTTTCGCATCTGGAGTTTCCTCTCTCACAAGGTCGGCCACTTAGTTTCGTCGAACACATACGGTTTCGAGTGGTATCGCCACAGATTTCAGAGAAGAGGCGCTTCTCCGGGCACATTATCGAACACTTAGTTTTAGTTAGAATAATTAGTTTAAAATGGAAATATGTTTCGCATTTGGAGCTTCCTCTCTCACAAGTTCGACCACTTAGTTTCGTCGAACACATACGGTTTCGAGTAGCATCGCCACAGATTTCGGATAACAGGCGCTTCCCCGGCACAGTATCGAACACTTAGTTTCAGATAGAACAATTAATTTAAAACGGAACTCAGTTTCACATCTGGAGTTTCCTCTCTCAGCAGGTCGACCACTTAGTTTCGTCGAACACATACGGTTTCGAGTAGCATCGCCACAGATTTCAGAGAAGGGGCACATCTCCTGGCACAGTATCGAACACTTAGTTACAGGTAGAACACTTAGTTTAAAATGGTACTATGTTTCGCATTTGGAGTTCCTTCTCTCACAAGGTGGACCACTTAGTTTCGTCAAACACATACGGTTTCGAGTGGTATCGCCACAGATTTCAGAGAACTAGCGCTTCTCCTGGCACATTATCGAACACTTAATTTCAGATAGAACAATTAATTTAAAATGGAACTAAGTTTCGCATATGAAGTTTCCTCTCCCACAAGGTCGGCCACTTAGTTTCGTCGAACACATACGGTTTCGAGTAGCATCGCGACAGATTTCCGAGAACAGGCGCTTCTCCTGGCACAGTATCGAACACTTAATTTCAGATGGAACAATTAGTTTAAAATGGAACTATGATTCGCATCTGGAGTTTCCACCCTCACAAGGTCGACCATTTAGTTTCGTCGAACACATACGGTTTCGAGGAGCATCGCGACTGATTTCAGAGAACACGCGCTTCTCCCGACACATTATCGAACCCTTAGTTTCAGATAGAACAATTAGTTTAAAATGCAACTATGTTTCGCATCTGGAGTTTCCTCTCTCACAAGGTCGGCCACTTAGTTTCGTCGAACACATACGGTTTCGAGTGGTATCGCCACAGATTTCAGAGAACAGGCACTTCTCCTGGCACAGTATCGAACACTTAGTTTCAGATAGAATAATTAGTTTAAAATGGAAATATGTTTCGCATTTGGAGCTTCCTCTCTCACAAGTTCGACCACTTAGTTTCGTCGAACACATACGGTTTCGAGTAGCATCGCCACAGATTTCGGATAACAGGCGCTTCCCCGGCACAGTATCGAACACTTAGTTTCAGATAGAACAATTAATTTAAAACGGAACTCAGTTTCACATCTGGAGTTTCCTCTCTCAGCAGGTCGACCACTTAGTTTCGTCGAACACATACGGTTTCGAGTAGCATCGCCACAGATTTCAGAGAAGGGGCACATCTCCTGGCACAGTATCGAACACTTAGTTACAGGTAGAACACTTAGTTTAAAATGGTACTATGTTTCGCATTTGGAGTTCCTTCTCTCACAAGGTGGACCACTTAGTTTCGTCAAACACATACGGTTTCGAGTGGTATCGCCACAGATTTCAGAGAACTAGCGCTTCTCCTGGCACATTATCGAACACTTAATTTCAGATAGAACAATTAATTTAAAATGGAACTAAGTTTCGCATATGAAGTTTCCTCTCCCACAAGGTCGGCCACTTAGTTTCGTCGAACACATACGGTTTCGAGTAGCATCGCGACAGATTTCCGAGAACAGGCGCTTCTCCTGGCACAGTATCGAACACTTAATTTCAGATGGAACAATTAGTTTAAAATGGAACTATGATTCGCATCTGGAGTTTCCACCCTCACAAGGTCGACCATTTAGTTTCGTCGAACACATACGGTTTCGAGGAGCATCGCGACTGATTTCAGAGAACACGCGCTTCTCCCGACACATTATCGAACCCTTAGTTTCAGATAGAACAATTAGTTTAAAATGGAACTAAGTTTCGCATCTGGAGTTTCCTCCCTCACAAGGTCGACCATTTAGATTCGTCGAACACATACGGTTTAGAGTGGCATCGCCACAGATTTCAGAGAACAGGCACTTCTCCTGGCACAGTATCGAACACTTAGTTTCAGATAGAACAATTAGTTTAAAATGCAACTATGTTTCGCATCTGGAGTTTCCTCTCTCACAAGGTCGGCCACTAGTTTCGTCGAACACATACGGTTTCGAGTGGTATAGCCACAGATGTCAGAGAACAGGCACTTCTCCTGGCACAGTATCGAACACTTTGTTTCAGATAGAACAATTAGTTTAAAATGCAATTATGTTTCGCATCTGGAGTTTCCTCTCTCACAAGGTCGGCCACTTAGTTTCGTCGAACACATACGGTTTCGAATGGTATAGCCACAGATGTCAGAGAACAGGCACTTCTCCTGGCACAGTATCGAACACATAGTTTCAGATAGAACAATTAGTTTAAAATGGAACTAAGTTTCGCATCTGGAGTTTCCTCTCTCACAAGTTCGACCACTTAGTTTCGTCGAACACATACGGTTTCGAGTAGCATCGCCACAGATTTCAGAGAACAGGCCCTTCTCCTGGCACAGTATCGAACACTTATTTCAGACAGAACAATTAGTTTAAAATGTAACTATGTTTCGCATCTGGAGTATCCTCCATCAGAAGGTCGACCACTTAGTTTCGTCGTACACATACGGTTTCGAGTGGCATCGCCAGAGATTTCAGTGAACAGGCGCTTCTCCTGGCACAGCATCGAACACATAGTTTCAGATAGAACAATTAGTTTAAAATGGAACTAAGTTTCGCTTCTGGAGTTTCTTCTCTCACAAGGTCGACCACTTAGTTTCGTCGAACACATACGGTTTCGAGTAGCATCGCCACAGATTTCAGAGAGCAGGCGCTTCTCCTGGAACAGTATCGAACACTTATTAAAGACAGAACAATTTGTTTAAAATGTAAATATGTTTCGCATCTGGAGTATCCACCCTCACAAGGTCGACCATTTAGATTCGTCGAACACATACGGGTTCGAGTAGCATCGCCACTGATTTCAGAGAACAGACGCTTCTCCTGGCACAGTATCGAACCCTTTCAGATAGAACAAATAGTTTAAAATGCAACTAAGTTTCGCATCTGGATTTTCCTCTCTCACAAGGTCGGCCACTTAGTATCGTCGAACACATACGGGTTCGAGTAGCATCGCCACTGATTTCAGAGAACAGGCGCTTCTCCTGGCACAGTATCGAACACTTTCAAATAGAACAATTAGTTTAAAATGGAACTAAGTTCCGCATCTGGAGTTTCCTCTCTCACAAGGTCGGCCACTTGGTTTCGACGAACACATACGGTTTCGAGTGGCATCGGCACAGATTTCAGAGAACAGGCGCTTCTCCTGGCACAGTATCGAACACTTAGTTTCGGACGGAAAATTTGGTTTAAAGTGGAACTAAGTTTCGCATCTGGAGTTTCCTCTCTCACAAGGTCGACCATTTAGATTCGTCGAACACATACGGGTTCGAGTAGCATCGCAACAGATTTCAGAGAACAGGCGCTTCTCCTGGCACATTATCGAACACTTAGTTTCAGATGGAACAATTAGTTTAAAATGGAACTAAGTTCCGCATCTGGAGTCTCCTCTCTCACAAGGTCGGCCATTTAGTTTCGTCGAACACATACGGTTTCGAGTGGCATCGCCACAGATTTCATAGAACAGGTGCTTCTCCTGGCACAGTATCGAACACTTTCAGATAGAAAAATTAGTTTAAAATGGAACTAAGTTTCGCATCTGGAGTTTCCTCTCTCACAAGGTCGGCCACTTAGTTTCGTCGAACACATACGGTTTCGAGTGGCATCGGCACAGATTTCAGAGAACAGGCGCTTCTCCTGGCACAGTATCGAACACTTAGTTTCGGATGGAAAATTTGGTTTAAAGTGGAACTAAGTTTCGCATCTGGAGTTTCCTCTCTCACAAGGTCGACCATTTAGATTCGTCGAACACATACGGGTTCGAGTAGCATCGCCACTGATTTCAGAGAACAGACGCTTCTCCTGGCACAGTATCGAACCCTTTCAGATAGAACAAATAGTTTAAAATGGAACTAAGTTTCGCATCTGGATTTTCCTCTCTCACAAGGTCGGCCACTTAGTATCGTCGAACAAATACGGGTTCGAGTAGCATCGCCACCGATTTCAGAGAACAGGCGCTTCTCCTGGCACAGTATCGAACACTTTCAAATAGAACAATTAGTTTAAAATGGAACTAAGTTCCGCATCTGGAGTTTCCTCTCTCACAAGGTCGGCCACTTAGTATCGTCGAACACATACGGGTTCGAGTAGCATCGCCACCGATTTCAGAGAACAGGCGCTTCTCCTGGCACAGTATCGAACACTTTCAAATAGAACAATTAGCTTAAAATGGAACTAAGTTCCGCATCTGGAGTTTCCTCTCTCACAAGGTCGGCCACTTAGTTTCGACGAACACATACGGTTTCGAGTGGCATCGCCACAGATTTCAGAGAACAGGCGCTTCTCCTGGCACATTATCGAACACTTAGTTTCAGATGGAACAATTAGTTTAAAATGGAACTAAGTTTCGCATCTGGAGTTTCCTCTCTCACAAGGTCGACCATTTAGATTCATCGAACACATACGGTTTCGAGTGGCATCGCCACATATTTCAGAGAACAGGCGCTTCTCCAGGCACAGTATCGAACACTTTCAAATAGAACAATTAGTTTAAAATGGAACTAAGTTTCGCATCTGGAGTTTCCTCTCTCACAAGGTCGGCCACTTAGTATCGTCGAACACATACGGGTTCGAGTAGCATCGCCACTGATTTCAGAGAACAGGCGCTTCTCCTGGCACAGTATCGAACACTTTCAAATAGAACAATTAGCTTAAAATGGAACTAAGTTCCGCATCTGGAGTTTCCTCTCTCACAAGGTCGGCCACTTAGTTTCGACGAACACATACGGTTCCGAGTGGCATCGCCACAGATTTCAGAGAACAGGCGCTTCTCCTGGCACATTATCGAACACTTAGTTTCAGATGGAACAATTAGTTTAAAATGGAACTAAGTTTCGCATCTGGAGTTTCCTCTCTCACAAGGTCGACCATTTAGATTCATCGAACACATACGGTTTCGAGTGGCATCGCCACATATTTCAGAGAACAGGCGCTTCTCCAGGCACAGTATCGAACACTTTCAAATAGAACAATTAGTTTAAAATGGAACTAAGTTTCGCATCTGGAGTTTCCTCTCTCACAAGGTCGGCCACTTAGTATCGTCGAACACATACGGGTTCGAGTAGCATCGCCACTGATTTCAGAGAACAGGCGCTTCTCCTGGCACAGTATCGAACACTTTCAAATAGAACAATTAGTTTAAAATGGAACTAAGTTCCGCATCTGGAGTTTCCTCTCTCACAAGGTCGGCCACTTAGTTTCGACGAACACATACGGTTTCGAGTGGCATCGCCACAGATTTCAGAGAACAGGCGCTTCTCCTGGCACATTATCGAACACTTAGTTTCAGATAGAACAAATAGTTTAAAATGGAACTAAGTTTCGCATCTGGAGTTTCCTCTCTCACAAGGTCGGCCACTTAGTATCGTCGAACACATACGGGTTCGAGTAGCATCGCCACTGATTTCAGAGAACAGGCGCTTCTCCTGGCACATTATCGAACACTTAGTTTCAGATGGAACAATTAGTTTAAAATGGAACTAAGTTTCGCATCTGGAGTTTCCTCTCTCACAAGGTCGACCATTTAGATTCATCGAACACATACGGTTTCGAGTGGCATCGCCACATATTTCAGAGAACAGGCGCTTCTCCAGGCACAGTATCGAACACTTTCAAATAGAACAATTAGTTTAAAATGGAACTAAGTTTCGCATCTGGAGTTTCCTCTCTCACAAGGTCGGCCACTTAGTATCGTCGAACACATACGGGTTCGAGTAGCATCGCCACTGATTTCAGAGAACAGGCGCTTCTCCTGGCACAGTATCGAACACTTTCAAATAGAACAATTAGTTTAAAATGGAACTAAGTTCCGCATCTGGAGTTTCCTCTCTCACAAGGTCGGCCACTTAGTTTCGACGAACACATACGGTTTCGAGTGGCATCGCCACAGATTTCAGAGAACAGGCGCTTCTCCTGGCACAGTATCGAACACTTTCAAATAGAACAATTAGCTTAAAATGGAACTAAGTTCCGCATCTGGAGTTTCCTCTCTCACAAGGTCGGCCACTTAGTTTCGACGAACACATACGGTTTCGAGTGGCATCGCCACAGATTTCAGAGAACAGGCGCTTCTCCTGGCACATTATCGAACACTTAGTTTCAGATGGAACAATTAGTTTAAAATGGAACTAAGTTTCGCATCTGGAGTTTCCTCTCTCACAAGGTCGACCATTTAGATTCATCGAACACATACGGTTTCGAGTGGCATCGCCACATATTTCAGAGAACAGGCGCTTCTCCAGGCACAGTATCGAACACTTTCAAATAGAACAATTAGTTTAAAATGGAACTAAGTTTCGCATCTGGAGTTTCCTCTCTCACAAGGTCGGCCACTTAGTATCGTCGAACACATACGGGTTCGAGTAGCATCGCCACTGATTTCAGAGAACAGGCGCTTCTCCTGGCACAGTATCGAACACTTTCAGATAGAACAATTAGTTTAAAATGGAACTAAGTTTCTCATCTGGAGTTTCCTCTCTCACAAGGTCGGCCACTTAGTTTTGTCGAACACATACGGTTTCGCGTGGCATCGGCACAGATTTCAGAGAACAGGCGCTTCTCCTGGCACAGTATCGAACACTTAGTTTCGGACGGAAAATTTGGTTTAAAGTGGAACTAAGTTTCGCATCTGGAGTTTCCTCTCTCACAAGGTCGACCATTTAGATTCGTCGAACACATACGGGTTCGAGTAGCATCGCCACTGATTTCAGAGAACAGGCCCTTCTCCTGTCACAGTATCGAACACTTAGTTTCAGATGGAACACTTTGTTTAAAATGGAACTAAGTTTCGCATCTGGAGTTTCCTGTCTCACAAGGACGACCACTTACTTTCGTCGAACACATTCGGTTTCGAGTAGCAACGCCACAGATTTCAGAGGACAGGCGCTTCTCGTGGGACAGTATCCGACACTTAGTTTCAGATAGAACAATTAGTTTAAAATGGAACTAAGTTTCGCATCTGGAGTTTCTTCTCTCACAAGGTCGACCAATTAGATTCGTCGAACACATATGGTTTCGAGTAGCATCGCCACAGATTTCAGTGAACAGGCGCTTCTCCTGGCACAGTATCGAACACTTAGTTTCAGATAGAACAATATGTTTAAATTGGAACTATGTTTCGGATCTGGAGTTTCCTCTACCACAAGGTCGACCACTTAGTTTCGTCGAACACATACGGTTTCGAGTGGCATCGCCACAGATTTCAGAGAACAGGCACTTCTCCTGGCACAGTATCGAACACTTTCAGATGGAACAATTATTTTAAAATGGAACTAAGTTTCGCATCTGAAGTTTCCTCTCTCACAAGGTCGGCCACTTAGTTTCGTCGATCACATACGGTTTCGAGTGGCATCGCCACAGAATTCAGAGAACAGGCGCTTCTCCTGGCACAGTATGGAACACTTAGTTTCAGATGGACCATTTAGTTTAAAATTGAACTATATTTCGCATCTGGAGTTTCCTCTCTCACACGGTCTACCACTTACTTTCGTCGAACACATTCGGCTTCGAGTAGCAACGCCACAGGTCTCAGAGAACAGGCGCTTCTCCTGGCACAGTATCGAACACTTAGTTTCAGATAGAAAAATCAGTTTAAAATGGAACTAAGTTTCGCATCTGGAGTTTCCTCTCTCACAAGGTCGACCAATTAGATTCGTCGAACACATACGGTTTCGAGTGGCATCGCCACAGATTTCAGAGAACAGGCCCTTCTCCTGGCACAGTATCGAACACTTAGTTTCAGTTAGAACAATTTGTTTAAAATGGAACTATGTTTCGGATCTGGAGTTTCGTCTACCACAAGGTCGACCAATTATTTTCGTCGAACACATACGGTTTCGAGTGGCATCGCCACAGATTTCAGAGAACAGGCGCTTCTCCTGGCACAGTATGGAACACTTAGTTTCAGATGGAACATTTAGTTTAAAATTGAACTATATTTCGCATCTGGAGTTTCCTCTCTCACACGGTCTACCACTTACTTTCGTCGAACACATTCGGCTTCGAGTAGCAACGCCACAGATTTCAGAGAACAGGCACTTCTCCTGTCACAGTATCGAACACTTAGTTTCAGATAGAAAAATCAGTTTAAAATGGAACTAAGTTTCGCATCTGGAGTTTCCTCTCTCACAAGGTCGACCAATTAGATTCGTCGAACACATACGGTTTCGAGTGGCATCGCCACAGATTTCAGAGAACAGGCCCTTCTCCTGGCACAGTATCGAACACTTAGTTTCAGTTAGAACAATTTGTTTAAAATGGAACTATGTTTCGGATCTGGAGTTTCGTCTACCACAAGGTCGACCAATTATTTTCGTCGAACACATACGGTTTCGAGTGGCATCGCCACAGATTTCAGAGAACAGGCGCTTCTCCTGGCACAGTATGGAACACTTAGTTTCAGATGGAACATTTAGTTTAAAATTGAACTATATTTCGCATCTGGAGTTTCCTCTCTCACACGGTCTACCACTTACTTTCGTCGAACACATTCGGCTTCGAGTAGCAACGCCACAGATTTCAGAGAACAGGCACTTCTCCTGTCACAGTATCGAACACTTTCAGATAGTACAATTATTTTAAAATGGAACTAAGTTTCGCATCTGGAGTATCCTCCATCAGAAGGTCGACCACTTAGTTTCGTCGTACACATACGGTTTCGAGTGGCATCGCCACTGATTTCAGAGAACAGGCGCTTCTCCTGGCACAGTATCGAACACTTTCAAATAGAACAATTAGTTTAAAATGGAACTAAGTTTCGCTTCTGGAGTTTCTTCTCTCACAAGGTCGACCACTTAGTTTCGTCGAACACATACGGTTTCGAGTAGCATCGCCACAGATTTCAGAGAACAGGCGCTTCTCCTGGCACATTATCGAACACTTAGTTTCAGATAGAACAAATAGTTTAAAATGGAACTAAGTTTCGCATCTGGAGTTTCCTCTCTCACAAGGTCGGCCACTTAGTATCGTCGAACACATACGGGTTCGAGTAGCGTCGCCACTGATTTCAGAGAACAGGCGCTTCTCCTGGCACAGTATCGAACACTTTCAAATAGAACAATTAGTTTAAAATGGAACTAAGTTCCGCATCTGGAGTTTCCTCTCTCACAATGTCGGCCACTTAGTTTCGACGAACAGATACGGGTTCGAGTAGCATCGCCACTGATTTCAGAGAACAGGCGCTTCTCCTGGCACAGTATCGAACACTTTCAAATAGAACAATTAGTTTAAAATGGAACTAAGTTCCGCATCTGGAGTTTCCTCTCTCACAAGGTCGGCCACTTAGTTTCGACGAACACATACGGTTTCGGGTGGCATCGCCACAGATTTCAGAGAACAGGCGCTTCTCCTGGCACATTATCGAACACTTAGTTTCAGATGGAACAATTAGTTTAAAATGGAACTAAGTTTCGCATCTGGAGTTTCCTCTCTCACAAGGTCGGCCATTTAGATTCATCGAACACATACGGTTTCGAGTGGCATCGCCACATATTTCAGAGAACAGGTGCTTCTCCTGGCACAGTATCGAACACTTTCAAATAGAACAATTAGTTTAAAATGGAACTAAGTTTCGCATCTGGAGTTTCCTCTCTCACAAGGTCGGCCACTTAGTATCGTCGAACACATACGGGTTCGAGTAGCATCGCCACTGATTTCAGAGAACAGGCGCTTCTCCTGGCACAGTATCGAACACTTTCAAATAGAACAATTAGTTTAAAATGGAACTAAGTTCCGCATCTGGAGTTTCCTCTCTCACAAGGTCGGCCACTTAGTTTCGACGAACACATACGGTTTCGAGTGGCATCGCCACAGATTTCAGAGAACAGGCGCTTCTCCAGGCACATTATCGAACACTTAGTTTCAGATAGAACAAATAGTTTAAAATGGAACTAAGTTTCGCATCTGGAGTTTCCTCTCTCACAAGGTCGGCCACTTAGTATCGTCGAACACATACGGGTTCGAGTAGCATCGCCACTGATTTCAGAGAACAGGCGCTTCTCCTGGCACAGTATCGAACACTTTCAAATAGAACAATTAGTTTAAAATGGAACTAAGTTCCGCATCTGGAGTTTCCTCTCTCACAATGTCGGCCACTTAGTTTCGACGAACACATACGGGTTCGAGTAGCATCGCCACTGATTTCAGAGAACAGGCGCTTCTCCTGGCACAGTATCGAACACTTTCAAATAGAACAATTAGTTTAAAATGGAACTAAGTTCCGCATCTGGAGTTTCCTCTCTCACAAGGTCGGCCACTTAGTATCGTCGAACACATACGGGTTCGAGTAGCATCGCCACTGATTTCAGAGAACTGGCGCTTCTCCTGGCACAGTATCGAACACTTATTAAAGACAGAACAATTTGTTTAAAATGTAAATATGTTTCGCATCTGGAGTATCCTCCCTCACAAGGTCGACCATTTAGATTCGTCGAACACATACGGGTTCGAGTAGCATCGCCACTGATTTCAGAGAACAGACGCTTCTCCTGGCACAGTATCGAACCCTTTCAGATAGAACAAATAGTTTAAAATGGAACTAAGTTTCGCATCTGGATTTTCCTCTCTCACAAGGTCGGCCACTTAGTATCGTCGAACACATACGGGTTCGAGTAGCATCGACACTGATTTCAGAGAACTGGCGCTTCTCCTGGCACAGTATCGAACACTTTCAAATAGAACAATTAGTTTAAAATGGAAATAAGTTCCGCATCTGGAGTTTCCTCTCTCACAAGGTCGGCCACTTGGTTTCGACGAACACATACGGTTTCGAGTGGCATCGCCACAGATTTCAGAGAACAGGCGCTTCTCCTGGCACATTATCGAACACTTAGTTTCAGATGGAACAATTAGTTTAAAATGGAACTATGTTCCGCATCTGGAGTCTCCTCTCTCACAAGGTCGGCCATTTAGTTTCGTCGAACACATACGGTTTCGAGTGGCATCGCCACAGATTTCATAGAACAGGTGCTTCTCCTGGCACAGTATCGAACACTTTCAGATAGAACAATTAGTTTAAAATGGAACTAAGTTTCGCATCTGCAGTTTCCTCTCTCAAAAGGTCGGCCACTTAGTTTCGTCGAACACATACGGTTTCGAGTGGCATCGGCACAGATTTCAGAGAACAGGCGCTTCTCCTGGCACAGTATCGAACACTTAGTTTCGGACGGAAAATTTGGTTTAAAGTGGAACTAAGTTTCGCATCTGGAGTTTCCTCTCTCACAAGGTCGACCATTTAGATTCGTCGAACACATACGGGTTCGAGTAGCATCGCCACTGATTTCAGAGAACAGGCGCTTCTCCTGGCACATTATCGAACACTTAGTTTCACATAGTACAATAAGATTAAAATGGAACTAAGTTTCGCATCTGAAGTTTCCTCTCTCACAAGGTCAAAGATTTAGTTTCGTCAAACACATGCGGTTTCGAGTGGCATCGCCACAGATTTCAGAGAACAGGCGCTTCTCCTGGCACAGTATCGAACACTTAGTTTCAGATAGTACAATAAGATTAAAATGGAACTAAGTTTCGCATCTGAAGTTTCCTCTCTCACAAGGTCGACCACTTAGTTTCGTCGAACACATACGGTTTCGAGCGTCATCGCCACACAGTTCAGAGAACAGGCGCTTCTCCTGGCACAGTATCGAACACTTAGTTTCAGATAGAACAATGAGTTTAAAATGGAACTAAGTTTCGCATCTGGAGTTTCCTCTCTCACAATGTCGACCAATTAGATTCGTGGAACACATACGGTTTCGAGTGGCATCGCCACAGATTTCAGAGAACAGGCGCTTCGCCTTGCACAGTATCGAACACTTATTTCAGACGGAACAATTAGTTTAAAATGGAACTATGTTTCGCATCTGGAGTATCCTCTCTCACAAGGTCGACCACTTAGTTTCGTCGAATACATACGGTTTCGAGTGGCATCGCCACAGATTTCAGAGAACAGGTGCTTCTCCTGGCACAGTGTCGAACACTTAGTTTCAGATAGAACAATTTGTTTAAAATGGAACTAAGTTTCGCATCTGGAGATTCCTCTCCCACAAGGTCGACCAATTAGATTCGTCGAACACATACGGTTTCGAGTGGCATCGCCACAGATTTCAGAGAACAACCGCTTCTCGAGGCACAGTATCGAACACTTTCAGATAGAACAATTAGTTTAAAGTGGAACTAAGTTTCGCATCTGGTGTTTCCTCTCTCACAAGGTCGACCACTGAGTTTCGCCGAACACATAATGTTTCGAGTAGCATCGCCACAGATTTCAAAGAGCAGGGGCTTCCCCTGGCACAGTTTCGAACACTTATGTCAGACACAACAATTAGTTTCAAATGGAACTATGTTTCGCATCTGGAGATTCCTCTCCCACAAGGTCGACCACTTAGTTTCGCCGAACACATACGGTTTCGAGTGGCATCGCCACAGATTTCATAGAACAGGTGCTTCTCCTGGCACAGTATCGAACACTTTCAGATAGAACAATTAGTTTAAAATGGAACTAAGTTTCGCATCTGCAGTTTCCTCTCTCACAAGGTCGGCCACTTAGTTTCGTCGAACACATACGGTTTCGAGTGGCATCGGCACAGATTTCAGAGAACAGGCGCTTCTCCTGGCACAGTATCGAACACTTAGTTTCGGACGGAAAATTTGGTTTAAAGTGGAACTAAGTTTCGCATCTGGAGTTTCCTCTCTCACAAGGTCGACCATTTAGATTCGTCGAACACATACGGGTTCGAGTAGCATCGCCACTGATTTCAGAGAACAGGCGCTTCTCCTGGCACATTATCGAACACTTAGTTTCACATAGTACAATAAGATTAAAATGGAACTAAGTTTCGCATCTGAAGTTTCCTCTCTCACAAGGTCAAAGATTTAGTTTCGTCAAACACATGCGGTTTCGAGTGGCATCGCCACAGATTTCAGAGAACAGGCGCTTCTCCTGGCACAGTATCGAACACTTAGTTTCAGATAGTACAATAAGATTAAAATGGAACTAAGTTTCGCATCTGAAGTTTCCTCTCTCACAAGGTCGACCACTTAGTTTCGTCGAACACATACGGTTTCGAGCGTCATCGCCACACAGTTCAGAGAACAGGCGCTTCTCCTGGCACAGTATCGAACACTTAGTTTCAGATAGAACAATGAGTTTAAAATGGAACTAAGTTTCGCATCTGGAGTTTCCTCTCTCACAATGTCGACCAATTAGATTCGTGGAACACATACGGTTTCGAGTGGCATCGCCACAGATTTCAGAGAACAGGCGCTTCGCCTGGCACAGTATCGAACACTTATTTCAGGCGGAACAATTAGTTTAAAATGGAACTATGTTTCGCATCTGGAGTATCCTCTCTCACAAGGTCGACCACTTAGTTTCGTCGAATACATACGGTTTCCAGTGGCATCGCCACAGATTTCAGAGAACAGGTGCTTCTCCTGGCACAGTGTCGAACACTTAGTTTCAGATAGAACAATTTGTTTAAAATGGAACTAAGTTTCGCATCTGGAGATTCCTCTCCCACAAGGTCGACCAATTAGATTCGTCGAACACATACGGTTTCGAGTGGCATCGCCACAGATTTCAGAGAACAACCGCTTCTCGAGGCACAGTATCGAACACTTTCAGATAGAACAATTAGTTTAAAGTGGAACTAAGTTTCGCATCTGGTGTTTCCTCTCTCACAAGGTCGACCACTGAGTTTCGCCGAACACATAATGTTTCGAGTAGCATCGCCACAGATTTCAAAGAGCAGGGGCTTCCCCTGGCACAGTTTCGAACACTTATGTCAGACACAACAATTAGTTTCAAATGGAACTATGTTTCGCATCTGGAGATTCCTCTCCCACAAGGTCGACCACTTAGTTTCGCCGAACACATACGGTTTCGAGTGGCATCGCCACACATTTCAGAGAACAGGCGCTTCTCCTGGCACAGTATCGAACACTTAGCATCAGATAGAACAATTAGTTTAAAATGGAACTAAGCTTCGTATCTGGAGTTTCCTCTCTTACAAGGTCGACCACCTAGTTTCGTCGAACACATACGGTTTCGAGTATCATCGCCACAGATTTCAGAGAACTGGCGCTTCTCCTGCCACAGTATCGAGCACTTATTTCAGACAGAACAATTAGATTAAAATGGAATTATGTTTCGCATTTGGAGTTTCCTCTCTCACAAGGTCGACCACTGAGTTTCGCCGAACACATAATGTTTCGAGTGGCACCGCCACAGATTTCAGAGAACAGGCGCTTCTCCTGGCACAGTATCGATCACTTAGTATCGGATAGGACAACTAGTTTCAAATGGACCTAAGTACAGCATCTGGAGTTTCCTCTCTCACAAGGTCGACCACATAGTTTCGTCGAACACATACGGTTTCGAGTAGCATCGCCACAGATTTCAGAGAACAGGCGCTTCTCCTGGCACAGTATCGAGCACTTATTTCAGACAGAACAATTAGATTAAAATGGAACTATGTTTCGCATCTGGAGTTTCCCCTTTCACAAGGCGACCACTCAGTTTCGTCGAACACATACGGTTTCGAGTGGCATCGCCACACATTTCAGAGAACAGGCGCTTCTCCTGGTACAGTATCGAACACTTAGTATCAGATAGAACAATTAGTTTAAAATGGAACTAAGCTTCGCATCTGGAGTTTCCTCTCTCACAAGGTCGACCACCTAGTTTCGTCGAACACATACGGTTTCGAGTAGCATCTCCACAGATTTCAGAGAACAGGCGCCTCTCCTGCCACAGTATCGAACACTTAGTTTCAGATAGAACAATTAGTTTAAAGTGGAGCTATGTTTCGCATTTGGAGTTTCTTCTCTCACAAGGTCAACCACTTAGTTTCGTCGAACACATACGGTTTCGAGTGGCATCGCCACACATTTCAGAGAACAGGCGCTTCTCCTGGCACAGTATCGAACACTTAGCATCAGATAGAACAATTAGTTTAAAATGGAACTAAGCTTCGCATCTGGAGTTTCCTCTCTTACAAGGTCGACCACCTAGTTTCGTCGAACACATACGGTTTCGAGTATCATCGCCACAGGTTTCAGAGAACTGGCGCTTCTCCTGGCACAGTATCGAGCACTTATTTCAGACAGAACAATTAGATTAAAATGGAATTATGTCTCGCATTTGGAGTTTCCTCTCTCACAAGGTCGACCACTGAGTTTCGCCGGACACATAATGTTTCGAGTGGCACCGCCACTGATTTCAGAGAACAGGCGCTTCTCCTGGCACAGTACCGAACACATAGTATCAGATAGAACAATTAGTTTAAAATGGAACTAAGCTTCGCATCTGGAGTTTCCTCTCTCACAAGGTCGACCACATAGTTTCGTCGAACACATACGGTTTCGAGTGGCATCGCCACAGATTTCAGAGAACAGGCGCTTCGCCTGGCACAGTATAGAACACTTATTTCAGACAGAACAATTAGTTTAAAATGGAGCTATGTTTCGCATTTGGAGTTTCTTCTCTCACAAATTCAACCACTTAGTTTCGTCGAACACTTACGGTTTCGAGTGGCATCGCCACATATTTCAGAGAACAGGCGCTTCTCCTGGCACAGTATCGAACTCTTAGTTTCAGATAGAACAATTAGTTTTAAATGAAACTAAGTTTCGCATCTGGAGTTTCCTCTCTCACAAGGTCGACCACTTAGTTTCCTCGAACACATACGGTTACGAGTAGCATCGCCACACATTTCAGAGAACGGGCCCTTCTCCTGGCACAGTGCCGGACACATAGTTTCAGATAGAACAATTAGTTTAAAATGGTAATAAATTTCGCATCTTGAGTTTCCTCTCTCACAAGTTCAGCCACTTAGTTTCGTCGAACACATACGGTTTCGAGCGGCATCGCCACACAGTTCAGGGAACAGGCGCTTCTCCTGGCAAAGTATCGAACACTTAGTTTCAGAGAGAACAATTAGTTTAAAATGGAACTAAGTTTCGCATCTGGAGTTTCCTCTCTCACAAGGTCGACCATTTAGTTTCGTGGAACGTATACGGTTTCGAGTGGCATCGCCACAGATTTCAGAGAACAGGCGCTTCTCCTGGCACATTATCGAACACTTAGTTTCAGATGGAACAATTAGTTTAAAATGGAACTATGTTTCGCATCTGGAGTTTCCTCTCTCACAAGGTCGACCACTCAGTTTCTTCGAACACATACGGTTTCGAGTGGTATCGCCACATATTTCAGAGAACAGGCGCTTCTCCTGGCACAGTATCGAACACCTAGATTCAGATAGAACAATTAGTTTAAAATGGAACTAAGTTTCGCATCTGGAGTTTCCTCTCCCACAAGGTCGACCACATAGTTTCGTCGAACACATACGGTTTCGAGTGGCATCGCCACAGATTTCAGAGAACAGGCGCATCGCCTGGCACAGTATAGAACACTTATTTCAGACAGAACAATTAGTTTAAAATGGAGCTATGTTTCGCATTTGGAGTTTCTTCTCTCACAAATTCAACCACTTAGTTTCGTCGAACACTTACGGTTTCGAGTGGCATCGCCACATATTTCAGAGAACAGGCGCTTCTCCTGGCACAGTATCGAACTCTTAGTTTCAGAAAGAACAATTAGTTTTAAATGGAACTAAGTTTCGCATCTGGAGTTTCCTCTCTCACAAGGTCGACCACTTAGTTTCGTCGAACACATACGGTTACGAGTAGCATCGCCACACATTTCAGAGAACGGGCGCTTCTCCTGGCACAGTGCCGGACACATAGTTTCAGATAGAACAATTAGTTTAAAATGGTAATAAATTTCGCATCTTGAGTTTCCTCTCTCACAAAGTCGACCACTTAGTTTCGTCGAACACATACGGTTTCGGGTGGCATCGCCACAGATTTCAGAGAACAGGCGCTTCGCCTGGCACAGTATAGAACACTTATTTCAGACAGAACAATTAGTTTAAAATGGAGCTATGTTTCGCCTTTGGAGTTTCTTCTCTCACAAGTTCAACCACTTAGTTTCGTCGAACACTTACGGTTTCGAGTGGCATCGCCACATATTTCAGAGAACAGGCGCTTCTCCTGGCACAGTATCGAACTCTCAGTTTCAGATAGAACAATTAGTTTAAAATGGAACTAAGTTTCGCATCTGGAGTTTCCTCTCTCACAAGGTCGGCCACTTAGTTTCGTCGAACACATACGGTTTCGAGTGGCATCGGCACAGATTTCAGAGAACAGGCGCTTCTCCTGGCACAGTATCGAACACTTAGTTTCGGACGGAAAATTTGGTTTAAAGTGGAACTAAGTTTCGCATCTGGAGTTTCCTCTCTCACAAGGTCGACCATTTAGATTCGTCGAACACATACGGTTTCGAGTGGCATCGCCACAGATTTCAGAGAACAGGCGCTTCTCCTGGCACAGTATCGAACACTTAGTTTCAGACAGAACAATTAGTTTAAAATGGTACTAAATTTCGCATCTGGAGTTTCTTCTCTCCCAAGGCGACCACGTAGTTTCGTCGAACACATACGGTTTCGAGTGTCATCGCCACAGGTTTCAGAGAACAGGCGTTTCTCCTGGTACACTATCGAACACTCAGTTTCAGATACAACAATTAGTTTCAAATGGAACCAAGTTTCGCATCTGGAGTTTCCTGTTTCGCAAGGTCAACCACTTAGATTCGTCGAACACGTACGGTTTCGAGTGGCATTGCCACAGGTTTCAAAGAACAGGCGTTTCTCCTGGTACACTATAGAACACTTAGTTTCGGAGAGAACAATTAATTTAAAATGGAAATATGTTTCGCATTTGGACTTTCCTCTCTCACAAGTTCGACCACTTAGTTGCGTCTAACACATACGGTTTCGAGTGGCATCGCCACAGATTTCAGAGAACAGGCGCTTCCCCTGGCACAGTATCGAACACTTAGTTTCAGATAGAACGATTAGTTTAAAATGGAACAAAGTTTCGCATCTGGAGTTTCCTCTCTCACAAGGTCGACCACTTAGTTCTGTCGAACTCATACTGTTTCGAGTGGCATCGCCACACATTTCAGAGGACAGGCGCTTCTCCTGGCACAGTATCGAACACTTAGTTTCACATAGAACAATTAGTTTAAAATGGAACTAAGTTTCGCATCTGGAGTTTCCAATCTCACAAGGCGACCACTTAATTTCGTGGAACACATACAGTTTCGAGGGGCATCGCCACAGATTTCAGAGAACAGGCGCTTCTCCTGGCACATTATCGAACACTTTCAGATAGTACAATTAGTTTAAAATGGCACTAAGTTTCGCATCTGGAGTTTCCTCTCTCCCAAGGCGACCACTTAGTTTCGTGGAACGCATACGGTTTCGAGTGGCATCGCCACAGATTTCAGAGAACAGGCGCTTCTCCTGGCACAGTATCGAACACTTAGTTTCAGATAGAACAATTAGTTTAAAATGGAAATAAGCTTCGCATTTGGAGTTTCCTCTCTCAGAAGGTCGGCCACTTAGTTTCGTCGAACACATACGGTTTCGAGGGGCATCGCCACAGATTTCAGAGAACAGGCGCTTCTCCTGGCACAGTATCGAACACTTAGTGTTAGATAGGATTATTAGTTTAAAATGAACTAAGTTTCGCAATTTGGAGTTTCCTCTCCCACAAGGTCGACCACTTAGTTTCGTCGAACACATACGGTTTCGAGTGCCATCGCCCCAGGTTTCAGAGAACAGGCGTTTCTCCTGGTACACTATCGAACACACATTTTCAGATACAACAATTAGTTTCAAATGGAACCAAGTTTCGCATCTGGAGTTTCCTGTTTCGCAAGGTCAACCACTTAGATTCGTCGAACACGTACGGTTTCGAGTGGCATCGCCACAGGTTTAAGAGAACAGGCGTTTCTCCTGGTACACTATAGAACACCTAGTTTCGGAGAGAACAATTAATTTAAAATGGAAATATGTTTCGCATTTGGACTTTCCTCTCTCACAAGTTCGACCACTTAGTTGCGTCTAACACACACGGTTTCGAGTGGCATCGCCACAGATTTCAGAGAACAGGCGCTTCCCCTGGCACAGTATCGAACACTTAGTTTCAGATAGAACGATTAGTTTAAAATGGAACAAAGTTTCGCATCTGGAGTTTCCTCTCTCACAAGGTCGACCACTTAGTTTCGTCGAACTCATACTGTTTCGAGTGGCATCGCCACACATTTCAGAGAACAGGCGCTTCTCCTGGCACAGTATCGAACACTTAGTTTCAGATAGAACAATTAGTTTAAAATGGAAATAAGCTTCGCATTTGGAGTTTCCTCTCTCAGAAGGTCGGCCACTTAGTTTCGTCGAACACATACGGTTTCGAGGGGCATCGCCACAGATTTCAGAGAACAGGCGCTTCTCCTGGCACAGTATCGAACACTTAGTGTTAGATAGGATTATTAGTTTAAAATGAACTAAGTTTCGCAATTTGGAGTTTCCTCTCCCACAAGGTCGACCACTTAGTTTCGTCGAACACATACGGTTTCGAGTAGCATCGTCACAGATTTCAGAGAACAGGCGCCTCTCCTGGCACAGTATCGAACACTTAGTTTCAGATAGAACAATTAGTTTAAAATGGAACTAAGTTTCGCATCTGGAGTTTCCTCTTTCACAAGGTCGACCACTTAGTTTCGTCGAACACATACGGTTTCGAGTAGCATCGCGACAGATTTCAGAGAACAGGCGCTTCTCCTGGCACAGTATCGAACACTTAGTTTCAGATAGAACAATTAGTTTAAAATGGAACTAAGTTTCGCATCTGGAGATTCCCCTCTCACAAGGCGGCCACTTAGTTTCGTGGAACACATTCGGTTTCGAGTACGAACGCCACAGATTTCAGAGAACAGGCGCTTCTCCTGGCACAGTATCGAACACTTAGTTACAGATAAAACAATTAGTTTAAGATGGAACTCTGCTTCGCATCTGGAGTTTCCTATCTCACAAGGTGGACCACTTAGTTTCGTCGAACACATACGGTTTCGAGTAGCATCGTCACAGATTTCAGAGAACAGGCGCCTCTCCTGGCACAGTATCGAACACTTAGTTTCAGATAGAACAATTAGTTTAAATTGGAACTAAGTTTCGCATCTGGAGTTTCCTCTCTCACAAGGTCGACCATTTAGATTCGTCGAACACATACCGAGGGGCATCGCCACAGATTTCAGAGAACAGGCGCTTCTCCTGGCACAGTATCGAACACTTAGTTTCAGATAGAACAATTAGTTTAAGATGGAACTAAGTTTCGCATCTGGAGTTTCCTCTTTCACAAGGTCGACCACTTAGTTTCGTCGAACACATACGGTTTCGAGTAGCATCGCGACAGATTTCAGAGAACAGGCGCTTCTCCTGGCACAGTATCGAACACTTAGTTTCAGATAGAACAATTAGTTTAAAATGGAACTAAGTTTCGCATCTGGAGATTCCCCTCTCACAAGGCGGCCACTTAGTTTCGTGGAACACATTCGGTTTCGAGTACGAACGCCACAGATTTCAGAGAACAGGCGCTTCTCCTGGCACAGTATCGAACACTTAGTTACAGATAAAACAATTAGTTTAAGATGGAACTCTGCTTCGCATCTGGAGTTTCCTATCTCACAAGGTGGACCACTTAGTTTCGTCAACCACATACGGTTTCGAGTAGCATCGCCACAGATTTAAGAGAACAGGCGCTTCTCCTGGCACAGTATCCAACACATAGTTTCAGATAGAACAATTAGTTTAAAATTGTACTAAATTTCGCATCTGGACTTTCTTCCCTCACAAGGCGACCACTTAATTTCGTCGAACACATACGGTTTCGAGTGGCATCGCCACAGACTTCAGAGAACAGGCGCTTCTCCTGGCACAGTATCGAACACTCAGTTTCAGATAGAACAATTAGTTTAAAATGGAATTAAGTTTCGCATCTGGAGTTTCCTCTCTCACTAGGTCGACCGCTTAGTTTCGACGAACACATACGGTTTCGAGCAGCATCGCCACAGATTTCAGAGAACAGTCGCTTCTCCTGGCACAGTGTCGAACACTTACTTTCAGATAGAACAATTAGTTTAAAATGGAACTAAGCTCCGCATCTGGAGTTTTCTCTCTCACAAGGTCGACCACTTAGTTTCGTCGAACACATACGGTTTCGAGTAGCATCGCCACAGATTTCAGAGAACAGGCGCCTCTCCTGGCACAGTATCGAACACTTAGTTTCAGACAGAACAATTAGTTTAAAATGGTACTAAATTTCGCATCTGGAGTTTCTTCTCTCCCAAGGCGTCCACGTAGTTTCGTCGAACACATACGGTTTCGAGTGTCATCGCCCCAGGTTTCAGAGAACAGGCGTTTCTCCTGGTACACTATCGAACACTCAGTTTCAGATACAACAATTAGTTTCAAATGGAACCAAGTTTCGCATCTGGAGTTTCCTGTTTCGCAAGGTCAACCACTTAGATTCGTCGAACACGTACGGTTTCGAGTGGCATTGCCAGAGGTTTCAGAGAACAGGCGTTTCTCCTGGCACAGTATCGAACACTTAGTTTCACATAGAACAATTAGTTTAAAATGGAACTAAGTTTCGCATCTGGAGTTTCGAATCTCACAAGGCGACCACTTAGTTTCGTGGAACACATACAGTTTCGAGGGGCATCGCCACAGATTTTAAAGAACAGGCGCTTCCCCTGGCACAGTATCGAACACTTAGTTTCACATAGAACAATTAGTTTAAAATGGAACTAAGTTTCGCATCTGGAGTTTCCAATCTCACAAGGCGACCACTCAATTTCGTGGAACACATACAGTTTCGAGGGGCATCGCCACAGATTTCAGAGAACAGGCGCTTCTCCTGGCACAGTATCGAACACTTAGTGTTAGATAGGATTATTAGTTTAAAATGAACTACGTTTCGCAATTTGGAGTTTCCTCTCCCACAAGGTCGACCACTTAGTTTCGTCGAACACATACGGTTTCGAGTAGCATCGTCACAGATTTCAGAGAACAGGCGCCTCTCCTGGCACAGTATCGAACACTTAGTTTCAGATAGAACAATTAGTTTAAAATGGAACTAAGTTTCGCATCTGGAGTTTCCAATCTCACAAGGCGACCACTTAGTTTCGTGGAACACATACAGTTTCGAGGGGCATCGCCACAGATTTCAGAGAACAGGCGCTTCTCCTGGCACAGTATCGAACACTTAGTTTCCGATAGAACAATTAGTTTAAAATGGAACTAAGTTTCGCATCTGGAGTTTCCTCTCTCACAAGGTCGACCACTTAGTTTCGTTGAACACATACGGTTTCGAGTGGCAACGCCACAGATTTCAGAGAACAGGCGCTTCTCCTGGCACAGTATCGAACACTTAGTTTCAGATAGAACAATTAGTTTAAAATGGTACTAAATTTCGCATCTGGAGTTTCTTCTCTCCCAAGGCGACCACGTAGTTTCGTCGAACACATACGGTTTCGAGTGTCATCGCCACAGGTTTCAGAGAACAGGCGTTTCTCCTGGTACACTATCGAACACTCAGTTTCAGATACAACAATTAGTTTCAAATGGAACCAAGTTTCGCATCTGGAGTTTCCTGTTTCGCAAGGTCAACCACTTAGATTCGTCGAACACGTACGGTTTCGAGTGGCATTGCCACAGGTTTCAGAGAACAGGCGTTTCTCCTGGTACACTATAGAACACTTAGTTTCGGAGAGAACAATTAATTTAAAATGGAAATATGTTTCGCATTTGGACTTTCCTCTCTCACAAGTTCGACCACTTAGTTGCGTCTAACACATACGGTTTCGAGTGGCATCGCCACAGATTTCAGAGAACAGGCGCTTCCCCTGGCACAGTATCGAACACTTAGTTTCAGATAGAACGATTAGTTTAAAATGGAACAAAGTTTCGCATCTGGAGTTTCCTCTCTCACAAGGTCGACCACTTAGTTCTGTCGAACTCATACTGTTTCGAGTGGCATCGCCACACATTTCAGAGGACAGGCGCTTCTCCTGGCACAGTATCGAGCACTTAGTTTCACATAGAACAATTAGTTTAAAATGGAACTAAGTTTCGCATCTGGAGTTTCCAATCTCACAAGGCGACCACTCAATTTCGTGGAACACATACAGTTTCGAGGGGCATCGCCACAGATTTCAGAGAACAGGCGCTTCTCCTGGCACATTATCGAACACTTTCAGATAGTACAATTAGTTTAAAATGGCACTAAGTTTCGCATCTGGAGTTTCCTCTCTCCCAAGGCGACCACTTAGTTTCGTGGAACGCATACGGTTTCGAGTGGCATCGCCACAGATTTCAGAGAACAGGCGCTTCTCCTGGCACAGTATCGAACACTTAGTTTCAGATAGAACAATTAGTTTAAAATGGAAATAAGCTTCGCATTTGGAGTTTCCTCTCTCAGAAGGTCGGCCACTTAGTTTCGTCGAACACATACGGTTTCGAGTGGTATCGCCACAGATTTCGCAGAACGGCGTTCCTCGGGGCACATTATCGAACACATAGTTTCAGATAGAACAATTAGTTTAAAATGGAACTAGGTTTCGCATCTGGAGTTTCCTCTCTCACAAGGTCGGCCACTTTGTTTCGTCGAAGACATACGGTTTCGAGTGGCATCACCACAGATTTCAGAGAACAGGCGCTTCTCCTGGCACAGTATCGAACACTCAGTTTCAGATAGAACAATTAGTTTAAAATGGAACTAAGTTTCGCATCTGGAGTTTCCTCTCTCACTAGGTCGACCGCTTAGTTTCGACGAACACATACGGTTTCGAGCAGCATCGCCACAGATTTCAGAGAACAGTCGCTTCTCCTGGCACAGTGTCGAACACTTACTTTCAGATAGAACAATTAGTTTAAAATGGAACTAAGCTCCGCATCTGGAGTTTTCTCTCTCACAAGGTCGACCACTTAGTTTCGTCGAACACATACGGTTTCGAGTAGCATCGCCACAGATTTCAGAGAACAGGCGCCTCTCCTGGCACAGTATCGAACACTTAGTTTCAGACAGAACAATTAGTTTAAAATGGTACTAAATTTCGCATCTGGAGTTTCTTCTCTCCCAAGGCGTCCACGTAGTTTCGTCGAACACATACGGTTTCGAGTGTCATCGCCCCAGGTTTCAGAGAACAGGCGTTTCTCCTGGTACACTATCGAACACTCAGTTTCAGATACAACAATTAGTTTCAAATGGAACCAAGTTTCGCATCTGGAGTTTCCTGTTTCGCAAGGTCAACCACTTAGATTCGTCGAACACGTACGGTTTCGAGTGGCATTGCCAGAGGTTTCAGAGAACAGGCGTTTCTCCTGGCACAGTATCGAACACTTAGTTTCACATAGAACAATTAGTTTAAAATGGAACTAAGTTTCGCATCTGGAGTTTCCAATCTCACAAGGCGACCACTTAGTTTCGTGGAACACATACAGTTTCGAGGGGCATCGCCACAGATTTCAGAGAACAGGCGCTTCTCCTGGCACAGTATCGAACACTTAGTTTCCGATAGAACAATTAGTTTAAAATGGAACTAAGTTTCGCATCTGGAGTTTCCTCTCTCACAAGGTCGACCACTTAGTTTCGTTGAACACATACGGTTTCGAGTGGCAACGCCACAGATTTCAGAGAACAGGCGCTTCTCCTGGAACAGTATCGAACACTTAGTTTCAGATAGAACAATTAGTTTAAAATGGAACTAAGTTTGGCATCTGGAGTTTCCTCTCTCACAAGGTCGACCATTTAGATTCGTCGAACACATACGGTTTCGAGTGGCATCGCCACAGATTTCAGAGAACAGGCGCTTCTCCTGGCACAGTATCGAACACTTAGTTTCAGACAGAACAATTAGTTTAAAATGGTACTAAATTTCGCATCTGGAGTTTCTTCTCTCCCAAGGCGACCACGTAGTTTCGTCGAACACATACGGTTTCGAGTGGCAACGCCACAGATTTCAGAGAACAGGCGTTTCTCCTGGTACACTATCGAACACTTAGTTTCAGATAGAACAATTAGTTTAAAATGGAACAAAGTTTCGCATCTGGAGTTTCCTCTCTCACAAGGTCGACCACTTAGTTCTGTCGAACTCATACTGTTTCGAGTGGCATCGCCACACATTTCAGAGGACAGGCGCTTCTCCTGGCACAGTATCGAACACTTAGTTTCACATAGAACAATTAGTTTAAAATGGAACTAAGTTTCGCATCTGGAGTTTCCAATCTCACAAGGCGACCACTTAATTTCGTGGAACACATACAGTTTCGAGGGGCATCGCCACAGATTTCAGAGAACAGGCGCTTCTCCTGGCACATTATCGAACACTTTCAGATAGTACAATTAGTTTAAAATGGCACTAAGTTTCGCATCTGGAGTTTCCTCTCTCCCAAGGCGACCACTTAGTTTCGTGGAACGCATACGGTTTCGAGTGGCATCGCCACAGATTTCAGAGAACAGGCGCTTCTCCTGGCACAGTATCGAACACTTAGTTTCAGATAGAACAATTAGTTTAAAATGGAAATAAGCTTCGCATTTGGAGTTTCCTCTCTCAGAAGGTCGGCCACTTAGTTTCGTCGAACACATACGGTTTCGAGTGGTATCGCCACAGATTTCGCAGAACGGCGTTCCTCGGGGCACATTATCGAACACATAGTTTCAGATAGAACAATTAGTTTAAAATGGAACTAGGTTTCGCATCTGGAGTTTCCTCTCTCACAAGGTCGGCCACTTTGTTTCGTCGAAGACATACGGTTTCGAGTGGCATCACCACAGATTTCAGAGAACAGGCGCTTCTCCTGGCACAGTATCGAACACTTAGTTTCAGATAGAACAATTAGTTTAAGATGGAACTAAGTTTCGCATCTGGAGTTTCCTCTTTCACAAGGTCGACCACTTAGTTTCGTCGAACACATACGGTTTCGAGTAGCATCGCGACAGATTTCAGAGAACAGGCGCTTCTCCTGGCACAGTATCGAACACTTAGTTTCAGATAGAACAATTAGTTTAAAATGGAACTAAGTTTCGCATCTGGAGATTCCCCTCTCACAAGGCGGCCACTTAGTTTCGTGGAACACATTCGGTTTCGAGTACGAACGCCACAGATTTCAGAGAACAGGCGCTTCTCCTGGCACAGTATCGAACACTTAGTTACAGATAAAACAATTAGTTTAAGATGGAACTCTGCTTCGCATCTGGAGTTTCCTATCTCACAAGGTGGACCACTTAGTTTCGTCAACCACATACGGTTTCGAGTAGCATCGCCACAGATTTAAGAGAACAGGCGCTTCTCCTGGCACAGTATCCAACACATAGTTTCAGATAGAACAATTAGTTTAAAATTGTACTAAATTTCGCATCTGGACTTTCTTCCCTCACAAGGCGACCACTTAATTTCGTCGAACACATACGGTTTCGAGTGGCATCGCCACAGACTTCAGAGAACAGGCGCCTCTCCTGGCACAGTATCGAACACTTAGTTTCAGACAGAACAATTAGTTTAAAATGGTACTAAATTTCGCATCTGGAGTTTCTTCTCTCCCAAGGCGTCCACGTAGTTTCGTCGAACACATACGGTTTCGAGTGTCATCGCCCCAGGTTTCAGAGAACAGGCGTTTCTCCTGGTACACTATCGAACACTCAGTTTCAGATACAACAATTAGTTTCAAATGGAACCAAGTTTCGCATCTGGAGTTTCCTGTTTCGCAAGGTCAACCACTTAGATTCGTCGAACACGTACGGTTTCGAGTGGCATTGCCAGAGGTTTCAGAGAACAGGCGTTTCTCCTGGCACAGTATCGAACACTTAGTTTCACATAGAACAATTAGTTTAAAATGGAACTAAGTTTCGCATCTGGAGTTTCGAATCTCACAAGGCGACCACTTAGTTTCGTGGAACACATACAGTTTCGAGGGGCATCGCCACAGATTTTAAAGAACAGGCGCTTCCCCTGGCACAGTATCGAACACTTAGTTTCAGATAGAACGATTAGTTTAAAATGGAACAAAGTTTCGCATCTGGAGTTTCCTCTCTCACAAGGTCGACTACTTAGTTTCGTCGTACTCATACTGTTTCGAGTGGCATCGCCACACATTTCAGAGAACAGGCGCTTCTCCTGGCACAGTATCGAACACTTAGTTTCAGATAGAACAATTAGTTTAAAATGGAAATAAGCTTCGCATTTGGAGTTTCCTCTCTCAGAAGGTCGGCCACTTAGTTTCGTCGAACACATACGGTTTCGAGGGGCATCGCCACAGATTTCAGAGAACAGGCGCTTCTCCTGGCACAGTATCGAACACTTAGTGTTAGATAGGATTATTAGTTTAAAATGAACTACGTTTCGCAATTTGGAGTTTCCTCTCCCACAAGGTCGACCACTTAGTTTCGTCGAACACATACGGTTTCGAGTAGCATCGTCACAGATTTCAGAGAACAGGCGCCTCTCCTGGCACAGTATCGAACACTTAGTTTCAGATAGAACAATTAGTTTAAAATGGAACTAAGTTTCGCATCTGGAGTTTCCAATCTCACAAGGCGACCACTTAGTTTCGTGGAACACATACAGTTTCGAGGGGCATCGCCACAGATTTCAGAGAACAGGCGCTTCTCCTGGCACAGTATCGAACACTTAGTTTCCGATAGAACAATTAGTTTAAAATGGAACTAAGTTTCGCATCTGGAGTTTCCTCTCTCACAAGGTCGACCACTTAGTTTCGTTGAACATATACGGTTTCGAGTGGCAACGCCACAGATTTCAGAGAACAGGCGCTTCTCCTGGCACAGTATCGAACACTTAGTTTCAGATAGAACAATTAGTTTAAAATGGAACTAAGTTTGGCATCTGGAGTTTCCTCTCTCACAAGGTCGACCATTTAGATTCGTCGAACACATACGGTTTCGAGTGGCATCGCCACAGATTTCAGAGAACAGGCGCTTCTCCTGGCACAGTATCGAACACTTAGTTTCAGACAGAACAATTAGTTTAAAATGGTACTAAATTTCGCATCTGGAGTTTCTTCTCTCCCAAGGCGACCACGTAGTTTCGTCGAACACATACGGTTTCGAGTGTCATCGCCACAGGTTTCAGAGAACAGGCGTTTCTCCTGGTACACTATCGAACACTCAGTTTCAGATACAACAATTAGTTTCAAATGGAACCAAGTTTCGCATCTGGAGTTTCCTGTTTCGCAAGGTCAACCACTTAGATTCGTCGAACACGTACGGTTTCGAGTGGCATTGCCACAGGTTTCAGAGAACAGGCGTTTCTCCTGGTACACTATAGAACACTTAGTTTCGGAGAGAACAATTAATTTAAAATGGAAATATGTTTCGCATTTGGACTTTCCTCTCTCACAAGTTCGACCACTTAGTTGCGTCTAACACATACGGTTTCGAGTGGCATCGCCACAGATTTCAGAGAACAGGCGCTTCCCCTGGCACAGTATCGAACACTTAGTTTCAGATAGAACGATTAGTTTAAAATGGAACAATGTTTCGCATCTGGAGTTTCCTCTCTCACAAGGTCGACCACTTAGTTCTGTCGAACTCATACTGTTTCGAGTGGCATCGCCACACATTTCAGAGGACAGGCGCTTCTCCTGGCACAGTATCGAACACTTAGTTTCACATAGAACAATTAGTTTAAAATGGAACTAAGTTTCGCATCTGGAGTTTCCAATCTCACAAGGCGACCACTTAATTTCGTGGAACACATACAGTTTCGAGGGGCATCGCCACAGATTTCAGAGAACAGGCGCTTCTCCTGGCACATTATCGAACACTTTCAGATAGTACAATTAGTTTAAAATGGCACTAAGTTTCGCATCTGGAGTTTCCTCTCTCCCAAGGCGACCACTTAGTTTCGTGGAACGCATACGGTTTCGAGTGGCATCGCCACAGATTTCAGAGAACAGGCGCTTCTCCTGGCACAGTATCGAACACTTAGTTTCAGATAGAACAATTAGTTTAAAATGGAAATAAGCTTCGCATTTGGAGTTTCCTCTCTCAGAAGGTCGGCCACTTAGTTTCGTCGAACACATACGGTTTCGAGTGGTATCGCCACAGATTTCGCAGAACGGCGTTCCTCGGGGCACATTATCGAACACATAGTTTCAGATAGAACAATTAGTTTAAAATGGAACTAGGTTTCGCATCTGGAGTTTCCTCTCTCACAAGGTCGGCCACTTTGTTTCGTCGAAGACATACGGTTTCGAGTGGCATCACCACAGATTTCAGAGAACAGGCGCTTCCCTGGCACAGTATCGAACAATTAGTTTCAGATATAACAATTAGTCTAACATGGAACTAAGTTTCGCATTTGGAGATTCCTCCCTCACAAGGTCGACCACTTAGTTTCGTCGATCACGTACGGTTTCGAGTGGCATCGCCACAGATTTCAGAGAACAGGCGTTTCTCCTGGCACAATGTCGAGCACTTAGTTTCAGATAGAACAATTAGCTTTAAATGGAACTAAGTTTCGCATCTGGAGTTTCCTCTCTCACAAGATCGACCACTTAGTTTCGTCGAACACATACGGTTTCGAGTAGCATCGCCACAGATTTCAGAGAACAGGAGCTTCTCCGGCACAGTATCGAACACTTAGTATCGGACAGTACAATTACTTAAAATGGAACTAAGCTTCGCATCTGGAGTTTCCTGTCTCACAACGTCGACCACTTAGTTTCGATGAACACATACAGTTTCGAGTAGCATCGTCACTGATCTCAGAGACCCGGCGATACTCCTGGCACAGTATCGAACACTTAGTTTCAGATAGAACGATTAGTTTAAAATGGGACTAAGTTTCGCATCTGGAGTTTCCTCTCTCACAAGGTCGGCCACTTAGTTTCGTCGAACGCAGACGGTTTCGAGTGGCATCGCCACAGATTTCTGAGAACATGCGCTTCTCCTGGCACAGTATCGAACACTTAGTATCAGATAGAACAATTACTTTAAAATGGAACTAAGTTTCGCATCTGGAGTTTCCTCTCTCACAAGGTCGGCCACTTAGTTTCGTCGAACACAGACGGTTTCGAGTGGCATCCCCACAGATTTCAGAGAACAGGCGCTTCTCCTGGCACAGTATCGAATACTTAGTATCAGATAGAACAATTACTTTAAAATGGAACTAAGCTTCGCATCTGGAGTTTCCTCCCTCACAAGGTCGGCCACTTAGTTTCGTCGAACACATACGGTTTCGAGTGGCATCGCCACAGGTATCAGAGAACAGGCGCTTCTCCTGGCACAGTATCGAACACTTAGTTTCAGATAGAACAATTAATTTAAAATGGAACTATGTTTCGCATCTGTAGTTTCCTCTCTCACAAGGTCGGCCACTTTGTTCCGTCGAACACATACGGTTTCGATTGGCATCGCCACACATTTCAGAGAACAGGCGCTTCTCCTGGCACAGTATCGAACACTTAGTTACAGATAGAACACTTAGTTTAAAGTGGAAATATGTTTCGCATTTTGAGTTTCCTCTCTCACAAGGTGAACCACTTAGTTTCGTCGAACACATACGGTTTCGAGTAGCATCGCCACAGATTTGAGAGAACAGGCCCTTCTCCTGGCACAGTATCGAACACTTAGTTTCAGATAGAACAATTAGTTTAAAATGGAGCAATGTTTCGCATCTGGAGTTTCCTCTCTCACAAGGTCGACCACTTAGTTTCGTCAAACACATACGGTTTCGAGTGGTATCGCCACAGATTTCAGAGAAGGGGAGTTTCTCCGGGCACACTATTGAACACTTATTTCAGACTGAACAGTTAGTTTAAAATGGTACTATGTTTCGCATCTGGAGTATCCTCTCTCACAAGATCAACCACTTAGTTTCGTCGAACACATACGGTTTCGAGTGGCATCGCCACACATTTCAGAGAACAGGCGCTTCTCCTGGCACAGTATCGAAAACTTAGTTTCAGATAGAACATTTCGTTTTAAATGGACATAAGTTTCGCATCCGGAGTTTCCTCTCTCACAAGGAGTACCACTTAGTTACGTCGAACACATACGTTTTCGAGTAGCATCGCCACAGATTTTAGAGAACAGGCGCTTCTCCTGGCACAGTATCGAATACTTAGTTTCAGATAGAACATTTAGTTTAAAATAGATATATGTTTCGCATCAGGAGTTTCCTCTCTCAGAAGGTCGACCACTTAGTTTCGTTGAACACATACGGTTTCGAGTAGCATCGCCACAGATTTCAGAGTACAGGCGCTTCTCCTGGCACAGTATCGAACACTTAGTTACAGATAGAACACTTAGTTTAAAGTGGAAATATGTTTCGCATTTGGAGTTTCCTCTCTCACAAGGTGAACCACTTAGTTTCGTCGAACACATACGGTTTCGAGTAGCATCGCCACAGATTTGAGAGAACAGGCGCTTCTCCTGGCACAGTATCGAACACTTAGTTTCAGATAGAACAATTAGTTTAAAATGGAGCAATGTTTCGCATCTGGAGTTTCCTCTCTCACAAGTTCGACCACTTAGTTTCGTCAAACACATACGGTTTCGAGTGGTATCGCCACAGATTTCAGAGAAGGGGAGTTTCTCCTGGCACACTATTGAACACTTATTTCAGACTGAACAGTAAGTTTAAAATGGTACTATGTTTCGCATCTGGAGTATCCTCTCTCACAAGATCAACCACTTAGTTTCGTCGAACACATACGGTTTCGAGTGGCATCGCCACACATTTCAGAGAACAGGCGCTTCTCCTGGCACAGTATCGAAAACTTAGTTTCAGATAGAACATTTCGTTTTAAATGGACATAAGTTTCGCATCCGGAGTTTCCTCTCTCACAAGGAGTACCACTTAGTTACGTCGAACACATACGTTTTCGAGTAGCATCGCCACAGATTTTAGAGAACAGGCGCTTCTCCTGGCACAGTATCGAATACTTAGTTTCAGATAGAACATTTAGTTTAAAATAGATATATGTTTCGCATCAGGAGTTTCCTCTCTCAGAAGGTCGACCACTTAGTTTCGTTGAACACATACGGTTTCGAGTAGCATCGCCACAGATTTCAGAGTACAGGCGCTTCTCCTGGCACAGTATCGAACACTTAGTTACAGATAGAACACTTAGTTTAAAGTGGAAATATGTTTCGCATTTGGAGTTTCCTCTCTCACAAGGTGAACCACTTAGTTTCGTCGAACACATACGGTTTCGAGTAGCATCGCCACAGATTTCAGAGAACAGGCGCTTCTCCTGGCACAGTATCGAACACTTAGTTTCAGATAGAACAATTAGTTTAAAATGGAGCAATGTTTCGCATCTGGAGTTTCCTCTCTCACAAGTTCGACCACTTAGTTTCGTCAAACACATACGGTTTCGAGTGGTATCGCCACAGATTTCAGAGAAGGGGAGTTTCTCCTGGCACACTATTGAACACTTATTTCAGACTGAACAGTAAGTTTAAAATGGTACTATGTTTCGCATCTGGAGTATCCTCTCTCACAAGATCAACCACTTAGTTTCGTCGAACACATACGGTTTCGAGTGGCATCGCCACACATTTCAGAGAACAGGCGCTTCTCCTGGCACAGTATCGAAAACTTAGTGTCAGATAGAACATTTCGTTTTAAATGGACATAAGTTTCGCATCCGGAGTTTCCTCTCTCACAAGGAGTACCACTTAGTTACGTCGAACACATACGTTTTCGAGTAGCATCGCCACAGATTTTAGAGAACAGGCGCTTCTCCTGGCACAGTATCGAATACTTAGTTTCAGATAGAACATTTAGTTTAAAATAGATATATGTTTCGCATCAGGAGTTTCCTCTCTCAGAAGGTCGACCACTTAGTTTCGTTGAACACATACGGTTTCGAGTAGCATCGCCACAGATTTCATAGTACAGGCGCTTCTCCTGGCACAGTATCGAACACTTAGTTACAGATAGAACACTTAGTTTAAAGTGGAAATATGTTTCGCATTTGGAGTTTCCTCTCTCACAAGGTGAACCACTTAGTTTCGTCGAACACATACGGTTTCGAGTAGCATCGCCACAGATTTGAGAGAACAGGCGCTTCTCCTGGCACAGTATCGAACACTTAGTTTCAGATAGAACAATTAGTTTAAAATGGAGCAATGTTTCGCATCTGGAGTTTCCTCTCTCACAAGGTCGACCACTTAGTTTCGTCAAACACATACGGTTTCGAGTGGTATCGCCACAGATTTCAGAGAAGGGGAGTTTCTCCTGGCACACTATTGAACACTTATTTCAGACTGAACAGTTAGTTTAAAATGGTACTATGTTTCGCATCTGGAGTATCCTCTCTCACAAGATCAACCACTTAGTTTCGTCGAACACATACGGTTTCGAGTGGCATCGCCACACATTTCAGAGAACAGGCGCTTCTCCTGGCACAGTATCGAAAACTTAGTTTCAGATAGAACATTTCGTTTTAAATGGACATAAGTTTCGCATCCGGAGTTTCCTCTCTCACAAGGAGTACCACTTAGTTACGTCGAACACATACGTTTTCGAGTAGCATCGCCACAGATTTTAGAGAACAGGCGCTTCTCCTGGCACAGTATCGAATACTTAGTTTCAGATAGAACATTTAGTTTAAAATAGATATATGTTTCGCATCAGGAGTTTCCTCTCTCAGAAGGTCGACCACTTAGTTTCGTTGAACACATACGGTTTCGAGTAGCATCGCCACAGATTTCAGAGTACAGGCGCTTCTCCTGGCACAGTATCGAACACTTAGTTACAGATAGAACACTTAGTTTAAAGTGGAAATATGTTTCGCATTTGGAGTTTCCTCTCTCACAAGGTGAACCACTTAGTTTCGTCGAACACATACGGTTTCGAGTAGCATCGCCACAGATTTGAGAGAACAGGCGCTTCTCCTGGCAAAGTATCGAACACTTAGTTTCAGATAGAACAATTAGTTTAAAATGGAGCAATGTTTCGCATCTGGAGTTTCCTCTCTCACAAGGTCGACCACTTAGTTTCGTCAAACACATACGGTTTCGAGTGGTATCGCCACAGATTTCAGAGAAGGGGAGTTTCTCCTGGCACACTATTGAACACTTATTTCAGACTGAACAGTTAGTTTAAAATGGTACTATGTTTCGCATCTGGAGTATCCTCTCTCACAAGATCAACCACTTAGTTTCGTCGAACACATACGGTTTCGAGTGGCATCGCCACACATTTCAGAGAACAGGCGCTTCTCCTGGCACAGTATCGAAAACTTAGTTTCAGATAGAACATTTCGTTTTAAATGGACATAAGTTTCGCATCCGGAGTTTCCTCTCTCACAAGGAGTACCACTTAGTTACGTCGAACACATACGTTTTCGAGTAGCATCGCCACAGATTTTAGAGAACAGGCGCTTCTCCTGGCACAGTATCGAATACTTAGTTTCAGATAGAACATTTAGTTTAAAATAGATATATGTTTCGCATCAGGAGTTTCCTCTCTCAGAAGGTCGACCACTTAGTTTCGTTGAACACATACGGTTTCGAGTAGCATCGCCACAGATTTCAGAGTACAGGCGCTTCTCCTGGCACAGTATCGAACACTTAGTTACAGATAGAACACTTAGTTTAAAGTGGAAATATGTTTCGCATTTGGAGTTTCCTCTCTCACAAGGTGAACCACTTAGTTTCGTCGAACACATACGGTTTCGAGTAGCATCGCCACAGATTTGAGAGAACAGGCGCTTCTCCTGGCACAGTATCGAACACTTAGTTTCAGATAGAACAATTAGTTTAAAATGGAGCAATGTTTCGCATCTGGAGTTTCCTCTCTCACAAGGTCGACCACTTAGTTTCGTCAAACACATACGGTTTCGAGTGGTATCGCCACAGATTTCAGAGAAGGGGAGTTTCTCCGGGCACACTATTGAACACTTATTTCAGACTGAACAGTTAGTTTAAAATGGTACTATGTTTCGCATCTGGAGTATCCTCTCTCACAAGATCAACCACTTAGTTTCGTCGAACACATACGGTTTCGAGTGGCATCGCCACACATTTCAGAGAACAGGCGCTTCTCCTGGCACAGTATCGAAAACTTAGTTTCAGATAGAACATTTCGTTTTAAATGGACATAAGTTTCGCATCCGGAGTTTCCTCTCTCACAAGGAGTACCACTTAGTTACGTCGAACACATACGTTTTCGAGTAGCATCGCCACAGATTTTAGAGAACAGGCGCTTCTCCTGGCACAGTATCGAATACTTAGTTTCAGATAGAACATTTAGTTTAAAATAGATATATGTTTCGCATCAGGAGTTTCCTCTCTCAGAAGGTCGACCACTTAGTTTCGTTGAACACATACGGTTTCGAGTAGCATCGCCACAGATTTCAGAGTACAGGCGCTTCTCCTGGCACAGTATCGAACACTTAGTTACAGATAGAACACTTAGTTTAAAGTGGAAATATGTTTCGCATTTGGAGTTTCCTCTCTCACAAGGTGAACCACTTAGTTTCGTCGAACACATACGGTTTCGAGTAGCATCGCCACAGATTTGAGAGAACAGGCGCTTCTCCTGGCACAGTATCGAACACTTAGTTTCAGATAGAACAATTAGTTTAAAATGGAGCAATGTTTCGCATCTGGAGTTTCCTCTCTCACAAGTTCGACCACTTAGTTTCGTCAAACACATACGGTTTCGAGTGGTATCGCCACAGATTTCAGAGAAGGGGAGTTTCTCCTGGCACACTATTGAACACTTATTTCAGACTGAACAGTAAGTTTAAAATGGTACTATGTTTCGCATCTGGAGTATCCTCTCTCACAAGATCAACCACTTAGTTTCGTCGAACACATACGGTTTCGAGTGGCATCGCCACACATTTCAGAGAACAGGCGCTTCTCCTGGCACAGTATCGAAAACTTAGTGTCAGATAGAACATTTCGTTTTAAATGGACATAAGTTTCGCATCCGGAGTTTCCTCTCTCACAAGGAGTACCACTTAGTTACGTCGAACACATACGTTTTCGAGTAGCATCGCCACAGATTTTAGAGAACAGGCGCTTCTCCTGGCACAGTATCGAATACTTAGTTTCAGATAGAACATTTAGTTTAAAATAGATATATGTTTCGCATCAGGAGTTTCCTCTCTCAGAAGGTCGACCACTTAGTTTCGTTGAACACATACGGTTTCGAGTAGCATCGCCACAGATTTCAGAGTACAGGCGCTTCTCCTGGCACAGTATCGAACACTTAGTTACAGATAGAACACTTAGTTTAAAGTGGAAATATGTTTCGCATTTGGAGTTTCCTCTCTCACAAGGTGAACCACTTAGTTTCGTCGAACACATACGGTTTCGAGTAGCATCGCCACAGATTTGAGAGAACAGGCGCTTCTCCTGGCACAGTATCGAACACTTAGTTTCAGATAGAACAATTAGTTTAAAATGGAGCAATGTTTCGCATCTGGAGTTTCCTCTCTCACAAGGTCGACCACTTAGTTTCGTCAAACACATACGGTTTCGAGTGGTATCGCCACAGATTTCAGAGAAGGGGAGTTTCTCCGGGCACACTATTGAACACTTATTTCAGACTGAACAGTTAGTTTAAAATGGTACTATGTTTCGCATCTGGAGTATCCTCTCTCACAAGATCAACCACTTAGTTTCGTCGAACACATACGGTTTCGAGTGGCATCGCCACACATTTCAGAGAACAGGCGCTTCTCCTGGCACAGTATCGAAAACTTAGTTTCAGATAGAACATTTCGTTTTAAATGGACATAAGTTTCGCATCCGGAGTTTCCTCTCTCACAAGGAGTACCACTTAGTTACGTCGAACACATACGTTTTCGAGTAGCATCGCCACAGATTTTAGAGAACAGGCGCTTCTCCTGGCACAGTATCGAATACTTAGTTTCAGATAGAACATTTAGTTTAAAATAGATATATGTTTCGCATCAGGAGTTTCCTCTCTCAGAAGGTCGACCACTTAGTTTCGTTGAACACATACGGTTTCGAGTAGCATCGCCACAGATTTCAGAGTACAGGCGCTTCTCCTGGCACAGTATCGAACACTTAGTTACAGATAGAACACTTAGTTTAAAGTGGAAATATGTTTCGCATTTGGAGTTTCCTCTCTCACAAGGTGAACCACTTAGTTTCGTCGAACAGATACGGTTTCGAGTAGCATCGCCACAGATTTGAGAGAACAGGCGCTTCTCCTGGCAAAGTATCGAACACTTAGTTTCAGATAGAACAATTAGTTTAAAATGGAGCAATGTTTCGCATCTGGAGTTTCCTCTCTCACAAGGTCGACCACTTAGTTTCGTCAAACACATACGGTTTCGAGTGGTATCGCCACAGATTTCAGAGAAGGGGAGTTTCTCCTGGCACACTATTGAACACTTATTTCAGACTGAACAGTTAGTTTAAAATGGTACTATGTTTCGCATCTGGAGTATCCTCTCTCACAAGATCAACCACTTAGTTTCGTCGAACACATACGGTTTCGAGTGGCATCGCCACACATTTCAGAGAACAGGCGCTTCTCCTGGCACAGTATCGAAAACTTAGTTTCAGATAGAACATTTCGTTTTAAATGGACATAAGTTTCGCATCCGGAGTTTCCTCTCTCACAAGGAGTACCACTTAGTTACGTCGAACACATACGTTTTCGAGTAGCAACGCCACAGATTTTAGAGAACAGGCGCTTCTCCTGGCACAGTATCGAATACTTAGTTTCAGATAGAACATTTAGTTTAAAATAGATATATGTTTCGCATCAGGAGTTTCCTCTCTCAGAAGGTCGACCACTTAGTTTCGTTGAACACATACGGTTTCGAGTAGCATCGCCACAGATTTCAGAGTACAGGCGCTTCTCCTGGCACAGTATCGAACACTTAGTTACAGATAGAACACTTAGTTTAAAGTGGAAATATGTTTCGCATTTGGAGTTTCCTCTCTCACAAGGTGAACCACTTAGTTTCGTCGAACACATACGGTTTCGAGTAGCATCGCCACAGATTTGAGAGAACAGGCGCTTCTCCTGGCACAGTATCGAACACTTAGTTTCAGACAGAACAATTAGTTTAAAATGGAACTAAGTTTCGCGTCTGGAGTTTCCTCTCTCAGAAGGTCGACCACTTAGTTTCGTCGAACACATACGGTTTCGAGTAGCATCGCGACAGATTTCAGAGAACAGGCGCTTCTCCTTGCGCAGTATCGAACACTTAGTTTCAGACAGAACAATTAGTTTAAAATGGAACTAAATTTCGCATCTGGAGTTTCCTCTCTCAGAAGGTCGACCACTTAGTTTCGTCGACCACAGACGGTTCCGAGTGGTATCGCCACAGATTTCAGAGAACAGGCGCTCCTCCTGGCACAGTATCGATCACTTAGCATCAGATAGAACAATTACTTTAAAATGGAACTAAGTATCGCATCTGGAGTTTCGTCGAACACATACGGTTTAGAGTGGCATCGCCACAGATTTCAGAGAACAGGCGCTTCTCCTGGCACATTATCGAATACTTAGTTTCAGATAGAACAATTAGTTTAAAATGGAACTAAGTTTCGCATTTGGAGTTACCTCTCTCACAAGGTGGACCACTTAGTTTCGTCGAACACATACGGTTTCGAGTAGCATCGCGACAGATTTCAGAGAACAGGCGCTTCTCCTGGCGCAGTATCGAACACTTAGTTTCAGATAGAACAATTAGTTTAAAATGGAACTAAGTTTCGCGTCTGGAGTTTCCTCTCTCACAAAGTCGGCCACTTAGTTTCGTCGAACACAGACGGTTTCGAGTGGCATCGCCACAGATTTCAGAGAACAGGCGCTTCTCCTGGCACAGTATCGAACACTTAGTATCAGATAGAACAATTACTTTAAAATGGAACTAAGTTTCGCATCTGGAGTTTCCTCTCTCACAAGGTCGGCCACTTAGTTTCGTCGAACACAGACGGTTTCGAGTGGCATCGCCACAGATTTCAGAGAACAGGCGCTTCTCCTGGCGCAGTATTGAACACTTAGTTTCAGATAGAACAATTAGTTTAAAATGGAACTAAGTTTCGCGTCTGGAGTTTCCTCTCTCAGAAGGTCGACCACTTAGTTTCGTCGAACACACACGCTTTCGAGTAGCATCGCGACAGATTTCAGAGAACAGGCGATTCTCCTGGCGCAGTATCGAACACTTAGTATCAGACAGAACAATTAGTTTAAAATGGAACTAAATTTCGCATCTGGAGTTTCCTCTCTCAGAAGGTCGACCACTTAGTTGCGAGTAGCATCGCGACAGATTTCAGAGAACAGGCGCTTCTCCTGGCACAGTATCGAACACTTATTTCAGACAGAACAATTAGTTTAAAATGTAACTATGTTTCGCATCTGGAGTATCCTCCCTCACAAGGTCGACCACTTAGTTTCGTCGAACACATACGTTTTCGAGTGGCATCGCTACAGATTTCAGTGTACAGGCGCTTCTCCTGGCACAGTATCGAACGCATAGTTTCAGATTGAACAATTAGTTTAAAATGGAACTAAATTTCGCTTCAGGAGTTTCCTCCCTCACAAGGTCGACCACTTAGTTTCGTCGAACACATACGGTTTCGAGTGGCATCGCCACAGATTTCAGAGAACAGGCGCTTCTCCTGGCACAGTATCGAACACTTAGTTTCAGATTGAACAATAAGATTAAAATGGAACTTAGTTTCGCATCTGGAGTTTCCTCTCTCACAAGGTCGACCACTTAGTTTCGTCGAACACATACAGTTTCGAGTAGCATCGCCACAGATTTCAGAGAACAGGCGCTTCTCCTGGTACAGTATCGAACATTTATGTCAGACAGAACAATTTGTTTAAAATGGAACTAAGTATCGCATCTGGAGTTTCCACCCTCACAAGGTCGTACGACTTAGTTTCGTCGAACACATACGGTTTCGAGTGGCATCGCCACAGATTTCAGTGAACAGGCGCTTCTCCTGGCACATTATCGAACGCATAGTTTCAGACAGAACAATTAATTTAAAATGGAACTAAGTTTCGCATCTGGAGTTTCCTCTCTCACAAGGTCGACCACTTAGTTTCGTCGAACACATACGGTTTCGAGTAGCATCGCCACAGATTTCAGAGAGCAGGCGCTTCTCCTGGCACAGTATCGAACACTTATTTCAGACAGAACAATTAGTTTAAAATGTAACTATGTTTCGCATCTGGAGTATCCTCCCTCACAAGGTCGACCACTTAGTTTCGTCCAACACATACGGTTTCGAGTGGCATCGCTACAGATTTCAGTGAACAGGCGCTTCTCCTGGCACAGTATCGAACGCATAGTTTCAGATAGAACAATTAGTTTAAAATGGAACTAAATTTCGCTTCAGGAGTTTCCTCCCTCACAAGGTCGACCACTTAGTTTCGTCGAACACATACGGTTTCGAGTGGTATCGCCACAGATTTCAGAGAACAGGCGCTTCTCCTGGCACAGTATCGAACACTTAGTTTCAGATTGAACAATAAGATTAAAATGGAACTAAGTTTCGCATCTGGAGTTTCCTCTCTCACAAGGTCGACCACTTAGTTTCGTCGAACACATACAGTTTCGAGTAGCATCGCCACAGATTTCAGAGAACAGGCGCTTCTCCTGGTACAGTATCGAACATTTCTGTCAGACAGAACAATTTGTTTAAAATGGAACTAAGTTTCGCTTCTGGAGTTTCCTCTCTCACAAGGTCGACCACTTAGTTTCGTCGACACATACGGTTTCGAGTGGCATCGCCACAGATTTCCGAGACAGGCGCTTCTAGTGGCACAGTATCGAAAACTTAGTTTCAGATAGAACAATTAGTTTAAAATGGAACTATGTTTCGCATCTGGAGATTCCTCTCTCACAAGGTCGACGACTTAGTTTCGTCGCACACATACGGTTTCGAGTGGCATCGCTACAGATTTCAGTGAACAGGCGCTTCTCCTGGCACAGTATCGAACACATAGTTTCAGATAGAACAATTAGTTTAAAATGGAACTAAGTTTCGCTCCTGGAGTTTCCTCTCTCACAAGGTCGACCACTTAGTTTCGTCGAACACATACGGTTTCGAGTGGCATCGCCACAGATTTCAGAGAACAGGCGCTTCTCCTGGCACAGTATCGAACACTTAGTTTCAGATTGAACAATAAGATTAAAATGGAACTAAGTTTCGCATCTGGAGTTTCCTCTCTCACAAGGTCGACCACTTAGTTTCGTCGAACACATACAGTTTCGAGTAGCATCGCCACAGATTTCAGAGAACAGGCGCTTCTCCTGGCACAGTATCGAACACATAGTTTCAGATAGAACAATTTGTTTAAAATGGAACTAAGTTTCGCTTCTGGAGTTTCCTCTCTCACAAGGTCGACCACTTAGTTTCGTCGACACATTCGGTTTCGAGTGGTATCGCCACACATTTCAGAGAACAGGCGTTTCTCCTGGTACACTATCGAACACTTAGTTTCAGATAGAACAATTAGTTTAAAATGTAACTATGTGTCGCATCTGGAGTTTCCTCTCTCACAAGGTCGACGACTTAGTTTCGTTGAACACATTCGGTTTCGAGTGGCATCGCCACAGATTTCGGAGACAGGCGCTTCTACAGGCACAGTATCGAAAACTTAGTTTCAGATAGAAAAATTAGTTTAAAATGTAACTAAGTTTCGCGTCTGGAGTTTCCTCTCTCACAAGGTCGACGACTTAGTTTCGTTGAACACGTTCTGTTTCGAGTAGCATCGCCACAGATTTCAGAGAACAGGCGCTTCTCCTGGCACACTATCGAACACTTATTTCAGACAGAACAATTAATTTAAAATGGAACTAAGTTTCGCATCTGGAGTTTCCTCTCTCACAAGGTCGACCACTTAGTTTCGTCGAACACATACGGTTTCGAGTAGCATCGCCACAGATTTCAGAGAGCAGGCGCTTCTCCTGGCACAGTATCGAACACTTATTTCAGACAGAACAATTAGTTTAAAATGTAACTATGTTTCGCATCTGGAGTATCCTCCCTCACAAGGTCGACCACTTAGTTTCGTCGAACACATACGTTTTCGAGTGGCATCGCTACAGATTTCAGTGAACAGGCGCTTCTCCTGGCACAGTATCGAACGCATAGTTTCAGATAGAACAATTAGTTTAAAATGGAACTAAATTTCGCTTCAGGAGTTTCCTCCCTCACAAGGTCGACCACTTAGTTTCGTCGAACACATACGGTTTCGAGTGGCATCGCCACAGATTTCAGAGAACAGGCGCTTCTCCTGGCACAGTATCGAACACTTAGTTTCAGATTGAACAATAAGATTAAAATGGAACTTAGTTTCGCATCTGGAGTTTCCTCTCTCACAAGGTCGACCACTTAGTTTCGTCGAACACATACAGTTTCGAGTAGCATCGCCACAGATTTCAGAGAACAGGCGCTTCTCCTGGTACAGTATCGAACATTTATGTCAGACAGAACAATTTGTTTAAAATGGAACTAAGTATCGCATCTGGAGTTTCCACCCTCACAAGGTCGTACGACTTAGTTTCGTCGAACACATACGGTTTCGAGTGGCATCGCCACAGATTTCAGTGAACAGGCGCTTCTCCTGGCACATTATCGAACGCATAGTTTCAGACAGAACAATTAATTTAAAATGGAACTAAGTTTCGCATCTGGAGTTTCCTCTCTCACAAGGTCGACCACTTAGTTTCGTCGAACACATACGGTTTCGAGTAGCATCGCCACAGATTTCAGAGAGCAGGCGCTTCTCCTGGCACAGTATCGAACACTTATTTCAGACAGAACAATTAGTTTAAAATGTAACTATGTTTCGCATCTGGAGTATCCTCCCTCACAAGGTCGACCACTTAGTTTCGTCCAACACATACGGTTTCGAGTGGCATCGCTACAGATTTCAGTGAACAGGCGCTTCTCCTGGCACAGTATCGAACGCATAGTTTCAGATAGAACAATTAGTTTAAAATGGAACTAAATTTCGCTTCAGGAGTTTCCTCCCTCACAAGGTCGACCACTTAGTTTCGTCGAACACATACGGTTTCGAGTGGTATCGCCACAGATTTCAGAGAACAGGCGCTTCTCCTGGCACAGTATCGAACACTTAGTTTCAGATTGAACAATAAGATTAAAATGGAACTAAGTTTCGCATTTGTAGTTTCCTCTCTCACAAGGTCGACCACTTAGTTTCGTCGAACACATACAGTTTCGAGTAGCATCGCCACAGATTTCAGAGAACAGGCGCTTCTCCTGGTACAGTATCGAACATTTCTGTCAGACAGAACAATTTGTTTAAAATGGAACTAAGTTTCGCTTCTGGAGTTTCCTCTCTCACAAGGTCGACCACTTAGTTTCGTCGACACATACGGTTTCGAGTGGCATCGCCACAGATTTCCGAGACAGGCGCTTCTAGTGGCACAGTATCGAAAACTTAGTTTCAGATAGAACAATTAGTTTAAAATGGAACTATGTTTCGCATCTGGAGATTCCTCTCTCACAAGGTCGACGACTTAGTTTCGTCGCACACATACGGTTTCGACTGGCATCGCTACAGATTTCAGTGAACAGGCGCTTCTCCTGGCACAGTATCGAACACATAGTTTCAGATAGAACAATTAGTTTAAAATGGAACTAAGTTTCGCTCCTGGAGTTTCCTCTCTCACAAGGTCGACCACTTAGTTTCGTCGAACACATACGGTTTCGAGTGGCATCGCCACAGATTTCAGAGAACAGGCGCTTCTCCTGGCACAGTATCGAACACTTAGTTTCAGATTGAACAATAAGATTAAAATGGAACTAAGTTTCGCATCTGGAGTTTCCACCCTCACAAGGTCGACCACTTAGTTTCGTCGAACACATACAGTTTCGAGTAGCATCGCCACAGATTTCAGAGAACAGGCGCTTCTCCTGGCACAGTATCGAACACATAGTTTCAGATAGAACAATTTGTTTAAAATGGAACTAAGTTTCGCTTCTGGAGTTTCCTCTCTCACAAGGTCGACCACTTAGTTTCGTCGACACATACGGTTTCGAGTGGTATCGCCACACATTTCAGAGAACAGGCGTTTCTCCTGGTACACTATCGAACACTTAGTTTCAGATAGACCAATTAGTTTAAAATGTAACTATGTGTCGCATCTGGAGTTTCCTCTCTCACAAGGTCGACGACTTAGTTTCGTTGAACACATTCGGTTTCGAGTGGCATCGCCACAGATTTCGGAGACAGGCGCTTCTACAGGCACAGTATCGAAAACTTAGTTTCAGATAGAACAATTAGTTTAAAATGTAACTAAGTTTCGCATCTGGAGTTTCCTCTCTCACAAGGTCGACGACTTAGTTTCGTTGAACACGTTCTGTTTCGAGTAGCATCGCCACAGATTTCAGAGAACAGACGCTTCTCCTGGCACATTATCGAACGCATAGTTTCAGATAGAACAATTAGTTTAAAATGGAACTAAATTTCGCTTCAGGAGTTTCCTCTCTCACAAGGTCGACCACTTAGTTTCGTCGACACATACGGTTTCGAGTGGTATCGCCACACATTTCAGAGAACAGGCGCTTCTCCTGGCACAGTATCGAAAACATATTTTCAGATAGAACAATTAGTTTAAAATGGAACTAAGTTTCGCTTCTGGAGTTTCCTTTCTCACAAGGTCGACGACTTAGTTTCGTTGAAGACATTCGGTTTCGAGTGGCATCGCCACAGATTTCCGAGACAGGCGCTTCTAGTGGCACAGTATCGAAAACTTAGTTTCAGATAGAACAATTAGTTTAAAATGGAACTATGTTTCGCATCTGGAGATTCCTCTCTCACAAGGTCGACGACTTAGTTTCGTCGCACACATACGGTTTCGACTGGCATCGCTACAGATTTCAGTGAACAGGCGCTTCTCCTGGCACAGTATCGAACACATAGTTTCAGATAGAACAATTAGTTTAAAATGGAACTAAGTTTCGCTCCTGGAGTTTCCTCTCTCACAAGGTCGACCACTTAGTTTCGTCGAACACATACGGTTTCGAGTGGCATCGCCACAGATTTCAGAGAACAGGCGCTTCTCCTGGCACAGTATCGAACACTTAGTTTCAGATTGAACAATAAGATTAAAATGGAACTAAGTTTCGCATCTGGAGTTTCCTCTCTCACAAGGTCGACCACTTAGTTTCGTCGAACACATACAGTTTCGAGTAGCATCGCCACAGATTTCAGAGAACAGGCGCTTCTCCTGGTACACTATCGAACACTTAGTTTCAGATAGAACAACTAGTTTAAAATGTAACTATGTGTCGCATCTGGAGTTTCCTCTCTCACAAGGTCGACGACTTAGTTTCGTTGAACACATTCGGTTTCGAGTGGCATCGCCACAGATTTCGGAGACAGGCGCTTCTACAGGCACAGTATCGAAAACTTAGTTTCAGATAGAACAATTAGTTTAAAATGTAACTAAGTTTCGCATCTGGAGTTTCCTCTCTCACAAGGTCGACGACTTAGTTTCGTTGAACACGTTCTGTTTCGAGTAGCATCGCCACAGATTTCAGAGAACAGGCGCTTCTCCTGGCACACTATCGAACACTTATTTCAGACAGAACAATTAATTTAAAATGGAACTAAGTTTCGCATCTGGAGTTTCCTCTCTCACAAGGTCGACCACTTAGTTTCGTCGACACATACGGTTTCGAGTGGTATCGCCACACATTTCAGAGAACAGGCGCTTCTCCTGGCACAGTATCGAAAACATATTTTCAGATAGAACAATTAGTTTAAAATGGAACTAAGTTTCGCTTCTGGAGTTTCCTTTCTCACAAGGTCGACGACTTAGTTTCGTTGAAGACATTCGGTTTCGAGTGGCATCGCCACAGATTTCCGAGACAGGCGCTTCTAGTGGCACAGTATCGAAAACTTAGTTTCAGATAGAACAATTAGTTTAAAATGGAACTATGTTTCGCATCTGGAGATTCCTCTCTCACAAGGTCGACGACTTAGTTTCGTCGCACACATACGGTTTCGACTGGCATCGCTACAGATTTCAGTGAACAGGCGCTTCTCCTGGCACAGTATCGAACACATAGTTTCAGATAGAACAATTAGTTTAAAATGGAACTAAGTTTCGCTCCTGGAGTTTCCTCTCTCACAAGGTCGACCACTTAGTTTCGTCGAACACATACGGTTTCGAGTGGCATCGCCACAGATTTCAGAGAACAGGCGCTTCTCCTGGCACAGTATCGAACACTTAGTTTCAGATTGAACAATAAGATTAAAATGGAACTAAGTTTCGCATCTGGAGTTTCCTCTCTCACAAGGTCGACCACTTAGTTTCGTCGAACACATACAGTTTCGAGTAGCATCGCCACAGATTTCAGAGAACAGGCGCTTCTCCTGGCACAGTATCGAACACATAGTTTCAGATAGAACAATTAGTTTAAAATGGAACTAAGTTTCGCTTCTGGAGTTTCCTCTCTCACAAGGTCGACCACTTAGTTTCGTCGACACATACGGTTTCGAGTGGTATCGCCACACATTTCAGAGAACAGGCGTTTCTCCTGGTACACTATCGAACACTTAGTTTCAGATAGAACAATTAGTTTAAAATGTAACTATGTGTCGCATCTGGAGTTTCCTCTCTCACAAGGTCGACGACTTAGTTTCGTTGAACACATTCGGTTTCGAGTGGCATCGCCACAGATTTCGGAGACAGGCGCTTCTACAGGCACAGTATCGAAAACATAGTTTCAGATAGAACAATTAGTTTAAAATGTAACTAAGTTTCGCATCTGGAGTTTCCTCTCTCACAAGGTCGACGACTTAGTTTCGTTGAACACGTTCTGTTTCGAGTAGCATCGCCACAGATTTCAGAGAACAGGCGCTTCTCCTGGCACACTATCGAACACTTATTTCAGACAGAACAATTAATTTAAAATGGAACTAAGTTTCGCATCTGGAGTTTCCTCTCTCACAAGGTCGACCACTTAGTTTCGTCGAACACATACGGTTTCGAGTAGCATCGCCACAGATTTCAGAGAGCAGGCGCTTCACCTGGCACAGTATCGAACACTTATTTCAGACAGAACAATTAGTTTAAAATGTAACTATGTTTCGCATCTGGAGTATCCTCCCTCACAAGGTCGACCACGTAGTTTCGTCGAACACATACGGTTTCGAGTGGCATCGCTACAGATTTCAGTGAACAGGCGCTTCTCCTGGCACAGTATCGAACGCATAGTTTCAGATAGAACAATTAGTTTAAAATGGAACTAAATTTCGCTTCAGGAGTTTCCTCCCTCACAAGGTCGACCACTTAGTTTCGTTGAAGACATTCGGTTTCGAGTGGCATCGCCACAGATTTCCGAGACAGGCGCTTCTAGTGGCACAGTATCGAAAACTTAGTTTCAGATAGAACAATTAGTTTAAAATGGAACTAAGTTTCGCATCTGGAGTTTCCTCTCTCACAAGGTCGACCACTTAGTTTCGTCGAACACATACAGTTTCGAGTAGCATCGCCACAGATTTCAGAGAACAGGCGCTTCTCCTGGCACAGTATCGAACACATAGTTTCAGATAGAACAATTTGTTTAAAATGGAACTAAGTTTCGCTTCTGGAGTTTCCTCTCTCACAAGGTCGACCACTTAGTTTCGTCGACACATACGGTTTCGAGTGGTATCGCCACACATTTCAGAGAACAGGCGTTTCTCCTGGTACACTATCGAACACTTAGTTTCAGACAGAACAATTAGTTTAAAATGTAACTATGTTTCGCATCTGGAGTATCCTCCCTCACAAGGTCGACCACGTAGTTTCGTCGAACACATACGGTTTCGAGTGGCATCGCTACAGATTTCAGTGAACAGGCGCTTCTCCTGGCACAGTATCGAACGCATAGTTTCAGATAGAACAATTAGTTTAAAATGGAACTAAATTTCGCTTCAGGAGTTTCCTCCCTCACAAGGTCGACCACTTAGTTTCGTCGAACACATACGGTTTCGAGTGGCATCGCCACAGATTTCAGAGAACAGGCGCTTCTCCTGGCACAGTATCGAACACTTAGTTTCAGATTGAACAATAAGATTAAAATGGAACTAATTTTCGCATCTGGAGTTTCCTCTCTCACAAGGTCGACCACTTAGTTTCGTCGTTACATACGGTTTCGAGTGGTATCGCCACACATTTCAGAGAACAGGCGTTTCTCCTGGTACACTATCGAACACTTAGTTTCAGATAGAACAATTAGTTTAAAATGTAACTATGTGTCGCATCTGGAGTTTCCTCTCTCACAAGGTCGACGACTTAGTTTCGTTGAACACATTCGGTTTCGAGTGGCATCGCCACAGATTTCGGAGACAGGCGCTTCTACAGGCACAGTATCGAAAACTTAGTTTCAGATAGAACAATTAGTTTAAAATGTAACTAAGTTTCGCATCTGGAGTTTTTTATCTCCGAAGGTCGACCACTTAGTTTCGTCGAACACATACGGTTTCGAGGGGCATCGCCACACATTTCAGAGAACAGGCGCTTCTCCTGGCACAGTGTCGAACACATAGTTTCAGATAGAACAATTAGTTTAAAATGGAACTAAGTTTCGCATCTGGAGTTTCCTCTCTCACAAGGTCGACCATTTAGATTCGTCGAACACATACGGTTTCGAGTAGCATCGCCACAGATTTCAGAGAACAGGCACTTCTCCTGGCACAGTATCGAACACTTAGTTTCAGATAGAACAATTAATTTAGAATGGAACTAAGTTTCGCATCTGCAGTTTCCTCTCTCATAAGGTCGACCATATAGATTCGTCGAAAACATACGGTTTCGAGGGGCATCGCCACAAATTTCAGAGAACAGGCGCTTCTCCTGGCACAGTATCGAACACTTTCAGATAGAACAATTAGTTTAGAATGGAACTAAGTTTCGCATCTGGAGTTTCCTCTCTCACAAGGTCGACCACTTAGTTTCGTCGAACACATACGGTTTCGAGTAGCATCGCCACATGTTTCAGAGAACAGGCCCTTCTCCTGGCACAGTGTCGAACACTTAGTTTCAGATAGAAGAGTTAGTTTTAAATGAAACAAAATTTCACTTTTGGAGTTTCCTCTCTCACAAGGTCGGCCACTTAGTTTCGTCGAACACATACGGTTTCGAGAGGCATCGCCACAGGTATCAGAGAACAGGCGCTTCTCCTGGCACAGTGTCGGACACTTAGTTTCAGATAAAAAAGTTAGTTTAAAATGGAACTAAACTTCGCATCTGGAGTTTCCTCTCTCACAAGGTCGACCACTTAGTTTTGTCGAACACATACGGTTTCGAGTAGCATCGCCACAGGTTTCAGAGAACAGGCGCTTCTCCTGGCACAGTGTCGGACACTTAGTTTCAGATAAAAAAATTAGTTTAAAATGGAACAAAGCTTCGCATTTGGAGTTTCCTCTCTCACAAGGTGGACCACTTAGTTTCGTCAAACACATACGGTTTCGAGTGGTATCGCCACAGATTTCAGAGAACTGGCGCTTCTCCTGGCACATTATCGAACACTTAGTTTCAGATAGAACAGTTAGTTTTAAATGAAACTAAATTTCACTTTTGGAGTTTCCTCTCTCACAAGGTCGGCCACTTAGTTTCGTCGAACACATACGGTTTCGAGAGGCATCGCCACAGGTTTCAGAGAACAGGCGCTTCTCCTGGCACAGTGTCGGACACTTAGTTTCAGATTGAACAATAAGATTAAAATGGAACTAATTTTCGCATCTGGAGTTTCCTCTCTCACAAGGTCGACCACTTAGTTTCGTCGTTACATACGGTTTCGAGTGGTATCGCCACACATTTCAGAGAACAGGCGTTTCTCCTGGTACACTATCGAACACTTAGTTTCAGATAGAACAATTAGTTTAAAATGTAACTATGTGTCGCATCTGGAGTTTCCTCTCTCACAAGGTCGACGACTTAGTTTCGTTGAACACATTCGGTTTCGAGTGGCATCGCCACAGATTTCGGAGACAGGCGCTTCTACAGGCACAGTATCGAAAACTTAGTTTCAGATAGAACAATTAGTTTAAAATGTAACTAAGTTTCGCATCTGGAGTTTTTTATCTCCGAAGGTCGACCACTTAGTTTCGTCGAACACATACGGTTTCGAGGGGCATCGCCACACATTTCAGAGAACAGGCGCTTCTCCTGGCACAGTGTCGAACACATAGTTTCAGATAGAACAATTAGTTTAAAATGGAACTAATTTTCGCATCTGGAGTTTCCTGTCCCACAAGGTCGACTACTTAGTTTCGTCGAACACATACGGTTTCGAGTGGCATCGCCACAGATTTCAGAGAGCAGGCGCTTCCCCTGGCACAGTATCGAACACTTAGTTTCAGATAGAACAATTAGTTTAAAATGGAACTAAGTTTCGCATCTGGAGTTTCCTCTCTCACAAGGTCGACCATTTAGATTCGTCGAACACATACGGTTTCGAGTAGCATCGCCACAGATTTCAGAGAACAGGCACTTCTCCTGGCACAGTATCGAACACTTAGTTTCAGATAGAACAATTAATTTAAAATGGAACTAAGTTTCGCATCTGCAGTTTCCTCTCTCATAAGGTCGACCATATAGATTCGTCGAAAACATACGGTTTCGAGGGGCATCGCCACAAATTTCAGAGAACAGGCGCTTCTCCTGGCACAGTATCGAACACTTTCAGATAGAACAATTAGTTTAGAATGGAACTAAGTTTCGCATCTGGAGTTTCCTCTCTCACAAGGTCGACCACTTAGTTTCGTCGAACACATACGGTTTCGAGTAGCATCGCCACAGGTTTCAGAGAACAGGCCCTTCTCCTGGCACAGTGTCGGACACTTAGTTTCAGATAAAAAAATTAGTTTAAAATGGAACTATATTTCGCTTCTGGAGTTTCCTCTCTCACAAGGTGGACCACTTAGTTTCGTCAAACACATACGGTTTCGAGTGGTATCGCCACAGATTTCAGAGAACTGGCGCTTCTCCTGGCACATTATCGAACACTTAGTTTCACATAGAACAGTTAGTTTTAAATGAAACTAAATTTCACTTTTGGAGTTTCCTCTCTCACAAGGTCGGCCACTTAGTTTCGTCGAACACATACGGTTTCGAGAGGCATCGCCACAGGTTTCAGAGAACAGGCGCTTCTCCTGGCACAGTGTCGGACACTTAGTTTCAGATAAAAAAGTTAGTTTAAAATGGAACTAAACTTCGCATCTGGAGTTTCCTCACACACAAGGTCGACCACTTAGTTTCGTCGAACACATACGGTTTCGAGAGGCATCGCCACAGGTTTCAGAGAACAGGCGCTTCTCCTGGCACAGTGTCGGACACTTAGTTTCAGATAAAAAAGTTAGTTTAAAATGGAACTAAACTTCGCATCTGGAGTTTCCTCTCTCACAAGGTCGACCACTTAGTTTCGTCGAACACATACGGTTTCGAGTGGCATCGCCACAGATTTCAGAGAACAGGCGCTTCTCCTGGCACAGTATCGAACACATAGTTGCAGATAGAACAATTAGTTTAAAATGGAACTAAGTTTCGCATCTGGAGTTTCCTCTCTCACAAGGTCGACCACTTATTTTCGTCGAACACATACGGTTTCGAGTGGCATCGCCACAGATTTCAGAGAACAGGCGCTTCTCCTGGCACAGTATCGAACACTTAGTTTCAGATAGAACAATTAGTTTAAAATGGCACTAAGTTTCGCGTCTGGAGTTTCCTCTCTCACAAGGTCGACCACTCAGTTTCGTCGAACACATACCGTTTCGAGTGGTATCGCCACAGGTTTCACAGGACGGGCGCTTCTCCTAGCACAGTATCGAACACTTAGTTTCAGATAGAACAATTATTTTAGAATGGAACTAAGTTTCGCATCTGAAGTTCCCTCTCTCACAAGTTCGGCCACTTAATTTCGTCGAACACATACGGTATCGAGTAGCATCGCCACAGATTTCAGAGAACAGGCCCTTCTCCTGGCCCAGTATCGAACACTTAGTTTCAGATAGAACAATTAGCTTTCAATGAAACTAAGTCTGGCATCTGGAGTTTCCTCTCTCACAAGGTCGACCACTTAGTTTCCTCGAACACATACAGTTTCGAGTAGCATCGCCACTGATTTCAGAGAACAGGCGCTTCTCCTGGCACAGTAACGAACACTTAGTTTCAGATAGGACCATCAGTTTAAAATGGAACTAAGTTTCGCATCTGGAGTTTCCTCTCCCACAAGGTCGGCCACTTAGTTTCGTCGAACACATACGGTTTCGAGTGGCATCGCCACAGATTTCAGAGAACAGGCGCTTCTCCTGGCACACTGTCGAACACTTAGTTTCAGATAGAACAATTAGTTTAAAATAGAACTCTGTTTCGCATCTGGAGTTTCTTCCCTCACAAGGCGACCACTTAATTTCGTCGAACACTGTGCCAGGAGAAGCGCCTGTTCTCTGAAATCTGTGGCGATGCTACTCGAAACCCTATGTTTTCGACTAAACTAAGTGGTCGACCTTGTGAGAGTGGAAACTCCAGATGCGAAACTTCGTTCCATTTTAAACCAAGTGTTCCATTTGAAACTAAGTGTTCGATACTGTGCCAGGAGAAGCGCCTGTTCTCTGAAATCAGTGGCGATGCTACTCGAACCCGTATGTGTTCGACGAATCTAAATGGTCGACCTTGTGAGAGAGGAAACTCCAGGAGCGAAACTTAGTTCCACTTTAAACCAAATGTTCCGTCCGAACCTAAGTGTTCGATACTGTGCCAGGAGAAGCGCCTGTTCTCTGAAATCTGTGGCGATGCTACTCTAAACCGTATGTGTTCGACGAAACTAAGTGGTCGACCTTGTGAGAGAGGAAACTCCAGATGCGAAGCTTATTTCCATTTTAAACTAATTGTTCTATCTGAAACTAAGTGTTCGATACTGTGCCAGGAGAAGCGCCTGTTCTCTGAAATCTGTGGCGATGCTACTCGAAGCCGAATGTGTTCGACGAAAGTAAGTGGTAGACCGTGTGAGAGAGGAAACTCCAAATGCGAAATATAGTTCCATTTTATACTAAGTGTTCTATCTGTAACTAAGTGTTCGATACTGTGCCAGGAGAAGCGCCTGTTCTCTGAAATCTGTGGCGATGCTACTCGAAACCGTATGTGGTCGACGAAACTAAGTGGTCCACCTTGTGAGATAGGAAACTCCAGATGCGAAGCAGAGTTCCATCTTAAACTAATTGTTTTATCTGTAACTAAGTGTTCGATACTGTGCCAGGAGAAGCGCCTGTTCTCTGAAATCTGTGGCGATGCCCCTCGAAACTGTATGTGTTCCACGAAACTAAGTGTTCGCCTTGTGAGATTGGAAACTCCAGATGCGAAACTTAGTTCCATTTTAAACTAATTGTTCTATCTGAAACTAAGTGTTCGATACTGTGCCAGGAGAGGCGCCTGTTCTCTGAAATCTGTGGCGATGCCCCTCGAAACCGTATGTGTTCGACGAAACTAAGTGGCCGACCTTCTGAGAGAGGAAACTCCAAATGCGAAGCTTATTTCCATTTTAAACTAATTGTTCTATCTGAATATAAGTGTTCGATACTGTGCCAGGAGAAGCGCCTGTTCTCTGAAATCTGTGGCGATGCTACTCGAAGCCGAATATGTTCGACGAAAGTAAGTGGTAGACGGTCTGAGAGAGGAAACTCCAGATGCGAAGCATAGTTCCATCTTAAACTAATTGTTTTATCTGTAACTAAGTGTTCGATACTGTGCCAGGAGAAGCGCCTGTTCTCTGAAATCTGTGGCGTTCCTACTCGAAACCGAATGTGTTCCACGAAACTAAGTGGCCGCCTTGTGAGACGGGAATCTCCAGATGCGAAACTTAGATCCATTTTAAACTAATTGTTCTATCTGAAACTAAGTGTTCGATACTGTGCCAGGAGAAGCGCCTGTTCTCTGAAATCTGTGGCGTTCCTACTCGAAACCGAATGTGTTCCACGAAACTAAGTGGCCGCCTTGTGAGACGGGAATCTCCAGATGCGAAACTTGGTTCCATTTTAAACTAAGTGTTCGATACTGTGCCAGGAGAAGCGTCTGTTCTGTGAAATCTGTCGCGATGCTACTCGAAACCGTATGTGTTCGACGAAACTAAGTGGTCGACCTTGTGAAGGAGGAAACTCCAGATGCGAAACTTAGTTCCATTTTAAACTAATTGTTCTATCTGAAACTAAGTGTTCGATACTGTGTCAGGAGAAGCGCCTGTTCTCTGAAATCTGTGGCGTTGCCACTCGAAACTGTATGTGTTCCACGAAACTAAGTGGTCGACCTTGTGGGAGAGGAAACTCCAGAAGCGAAACTTAGTTCCATTTTAAACTAATTGTTCTATCTGAAACTAAGTGTTCGATACTGTGCCAGGAGAAGCGCCTGTTCTCTGAAATCTGTGGCGATGCTACTCGAAACCGTATGAGGTCGACGAAACTAAGTGGTCCACCTTGTGAGAGAGGAAACTCCAGATGCGAAGCATAGTTCCATCTTAAACTAATTGTTTTATCTCTAACTAAGTGTTCGATACTGTGCCAGGAGAAGCGCCTGTTCTCTGAAATCTGTGGCGTTCCTACTCGAAACCGAATGTGTTCCACGAAACTAAGTGGCCGCCTTGTGAGACGGGAATCTCCAGATGCGAAACTTGGTTCCATTTTAAACTAATTGTTCTATCTGAAACTAAGTGTTCGATACTGTGCCAGGAGAAGCGTCTGTTCTGTGAAATCTGTCGCGATGCTACTCGAAACCGTATGTGTTCGACGAAACTAAGTGGTCGACCTTGTGAAAGAGGAAACTCCAGATGCGAAACTTAGTTCCATTTTAAACTAATTGTTCTATCTGAAACTAAGTGTTCGATACTGTGTCAGGAGAAGCGCCTGTTCTCTGAAATCTGTGGCGTTGCCACTCGAAACTGTATGTGTTCCACGAAACTAAGTGGTCGACCTTGTGGGAGAGGAAACTCCAGAAGCGAACCTTAGTCCCATTTTAAACTAATTGTTCTATCTGAAACTAAGTGTTCGATACTGTGCCAGGAGAAGCGTCTGTTCTGTGAAATCTGTCGCGATGCTACTCGAAACCGTATGTGTTCGACGAAACTAAGTGGTCGACCTTGTGAAAGAGGAAACTCCAGATGCGAAACTTAGTTCCATTTTAAACTAATTGTTCTATCTGAAACTAAGTGTTCGATACTGTGTCAGGAGAAGCGCCTGTTCTCTGAAATCTGTGGCGTTGCCACTCGAAACTGTATGTGTTCCACGAAACTAAGTGGTCGACCTTGTGGGAGAGGAAACTCCAGAAGCGAAACTTAGTTCCATTTTAAACTAATTGTTCTATCTGAAACTAAGTGTTCGATACTGTGCCAGGAGAAGCGCCTGTTCTCTGAAATCTGTGGCGATGCTACTCGAAACCGAATGTGTTCCACGAAACTAAGTGGCCTCCTTGTGAGACGGGAATCTCCAGATGCGAAACTTGGTTCCATTTTAAACTAATTGTTCTATCTGAAACTAAGTGTTCGATACTGTGCCAGGAGAAGCGTCTGTTCTGTGAAATCTGTCGCGATGCTACTCGAAACCGTATGTGTTCGACGAAACTAAGTGGTCGACCTTGTGAAAGAGGAAACTCCAGATGCGAAACTTAGTTCCATTTTAAACTAATTGTTCTATCTGAAACTAAGTGTTCGATACTGTGTCAGGAGAAGCGCCTGTTCTCTGTAATCTGTGGCGTTGTCACTCGAAACTGTATGTGTTCCACGAAACTAAGTGGTCGACCTTGTGGGAGAGGAAACTCCAGAAGCGAACCTTAGTTCCATTTTAAACTAATTGTTCTATCTGAAACTAAGTGTTCGATACTGTGCCAGGAGAAGCGTCTGTTCTGTGAAATCTGTCGCGATGCTGCTCGAAACCGTATGTGTTCGACGAAACTAAGTGGTCGACCTTGTGAAAGAGGAAACTCCAGATGCGAAACTTAGTTCCATTTTAAACTAATTGTTCTACCTGGAACTAAGTGTTCGATACTGTGTCAGGAGAAGCGCCTGTTCTCTGAAATCTGTGGCGTTGCCACTCGAAACTGTATGTGTTCCACGAAACTAAGTGGTCGACCTTGTGGGAGAGGAAACTCCAGAAGCGAAACTTAGTTCCATTTTAAACTAATTGTTCTATCTGAAACTAAGTGTTCGATACTGTGCCAGGAGAAGCGCCTGTTCTCTGAAATCTGTGGCGATGCTACTCGAAACCGTATGAGGTCGACGAAACTAAGTGGTCCACCTTGTGAGAGAGGAAACTCCAGATGCGAAGCATAGTTCCATCTTAAACTAATTGTTTTATCTCTAACTAAGTGTTCGATACTGTGCCAGGAGAAGCGCCTGTTCTCTGAAATCTGTGGCGTTCCTACTCGAAACCGAATGTGTTCCACGAAACTAAGTGGCCTCCTTGTGAGACGGGAATCTCCAGATGCGAAACTTGGTTCCATTTTAAACTAATTGTTCTATCTGAAACTAAGTGTTCGATACTGTGCCAGGAGAAGCGTCTGTTCTGTGAAATCTGTCGCGATGCTACTCGAAACCGTATGTGTTCGACGAAACTAAGTGGTCGACCTTGTGAAAGAGGAAACTCCAGATGCGAAACTTAGTTCCATTTTAAACTAATTGTTCTATCTGAAACTAAGTGTTCGATACTGTGTCAGGAGAAGCGCCTGTTCTCTGAAATCTGTGGCGTTGCCACTCGAAACTGTATGTTTTCCACGAAACTAAGTGGTCGACCTTGTGGGAGAGGAAACTCCAGAAGCGAACCTTAGTTCCATTTAAAACTAATTGTTCTATCTGAAACTAAGTGTTCGATACTGTGCCAGGAGATGCGCCTGTTCTCTGAAATCTGTGGCGATGCCACTCGAAACCGTATGTGTTCGACGAAACTAAGTGGTCCACATTGTGAGAGAGGAAACTCCAGATGCGAGACATAGTTTCATTCAAAACTAATTGTTCTATCTGAAACTACGTGTTCGATACTGTGCCAGGAGATGTGCCTGTTCTCTGAAATCTGTGGCGATGCTACTCGAAACCGTATGTGGCCAACGAAACTAAGTGGTCGACCTTGTGGGAGAGGAAACTCCATATGCGAAACATAGTTCCATTTTAAACTAACTGTTCTATCTGAGACTAAGTGTTCGATAATGTGCCAGGAGAAGTGCCTGTTCTCTGAAATCTGTGACGATGCTACTCCAAACCGTATGTGTTCGAGGAAACTAAGCGGTCGACCTTGTGGGAGAGGACACCCCAGATGCGAGACTTAGTTCCATTTTAAACTAATTGTTCTATCTGAAACTAAGTGTTCGATAATGAGCCAGGAGAAGCGCCTGTTCTCTGAAATCTGTGGCGATGCTACTCGATACCGTATGTGTTCGACGAAACTAAGTGGTCCACCTTGTGAGAGAGGAAACTCCAGATGCGAAGCTTAGTTCCATTTAAAAGTAATTGTTCTATCTGATACTCAGTGTTCGATACTGTGCCAGGACAAGCGTCTGTTCTCTGAACTGTGTGGCGATGCCGTTCGAAACCGTATGTGTTCGACGAAACTAAGTGATTGAAGTTGTGTGAGAGGATACTCCAGATGCAAAACATAGATCCATTTTAAACTAATTGTTCTATCTGAAACTAAGTGTTCGATACTGTGCCAGGAGAAGCGCCTGTTCTCTGAAATCTGTGGCGATGCTACTCGAAACCGTATGTGTTCGACGAAACTAAGTGGTCGACCTTCTGAGACAGGAAACTCCAGATGCGAGGCTTAGTTCCATTCTAAACTAATTGTTCTATCTGAAAATAAGTGTTCGATACTGTGCCAGGAGAAGCGCCTGTTCTCTGAACTGTGTGGCGATGCCGTTCGAAACCGTATGTGTTCGACGAAACTAAGTGGTTGAAGTTGTGAGAGAGGATACTCCAGATGCAAAACATAGATCCATTTTAAACTAATTGTTCTGTCTGAAATAAGTGTTCGATACTATGCCAGGAGAAGCGCCTGCTCTGTGAAATCTGTGGCGATGCCACTCGAAACCGTATATGTTCGACGAAACTAAGTGGTCCACCTTGTGAGAGAGGAAACTCCAGATGCCAGACATAGTTTCATTTAAAACTAATTGTTCTATGTGAAACTAAGTGTTCGATACTGTGCCAGGAGAAGCGCCTGTTCTCTGAAATTGGTGGCGATGCTACTCGAAACCGTATGTGTTCGTCGAAACTGAGTGGTCGACCTTGTGAGAGAGGAAACTCCAGATGCGGAACATAGTTCCATTTTAAACTAATTGTTCTATCTGAAACAAAGTGTTCGATACTGTGCCAGGAGAAGCGCCCGTTCTGTGAAGCCTGTGTCGATACAACTCGAAACCGAATGTGTTCAACGAAACTAAGTCGTCGACCTTGTGAGAGAGGAGACTCCAGATTCGAAACTTTGTTCCATTTTAAACTAATCGTTCTATCTGAAACTGAGTGTTCGATACTGTGCCAGGAGAAGCGCCTGTCCTCTGAAATATGTGGCGATGCCACTCGAAACCGTATGTGTTCAACGAAACTAAGTCGTCGACCTTGTGAGAGAGGATACTCCAGATGCGAAACATAGTTCCATTTTAAACTAACTGTTCTATCTGAGACTAAATGTTCGATAATGTGCCAGGAGAAGTGCCTGTTCTCTGAAATCTGTGCCGATGCTACTCCAAACCGTATGTGTTCGAGGAAACTAAGTTGTCGACCTTGTGGGAGAGGACACTCCAGATGCGAGACTTAGTTCCATTTTAAACTAATTGTTCTATCTGAAACTAAGTGTTCGATAATGAGCCAGGAGAAGCGCATGTTCTCTGAAATCTGTGGCGATGCTACTCGATACCGTATGTGTTCGACGAAATTAAGTTGTCGACCTTGTGAGAGAGGAAACTCCAGATGCGAAGCTTAGTTCCATTTTAAAGTAATTGTTCTATCTGATACTAAGTGTTCGATACTGTGCCAGGACAAGCGTCTGTTCTCTGAAATCTGTGGCTATGCTATTCGAAACTGTATGTGGTCGACGAAACTAAGTGGTCCACCTTGTGAGAGAGGAAACTCCAGATGCGAGACTTAGTTTCATTCAAAACTAATTGTTCTATCTGAAACTAAGTGTTCGATACTGTGCCAGGAGAAGCGCCTGTTCTCTGAAATCTGTGGCGATGCTACTCGATACCGTATGTGTTCGACGAAACTAAGTGGTCGACCTTGTGAGAGAGGAGACTCCAGATGCGAGGCTTAGTTCCATTTTAAAGTAATTGTTCTATCTGAAACTAAGTTTTCGATACTGTGCCAGGAGAAGCGCCTGTTCTCTGAAATCTGTCGCGATGCGACTCGAATCCGTATGAGTTCGACGAAACTAAGTGGTCGACCTTGTGAGAGAGGAAACTCCAGATGCGAAACTTAGTTCCATTTTAAACTAATTGTTCTATCTGAAACTAAGTGTTCGATACTGTGCCAGGAGAAGCGCCTGTTCTCTGAAATCTGTCGCGATGCCACTCGAATCCGTATGAGTTTGACGAAACTAAGTGGTCGACCTTGTGAGAGAGGAAACTCCAGAGGCGAAACTTAGTTCCTTTTAAAATAATTGTTCTATCTGAAACTAAGTGTTCGATACTGTGCCAGGAGAAGCGCCTGTACTCTGAAATCTGTGGCGATGCTACTCGATACCGTATGTGTTCGACGAAACTAAGTTGCCAATACTGTGCCAGGAGGAACTCCCGTTCGTCAACATCTGTGGCGATACCACTCGAAATCGTATGTGTTCGACGAAACTAAGTGGTCGACCTTGTGAGAGAGGAAACTCCAGATGCGAAACTTAGTTCCATTTTAAACTAATTGTTCTATCTGAAACTAAGTGTTCGATACTGTGCCAGGAGAAGCGCCTGTTCTCTGAAATCTGTCGCGATGCCACTCGAATCCGTATGAGTTTGACGAAACTAAGTGGTCGACCTTGTGAGAGAGGAAACTCCAGATGCGAAGCTTAGTTTCATTTAAAACTAATTGTTCTATCTGAAACTAAGTGTTCGATACTGTGCCAGGAGATGCGCCTGTTCTCTGAAATCTGTGGCGATGCCACTCGAAACCGTATGTGTTCGACGAAACTAAGTGGTCCACATTGTGAGAGAGGAAACTCCAGATGCGTGACATAGTTTCATTCAAAACTAATTGTTCTATCTGAAACTACGTGTTCGATACTGTGCCAGGAGATGTGCCTGTTCTCTGAAATCTGTGGCGATGCTACTCGAAACCGTATGTGGCCAACGAAACTAAGTGGTCGACCTTGTGGGAGAGGAAACTCCAGATGCGAAACATAGTTCCATTTTAAACTAACTGTTCTATCTGAGACTAAGTGTTCGATAATGTGCCAGGAGAAGTGCCTGTTCTCTGAAATCTGTGACGATGCTACTCCAAACCGTATGTGTTCGAGGAAACTAAGCGGTCGACCTTGTGGGAGAGGACACCCCAGATGCGAGACTTAGTTCCATTTTAAACTAATTGTTCTATCTGAAACTAAGTGTTCGATAATGAGCCAGGAGAAGCGCCTGTTCTCTGAAATCGGTGGCGATGCTACTCGAAACCGTATGTGTTCGTCGAAACTGAGTGGTCGACTTTGTGAGAGAAGAAACTCCAGATGCGAAACTTAGTTCCATTTTAAACTAATTGTTCTATCTGTAACTCAGTGTTCGATACTGTGCCAGGAGAAGCGCCTGATCTCTGAAATCTGTGGCGATGCTACTCGAAACCGTATGTGTTCGACGAAAGTAAGTGGCCGACCTTGTGAGAGAGGAAACTTCAGATGCGAAACATAGTTGCATTTTAAACTAATTGTTCTATCTGTAACTAAGTGTTCGATAATGTGCCAGGAGAAGCGCCTGTTCTCTGAAATCTGTGGCGATGCCACTCGAAACCGTATGTGTTCGACGAAACTATGTGGTTGACCTTGTGAGAGAGGATACTCCAGATGCGAAACATAGTTCCATTTTAAACTAATTGTTCTATCTGAAACTAAGTGTTCGATAATGTGCCAGGAGAAGCGCCTGTTCTCTGAAATGTGTGGCAATGCCACTCGAAACCGTATGTGTTCGACGAAACTAAGTGGTCGACCTTGTGAGAGAGGAAACTCCGGATGCGAAACATAGTTCTATTTTAAACTAATTGTTCTATCTGAAACTAAGTGTTTGATACTGTGCCAGGAGAAGCGGCTGTTCTCTGAAATCTGTGGCGATGCCACTCGAAACCGTATGTGTTCGACGAAACTAAGTGGCCGACCTTGTGAGAGAGGAAACTCCAGATGCGAAACTTAGTTCCATTTTAAACTAATTGTTCTATCTGAAACTAAGTGTTCGATACTGTGCCAGGAGAAACGCCAGTTCTCTGAAATCTGTGGCGATGCCACGAGAAACCGTATGTGTTCGACGAAACTAAGTGGTCGACCTTGTGAGAGAGGAAACTCCAGATGCGACACATAGTTCAATTTTAAACTAATTGTTCTATCTGAAACTAAGTGTTCGATACTGTGCCAGGAGAAGCGCCTGTTCTCTGAAATGTGTGGCAATGCCACTCGAAACTGTATGTGTTCGACGAAACTAAGTGGTCGCCTTGTGAATGAAGAAACTCCAGATGCGAAAGTTAGTACCATTTTAAACTAATTGTTCTATCTGAAACTAAGTGTTCGTTACTGTGCCAGGAGAAGCGCCTGTTCTCTGAAATCTGTGGCGATGCTACTCAAAACCGTATATGTTCGACGAAACTAGGTGGTCGACCTTGTGAGAGAGGAAACTCCAGATGCGAAACCTATTTCCATTTTAAACTAATTGTTCTATCTGAAACTAAGTGTTCGATACTGTGCCAGGAGAAGCGCCTGTTCTCTGAAATCTGAGGCGATGCCTCTCGAAACCGTATATGTTCGACGAAACTAAGTCGCCGAGCTTGTGAGAGAGGAATATACAGATGCGAAACTTAGTTCCATTTTAAACTAATTGTTCTATCTGAAACTATGTGTTCGATACTGTGCCAGGAGAAGCGCCTGTTCTCTGAAATGTGTGGCAATGCCACTCGAAACCGTATGTGTTCGACGAAACTAAGTGGTCGACCTTGTGAGAGAGGAAACTCCGGATGCGAAACATAGTTCTATTTTAAACTAATTGTTCTATCTGAAACTAAGTGTTTGATACTGTGCCAGGAGAAGCGGCTGTTCTCTGAAATCTGTGGCGATGCCACTCGAAACCGTATGTGTTCGACGAAACTAAGTGGCCGACCTTGTGAGAGAGGAAACTCCAGATGCGAAACTTAGTTCCATTTTAAACTAATTGTTCTATCTGAAACTAAGTGTTCGATACTGTGCCAGGAGAAACGCCAGTTCTCTGAAATCTGTGGCGATGCCACGAGAAACCGTATGTGTTCGACGAAACTAAGTGGTCGACCTTGTGAGAGAGGAAACTCCAAATGCGAAACTTAGTTGCTTTTTAAACTAATTGTTCTATCTGAAACTAAGTGTTCGATACTGTGCCAGGAGAAACGCCAGTTCTCTGAAATCTGTGGCGATGCCACGAGAAACCGTATGTGTTCGACGAAACTAAGTGGTCGACCTTGTGAGAGAGGAAACTCCAGATGCGACACATAGTTCAATTTTAAACTAATTGTTCTATCTGAAACTAAGTGTTCGATACTGTGCCAGGAGAAGCGCCTGTTCTCTGAAATGTGTGGCAATGCCACTCGAAACTGTATGTGTTCGACGAAACTAAGTGGTCGCCTTGTGAATGAAGAAACTCCAGATGCGAAAGTTAGTACCATTTTAAACTAATTGTTCTATCTGAAACTAAGTGTTCGTTACTGTGCCAGGAGAAGCGCCTGTTCTCTGAAATCTGTGGCGATGCCACTCTAAATCGTATGTGTTCGACGAAACTGAGTGGCCGACCTTGTGAGAGAGGAAACTCCAGATGCGAAGCTTAGTTCCATTTTAAAGTAATTGTTCTATCTGATACTAAGTGTTCGATACTCTGCCATGAGAAGCGCCTGTTCTCTGAAATCTGTGGCGATGCTCCTCGAAACCGTATGTGTTCGACGAAACTAAGTGGTCGACCTTGTGAGAGAGGAAACTCCAGATGCGAAATTTAGTTCCATTTTAATCTTATTGTTCTATCTGAAACTAAGTTTTCGATACTGTGCCAGGAGAACCGCCTGTCCTTTGAAATCTTTGGCGATGCCGCTCGAAACCGTATGTGTTCGACGAAACTCAGTGGTCGATCTTGTAAGAGAGGAAACTCCAGATGCAAAACATAGTTCCATTTTAATCTTATTGTTCTTTCTGAAATAAGTTTTCGATACTGTGCCAGGAGAAGCGCCTGTTCTCTGAAATCTGTGGCGATGCTACTGGAAACCGTATGTGTTCGACGTAACTAAGTGGTCGATCTTGTGAGAGAGGAAACTCCAGATGCGAAACTTAGTTCCATTTTAAACCAAATGTTCCATCCGAATCCTAGTGTTCGATACTGTGCCAGGAGAAGCGCCTGTTCTCCGAAATCTGTGGCGATGCCACTCGAAACCGTATGTGTTCGACGAAACTAAGTGGCCGACCTTGTGAGAGAGGAAACTCCAGATGCGAAACTTAATTTCATTTTAAACTGATTGTTCTATCTGAAACTAAGTGTTCGATACGGTGCCAGGAGAAGCGCCTGTCCTCTGAAATCTGAGGCGATGCCAGGAGAAGCCGTATGTGTTCGACGAAACTAAGTCGCCGACCTTGTGAGAGAGGAATATCCAGATGAGAAACTTAGTTCCATTTTAAGCTAATTGTTCTATCTGAAACTAAGTGTTCGATACTGTGCCAGGAGAAGCGCCTGTTCTCTGAAATCTGTGGCGATGCCACTCAAAACCGTATGTGTTCGACGAAACTAAGTGGTCGACCTTGTGAGAGAGGAAACTCTAGATGCGAAATTTAGTTCCATTTTAACCTTATTGTTCTATTTGAAACTAAGTTTTCGATACTGTGCCAGGAGAACCGCCTGTCCTTTGAAATCTTTGGCGATGCCGCTCGAAACCGTATGTGTTCGACGAAACTCAGTGGTCGATCTTTTAAGAGAGGAAACTCCAGATGCGAAACATAGTTCCATTTTAATCTAATTGTTCTGTCTGAAATAAGTGTTCGGTACTGTGCCAGGAGAAGCGCCAGTTCTCTGAAATCTGTGGCGATGCTAATCGAAACCGTATGTGTTCGACGAAACTAAGTGGTCGACCTTGTGAGAGAGGAAACTCCAGATGCGAAATTTAGTTCCATTCTAAACTAATTGTTCTATCTGTAACTAAGTGTTCGATACTGTTCCAGGAGAAGCGCCTGTTCTCTGAAATGTGTGGCGATTCCACTCGTAACCGTATGTGTTCGACGAAACTAAGTGGTTGATCTTGTGAGAGAGGATACTCCAGATGCGAAACATAGCTCCATTTTAAACTAATTGTTCTGTGTGAAATAAGTGTTCGATACTGTGCCAGGCGAAGCGCCTGTGCTCTGAAATCTGTGGCGATGCCACTCGAAACCGTATGTGTTCGTCGAAACTAAGTGGTCGACCTTGTGAGAGAGGAAACTCCAGATGCGAAACTTATTTCCAATATAAACTATTTGTTCTATCTGAAACTAAGTGTTCGATACTGTCCCAGGAGAAGCACCTGCTCTCTGAAATCTGTGGCGAAGCGCCTGTTCTCTGAAATCTGTGGCGATGCCACTCGAAACCGTAAGTGTTCGACGAAACTAAGTTGTTGAACTTGTGAGAGAGGAAACTACAAATGCGAAACATAGGTCCATATTAAACTAAATGTTCTATCTGAAACTAAGTGTTCGATACTGTGCCAGGAGACGCGCCTGTTCTCTGAAATCTGTCGCGATGCCACTCGAAACCGTATGTGTTCGACAAAACTAAGTGGTCGACCTTGTGAGAGAGGATACTCCAGATGCGAAACATAGCTCCATTTTAAACTAATTGTTCTGTGTGAAATAAGTGTCCGTTACTGTGCCAGGAGAAGCGCCTGTTCTCTGAAATGTGTGGCGATGCCACTCGAAACCGTATGTGTTCGACGAAACTAAGTGGTCGACCTTGTGAGGGAGGAAACTCCAAATGCGAAAAATACTTCCATTTTAAACTAAATGTTCTATCTGAAACTAAGTATTCGATACTCTTCCAGTAGCAGCGCCTGTTCTCTGAAACCTGTGGCGTTGCTACTCCAAACCGTGTGTGTTCGGCGAAACTAAGTTATCGACCTTCTGAGAGAGGAAACTCCGAATGCGAAACTTAGCTCCATTTTAAACTAATTGTTCTGTCTGAAATAAGTGTTCGACACTGTGCCAGGCGAAGCGCCTGTTCTCTGAAATCTGTGGCGTTGCTACTCGAAACCGTATGTGTTCGACGAAACTAAGTGGTCGACCTTCTCAGAGAGGAAACTCCGGATGCGAATCTTTGTTCCATTTAAACTAATTGTTCTATCTGAAACTAAGTGTTCGATACTGTGCCAGGAGAAGCGCCTGTTCTCTGAAGTGTGTGGCGATGCTACTCGAAACTGTATGTGCTCGACGAAACTAATTGGTCGACCTTGTGAGAGAGGAAACTCCAGATGCGAAACATAGTTCCATTTTAAACTGATTGTTCTATTTGAAACTATGTGTTCGATACTGTGCCAGTAGGAGCGCCTGTTCTCTGATATCTGTGGCGATGCCACTGGAATCGTATGTGTTCGATGAAACCAAGTGGTCCACCTTGTGTGAGAGGAAACGCCAGATGCGAAACTTAGTTCCATTTTAAACTAATTGTTCTATCTTAAACTAAGTGTTCGATACTGTGCCAGGAGAAGCGCCTGTTCTCTGAAATCTGTGGCGATGCTACTCGAAACCGAATGTGTTCCACGAAACTAAGTGGCCGCCTTGTGAGAGAGGAAACTCCAGATGCGAAATTTAGTACCATTTTAAACTAATTGTTCTATCTGAAACTATGTGTCCGTTACTGTGCCAGGAGAAGCGCCTGTTCTCTGAAATGTGTGGCGATGCCACTCGAAACCGTATGTGTTCGACGAAACTAAGTGGTCGACCTTGTGAGAGAGGAAACTCCAGATGCGAAATTTAGTTCCATTCTAAACTAATTGTTCTATCTGAAACTAAGTGTTCGATACTGTTCCAGGAGAAGCGCCTGTTCTCTGAAATGTGTGGCGATGCCACTCGTAACCGTATGTGTTCGACGAAACTAAGTGGTTGATCTTGTGAGAGAGGATACTCCAGATGCGAAACATAGCTCCATTTTAAACTAATTGTTCTGTGTGAAATAAGTGTTCGATACTGTGCCAGGCGAAGCGCCTGTGCTCTGAAATCTGTGGCGATGCCACTCGAAACCGTATGTGTTCGTCGAAACTAAGTGGTCGACCTTGTGAGAGAGGAAACTCCAGATGCGAAACTTATTTCCAATATAAACTATTTGTTCTATCTGAAACTAAGTGTTCGATACTGTCCCAGGAGAAGCACCTGCTCTCTGAAATCTGTGGCGAAGCGCCTGTTCTCTGAAATTTGTGGCGATGCCACTCGAAACCGTAAGTGTTCGACGACACTAAGTTGTTGAACTTGTGAGAGAGGAAACTCCAAATGCGAAACATAGGTCCATATTAAACTAAATGTTCTATCTGAAACTAAGTCTTCGATACTGTGCCAGGAGACGCGCCTGTTCTCTGAAATCTGTCGCGATGCCACTCGAAACCGTATGTGTTCGACAAAACTAAGTGGTCGACCTTGTGAGAGAGGATACTCCAGATGCGAAACATAGCTCCATTTTAAACTAATTGTTCTATCTGAAACTAAGTGTTCGACACTGTGCCAGGAGAAGCGCCTGCTCTCTGAAATCTGTGGCGATGTCACTCGAAACCGTATGTGTTCGACGAAACTAAGTTGTTGATCTTGCGAGAGAGGAAACTCCAGATGCGAAACATAGTTCCATTTTAAACTAATTGTTCTATTTCAAACTAAGTGTTCGATACTGTGCCAGGAGAAGCCCCTGTTCTCTGAAATCTGTGGCGATGCCACTCGAAACCGTATGTGTTCGACGAAACTAAGTCGTCGACCTTGTGGGAGAGGATACTCCAGATGCGAAACATATTTCCATTTTAAACTAATTGTTCTGTCTGAAATAAGTGTTCGATATTGTGCCAGGCGAGGCGCCTGTTCTCTGAAATCTGTGGCGATGCCACTCGAAACCGTATATGTTCGTCGAAACTAAGTGGTCGACCTTGTGAGAGAGGAAACTCCAGATGCGGAACTTAGCTCCATTTTAAACTAATTGTTCTATCTGAATCTATGTGTTCGATAAGGTGCCAGGAGAAGCGCCTGTTCTCTGAAATCTGTGGCGATGCCACTCGAAACCGTATGTGTTCGACGAAACTAAGTCGTCGACCTTGTGAGAGAGGAAACTCCAGATGCGAAACTTAGTTCCATTTTGAACTAATTGTTCTATTTGAAACTAAGTGTTCGATACTGTGCCAGTAGAAGCGCCTGTTCTCTGAAATCTGTGGCGATACCACTCGAAACCGTATGTGTATGACGAAACTAAGTGGGCCACTTTGTGAAAGAAGAAGCTCCAGATGCGAAGCTTAGTACCAATTTAAACTAATTGTTCTATCTGAATCTATGTGTTCGATAAGGTGCCAGGAGAAGCGCCTGTTCTCTGAAATCTGTGGCGATGCCACTCGAAACCGTATGTGTTCGACGAAACTAAGTCGTCGACCTTGTGAGAGAAGAAGCTCCAGATGCGAAGCTTAGTACCAATTTAAACTAATTGTTCTATCTGAATCTATGTGTTCGATAAGGTGCCAGCAGAAGCGCCTGTTCTCTGAAATCTGTGGCGATGCCACTCAAAATCGTATGTGTTCGATGAAACTAAGTTGTCGACCTTGTGAGAGAGGAAACTCCAGATGCGAAACTTAGTTCTATTTTAAACCAAATGTTCCATCTGAAACTAAGTGTCCGGTACTGTGCCAGGAGAAGCGCCTGTTCTCTGATATCTGTGGCGATGCCACTGGAATCGTATGTGTTCGATGAAACTAAGTGGTCCACCTTGTGAGAGAGGAAACGCCAGATGCGAAACTTAGTTCCATTTTAAACTAATTGTTCTATCTGAAACTAAGTGTTCGATACTGTGCCAGGAGAAGCGCCTGTTCTCTGAAATCTGTGGCGATGCTACTCGAAACCGAATGTGTTCCACGAAACTAAGTGGCCGCCTTGTGAGAGAGGAAACTCCAGATGCGAAATTTAGTACCATTTTAAACTAATTGTTCTATCTGAAACAATGTGTTCGATACTGTGCCAGGAGAAGTGCCTGTTCTCTGAAATATGTGGCGATGCCACTCAAAACCGTAAGTGTTCGACGAAACTAATTGGTTGAACTTGTGAGAGAGGAAACTCCAAATGCGAAACATAGCTCCATTTTAAACTAATTGTTCTGTCTGAAATAAGTGTTCTATACTGTGCCAGGCGAAGCGCCTGTTCTCTGAAATCTGTGGCGATGCCACTCGAAACCGTATGTGTTCGACGAAACTAAGTTGTTGATCTTGCGAGAGAGGAAACTCCAAATGCGAAACATATTTCCATTTTAAACTAATTGTTCTATCTGAAACTAAGTGTTCGATACTGTGCCAGGAGAAGCGCCTGTTCTCTGAAATCTGTGGCGATGCTACTCGAACCCGAATGTGTTCCACGAAACTAAGTGGCCGCCTTGTGAGAGAGGAAACTCCAGTTGCGAAATTTAGTACCATTTTAAACTAATTGTTCTATCTGAAACTATGTGTCCGTAACTGTGCCAGGAGAAGCGCCTGTTCTCTGAAATGTGTGGCGATGCCGCTCGAAACCGTATGTGTTCGACGAAACTAAGTGGTCGACCTTGTGAGAGAGGAAACTCCAGATGCGAAATTTAGTTCCATTTTAAACTAATTGTTCTATCTGAAACTAAGTGTTCGATACTGTTCCAGAAGAAGCGCCTGTTCTCTGAAATGTGTGGCGATGCCACTCGTAACCGTATGTGTTCGACGAAACTAAGTGGTTGATCTTGTGGGAGAGGATACTCCAGATGCGAAACATAGCTCCATTTTAAACTAATTGTTCTGTGTGAAATAAGTGTTCGATACTGTGCCAGGCGAAGCGCCTGTTCTCTGAAATCTGTGGCGATGCACCTCGAAACCGTATGTGTTCGTCGAAACTAAGTGGTCGGCCTTGTGTGAGAGGAAACTCCAGATGCGAAACTTATTTCCATTATAAACTATTTGTTCTATCTGAAACTAAGTGTTCGATACTGCCCCAGGAGAAGCGCCTGCTCTCTGAAATCTGTGGCGAAGCGCCTGTTCTCTGAAATCTGTGGCGATGCCACTCGAAACCGTAAGTGTTCAACGAAACTAAGTTGTTGAACTTGTGAGAGAGGAAACTCCAAATGCGAAACATAGGTCCATATTAAACTAATTGTTCGATCTGAAACTAAGTGTTCGATACTGTGCCAGGAGAAGCGCCCGTTCTCTGAAATCTGTCGCGATGCCAGTCGAATCCGTATGTGTTCGACGAAACTAAGTGGTTGACCTTGTGAGAGAGGAAACTCCAGATGCGAAACTTAGTTCCATTTTAAGCAAATTGTTCTATCTGAAACTAAGTGTTCGATACTGTGCCAGGAGAAGCGCCTGTTCTCTGAAATATGTGGCGATGCCACTCGAAACCGTAAGTGTTCGACGAAACTAAGTGGTTGAACTTGTGAGAGAGGAAACTCCAAATGCGAAACATAGCTCCATTTTAAACTAATTGTTCTGTCTGAAATAAGTGTTCTATACTGTGCCAGGCGAAGCGCCTGTTCTCTGAAATCTGTGGCGATGCCACCCGAAACCGTATGTGTTCGACGAAACTAAGTGGTCGACCTTGTTTGAGAGGAAACTCCAGATGCGAAACTTATTTCCATTATAAACTATTTGTTCTATCTGAAACTAAGTGTTCGATACTGCCCCAGGAGAAGCGCCTGCTCTCTGAAATCTGTGGCGAAGCGCCTGTTCTCTGAAATCTGTGGCGATGTCACTCGAAACCGTAAGTGTTCAACGAAACTAAGTTGTTGAACTTGTGAGAGAGGAAACTCCAAATGCGAAACATAGGTCCATATTAAACTAATTGTTCGATCTGAAACTAAGTGTTCGATACTGTGCCAGGAGAAGCGCCCGTTCTCTGAAATCTGTCGCGATGCCAGTCGAATCCGTATGTGTTCGACGAAACTAAGTGGTTGACCTTGTGAGAGAGGAAACTCCAGATGCGAAACTTAGTTCCATTTTAAACTAATTGTTCTATCTGAAACTAAGTGTTCGATACTGTGCCAGGAGAAGCGCCTGTTCGAGAGTGGAAACTCAAGATGCGAAATTTATTACCATTTTAAACTAATTGTTCTATCTGAAACTATGTGTCCGGCACTGTGCCAGGAGAAGCGCCTGCTCTCTGAAATCTGTGGCGAAGCGCCTGTTCTCTGAAATCTGTGGCGATGCCACTCGAAACCGTAAGTGTTCGACGAAACTAAGTTGTTGAACTTGTGAGAGAGGAAACTCCAAATGCGAAACATAGGTCCATATTAAACTAATTGTTCGATCTGAAACTAAGTGTTCGATACTGTGCCAGGAGAAGCGCCCGTTCTCTGAAATCTGTCGCGATGCCAGTCGAATCCGTATGTGTTCGACGAAACTAAGTGGTTGACCTTGTGAGAGAGGAAACTCCAGATGCGAAACTTAGTTCCATTTTAAGCAAATTGTTCTATCTGAAACTAAGTGTTCGATACTGTGCCAGGAGAAGCGCCAGTTCTCTGAAATCTGTCGCGATGCCAGGCGAATCCGTATGTGTTCGACGAAACTAAGTGGTCGACCTTGTGAGAGAGGAAACTCCAGATGCGAAACTTAGTTCCATTTTAAACTAATTGTTCTATCTGAAACTAAGTGTTCGATACTGTGCCAGGAGAAGCGCCTGTTCTCTGAAATATGTGGCGATGCCACTCGAAACCGTAAGTGTTCGACGAAACTAAGTGGTTGAACTTGTGAGAGAGGAAACTCCAAATGCGAAACATAGCTCCATTTTAAACTAATTGTTCTGTCTGAAATAAGTGTTCTATACTGTGCCAGGCGAAGCGCCTGTTCTCTGAAATCTGTGGCGATGCCACCCGAAACCGTATGTGTTCGACGAAACTAAGTTGTCTACCTTGTGAGAGAGGAAACTCAAGATGCGAAATTTATTACCATTTTAAACTAATTGTTCTATCTGAAACTATGTGTCCGGCACTGTGCCAGGAGAAGCGCCCGTTCTCTGAAATGTGTGGCGATGCTACACGTAACCGTATGTGTTCGACAAAACTAAGTGGTCGACCTTGTGAGAGAGGCAACTCCATATGCGAAATTCAGTTCCATTTTAAACTAATTGTTCTATCTGAAACTAAGTGTTCGATACTGTTCCAGGAGAAGCGCCTGTTCTCTGAAATGTGTAGCGATGCTACTCGTAACCGTATGTGTTCGACGAAACTAAGTGGTTGATCTTGTGAGAGGGGATACTCCAAATGCGAAACATAGTTCCATTTTAAACAAATTGTTCTCTCTAAAACTAAGTGTTCGATACTGTGCCAGGAGAATCCCCTGTCCTCTGAAATCTGTGGCGATGCTACTCGAAACCGAATGTGTTCCACGAAACTAAGTGGCCGCCTTGTGAGAGAGGAAGCTCCAGATGCGAAATTTAGTACCATTTTAAACTAATTGTTCTATCTGAAACTATGTGCCCGTTACTGTGCCAGGAGAAGCGCCTGTTCTCTGAAATGGATACTCCAGATGCGAAACATAGCTCCTACACGTAACCGTATGTGTTCGACAAAACTAAGTGGTCGACCTTGTGAGAGAGGCAACTCCATATGCGAAATTCAGTTCCATTTTAAACTAATTGTTCTATCTGAAACTAAGTGTTCGATACTGTTCCAGGAGAAGCGCCTGTTCTCTGAAATGTGTAGCGATGCTACTCGTAACCGTATGTGTTCGACGAAACTAAGTGGTTGATCTTGTGAGAGGGGATACTCCAAATGCGAAACATAGTTCCATTTTAAACAAATTGTTCTCTCTAAAACTAAGTGTTCGATACTGTGCCAGGAGAATCCCCTGTCCTCTGAAATCTGTGGCGATGCTACTCGAAACCGAATGTGTTCCACGAAACTAAGTGGCCGCCTTGTGAGAGAGGAAGCTCCAGATGCGAAATTTAGTACCATTTTAAACTAATTGTTCTATCTGAAACTATGTGCCCGTTACTGTGCCAGGAGAAGCGCCTGTTCTCTGAAATGGATACTCCAGATGCGAAACATAGCTCCATTTTAAACTAATTGTTCTGTGTGAAATAAGTGTTCGATACTGTGCCAGGAGAAGCGCCTGTTCTCTGAAATGTGTGGCGATGCCACTCGAAACCGTATGTGTTCGACGAAACTAAGTGGTCGACCTTGTGAGAGAGGAAACTCCAGATGCGAAATATAGTTCCATTTTAAACTAATTGTTCTATCTGAAACCAAGTGTTCGATACTGTGCCAGGAGAAGCGCCTGTTCTCTGAAATCTGTGGCGATGCTACTCGAAACCGAATGTGTTCCACGAAACTAAGTGGCCGCCTTGTGAGAGAGGAAACTCCAGATGCGAAACATAGTTCCATTTTGAACTAATTGTTCCATTTTAAACTAATTGTTCTATCTGGAGCTAAGTGTTCGATACTGTGTCAGGAGAAGCGCCTGTTCTCTGAAATCTGTCGCGATGCCACTCGAATCCGTATGTGTTCGACGAAACTAAGTGGTCGACCTTGTGAGAGAGGATACTCCAGATGCGAAACATAGCTCCATTTTAAACTAATTGTTCTGTGTGAAATAAGTGTTCGATACTGTGCCAGGCGAAGCGCCTGTTCTCTGAAATCTATGGCGATGCCACTCGAAACCGTATGTGTTCGTCGAAACTAAGTGGTCGACCTTGTGAGAGAGGAAACTCCAGATGCGAAACTTATTTCCATTATAAACTAATTGTTCTATCTGAAACTAAGTGTTCGATACTGTGCCAGGAGAAGCGCCTGCTCTATGAAATCTGTGGCGATGCTACTCGAAACCGAATGTGTTCCACGAAACTAAGTGGTCGACCTTGTGAGAGAGGAAACTCCAGATGCGAAATTTAGTTCCATTTTAAACTAATTGTTCTATCTGAAACTAAGTGTTCGATGCTGTGCCAGGCGAAGCGCCTGTTCTCTGAAATCTGTGGCGATGCCACTCGAAACAGTATGTGTTCGTCGAAACTAAGTGGTCGACCTTGTGAGAGAGGAAACTCCAGATGCGAAACATAGTTCCATTTTAAACTAATTGTTCTATCTGAAACTAAGTGTTCGATACTGTGCCAGGAGAAGCGCCTGCTCTCTGGAATCTGTGGCGATGCCACTCGAAACCGTATGTGTTCGACGAAACTAAGTTGTTGATCTTGCGAGAGAGGAAACTCCAGATGCGAAACATAGTTCCATTTTAAACTAAATGTTCCATCTGAAACTAAGTGTTCGATACTGTGCCAGGAGAAGCGCCTGTTCTCTGAAATCTGTGGCGATGCCACTCGAAACCGTTTGTGTTCGACGAAACTAAGTGGTCGACCTTGTGAGAGAGGAAACTGCAGATGCGAATCTAACTTCCATTTTAAACTAATTGTTCTATCTGAAACTAATTGTTCGATACTGTGCCAGGAGAGGCGCCTGTTCTCTGAAATCTGTGGCGATGCTACTCGAAACCGTATGTGTTCGACGAAACTAAGTGGTCGCCTTGTGAAAGAGGAAACTCCAGATGCGAAACATAGTACCATTTTAAACTAATTGTTCTATCTGAAACTATGTGTTCGATACTGTGCCAGGAGAAGCGCCTGTTCCCTGAAATCTGTGGCGATGCCACTCGAAACCGTATGGGTTCGACGAAACTAAGTGGACGACCTTGTGAGAGAGGAAACTCCAGATGCGCAACTTAGTTCCATTTTAAACTAATTGTTCTATCTGAAAGTGTTCGATACTGTGCCAGGAGAAGCGCCTGTTCTCTGAAATCAGTGGCGATGCTACTCGAACCCGTATGTGTTCGACGTAACTAAGTGGCCGACCTTGTGAGAGAGGAAACTCCAGATGCGAAACTTAGTTCCATTTTAAACTAAATGTTCTATCTGAAACTAAGTGTTCGATACTGTGCCAGGAGAAGCACCTGTTCTCTGAAATCTGTGGCGATGCCACTCGAAACCGTATGTGTTCGACGAAACTAAGTGGACGAACTTGTGAGAGAGGAAACTCCAGATGCGCAACTTAGTTCCATTTTAAACTAATTGTTCTATCTGAAAGTGCTCGATACTGTGCCAGGAGAAGCGCCTGTTCTCTGAAATCAGTGGCGATGCTACTCGAACCCGTATGTGTTCGACGTAACTAAGTGGCCGACCTTGTGAGAGAGGAAACTCCAGATGCGAAACTTAGTTCCATTTTAAACTAATTGTTCTATCTGAAACTAAGTGATCGATAATGTGCCAGGAGAAGCGCTTGTTCTCTGAAATCTGTGGGGATGCTACTCGAAACCGTTTGTGTTCGACGAAACTAAGTGGTCGACCTTGTGAGATAGGAAACTGCAGATGCGAATCTAACTTCCATTTTAAACTAATAGTTCTATATGAAACTAAGTGTTCGATACTGTGCCAGGAGAGGCGCCTGTTCTCTGAAATCTGTGGCGATGCTACTCGAAACCGTATGTGTTCGACGAAACTAAGTGGTCGCCTTGTGAAAGAGGAAACTCCAGATGCGAAACATAGTACCATTTTAAACTAATTGTTCTATCTGAAACTATGTGTTCGATACTGTGCCAGCAGAAGCGCCTGCTCCCTGAAATCTGTGGCGATGCCACTCGAAACCGTATTTGTTCGACGAAAATAAGTTGTCGACCTTGTGAGAGAGGAAACTCCAGATGCGGAACTTAGTTCCATTTTAAACTAATTGTTCTATCTGAAAGTGTTCGATACTGTGCCAGGAGAAGCGCCTGTTCTCTGAAATCAGTGGCGATGCTACTCTAACCCGTATGTGTTCGACGAATCTAAATGTTCGAACTTGTGAGAGAGGAAACTCCAGATGCGAAACTTTGTTCCACTTTAAACCAAATGTTCCGTCCGAAACTAAGTGTGCGATACTGTGCCAGGAGAAGCGCCTGTTCTCTGAAATCTGTTCCGGTGCCACTCGAAACCGTATGTGTTCGACGAAACTAAGTGGACGACCTTGTGAGAGAGGAAACTCCAGATGCGGAACTTAGTTCCATTTTAAACTAATTGTTCTATCTGAAAGTGTTCGATACTCTGCCAGGAGAAGCGCCTGTTCTCTGAAATCAGTGGCGATGCTACTCGAACCCGTATGTGTTTGACGTAACTAAGTGGCCGACCTTGTGAGAGAGGAAACTGCAGATGCGAATCTAACTTCCATTTTAAACTAATAGTTCTATATGAAACTAAGTGTTCGATACTGTGCCAGGAGAGGCGCCTGTTCTCTGAAATCAGTGGCGATGCTACTCGAACCCGTATGTGTTCGACGTAACTAAGTGGCCGACCTTGTGAGAGAGAAAACTCCAGATGCGAAACTTAGTTCCATTTTAAACTAATTGTTCTATCTGAAACTAAGTGATCGATAATGTGCCAGGAGAAGCGCTTGTTCTCTGAAATCTGTGGCGATGCTACTCGAAACCGTTTGTGTTCGACGAAACTAAGTGGTCGACCTTGTGAGAGAGGAAACTGCAGATGCGAATCTAACTTCCATTTTAAACTAATTGTTCTATCTGAAACTAAGTGTTCGATACTGTGCCAGGAGAGGCGCCTGTTCTCTGAAATCTGTGGCGATGCTACTCGAAACCGTATGTGTTCGACGAAACTAAGTGGTCGCCTTGTGAAAGAGGAAACTCCAGATGCGAAACATAGTACCATTTTAAACTAATTGTTCTATCTGAAACTATGTGTTCGATACTGTGCCAGGAGAAGCGCCTGTTCCCTGAAATCTGTGGCGATGCCACTCGAAACCGTATGTGTTCGACGAAACTAAGTGGACGACCTTGTGAGAGAGGAAACTCCAGATGCGGAGCTTAGTTCCATTTTAAACTAATTGTTCTATCTGAAAGTGTTCGATACTGTGCCAGGAGAAGCGCCTGTTCTCTGAAATCAGTGGCGATGCTACTCGAACCCGTATGTGTTCGACGTAACTAAGTGGCCGACCTTGTGAGAGAGGAAACTCCAGATGCGAAACTTTGTTCCATTTTAAACTAAATGTTCTATCTGAAACTAAGTGTTCGATACTGTGCCAGGAGAAGCACCTGTTCTCTGAAATCTGTGGCGATGCCACTCGAAACCGTATGTGTTCGACGAAACTAAGTGGACGAACTTGTGAGAGAGGAAACTCCAGATGCGCAACTTAGTTCCATTTTAAACTAATTGTTCTATCTGAAAGTGCTCGATACTGTGCCAGGAGAAGCGCCTGTTCTCTGAAATCAGTGGCGATGCTACTCGAACCCGTATGTGTTCGACGTAACTAAGTGGCCGACCTTGTGAGAGAGGAAACTCCAGATGCGAAACTTAGTTCCATTTTAAACTAATTGTTCTATCTGAAACTATGTGTTCAATACTGTGCCAGGAGAAGCGCCTGCTCCCTGAAATCTGTGGCGATGCCACTCGAAACCGTATTTGTTCGACGAAAATAAGTTGTCGACCTTGTGAGAGAGGAAACTCCAGATGCGGAACTTAGTTCCATTTTAAACTAATTGTTCTATCTGAAAGTGTTCGATACTGTGCCAGGAGAAGCGTCTCTTCTCTGAAATCTGTGGCGATCACACTCGAAACCGTATGTGTTCGACGAAACTAAGTGGTCGCCTTGTGAAAGAGGAAACTCCAGATGCGAAACATAGTACCATTTTAAACTAATTGTTCTATCTGAAACTAAGTGTTCGATACTGTGCCAGGAGAAGCGCCTGTTCTCTGAAATCTGTGGCGATACCACTCAAAACCGTATGTGCTCGTCGAAACTAAGCGGTCGACCTTGTGAGAGAGGAAACTCCAGATGCGAAACTTAGTTCCATTTTAAACTAATTGTTCTATCTTAAACTAAGTGTTCGATACTGTGCCAGGAGAGGCGCCTGTTCTCTGAAATCAGTGGCGATGCTACTCGAAACCGTATGTGTTCGACGAAACTAAGTGGTCGACCTTGTGAGAGAGGACACTCCAGATGCGAAACATAGATCCATTTTAAACTAATTGTTCTATCTGTAACTAAGTGTTCGATACTGCGCCAGGAGAAGCGCCTGTTCTCTGAAATCTGTGGCGATGCTACTCCAAACCGTATGTGTTCGAGGAAACTAAGTGGTCGACTTTGTGGGAGAAGACACTCCAGAACCGAAGCTTAGTTCCATTTTAAACTAATTGTTCTATTTGAAAGTGTTCGATAATGTGCCAGGAGAAGTGCCTGTTCTCTGAAATCTGTGACGATGCTACTCCAAACCGTATGTGTTCGAGGAAACTAACTGGTCGACCTTGTGGGAGAGGACACTCGAGACGCGAAACTTAGTTCCATTTTAAACTAATTGTTCTATCCCAAACTATGTGTCCGATACTGCGCCAGGAGAGGCGCCTGTTCTCTGAAATCTGTGGCGATGCTACTCGAAACCGTACGTGTTCGACGAAACTAAGTGGTCGCCCTTGTGAGAGAGGAATCTCCAGATTCTAAATTTAGTACAATTTTAAACTAATTGTTCTATCTGTAACTAAGTGTTCGATACTGCGCCAGGAGAAGCGCCTGTTCTCTGAAATCTGTGGCGATGCCACTCGAAACCGTACGTGTTCGACCAAACTAAGTGGTTGAACTTGTGAGGGAGGATACTCCAGATGCGAAACATATTTGCATTTTCAGCTAATTGTTCTATCTGAAACTAAGTGCTCGATACTGTGCCAGGAGAAGCGCCTGTTCTCTGAACTGTGTGGCGATGCCGCTCGAAACCGTATGTGTTCGACGAAACTAAGTGGTTGAACTTGTGAGAGAGTATACTCCAGATGCGAAACATAGTTCCATTTAAATTAATTGTTCTGTCTGAAATAAGTGTTCGATACTGTGCCAGGAGATGCGCCTGATCCCTGAAATCTGTGGCGATGCCACTCGAAACCGTATGTGTTCGACGAAACTAAGTCGTCGATCTTGTGAGAGAGGAAACTCCAGATGCGAAACTTAGTACCATTTTAATCTAATTGTACTATCTGACACTAAGTGTTCGATACTGTGCCAGCAGAAGCGCCTGTTCTCGGAAATCTGTGGCGATGCCACTCGAAACCGTGTGTGTTCGACGAAACTAAGTGGCCGACCTTGTGCGGGAGGAAACTTCAGATGCGAAACTTAGTTCCATTTTAAACCAAATGTTCCATCTGAAACTAAGTGTTCGATACTGTGCCTGGAGAAGCGCCTGTTCTCTGAAATATGTGGCGATGCCACTCGAAACCGTATGTGTTCGATGAATCTAAATGGTCGACCTTGTGAGAGAGGAAACTCCAGATGCGAAACTTAGTTCCATTTTAAACTAATTGTTCCATCTGAAACTAAGTGTTCGATAATGTGCCAGGAGAAGCGCCTGTTCTCTGAAATCTGTGGCGATGCCACTCGAAACCGTATGTGTTCGTCGAAACTAAGTGGCCGACCTTGTGAGAGAGGAAACTCCAGATGCGGAACTTAGTTCAATTTTAAACTAATTGTTCTATTTGAAAGTGTTCGATACTGTGCCAGGAGAAGCGCCTGTTCTCTGAAATCAGTGGCGATGCTACTCGAACCCGTATGTGTTCGACGATACTAAGTGGCCGACCTTGTGAGAGAGGAAACTCCAGATGCGAAACTTAGTTCCATTTTAAACTAATTGTTCTATTTGAAAGTGTTCGATACTGTGCCTGGAGAAGCGCCTGTTCTCTGAAATATGTGGCGATGCCACTCGAAACCGTATGTGTTCGATGAATCTAAATGGTCTACCTTGTGAGAGAGGAAACTCCAGATGCGAACCTTAGTTCCATTTTAAACTAATTGTTCCATCTGAAACTAAGTGTTCGATAATGTGCCAGGAGAAGCGCCTGTTCTCTGAAATCTGTGGCGATGCCACTCGAAACCGTATGTGTTCGTCGAAACTAAGTGGCCGACCTTGTGAGAGAGGACACTCGAGACGCGAAACTTAGTTCCATTTTAAACTAATTGTTCTATCCCAAACTATGTGTCCGATACTGCGCCAGGAGAGGCGCCTGTTCTCTGAAATCTGTGGCGATGCTACTCGAAACCGTACGTGTTCGACGAAACTAAGTGGTCGCCCTTGTGAGAGAGGAATCTCCAGATTCTAAATTTAGTACAATTTTAAACTAATTGTTCTAGCTGTAACGAAGTGTTCGATACTGCGCCAGGAGAAGCGCCTGTTCTCTGAAATCTGTGGCGATGCCACTCGAAACCGTACGTGTTCGACGAAACTAAGTGGTTGAACTTGTGAGGGAGGATACTCCAGATGCGAAACATATTTGCATTTTCAGCTAATTGTTCTATCTGAAACTAAGTGCTCGATACTGTGCCAGGAGAAGCGCCTGTTCTCTGAACTGTGTGGCGATGACGCTCGAACCCGTATGTGTTCGACGAAACTAAGTGGTTGAACTTGTGAGAGAGGATACTCCAGATGCGATACTTATTTCCATTTTAAACTAATTGTTCTATCTGAAACAAAGGGTTCGGTACTGTGCCAGGAGAAGCGCCTGTTCTCTGAACTGTGTGGCGATGCCGCTCGAAACCGTGTGTGTTCGACGAAACTAAGTGGTTGAACTTGTGAGAGAGGAAACTCCAGATGCGAAACCTAGTACCATTTTAAACTAATTGTTCTATCTGAAACTAAGTGTTCGATACTGTGCCAGGAGAAGCTCCTGTTCTCTGAAATCTGTGGCGATGCCACTCGGTACCGTATGTGTTCAACGAAATTAAGTGGTCGACCTTGTGAGAGAGCAAACTCCAGATGTGAAACTTAGTTCCATTTTAAACTAATTGTTGTATCTGAAACTAAGTGTTCGATACTCTGCCAGGAGAAGCGCCTGTTCTCTGAAATCTGTGACGATGCAACTCGAAACCGAATGTGTTCCACGAAACTAAGTGGCCGCCTTGTGAGAGAGGAAACTCCAGATGGGAAACTTAGTACCATTTTAAACTAATTGTTCTATTTGAAAGTGTTCGATACTGTGCCAGGAGAAGCGCCTGTTCTCTGAAATCAGTGGCGATGCTACTCGAACCCGTATGTGTTCGACGATACTAAGTGGCCGACCTTGTGAGAGAGGAAACTCCAGATGCGAAACTTAGTTCCATTTTAAACTAATTGTTCTATTTGAAAGTGTTCGATACTGTGCCTGGAGAAGCGCCTGTTCTCTGAAATATGTGGCGATGCCACTCGAAACCGTATGTGTTCGATGAATCTAAATGGTCTACCTTGTGAGAGAGGAAACTCCAGATGCGAACCTTAGTTCCATTTTAAACTAATTGTTCCATCTGAAACTAAGTGTTCGATACTGTGCCAGGAGAAGCGCCTGTTCTCTGAAATCTGTGGCGATGCCACTCGAAACCGTATGTGTTCGTCGAAACTAAGTGGCCGACCTTGTGAGAGAGGACACTCGAGACGCGAAACTTAGTTCCATTTTAAACTAATTGTTCTATCCCAAACTATGTGTCCGATACTGCGCCAGGAGAGGCGCCTGTTCTCTGAAATCTGTGGCGATGCTACTCGAAACCGTACGTGTTCGACGAAACTAAGTGGTCGCCCTTGTGAGAGAGGAATCTCCAGATTCTAAATTTAGTACAATTTTAAACTAATTGTTCTAGCTGTAACGAAGTGTTCGATACTGCGCCAGGAGAAGCGCCTGTTCTCTGAAATCTGTGGCGATGCAACTCGAAACCGTACGTGTTCGACGAAACTAAGTGGTTGAACTTGTGAGGGAGGATACTCCAGATGCGAAACATATTTGCATTTTCAGCTAATTGTTCTATCTGAAACTAAGTGCTCGATACTGTGCCAGGAGAAGCGCCTGTTCTCTGAACTGTGTGGCGATGACGCTCGAACCCGTATGTGTTCGACGAAACTAAGTGGTTGAACTTGTGAGAGAGGATACTCCAGATGCGATACTTATTTCCATTTTAAACTAATTGTTCTATCTGAAACAAAGGGTTCGGTACTGTGCCAGGAGAAGCGCCTGTTCTCTGAACTGTGTGGCGATGCCGCTCGAAACCGTGTGTGTTCGACGAAACTAAGTGGTTGAACTTGTGAGAGAGGAAACTCCAGATGCGAAACCTAGTACCATTTTAAACTAATTGTTCTATCTGAAACTAAGTGTTCGATACTGTGCCAGGAGAAGCGCCTGTTCTCTGAAATCTGTGGCGATGCCACTCGGTACCGTATGTGTTCAACGAAATTAAGTGGTCGACCTTGTGAGAGAGCAAACTCCAGATGTGAAACTTAGTTCCATTTTAAACTAATTGTTGTATCTGAAACTAAGTGTTCGATACTCTGCCAGGAGAAGCGCCTGTTCTCTGAAATCTGTGACGATGCAACTCGAAACCGAATGTGTTCCACGAAACTAAGTGGCCGCCTTGTGAGAGAGGAAACTCCAGATGCGAAACTTAGTACCATTTTAAACTAATTGTTCTATCTGAAACTAAGTGTTCGATACTGTGCCAGGAGAAGCGCCTGTTCTCTGAAATATGTGGCGATGCCACTCGGTACCGTATGTGTTCAACGAAATTAAGTGGTCGACCTTGTGAGAGAGCAAACTCCAGATGTGAAACTTAGTTCCATTTTAAACTAATTGTTGTATCTGAAACTAAGTGTTCGATACTCTGCCAGGAGAAGCGCCTGTTCTCTGAAATCTGTGACGATGCAACTCGAAACCGAATGTGTTCCACGAAACTAAGTGGCCGCCTTGTGAGAGAGGAAACTCCAGATGCGAAACTTAGTACCATTTTAAACTAATTGTTCTATCTGAAACTAAGTGTTCGATACTGTGCCAGGAGAAGCGCCTGTTCTCTGAAATATGTGGCGATGCTACTCAAAACCGAATGTGTTCCACGAAACTAAATGGCCGCCTTGTGAGAGAGGAAACTCCAGATGCAAATTTAGTACCATTTTAAACTAATTGTTTTATCTGAAACTATGTGTCCGATACTGTGCCAGGAGGAGCGCCTGTTCTCTGAAATCTGTGGCGATACTACTCGAAACCGTATGTGTTCGACGAAACTAAGTGGTCGACCTTTTGAGAGAGGAAACTCCAGATGCGAAACCTAGTACCATTTTAAACTAATTGTTCTATCTGAAACTAAGTGTTCGATACTGTGCCAGGAGAAGCGCTCGTTCTCTGAAATCTGTGGCGATGCTACTCGAAACCGAAAGTGTTCCACGAAACTAAGTGGCCGCCTTGTGAGAGAGGAAACTCCAGATGCGATATTTAGTACCATTTTAAAAGGATTGTTCTATCTGAAACTAAGTGTTCGATACTGTGCCAGGAGAAGCGCCTGTTCTCGGAAATCTGTCGCGATGCCACTCGAAACCGTATGTGTTCGACGAAACTAAGTCGTCGATCTTGTGAGAGAGGAAACTCCAGATGCGAAGCTTAGTCCCATTTTAAACTAATAGTTCTCTCTGATACTAAGTGTTCGATACTGTGCCAGGAGAAGCGCCTGTTCTCTGAAATCTGTGGCGATGCCACTCGGTACCGTATGTGTTCAACGAAATTAAGTGGTCGACCTTGTGAGAGAGCAAACTCCAGATGTGAAACTTAGTTCCATTTTAAACTAATTGTTGTATCTGAAACTAAGTGTTCGATACTCTGCCAGGAGAAGCGCCTGTTCTCTGAAATCTGTGACGATGCAACTCGAAACCGAATGTGTTCCACGAAACTAAGTGGCCGCCTTGTGAGAGAGGAAACTCCAGATGCGAAACTTAGTACCATTTTAAACTAATTGTTCTATCTGAAACTAAGTGTTCGATACTGTGCCAGGAGAAGCGCCTGTTCTCTGAAATATGTGGCGATGCTACTCAAAACCGAATGTGTTCCACGAAACTAAATGGCCGCGTTGTGAGAGAGGAAACTCCAGATGCAAATTTAGTACCATTTTAAACTAATTGTTTTATCTGAAACTATGTGTCCGATACTGTGCCAGGAGAAGCGCCTGTTCTCTGAAATCTGTGGCGATACTACTCGAAACCGTATGTGTTCGACGAAACTAAGTGGTCGACCTTTTGAGAGAGGAAACTCCAGATGCGAAACCTAGTACCATTTTAAACTAATTGTTCTATCTGAAACTAAGTGTTCGATACTGTGCCAGGAGAAGCGCTTGTTCTCTGAAATCTGTGGCGATGCTACTCGAAACCGAAAGTGTTCCACGAAACTAAGTGGCCGCCTTGTGAGAGAGGAAACTCCAGATGCGATATTTAGTACCATTTTAAATTAATTGTTTTATCTGAAACTATGTGTTCGATACTGTGCCAGGAGAAGCGCCTGTTCTCTGAAATCTGTGGCGATGCCACTCGAAACCGTATCTGTTCGACGAAACTAAGTCGTCGATCTTGTGAGAGAGGAAACTCCAGATGCGAAACTTAGTTCCATTTTAGACTAATTGTTCTATCTGAAACTAAGTGTTCGATACTGTGCCAGGGGAAGTGCCTGTTCTCTGAAATCTGTGGCGATGCCACTCTAAACCGTATGTGTTCGACGAATCTAAATGGTCGACCTTGTGAGGGAGGAAACTCCAGATGCGAAACTTAGTTCCATTTTAAACTAATTGTTCTATCAGAAACTAAATGTTCGATACTGTGCCAGGAGGAGCGCCTGTTCTCTGAAATCTGTGGCAATGCCACTCGAAACCTTATGCGTTCGGCGACACTAAGTGGTCGCCTTGTGAAGGAAGAAACTCCAGATGCGAAACTTATTTCCATTTTAAAATAATTTTTCCCTCTGAAACTAAGTGTTCGATACTGTGCCAGAAGAAGCGCTTGTTCTCTGAAATCTGTGGCGATGCTACTCGAAACCGTACGTGTTCGACGAAACTAAGTGGTCGACCTTGTGAGAGAGGAAGCTCCAAATGCGAAACATATTTCCATTTTAAACTAATTATTCTAACTAAATCTAAGTGTTCGATACTGTGCCAGGAGAAGTGCCTGTTCTCTGACATCTGTGGCTATACCACTCGAAACCGTATGTGTTCGACGAAACTAAGTGGTCGACATGGTGAGAGAGGAAACTCCAGATGAGGAACTTAGTTCCATTTTAAACTAATTGTTCTATCTGATACTAAGTGTTCGATACTGTACCAGGAGAAGCGCCTGTTCTCTGAAATCTGTGGCGTTGCCACTCGAAACCGTATGTGTTTGACGAAACTAAGTTGTCGACCTTGTGAGAGAGGAAACTCCAGATGCGAAACTTAGTTCCATTTTAAAAGGATTGTTCTATCTGAAACTAAGTGTTCGATACTGTGCCAGGAGAAGCGCCTGTTCTCGGAAATCTGTCGCGATGCTACTCGAAACCGTATGTGTTCGACGAAATTAAGTGGTCGACCTTGTGAGAGAGGAAACTCCAGATGCGAAACTTAGTTCCATTTTAAACTAATTGTTCTATCTGCAACTATATGTTCGATACTGTGCCAGGAGAAGCGCCTGTTCTCTGAAATCTGTGGCGATGCCACTCGAAACCGTATGTGTTCGACGAAACTAAGTCGTCGATCTTGTGAGAGAGGAAACTCCAGATGCGAAGCTTAGTCCCATTTTAAACTAATAGTTCTCTCTGATACTAAGTGTTCGATACTGTGCCAGGAGAAGCGCCTGTTCTCTGAAATCTGTGGCGATGCCACTCGGTACCGTATGTGTTCAACGAAATTAAGTGGTCGACCTTGTGAGAGAGCAAACTCCAGATGTGAAACTTAGTTCCATTTTAAACTAATTGTTGTATCTGAAACTAAGTGTTCGATACTCTGCCAGGAGAAGCGCCTGTTCTCGGAAATCTGTCGCGATGCTACACGAAACCGTATGTGTTCGACGAAACTAAGTGGCCGACCTTGTGGGAGAGGAAACTTCATATGCGAAACTTAGTTCCATTTTAAATTAATTGTTCTATCTGAAATTAAGTGTTCGATAATGTGCCAGGAGAAGCGCTAGTTCTCTGAAATCTGTGGCGATACCACTCGAAACCGTATGTGCTTGACGAAACTAAGTGGTCCACCTTGTGAGAGAAGGAACTCCAAATGCGAAATATAGTTCCATTTTAAACTAAGTGTTCTACCTGTAACTAAGTGTTCGATACTGTGCCAGGCGATGTGCCCGTTCTCTGAAGTCTGTGGCGATGCTACTCGAAACCGTATGTGTTCGACGAAACTAAGTGGTCGACCTGCTGAGAGAGGAAACTCCAGATGCGAAACTGAGTTCTATTTTAAATTAATTGTTCTATCTGAAACTAAGTGTTCGATACTGTGCCGGGGAAGCGCCTGTTCTCCGAAATCTGTGGCGATGCCACTCGAAACCGTATGTGTTCGACGAAACTAAGTGGTTGACCTTGTGCGGGAGGATACTCCAGATGCGAAACTTAGTTCCATTTAAAACTAATTGTTCTATCTGGAACTCAGTGTTCGATAGTGTGCCACGACAAACGCCTGTTCTCTGAAATTTGTGGCGATGCCAAACGAAACCGTATGTGTTCGACGAAACTAAGTAGTCGACCTTGTAAGAGAGGAATCTCCAGATCCGAAACTTATTTCCATTTTAAACTATTTGTTCTATCTGAAACTAATTGTTCGATACTGTGCCAGCAGGAGCGCCTGTTCTCTGAAATCTGTGGCAATGCCACTCGAAAACGTATGCGTTCGGCGACACTAAGTGGTCGCCTTGTGAGGGAAGAAACTCCAGATGCGAAACTTATTTCCATTTTAAAATAATTTTTCCCTCTGAAACTAAGTGTTCGATACTGTGCCAGGAGAAGCGCTTGTTCTCTGAAATCTGTGGCGATGCTACTCGAAACCGTACGTGTTCGACGAAACTAAGTGGTCGACCTTGTGAGAGAGGAAGCTCCAAATGCGAAACATATTTCCATTTTAAACGAATTATTCTAACTAAATCTAAGTGTTCGATACTGTGCCAAGAGAAGTGCCTGTTCTCTGACATCTGTGGCTATACCACTCGAAACCGTATGTGTTCGACGAAACTAAGTGGCCGACCTTGTGAGAGAGGACACTCGAGACGCGAAACTTAGTTCCATTTTAAACTAATTGTTCTATCCCAAACTATGTGTCCGATACTGCGCCAGGAGAGGCGCCTGTTCTCTGAAATCTGTGGCGATGCTACTCGAAACCGTACGTGTTCGACGAAACTAAGTGGTCGCCCTTGTGAGAGAGGAATCTCCAGATTCTAAATTTAGTACAATTTTAAACTAATTGTTCTAGCTGTAACTAAGTGTTCGATACTGCGCCAGGAGAAGCGCCTGTTCTCTGAAATCTGTGGCGATGCCACTCGAAACCGTACGTGTTCGACGAAACTAAGTGGTTGAACTTGTGAGGGAGGATACTCCAGATGCGAAACATATTTGCATTTTCAGCTAATTGTTCTATCTGAAACTAAGTGCTCGATACTGTGCCAGGAGAAGCGCCTGTTCTCTGAACTGTGTGGCGATGACGCTCGAACCCGTATGTGTTCGACGAAACTAAGTGGTTGAACTTGTGAGAGAGGATACTCCAGATGCGATACTTATTTCCATTTTAAACTAATTGTTCTATCTGAAACAAAGGGTTCGGTACTGTGCCAGGAGAAGCGCCTGTTCTCTGAACTGTGTGGCGATGCCGCTCGAAACCGTGTGTGTTCGACGAAACTAAGTGGTTGAACTTGTGAGAGAGTATACTCCAGATGCGAAACATAGTTCCATTTAAATTAATTGTTCTGTCTGAAATAAGTGTTCGATACTGTGCCAGGAGATGCGCCTGATCTCTCAAATCTGTAGTGATGTTACTCGAAACCGTATGTGTTCGACGAAACTAAGTGGTCGACATGGTGAGAGAGGAAACTCCAGATGAGGAACTTAGTTCCATTTTAAACTAATTGTTCTATCTGATACTAAGTGTTCGATACTGTACCAGGAGAAGCGCCTGTTCTCTGAAATCTGTGGCGTTGCCACTCGAAACCGTATGTGTTTGACGAAACTAAGTGGCCGCCTTGTGAGAGAGGAAACTCCAGATGCGAAACTTAGTACCATTTTAAACTAATTGTTCTATCTGAAACTAAGTGTTCGATACTGTGCCAGGAGAAGCGCCTGTTCTCTGAAATCTGTGACGATGCAACTCGAAACCGAATGTGTTCCACGAAACTAAGTGGCCGCCTTGTGAGAGAGGAAACTCCAGATGCGAAACTTAGTACCATTTTAAACTAATTGTTCTATCTGAAACTAAGTGTTCGATACTGTGCCAGGAGAAGCGCCTGTTCTCTGAAATATGTGGCGATGCTACTCAAAACCGAATGTGTTCCACGAAACTAAATGGCCGCCTTGTGAGAGAGGAAACTCCAGATGCAAATTTAGTACCATTTTAAACTAATTGTTTTATCTGAAACTATGTGTCCGATACTGTGCCAGGAGAAGCGCCTGTTCTCTGAAATCTGTGGCGATACTACTCGAAACCGTATGTGTTCGACGAAACTAAGTGGTCGACCTTTTGAGAGAGGAAACTCCAGATGCGAAACCTAGTACCATTTTAAACTAATTGTTCTATCTGAAACTAAGTGTTCGATACTGTGCCAGGAGAAGCGCTTGTTCTCTGAAATCTGTGGCGATGCTACTCGAAACCGAAAGTGTTCCACGAAACTAAGTGGCCGCCTTGTGAGAGAGGAAACTCCAGATGCGATATTTAGTACCATTTTAAATTAATTGTTTTATCTGAAACTATGTGTTCGATACTGTGCCAGGAGAAGCGCCTGTTCTCTGAAATCTGTGGCGATGCCACTCGAAACCGTATCTGTTCGACGAAACTAAGTCGTCGATCTTGTGAGAGAGGAAACTCCAGATGCGAAGTTTAGTTCCATTTTAAACTAATAGATCTCTCTGATACTAAGTGTTCGATACTGTGCCAGGAGAAGCGCCTGTTCTCCGAAATCTGTGGCGATGCCACTCGAAACCGTATGGGTTCAACGATATTAAGTGGTCGACCTTTTGAGAGAGCAAACTCCAGATGCGAAGCTTAGTTCCATTTTAAACTAATTGTTCTATCTGAAACTAAGTGTTCGATACTGTGCCAGGAGTAGCGCCTGTTCTCTGAAATCTGTGGCGATGCTACTCGAAACCGAATGTGTTCGACGAAACTAAGTCGTCGATCTTGTGAGAGAGGAAACTCCAGATGCGAAGCTTAGTCCCATTTTAAACTAATAGTTCTCTCTGATACTAAGTGTTCGATACTGTGCCAGGAGTAGCGCCTGTTCTCCGAAATCTGTGGCGATGCCACTCGAAACCGTATGGGTTCAACGATATTAAGTGGTCGACCTTTTGAGAGAGCAAACTCCAGATGCGAAGCTTAGTTCCATTTTAAACTAATTGTTCTATCTGAAACTAAGTGTTCGATACTGTGCCAGGAGTAGCGCCTGTTCTCTGAAATCTGTGGCGATGCTACTCGAAACCGAATGTGTTCGACGAAACTAAGTCGTCGATCTTGTGAGAGAGGAAACTCCAGATGCGAAGCTTAGTTCCATTTTAAACTAATTGTTCTATCTGAAACTAAGTGTTCGATACTGTGCCAGGAGTAGCGCCTGTTCTCTGAAATCTGTGGCGATGCTACTCGAAACCGAATGTGTTCCACGAAACTAACTCGTCGATCGTGTGAGAGAGGAAACTCCAGATGCGAAACATAGTTCCATTTTAAACTAATTGTTCTAACCGAAACTCTGTGTCCGATACTGTGCCAGGAGAAGCGCCTGTTCTCTTAAATCTGTGGCGATGCAACTCGAAAGCGTATGTGTTCGACGAAACTAAGTGGTTGACCTTGTGAGAGAGGATACTCCAGATGCGAAGCTTAGTTCCATTTTAAAGTAATTGTTCTATCTGATACTAAGTGTTCAATACTGTACCAGGAGAAACGCCGTTCTGCGAAATCTGTGGCGATACCACTCGAGACCGTATGTGTTCGTCGAAACTAAGTTGTCGACCTTGTGAAAGAGGAAACTCCAGATGCGAAACTTAGTTCCATTTTAAACTAATTGCTCTATTTGAAACTAAGTGTTCGATACTGTGCCTGGAGAAGCGCCTGTTCTCTGAACTCAGTGCGGATGCTACTCGAAACGGTATATGTTCGATTAAACTAAGTGGTCCACCTTGTGAGAGAGGAAACTCCAGATGCGAAGCTTAGTTCCATTTTAAAGTAATTGTTCTATCTGAAATTAAGTGTTCGATACTGTGCCAGGAGAAGCGCTTGTTCTCTGAAATCTGTGGCGATGCTACTCGAAATCGTATGTGTTCGACGAAACTAAGTGGTCGGCCTTGTGGGAGAGAAAACCCCAGATGCGAAACTTAGTTCCACTTTAAACTAATTGTTCTATCTGAAACTAAGTGTTCGATACTGTGCCAGGAGAAGCACCTGTTCTCTGATATCTGTGGCGATGCCATTCGAAACCGTATGTGTTCGACGAAATTAAGTCGTCGACCTTGTGAGAGAGGAAACTCCAGATGCGAAACTTAGTTCCATTTTAGACTAATTGTTCTATCTGAAACTAAGTGTTCGATACTGTGCCAGGAGAAGTGCCTGTTCTCTGAAATCTGTGGCGATGCCACTCTAAACCGTATGTGTTCGACGAATCTAAATGGTCGACCTTGTGAGGGAGGAAACTCCAGATGCGAAACTTAGTTCCATTTTAAACTAATTGTTCTATCAGAAACTAAATGTTCGATACTGTGCCAGGAGAAGCGCCTGTTCTCTGAAATCTGTCGCGATGCTACTCGAAACCGCATGTGTTCGACGAAACTAAGTGGTCGACCTTCTGAGAGAGAAAACTCCAGATGCGGTACTTAGTTCCATTTGAAACTAATTGTCCTATCCGATACTAAGTGATCGATACTGTGCCAGGAGAAGCGCCTGTTCTCTGAAATCTGTGGCGGTGCCACTCGAAACATTATGTGTTCGGCGAAACTAAGTGGTCGAACTTGTGAGAGAGGAAACTCCAGATGCGAAACTAAGTTCCATTTTAAACTAATTGTTCTATCTGAAACTAAGTGTTCGATACTGTGCCAGGAGTAGCGCCTGTTCTCTGAAATCTGTGGCGATGCGCGCCCGAAAACGTATGTGTTCGACGAAACTAAGTGGTCGAACTTGTGAGAGAGGAAACTCCAAATGCGAAACATAGGTCCAACTTAAACTAATTGTTCTATCTGTAACTGAGTGTTCGATACTGCGCCAGGAGAAGCGCCTGTTCACTGAAATAGGTGGCGATGCTACACGGAACCGTATGTGTTCATCGAAACTAAGTGGTCGACCTTGTGAGAGAGGAAAATCCAGATGCGAAACTTAGTTCCATTTTAAACTAATTGTTCTATCTGCAACTATGTGTTCGATACTGTGCCAGGAGAAGCGCCTGTTCTCTTAAATCTGTGGCGATACTACTCGAAACCGTATGTGTTCGACGAAACTAAGTTGTCGACCTTGAGAGAGAGGAAACTCCAGATGCGAAACTTAGTTCCATTTAAAACTAATTGTTCTATCTGGAACTAAGTGTTCGATAGTGTGCCAGGATAAACGCCTGTTCTCTGAAACCTGTGGCGATGCCACTCGAAACCGTATGTGTTTGACGATACTAAGTGGCCGACCTTGTGAGAGAGGAAACTCCAGATGCGAAACTTAGTTCCATTTTAAACTAATTGTTCTATCTGCAACTATGTGTTCGATACTGTGCCAGGAGAAGCGCCTGTTCTCTGAAATCTGTGGCGATACTACTCGAAACCGTATGTGTTCGACGAAACTAAGTTATCGACCTTGAGAGAGAGGAAACTCCAGATGCGAAACTTAGTTCCATTTAAATCTAATTGTTCTATCTGGAACTAAGTGTTCGATAGTGTGCCAGGATAAACGCCTGTTCTCTGAAACCTGTGGCGATGCCACTCGAAACCGTATGTGTTTGACGATACTAAGTGGCCGACCTTGTGAGAGAGGGAACTCCGGATGCGAAACTTAGTTCCATTTTAAACTAATTGTTCTATCTGAAACAAAGTGTTTGATACTGTGGCAGGAGAAGCGCCTGCTCTCTGAAATCTGTGGCGATGCCACTCGAAACCGTATGTGTTCGACGAAACTAAGTGGCCGACCTTGTGAGAGAGAAAACTCGAGATGCGAAACTTAGTTCCATTTTAAACTAATTGTTCTGTCTGAAATAAGTGTTCGATACTGTGCCAGGAGAAGCGCCTGTTCTCTGAAATCCCTGGCGATGATACTCGAAACCGTATGTGTTCGACGAATCTAAATGGTCGACCTTGTGAGAGAGGAAACTCCAGATGCGAAACTTAGTTCCATTTCAAACTAATTGTTCTATCTGAAACTAAGTGTTCGATACTGTGCCAGGAGAAGCGCCTGTTCTCTGAAATCTGTGGAGAAGCTACTCGAAACCGTATGTGTTCGAGGAAACTAAGTGGTCGACCTTGTGGGAGAGGAATTTCCAGATGCGAAATTTAGTTCCATTTTAAACAAATTGTTCTATCTGGAACTAAGTGTTCGATACTGTTCCAGGAGAAGCGTCTGTCTCTGAAATCTGTGGCGATACTACTCGAAACCGTATGTGTTCGACGAAACTAAGTGGTCGACCTTTTGAGAGAGGAAACTCCAGATGCGAAACCTAGTACCATTTTAAACTAATTGTTCTATCTGAAACTAAGTGTTCGATACTGTGCCAGGAGAAGCGCTTGTTCTCTGAAATCTGTGGCGATGCTACTCGAAACCGAAAGTGTTCCACGAAACTAAGTGGCCGCCTTGTGAGAGAGGAAACTCCAGATGCGATATTTAGTACCATTTTAAATTAATTGTTTTATCTGAAACTATGTGTTCGATACTGTGCCAGGAGAAGCGCCTGTTCTCTGAAATCTGTGGCGATGCCACTCGAAACCGTATCTGTTCGACGAAACTAAGTCGTCGATCTTGTGAGAGAGGAAACTCCAGATGCGAAGTTTAGTTCCATTTTAAACTAATAGATCTCTCTGATACTAAGTGTTCGATACTGTGCCAGGAGAAGCGCCTGTTCTCCGAAATCTGTGGCGATGCCACTCGGAACCGAAAGTGTTCCACGAAACTAAGTGGCCGCCTTGTGAGAGAGGAAACTCCAGATGCGATATTTAGTACCATTTTAAATTAATTGTTTTATCTGAAACTATGTGTTCGATACTGTGCCAGGAGAAGCGCCTGTTCTCTGAAATCTGTGGCGATGCCACTCGAAACCGTATCTGTTCGACCAAACTAAGTCGTCGATCTTGTGAGAGAGGAAACTCCAGATGCGAAGTTTAGTTCCATTTTAAACTAATAGATCTCTCTGATACTAAGTGTTCGATACTGTGCCAGGAGAAGCGCCTGTTCTCCGAAATCTGTGGCGATGCCACTCGAAACCGTATGGGTTCAACGATATTAAGTGGTCGACCTTTTGAGAGAGCAAACTCCAGATGCGAAGCTTAGTTCCATTTTAAACTAATTGTTCTATCTGAAACTAAGTGTTCGATACTGTGCCAGGAGTAGCGCCTGTTCTCTGAAATCTGTGGCGATGCTACTCGAAACCGAATGTGTTCGACGAAACTAAGTCGTCGATCTTGTGAGAGAGGAAACTCCAGATGCGAAGCTTAGTCCCATTTTAAACTAATAGTTCTCTCTGATACTAAGTGTTCGATACTGTGCCAGGAGAAGCGCCTGTTCTCTGAAATCTGTGGCGATACTACTCGAAACCGTATGTGTTCGACGAAACTAAGTTGTCGACCTTGAGAGAGAGGAAACTCCAGATGCGAAACTTAGTTCCATTTAAATCTAATTGTTCTATCTGGAACTAAGTGTTCGATAGTGTGCCAGTATAAACGCCTGTTCTCTGAAACCTGTGGCGATGCCACTCGAAACCGTATGTGTTTGACGATACTAAGTGGCCGACCTTGTGAGAGAGGGAACTCCGGATGCGAAACTTAGTTCCATTTTAAACTAATTGTTCTATCTGAAACTAAGTGTTCGATACTATGACAGGAGAAGCGGCTGTTCTCTGAAATCTGTGGCGATGCCACTCGAAACCGTATGTGTTCGACGAAACTAAGTGGCCGACCTTGTGAGAGAGAAAACTCGAGATGCGAAACTTAGTTCCATTTTAAACTAATTGTTCTGTCTGAAATAAGTGTTCGATACTGTGCCAGGAGAAGCGCCTGTTCTCTGAAATCCCTGGCGATGATACTCGAAACCGTATGTGTTCGACGAATCTAAATGGTCGACCTTGTGAGAGAGGAAACTCCAGATGCGAAACTTAGTTCCATTTCAAACTAATTGTTCTATCTGAAACTAAGTGTTCGATACTGTGCCAGGAGAAGCGCCTGTTCTCTGAAATCTGTGGAGAAGCTACTCGAAACCGTATGTGTTCGAGGAAACTAAGTGGTCGACCTTGTGGGAGAGGAATTTCCAGATGCGAAATTTAGTTCCATTTTAAACAAATTGTTCTATCTGGAACTAAGTGTTCGATACTGTTCCAGGAGAAGCGTCTGTCTCTGAAATCTGTGGCGATACTACTCGAAACCGTATGTGTTCGACGAAACTAAGTGGTCGACCTTTTGAGAGAGGAAACTCCAGATGCGAAACCTAGTACCATTTTAAACTAATTGTTCTATCTGAAACTAAGTGTTCGATACTGTGCCAGGAGAAGCGCTTGTTCTCTGAAATCTGTGGCGATGCTACTCGAAACCGAAAGTGTTCCACGAAACTAAGTGGCCGCCTTGTGAGAGAGGAAACTCCAGATGCGATATTTAGTACCATTTTAAATTAATTGTTTTATCTGAAACTATGTGTTCGATACTGTGCCAGGAGAAGCGCCTGTTCTCTGAAATCTGTGGCGATGCCACTCGAAACCGTATCTGTTCGACGAAACTAAGTCGTCGATCTTGTGAGAGAGGAAACTCCAGATGCGAAGTTTAGTTCCATTTTAAACTAATAGATCTCTCTGATACTAAGTGTTCGATACTGTGCCAGGAGTAGCGCCTGTTCTCTGAAATCTGTGGCGATGCTACTCGAAACCGAATGTGTTCGACGAAACTAAGTCGTCGATCTTGTGAGAGAGGAAACTCCAGATGCGAAGCTTAGTCCCATTTTAAACTAATAGTTCTCTCTGATACTAAGTGTTCGATACTGTGCCAGGAGAAGCGCCTGTTCTCCGAAATCTGTGGCGATGCCACTCGAAACCGTATGGGTTCAACGATATTAAGTGGTCGACCTTTTGAGAGAGCAAACTCCAGATGCGAAGCTTAGTTCCATTTTAAACTAATTGTTCTATCTGAAACTAAGTGTTCGATACTGTGCCAGGAGTAGCGCCTGTTCTCTGAAATCTGTGGCGATGCTACTCGAAACCGAATGTGTTCGACGAAACTAAGTCGTCGATCTTGTGAGAGAGGAAACTCCAGATGCGAAGCTTAGTTCCATTTTAAACTAATTGTTCTATCTGAAACTAAGTGTTCGATACTGTGCCAGGAGTAGCGCCTGTTCTCTGAAATCTGTGGCGATGCTACTCGAAACCGAATGTGTTCCACGAAACTAAGTCGTCGATCGTGTGAGAGAGGAAACTCCAGATGCGAAACATAGTTCCATTTTAAACTAATTGTTCTATCTGAAACTAAGTGTTCGATACTGTGCCAGGAGAAGTGCCTGTTCTCTGAAATCTGTGGCGATGCCACTCTAAACCGTATGTGTTCGACGAATCTAAATGGTCGACCTTGTGAGGGAGGAAACTCCAGATGCGAAACTTAGTTCCATTTTAAACTAATTGTTCTATCAGAAACTAAATGTTCGATACTGTGCCAGGAGAAGCGCCTGTTCTCTGAAATCTGTCGCGATGCTACTCGAAACCGCATGTGTTCGACGAAACTAAGTGGTCGACCTTCTGAGAGAGAAAACTCCAGATGCGGTACTTAGTTCCATTTGAAACTAATTGTCCTATCCGATACTAAGTGATCGATACTGTGCCAGGAGAAGCGCCTGTTCTCTGAAATCTGTGGCGGTGCCACTCGAAACATTATGTGTTCGGCGAAACTAAGTGGTCGAACTTGTGAGAGAGGAAACTCCAGATGCGAAACTAAGTTCCATTTTAAACTAATTGTTCTATCTGAAACTAAGTGTTCGATACTGTGCCAGGAGTAGCGCCTGTTCTCTGAAATCTGTGGCGATGCGCGCCCGAAAACGTATGTGTTCGACGAAACTAAGTGGTCGAACTTGTGAGAGAGGAAACTCCAAATGCGAAACATAGGTCCAACTTAAACTAATTGTTCTATCTGTAACTGAGTGTTCGATACTGCGCCAGGAGAAGCGCCTGTTCACTGAAATAGGTGGCGATGCTACACGGAACCGTATGTGTTCATCGAAACTAAGTGGTCGACCTTGTGAGAGAGGAAAATCCAGATGCGAAACTTAGTTCCATTTTAAACTAATTGTTCTATCTGCAACTATGTGTTCGATACTGTGCCAGGAGAAGCGCCTGTTCTCTGAAATCTGTGGCGATACTACTCGAAACCGTATGTGTTCGACGAAACTAAGTTGTCGACCTTGAGAGAGAGGAAACTCCAGATGCGAAACTTAGTTCCATTTAAAACTAATTGTTCTATCTGGAACTAAGTGTTCGATAGTGTGCCAGGATAAACGCCTGTTCTCTGAAACCTGTGGCGATGCCACTCGAAACCGTATGTGTTTGACGATACTAAGTGGCCGACCTTGTGAGAGAGGAAACTCCAGATGCGAAACTTAGTTCCATTTTAAACTAATTGTTCTATCTGCAACTATGTGTTCGATACTGTGCCAGGAGAAGCGCCTGTTCTCTGAAATCTGTGGCGATACTACTCGAAACCGTATGTGTTCGACGAAACTAAGTTGTCGACCTTGAGAGAGAGGAAACTCCAGATGCGAAACTTAGTTCCATTTAAATCTAATTGTTCTATCTGGAATAAGTGTTCGATAGTGTGCCAGGATAAACGCCTGTTCTCTGAAACCTGTGGCGATGCCACTCGAAACCGTATGTGTTTGACGATACTAAGTGGGCGACCTTGTGAGAGAGGGAACTCCGGATGCGAAACTTAGTTCCATTTTAAACTAATTGTTCTATCTGAAACAAAGTGTTTGATACTGTGGCAGGAGAAGCGCCTGCTCTCTGAAATCTGTGGCGATGCCACTCGAAACCGTATGTGCTCGACGAAACTAAGTGGCCGACCTTGTGAGAGAGGAAACTCCAGATGCGAAATATAGTTCCATTTTAAACTAATTGTTCTATCTGAAACTAAGTGTTCGATACTATGCCAGGAGAAGCGGCTGTTCTCTGAAATCTGTGGCGATGCCACTCGAAACCGTATGTGTTCGACGAAACTAAGTGGCCGACCTTGTGAGAGAGAAAACTCGAGATGCGAAACTTAGTTCCATTTTAAACTAATTGTTCTGTCTGAAATAAGTGTTCGATACTGTGCCAGGAGAAGCGCCTGTTCTCTGAAATCCCTGGCGATGATACTCGAAACCGTATGTGTTCGACGAATCTAAATGGTCGACCTTGTGAGAGAGGAAACTCCAGATGCGAAACTTAGTTCCATTTCAAACTAATTGTTCTATCTGAAACTAAGTGTTCGATACTGTGCCAGGAGAAGCGCCTGTTCTCTGAAATCTGTGGAGAAGCTACTCGAAACCGTATGTGTTCGAGGAAACTAAGTGGTCGACCTTGTGGGAGAGGAATTTCCAGATGCGAAATTTAGTTCCATTTTAAACAAATTGTTCTATCTGGAACTAAGTGTTCGATACTGTTCCAGGAGAAGCGTCTGTCTCTGAAATCTGTGTCGATGCTACTCGAAACCGTATGTGTTCGAACTTGTGAGAGGAAACTCCAGATGCGAAACATAGTTCCATTTTAATCTAATTGTTCTGTCTGAAATAAGTGTTCGATACTGTGCCAGGAGAAGCGCCGGTTCTCTGAAATCCGTGGCGATGCCACTGGAAACCGTATGTGTTCGACGAAACTGAGTGGTCGATCTTGTGAGAGAGGAAACTCCAGATGCGAAACATAGTTCCATTTTAATTTAATTGTTCTGTCTGAAATAAGTGTTCGATACTATGCCAGGAGAAGCGACTGTTCTCTGAAATTTGTGGCGATGCCACTCGAAACCGTATGTGTTCGACGAAACTAAGTGGTGGACATTGTGGGAGAGGAAACTCCAGATGCGAAACGTAGTTCCATTTTAAACAAATTGTTCTATCTGAAGCTAAGTGTTCGATACTGTGCCAGGAGAAGCGCCTGTTCTCTGAAACCTGTGGCGATGCCACTCGAAACCGTATGTGTTCGACGAAAATAAGTGGTCGACCTTGTGGTAGAGGAAACTCCAGATGCGAAACATAGTTCCATTTTAAACTAATTGTTCTAACCGAAACTCTGTGTCCGATACTGTGCCAGGAGTAGCGCCTGTTCTCTGAAATCTGTGGCGATGCTACTCGAAACCGAATGTGTTCCACGAAACTAAGTCGTCGATCGTGTGAGAGAGGAAACTCCAGATGCGAAACATAGTTCCATTTTAAACTAATTGTTCTATCTGAAACTAAGTGTTCGATACTGTGCCAGGAGAAGTGCCTGTTCTCTGAAATCTGTGGCGATGCCACTCTAAACCGTATGTGTTCGACGAATCTAAATGGTCGACCTTGTGAGGGAGGAAACTCCAGATGCGAAACTTAGTTCCATTTTAAACTAATTGTTCTATCAGAAACTAAATGTTCGATACTGTGCCAGGAGAAGCGCCTGTTCTCTGAAATCTGTCGCGATGCTACTCGAAACCGAATGTGTTCGACGAAACTAAGTGGTCGACCTTCTGAGAGAGAAAACTCCAGATGCGGTACTTAGTTCCATTTGAAACTAATTGTCCTATCCGATACTAAGTGATCGATACTGTGCCAGGAGAAGCGCCTGTTCTCTGAAATCTGTGGCGGTGCCACTCGAAACATTATGTGTTCGGCGAAACTAAGTGGTCGAACTTGTGAGAGAGGAAACTCCAGATGCGAAACTAAGTTCCATTTTAAACTAATTGTTCTATCTGAAACTAAGTGTTCGATACTGTGCCAGGAGTAGCGCCTGTTCTCTGAAATCTGTGGCGATGCGCGCCCGAAAACGTATGTGTTCGACGAAACTAAGTGGTCGAACTTGTGAGAGAGGAAACTCCAAATGCGAAACATAGGTCCAACTTAAACTAATTGTTCTATCTGTAACTGAGTGTTCGATACTGCGCCAGGAGAAGCGCCTGTTCACTGAAATAGGTGGTGATGCTACACGGAACCGTATGTGTTCATCGAAACTAAGTGGTCGACCTTGTGAGAGAGGAAAATCCAGATGCGAAACTTAGTTCCATTTTAAACTAATTGTTCTATCTGCAACTATGTGTTCGATACTGTGCCAGGAGAAGCGCCTGTTCTCTGAAATCTGTGGCGATACTACTCGAAACCGTATGTGTTCGACGAAACTAAGTTGTCGACCTTGAGAGAGAGGAAACTCCAGATGCGAAACTTAGTTCCATTTAAAACTAATTGTTCTATCTGGAACTAAGTGTTCGATAGTGTGCCGGGATAAACGCCTGTTCTCTGAAACCTGTGGCGATGCCACTCGAAACCGTATGTGTTTGACGATACTAAGTGGCCGACCTTGTGAGAGAGGAAACTCCAGATGCGAAACTTAGTTCCATTTTAAACTAATTGTTCTATCTGCAACTATGTGTTCGATACTGTGCCAGGAGAAGCGCCTGTTCTCTGAAATCTGTGGCGATACTACTCGAAACCGTATGTGTTCGACGAAACTAAGTTGTCGACCTTGAGAGAGAGGAAACTCCAGATGCGAAACTTAGTTCCATTTAAATCTAATTGTTCTATCTGGAACTAAGTGTTCGATAGTGTGCCAGGATAAACGCCTGTTCTCTGAAACCTGTGGCGATGCCACTCGAAACCGTATGTGTTTGACGATACTAAGTGGGCGACCTTGTGAGAGAGGGAACTCCGGATGCGAAACTTAGTTCCATTTTAAACTAATTGTTCTATCTGAAACAAAGTGTTTGATACTGTGGCAGGAGAAGCGCCTGCTCTCTGAAATCTGTGGCGATGCCACTCGAAACCGTATGTGCTCGACGAAACTAAGTGGCCGACCTTGTGAGAGAGGAAACTCCAGATGCGAAATATAGTTCCATTTTAAACTAATTGTTCTATCTGAAACTAAGTGTTCGATACTATGCCAGGAGAAGCGGCTGTTCTCTGAAATCTGTGGCGATGCCACTCGAAACCGTATGTGTTCGACGAAACTAAGTGGCCGACCTTGTGAGAGAGAAAACTCGAGATGCGAAACTTAGTTCCATTTTAAACTAATTGTTCTGTCTGAAATAAGTGTTCGATACTGTGCCAGGAGAAGCGCCTGTTCTCTGAAATCCCTGGCGATGATACTCGAAACCGTATGTGTTCGACGAATCTAAATGGTCGACCTTGTGAGAGAGGAAACTCCAGATGCGAAACTTAGTTCCATTTCAAACTAATTGTTCTATCTGAAACTAAGTGTTCGATACTGTGCCAGGAGAAGCGCCTGTTCTCTGAAATCTGTGGAGAAGCTACTCGAAACCGTATGTGTTCGAGGAAACTAAGTGGTCGACCTTGTGGGAGAGGAATTTCCAGATGCGAAATTTAGTTCCATTTTAAACAAATTGTTCTATCTGGAACTAAGTGTTCGATACTGTTCCAGGAGAAGCGTCTGTCTCTGAAATCTGTGGCGATGCTACTCGAAACCGTATGTGTTCGAACTTGTGAGAGGAAACTCCAGATGCGAAACATAGTTCCATTTTAATCTAATTGTTCTGTCTGAAATAAGTGTTCGATACTGTGCCAGGAGAAGCGCCGGTTCTCTGAAATCCGTGGCGATGCCACTGGAAACCGTATGTGTTCGACGAAACTGAGTGGTCGATCTTGTGAGAGAGGAAACTCCAGATGCGAAACATAGTTCCATTTTAATTTAATTGTTCTGTCTGAAATAAGTGTTCGATACTATGCCAGGAGAAGCGACTGTTCTCTGAAATTTGTGGCGATGCCACTCGAAACCGTATGTGTTCGACGAAACTAAGTGGTGGACATTGTGGGAGAGGAAACTCCAGATGCGAAACGTAGTTCCATTTTAAACAAATTGTTCTATCTGAAGCTAAGTGTTCGATACTGTGCCAGGAGAAGCGCCTGTTCTCTGAAACCTGTGACGATGCCACTCGAAACCGTATATGTTCGACGAAAATAAGTGGTCGACCTTGTGGTAGAGGAAACTCCAGATGCGAAACATAGTTCCATTTTAAACTAATTGTTCTAACCGAAACTCTGTGTCCGATACTGTGCCAGGAGAAGCGCCTGTTCTCTTAAATCTGTGGCGATGCCACTCGAAACCGTATGTGCTCGACGAAACTAAGTGGCCGACCTTGTGAGAGAGGAAACTCCAGATGCGAAATATAGTTCCATTTTAAACTAATTGTTCTATCTGAAACTAAGTGTTCGATACTATGCCAGGAGAAGCGGCTGTTCTCTGAAATCTGTGGCGATGCCACTCGAAACCGTATGTGTTCGACGAAACTAAGTGGCCGACCTTGTGAGAGAGAAAACTCGAGATGCGAAACTTAGTTCCATTTTAAACTAATTGTTCTGTCTGAAATAAGTGTTCGATACTGTGCCAGGAGAAGCGCCTGTTCTCTGAAATCCCTGGCGATGATACTCGAAACCGTATGTGTTCGACGAATCTAAATGGTCGACCTTGTGAGAGAGGAAACTCCAGATGCGAAACTTAGTTCCATTTCAAACTAATTGTTCTATCTGAAACTAAGTGTTCGATACTGTGCCAGGAGAAGCGCCTGTTCTCTGAAATCTGTGGAGAAGCTACTCGAAACCGTATGTGTTCGAGGAAACTAAGTGGTCGACCTTGTGGGAGAGGAATTTCCAGATGCGAAATTTAGTTCCATTTTAAACAAATTGTTCTATCTGGAACTAAGTGTTCGATACTGTTCCAGGAGAAGCGCCGGTTCTCTGAAATCCGTGGCGATGCCACTGGAAACCGTATGTGTTCGACGAAACTGAGTGGTCGAACTTGTGAGAGAGGAAACTCCAGATGCGAAACATAGTTCCATTTTAATTTAATTGTTCTGTCTGAAATAAGTGTTCGATGCTGTGCCAGGAGAAGCGACTGTTCTCTGAAATTTGTGGCGATGCCACTCGAAACCGTATGTGTTCGACGAAACTAAGTGGTGGACATTGTGGGAGAGGAAACTCCAGATGCGAAACGTAGTTCCATTTTAAACAAATTGTTCTATCTGAAACTAAGTGTTCGATACTGTGCCAGGAGAAGCGCGTGTTCTCTGAAATCAGTCGCCATGCTCCTCGAAACCGTATGTGTTCGACGAATCTAAATAGTCGACCTTGTGAGGGAGGAAACTCCAGATGCGAAACTTAGTTCCATTTTAAACTAATTGTTCTATCTGAAACTAAGTGTTCGATACTGTGCCAGGAGAAGCGCCTGTTCTCGGAAATCTGTCGCGATGCTACACGAAACCGTATGTGTTCGACGAAACTAAGTGGCCGACCTTGTGGGAGAGGAAACTTCATATGCGAAACTTAGTTCCATTTTAAATTAATTGTTCTATCTGAAATTAAGTGTTCGATAATGTGCCAGGAGAAGCGCTAGTTCTCTGAAATCTGTGGCGATACCACTCGAAACCGTATGTGCTTGACGAAACTAAGTGGTCCACCTTGTGAGAGAAGGAACTCCAAATGCGAAATATAGTTCCATTTTAAACTAAGTGTTCTACCTGTAACTAAGTGTTCGATACTGTGCCAGGCGATGTGCCCGTTCTCTGAAGTCTGTGGCGATGCTACTCGAAACCGTATGTGTTCGACGAAACTAAGTGGTCGACCTGCTGAGAGAGGAACCTCCAGATGCGAAACTGAGTTCTATTTTAAATTAATTGTTCTATCTGAAACTAAGTGTTCGATACTGTGCCGGGGAAGCGCCTGTTCTCCGAAATCTGTGGCGATGCCACTCGAAACCGTATGTGTTCGACGAAACTAAGTGGTTGACCTTGTGCGGGAGGATACTCCAGATGCGAAACTTAGTTCCATTTAAAACTAATTGTTCTATCTGGAACTCAGTGTTCGATAGTGTGCCACGATAAACGCCTGTTCTCTGAAATTTGTGGCGATGCCAAACGAAACCGTATGTGTTCGACGAAACTAAGTAGTCGACCTTGTAAGAGAGGAATCTCCAGATCCGAAACTTATTTCCATTTTAAACTATTTGTTCTATCTGAAACTAATTGTTCGATACTGTGCCAGCAGGAGCGCCTGTTCTCTTAAATCTGTGGCAATGCCACTCGAAACCGTATGCGTTCGGCGACACTAAGTGGTCGCCTTGTGAGGGAAGAAACTCCAGATGCGAAACTTATTTCCATTTTAAAATAATTTTTCCCTCTGAAACTAAGTGTTCGATACTGTGCCAGGAGAAGCGCTTGTTCTCTGAAATCTGTGGCGATGCTACTCGAAACCGTACGTGTTCGACGAAACTAAGTGGTCGACCTTGTGAGAGAGGAAGCTCCAAATGCGAAACATATTTCCATTTTAAACTAATTATTCTAACTAAATCTAAGTGTTCGATACTGTGCCAGGAGAAGTGCCTGTTCTCTGACATCTGTGGCTATACCACTCGAAACCGTATGTGTTCGACGAAACTAAGTGGCCGACCTTGTGAGAGAGGAAAATCCAGATGCGAAACATAGTTGCATTTTAAACTAATTGTTCTATCTGAAACTAAGTGTTCGATACTGTGCCAGGAGAAACTCCCGTTCTGCGAAATCTGTGGCGATACTACTCGAAACCGTATGTGTTCGACGAAACTAAGTGGTCGACCTTTTGAGAGAGGAAACTCCAAATGCGAAACATATTTCCATTTTAAACTAATTATTCTAACTGAAACTAAGTGTTCGATACTGTGCCAGGAGAAGCGCCTGTTCTCTGAAATCTGTGGCGATGCCAATCGAAACCGTCTGTGTTCGACGAAACTAAGTGGTCGACCTTGTGAAAGGGGAAACTCCAGATGCGAAACTTATTTCCATTTAAAACAAATTGTTCTATCTGAAACTAAGTGTTCGATAGTGTGCCAGGAGAAACGCCTGTTCTCTGAAATCTGTGGCGATGCCACTCGAAACCGTATGTGTTCGACGAAACTAAGTGGCCGACCTTGTGAGAGAGAAAACTCGAGATGCGAAACTTAGTTCCATTTTAAACTAATTGTTCTGTCTGAAATAAGTGTTCGATACTGTGCCAGGAGAAGCGCCTGTTCTCTGAAATCCCTGGCGATGATACTCGAAACCGTATGTGTTCGACGAATCTAAATGGTGGACATTGTGGGAGAGGAAACTCCAGATGCGAAACGTAGTTCCATTTTAAACAAATTGTTCTATCTGAAACTAAGTGTTCGATACTGTGCCAGGAGAAGCGCGTGTTCTCTGAAATCAGTCGCGATGCTCCTCGAAACCGTATGTGTTCGACGAATCTAAATAGTCGACCTTGTGAGGGAGGAAACTCCAGATGCGAAACTTAGTTCCATTTTAAACTAATTGTTCTATCTGAAACTAAGTGTTCGATACTGTGCCAGGAGAAGCGCCTGTTCTCGGAAATCTGTCGCGATGCTACACGAAACCGTATGTGTTCGACGAAACTAAGTGGCCGACCTTGTGGGAGAGGAAACTTCATATGCGAAACTTAGTTCCATTTTAAATTAATTGTTCTATCTGAAATTAAGTGTTCGATAATGTGCCAGGAGAAGCGCTAGTTCTCTGAAATCTGTGGCGATACCACTCGAAACCGTATGTGCTTGACGAAACTAAGTGGTCCACCTTGTGAGAGAAGGAACTCCAAATGCGAAATATAGTTCCATTTTAAACTAAGTGTTCTACCTGTAACTAAGTGTTCGATACTGTGCCAGGCGATGTGCCCGTTCTCTGAAGTCTGTGGCGATGCTACTCGAAACCGTATGTGTTCGACGAAACTAAGTGGTCGACCTGCTGAGAGAGGAACCTCCAGATGCGAAACTGAGTTCTATTTTAAATTAATTGTTCTATCTGAAACTAAGTGTTCGATACTGTGCCGGGGAAGCGCCTGTTCTCCGAAATCTGTGGCGATGCCACTCGAAACCGTATGTGTTCGACGAAACTAAGTGGTTGACCTTGTGCGGGAGGATACTCCAGATGCGAAACTTAGTTCCATTTAAAACTAATTGTTCTATCTGGAACTCAGTGTTCGATAGTGTGCCACGATAAACGCCTGTTCTCTGAAATTTGTGGCGATGCCAAACGAAACCGTATGTGTTCGACGAAACTAAGTAGTCGACCTTGTAAGAGAGGAATCTCCAGATCCGAAACTTATTTCCATTTTAAACTATTTGTTCTATCTGAAACTAATTGTTCGATACTGTGCCAGCAGGAGCGCCTGTTCTCTTAAATCTGTGGCAATGCCACTCGAAACCGTATGCGTTCGGCGACACTAAGTGGTCGCCTTGTGAGGGAAGAAACTCCAGATGCGAAACTTATTTCCATTTTAAAATAATTTTTCCCTCTGAAACTAAGTGTTCGATACTGTGCCAGGAGAAGCGCTTGTTCTCTGAAATCTGTGGCGATGCTACTCGAAACCGTACGTGTTCGACGAAACTAAGTGGTCGACCTTGTGAGAGAGGAAGCTCCAAATGCGAAACATATTTCCATTTTAAACTAATTATTCTAACTAAATCTAAGTGTTCGATACTGTGCCAGGAGAAGTGCCTGTTCTCTGACATCTGTGGCTATACCACTCGAAACCGTATGTGTTCGACGAAACTAAGTGGCCGACCTTGTGAGAGAGGAAAATCCAGATGCGAAACATAGTTGCATTTTAAACTAATTGTTCTATCTGAAACTAAGTGTTCGATACTGTGCCAGGAGAAACTCCCGTTCTGCGAAATCTGTGGCGATACTACTCGAAACCGTATGTGTTCGACGAAACTAAGTGGTCGACCTTTTGAGAGAGGAAACTCCAAATGCGAAACATATTTCCATTTTAAACTAATTATTCTAACTGAAACTAAGTGTTCGATACTGTGCCAGGAGAAGCGCCTGTTCTCTGAAATCTGTGGCGATGCCAATCGAAACCGTCTGTGTTCGACGAAACTAAGTGGTCGACCTTGTGAAAGGGGAAACTCCAGATGCGAAACTTATTTCCATTTAAAACAAATTGTTCTATCTGAAACTAAGTGTTCGATAGTGTGCCAGGAGAAACGCCTGTTCTCTGAAATCTGTGGCGATGCCACTCGAAACCGTATGTGTTCGACGGAACTAAGTTGTCGACCTTGTGAGGGAGGAATATCCAGATGCGAAACTTAGTTCCATTTTAAACTAATTGTTCTATCTGAAACTAAGTGTTCGATACTGTGCCAGGAGAAGCGCCTGTTCCCTGAAATCTGTGGCGATGCCACTCGAAACCGTATGTGTTCGGCGAAAGTAAGTAGTCGACCTTGTGCGAAAGGAAACTCCAGATGCGAAACATTGTTCCATTTTAAACTAATTGTTCTATCTGAAAGTGTTCGATACTATGCCAGGAGAAGCGCCTGTTCTCTGAAATCTGTGGCGATGATACTAGAGACCGTATGTGTTCGACGAATCTAAATGGTCGACCTTGTGAGAGAGGAAACTGCAGATGCAAAGCTTATTTCCATTTTAAACTAATTGTTCTATCTGACACTAAGTGTTCGATACTGTGCCAGGAGAAGCGCCTGCTCTCTGAAATGTGTGGCGATGCTACTCGAAGCCGTATGTGTTCGACGAAACTAAGTGGTCCACCTTGTGAGAGAGGAAACTCCAGATGCCAGACATAGTTTCATTTAAAACTAATTGTTCTATCTGAAACTAAGTGTTCGATACTGTGCCAGGAGAAGCAGCTGTTCTCTGAAATGTGTCGCGATGCTACTCGAAACGGTATGTGTTCGACGAAACTGAGTGGTCGACCTTGTGAGCGAGGAAACTCCAGACGCGAAACTGAGTGTCATTTTAAACTAATTGTTCTATCTGAAACTAAGTGTTCGATAATGTGCCAGGAGAAGCGCCCGTTTTGTGAAACCTGTGGCGATACCACTCGAAACGGTATGTGTTCGACGAAACAGAGTGGTTGACCTTGTGAGAGAGGATACTCCAGATGCGAAACATAGTTCCATTTTAAACTAATTGTTCTGCCTGAAATAAGTATTCGATACTGTGCCAGGAGTAGCGCCTGCCCTCTGAAATCTGTGGCGATGCTCCTCGAAACCGTATGTGTTCGACGAAACTAAGTGGTCGACCTTGTGAGAGAGGAAACTCCAGATGCGAAACTTAGTTCCATTTTATACTAATTGTTCTATCTGAAAATAAGTGTTCGATACTGTGCCAGGAGAAGCACCTGTTCTCTGAAATGTGTCGCGATGCTACTCGAAACGGTATGTGTTCGACGAAACTGAGTGGTCGACCTTGTGAGCGAGGAAACTCCAGACGCGAAACTTAGTGTCATTTTAAACTAATTGTTCTATCTGAAACTAAGTGTTCGATAATGTGCCAGGAGAAGCGCCCGTTTTGTGAAACCTGTGGCGATACCACTCGAAACGGTATGTGTTCGACGAAACAGAGTGGTCGACCTTGTGAGAGTGGAAACTCCAGATGCGAAACTTAGTTCCATTTTAAACTGATTGTTCTATCTGAAACTAAGTGTTCGATACTGTGCCAGGAGAAGCGCCTGTCCTCTGAAATCTGTCGCGGTGCCACTCGAAACCATATGGGTTCAACGAAACAAAGTGGTCGATTCTGTTTCGGGAGAAACACCCGTTCGGTGAAATCTGTGGCAATACCACCCGAGACCGTATGTGTTCGACGAAACTAAGTGGTTGACCATGTGAGAGAGGAAACTCCAAACCCGAAACTTAGTTCCATTTTAAACTAATTGTTCTATCTGAAACTAAGTGTTCGTTACTGTGCCAGGAGAAGTGCCTGTTCTCGGAAATCTGTCGCGATTCTACTCGAAACCGTATGTGTTCGACGAAACTAGGTGGTCGGCCTTGTGAGAGAGGAAACTCCAGTTGCGAAACTTAGTTAAATTTTAAACTAATTGTTCTATCTGAAACTAAGTGTTCGATACTGTGCCAGGAGAAACGCCGTTCTGCGAAATCTGTGGCGATACCACTCGAAACCGTATGTGTTCGACAAAACACAGTGGTCGACCTTGTGAGAGTGGAATCTCCAGAAGCGAAACTTAGTTCCATTTTAAACTAATTGTTCTATCTGATACTAAGTGATCGATACTGTGCCAGGAGAAGCGCCTGTTCTCTGAAATCTGTGGCGATGCCACTCGAAACCGAATATGTTCGACGAAACACAGTGGTCGACCTTGTGAGAGAGGAAACTCCAAATGCGAAACTTTGTTCCATTTTAAACTAATTGTTCTATCTGATACTGAGTGTTCGATACTGTTCCAGGAGAAGCGCCTGTTCCCTGAAATCTGTGGCGATGCCACTCGAAACCGTTGTGTTCGGCGAAAGTAAGTAGTCGACCTTGTGCGAAAGGAAACTCCAGATGCGAAACATTGTTCCATTTTAAACTAATTGTTCTATCTGAAAGTGTTCGATACTATGCCAGGAGAAGCGCCTGTTCTCTGAAATCTGTGGCGATGATACTAGAGACCGTATGTGTTCGACGAATCTAAATGGTCGACCTTGTGAGAGAGGAAACTGCAGATGCAAAGCTTATTTCCATTTTAAACTAATTGTTCTATCTGACACTAAGTGTTCGATACTGTGCCAGGAGAAGCGCCTGCTCTCTGAAATGTGTGGCGATGCTACTCGAAGCCGTATGTGTTCGACGAAACTAAGTGGTCCACCTTGTGAGAGAGGAAACTCCAGATGCCAGACATAGTTTCATTTAAAACTAATTGTTCTATCTGAAACTAAGTGTTCGATACTGTGCCAGGAGAAGCACCTGTTCTCTGAAATGTGTCGCGATGCTACTCGAAACGGTATGTGTTCGACGAAACTGAGTGGTCGACCTTGTGAGCGAGGAAACTCCAGACGCGAAACTGAGTGTCATTTTAAACTAATTGTTCTATCTGAAACTAAGTGTTCGATAATGTGCCAGGAGAAGCGCCCGTTTTGTGAAACCTGTGGCGATACCACTCGAAACGGTATGTGTTCGACGAAACAGAGTGGTTGACCTTGTGAGAGAGGATACTCCAGATGCGAAACATAGTTCCATTTTAAACTAATTGTTCTGCCTGAAATAAGTATTCGATACTGTGCCAGGAGTAGCGCCTGCCCTCTGAAATCTGTGGCGATGCTCCTCGAAACCGTATGTGTTCGACGAAACTAAGTGGTCGACCTTGTGAGAGAGGAAACTCCAGATGCGAAACTTAGTTCCATTTTATACTAATTGTTCTATCTGAAAATAAGTGTTCGATACTGTGCCAGGAGAAGCACCTGTTCTCTGAAATGTGTCGCGATGCTACTCGAAACGGTATGTGTTCGACGAAACTGAGTGGTCGACCTTGTGAGCGAGGAAACTCCAGACGCGAAACTTAGTGTCATTTTAAACTAATTGTTCTATCTGAAACTAAGTGTTCGATAATGTGCCAGGAGAAGCGCCCGTTTTGTGAAACCTGTGGCGATACCACTCGAAACGGTATGTGTTCGACGAAACAGAGTGGTCGACCTTGTGAGAGTGGAAACTCCAGATGCGAAACTTAGTTCCATTTTAAACTGATTGTTCTATCTGAAACTAAGTGTTCGATACTGTGCCAGGAGAAGCGCCTGTCCTCTGAAATCTGTCGCGGTGCCACTCGAAACCATATGGGTTCAACGAAACAAAGCTGTCGATTCTGTTTCGGGAGAAACACCCGTTCGGTGAAATCTGTGGCAATACCACCCGAGACCGTATGTGTTCGACGAAACTAGGTGGTTGACCATGTGAGAGAGGAAACTCCAAACCCGAAACTTAGTTCCATTTTAAACTAATTGTTCTATCTGAAACTAAGTGTTCGTTACTGTGCCAGGAGAAGTGCCTGTTCTCGGAAATCTGTCGCGATTCTACTCCAAACCGTATGTGTTCGACGAAACTAGGTGGTCGGCCTTGTGAGAGAGGAAACTCCAGTTGCGAAACTTAGTTAAATTTTAAACTAATTGTTCTATCTGAAACTAAGTGTTCGATACTGTGCCAGGAGAAACGCCGTTCTGCGAAATCTGTGGCGATACCACTCGAAACCGTATGTGTTCGACAAAACACAGTGGTCGACCTTGTGAGAGTGGAATCTCCAGAAGCGAAACTTAGTTCCATTTTAAACTAATTGTTCTATCTGATACTAAGTGATCGATACTGTGCCAGGAGAAGCGCCTGTTCTCTGAAATCTGTGGCGATGCCACTCGAAACCGAATATGTTCGACGAAACACAGTGGTCGACCTTGTGAGAGAGGAAACTCCAAATGCGAAACTTTGTTCCATTTTAAACTAATTGTTCTATCTGATACTGAGTGTTCGATACTGTTCCAGGAGAAGCGCCTATTCTCTGAAATCTGTGGAGATGCTATTCGAAACCGTACGTGTTCGACGAAACTAAGTGGTCCACCTTGTGCGAGAGGAAACTCCAAATGCGAAACATAGTTCCATTTTAAACTAATTGTTCTATCTGAAACTAAGTGTTCGATACTGTGCCAGGAGAAGAGCCTGTTCTCTGAAATGTGTGGCGATGCCACTCGAAACCGTATGTGTTCGACGAAACTAAGTGGTCGACCTTGTGAGATGGGAAACTCCAGATGCGACGCTTAGTTCCATTTTAAACTAATTGTTCTATCTGATACTAAGTGTTCGATACTGTACCAGGAGAAGCGCCTGTTCTCTGAAATCTGTGGCGATGCTACTCGAAACCGTATATGTTCGACGAAACTAAGTGGTCGTCCTTGTGAGAGAGGAAACTGCAGAAGCGAAACTTAGTTCCATTTAAAACTAATTGTTCTATCTGAAACTAAGTGCTCGCTACTGTGCCAGGATAAGCGCCTGTTCTCTGAAATCTGTGGTGATGCCACTCGAAACCGTATGTGTTCGAGGAAACTAAGTGGCCGACCTTGTGAGAGAGGAAACTGCAGATGCGAAACTCATTTCCATTTTAAACTAAATGTTCCATCTGAAACTAAGTGTTCGATACTGTGCCAGGAGAAGCGCCTGTTCTCTGAAATCTGTGGCGATGCTACTCGAAACCGTATGTGTTCGAGGAAACTAAGTGGTCGACCTTGTGGGAGAGGAAACTCCAGATGCGAAACTTAGTTCCATTTTAAACTGATTGTTCTATCTGAAACTAAGTGTTCGTTACTGTGCCAGGAGAAGCGCCTGTTCTCTGAAATGTGTGGCGATGCCACACGAAACCGTATGTGTTCGAGGAAACTAAGTGGTTGATCTTGCGAGAGAGGATACTCCAGATGCGAAACATAGTTCCATTTTAAAATAATTGTTCTGACTGAAATAAGTGTTCAATACTGTGCCAGGCGAAGCGCCTGTTCTCTGAAATCTGTGGCGATGCTACTCGAAACCGTATGTGTTCGACGAAACTAAGTGGTCGACCTTGTGAGAGAGGAAACTCCAGATGCGAAACTTAGTTCCATTTTAAACTAATTGTTCTATCTGAAACTAAGTGTTCGATGCTGTGCCAGGAGAAGCGGCTGTTCTCTGACATCTGTGGCGATGCCACTCGAAACCGTATGTGTTCGACGAATATAATTGGTCGACCTTGTGGGAGAGGAATCTCCAGATGCGAAACTTAGTTCCACTTTAAACTAATTGTTCTATCTGAAACTAAGTGTTCGCTACTGTGCCAGGAGAAGCGCCTGTTCTCTTAAATCTGTGGCGATGCTACTCGAAACCGTATGTGTTCCGTCGAAACTAAGTGGTCGACCTTGTGAGAGAGGAAACTGCAGAAGCGAAACTTAGTTCCATTTAAAACTAATTGTTCTATCTGAAACTAAGTGCTCGATACTGTGCCAGTATAAGCGACTGTTCTCTGACATCTGTGGCGATGCCACTCGAAACCGTATGTGTTTCGTCGAAACTAAGTGGTCGACCTTGTGAGAGAGGAAACTGCAGAAGCGAAACTTAGTTCCATTTAAAACTAATTGTTCTATCTGAAACTAAGTGCTCGATACTGTGCCAGGATAAGCGCCTGTTCTCTGAAATCTGTGGCGATGCTACTCGAAACCGTATGTGTTCGACGAAACTAAGTGGTCGTCCTTGTGAGAGAGGAAACTGCAGATGCGAAACTTATTTCCATTTTAAACTGAGTGTTCTATCTGAAACTAAGTGTTCGAGAATGTGCCAGGAGAAGCGCCTGTTCTCTGAAATCTGTGGCGATGCTACTCGAAACCGTATGTGTTCGGGGAAACTAAGTGGTCGTCCTTGTGAGAGAGGAAACTGCAGATGCGAAACTTATTTCCATTTTAAACTGAGTGTTCTATCTGAAACTAAGTGTTCGAGAATGTGCCAGGAGAAGCGCCTGTTCTCTGAAATCTGTGGCGATGCTACTCGAAACCGTATGTGTTCGGGGAAACTAAGTGGTGGACCTTGTGAGAGAGGATACTCCAGATGCGAAACATAGTTCAATTTTAAAATAATTGTTCTGACTGAAATAAGTGTTCGATACTGTGCCAGGCGAAGCGCCTGTTCTCTGAAATCTGTGGCGATGCTACTCGAAACCGTATGTGTTCGACGAAACTAAGTGGTCGACCTTGTGAGAGAGGAAACTCCAGATGCGAAACTTAATTCCATTTTAAACTAATTGTTCTCTCTGAAACTAAGTGTTCGATGCTGTGCCAGGAGAAGCGGCTGTTCTCTGAAATATGTGGCGATGCCACTCGAAACCGTATGTGTTCGACGAAACTAAGTGGTCGACCTTGTGAGAGAGGAAACCCCGGATTCGAAACATAGTTCCATTTAAAACTAATTGTTCTATCTGGAACTAAGTGTTCGATAGTGTGCCACGATAAACGCCTGTTCTCTGAAATCTGTGGCGATGCCACTCGAAACCGTACGTGTTCGTCGAAACTAAGTAGTCGACCTTGGGAGAGAGGAATCTCCAGATGCGAAACTTATTTCCATTTTAAACTAATTGTTCTATCTGAAACTAAGTGTTCGAAACTGTGCCAGCAGAAGCGCCTGTTCTCTTAAATCTGTGGCGATGCTACTCGAAACCGTATGTGTTTCGTCGAAACTAAGTGGTCGACCTTGTGAGAGAGGAAACTGCAGAAGCGAAACTTAGTTCCATTTAAAACTAATTGTTCTATCTGAAACTAAGTGCTCGATACTGTGCCAGTATAAGCGACTGTTCTCTGACATCTGTGGCGATGCCACTCGAAACCGTATGTGTTTCGTCGAAACTAAGTGGTCGACCTTGTGAGAGAGGAAACTGCAGAAGCGAAACTTAGTTCCATTTTAAACTAATTGTTCTATCTGAAACTAAGTGTTCGATACTGTGCCAGGAGAAGCGCCTGTTCACTGAAATCTGTCGCGATGCCACTCGAATCCGTATGTGTTCGACGAAACTAAATGGTCGACCTTGTGAGAGAGGAAACTCCAGATGCGAAACTTAGGTCTATTTTAAACTGATAGTTCTATCTGAAACTAAGTGATCGATAATGAGCCAGGAGGAGCGCCTGTTCTCTGAAATCTGTGGCGATGCTACTCGAAACCGTATGTGTTCGACGAAACTAAGTGGTCGACCTTGTGAGAGAGGAAACTCCAGATGCGAAACTTAGGTCCATTTAAAACTAATTGTTCCATCTGGAACTAAGTGTTCGATAGTGTGCCACGATAAACGCCTGTTCTCTGAAATCTGTGGCGATGCTACTCGAAACCGTATATGTTCGACGAAACTAAGTGGTCGTCCTTGTGAGAGAGGAAACTGCAGAAGCGAAACTTAGTTCCATTTAAAACTAATTGTTCTATCTGAAACTAAGTGCTCGCTACTGTGCCAGGATAAGCGCCTGTTCTCTGAAATCTGTGGTGATGCCACTCGAAACCGTATGTGTTCGACGAAACTAAGTGGCCGACCTTGTGAGAGAGGAAACTGCAGATGCGAAACTCATTTCCATTTTAAACTAAATGTTCCATCTGAAACTAAGTGTTCGATACTGTGCCAGGAGAAGCGCCTGTTCTCTGAAATCTGTGGCGATGCTACTCGAAACCGTATGTGTTCGAGGAAACTAAGTGGTCGACCTTGTGGGAGAGGAAACTCCAGATGCGAAACTTAGTTCCATTTTAAACTGATTGTTCTATCTGAAACTAAGTGTTCGTTACTGTGCCAGGAGAAGCGCCTGTTCTCTGAAATGTGTGGCGATGCCACACGAAACCGTATGTGTTCGAGGAAACTAAGTGGTTGATCTTGCGAGAGAGGATACTCCAGATGCGAAACATAGTTCCATTTTAAAATAATTGTTCTGACTGAAATAAGTGTTCAATACTGTGCCAGGCGAAGCGCCTGTTCTCTGAAATCTGTGGCGATGCTACTCGAAACCGTATGTGTTCGACGAAACTAAGTGGTCGACCTTGTGAGAGAGGAAACTCCAGATGCGAAACTTAGTTCCATTTTAAACTAATTGTTCTATCTGAAACTAAGTGTTCGATGCTGTGCCAGGAGAAGCGGCTGTTCTCTGACATCTGTGGCGATGCCACTCGAAACCGTATGTGTTCGACGAATATAATTGGTCGACCTTGTGGGAGAGGAATCTCCAGATGCGAAACTTAGTTCCACTTTAAACTAATTGTTCTATCTGAAACTAAGTGTTCGCTACTGTGCCAGGAGAAGCGCCTGTTCTCTTAAATCTGTGGCGATGCTACTCGAAACCGTATGTGTTTCGTCGAAACTAAGTGGTCGACCTTGTGAGAGAGGAAACTGCAGAAGCGAAACTTAGTTCCATTTAAAACTAATTGTTCTATCTGAAACTAAGTGCTCGATACTGTGCCAGTATAAGCGACTGTTCTCTGACATCTGTGGCGATGCCACTCGAAACCGTATGTGTTTCGTCGAAACTAAGTGGTCGACCTTGTGAGAGAGGAAACTGCAGAAGCGAAACTTAGTTCCATTTAAAACTAATTGTTCTATCTGAAACTAAGTGCTCGATACTGTGCCAGGATAAGCGCCTGTTCTCTGAAATCTGTGGCGATGCTACTCGAAACCGTATGTGTTCGACGAAACTAAGTGGTCGTCCTTGTGAGAGAGGAAACTGCAGATGCGAAACTTATTTCCATTTTAAACTGAGTGTTCTATCTGAAACTAAGTGTTCGAGAATGTGCCAGGAGAAGCGCCTGTTCTCTGAAATCTGTGGCGATGCTACTCGAAACCGTATGTGTTCGGGGAAACTAAGTGGTGGACCTTGTGAGAGAGGATACTCCAGATGCGAAACATAGTTCAATTTTAAAATAATTGTTCTGACTGAAATAAGTGTTCGATACTGTGCCAGGCGAAGCGCCTGTTCTCTGAAATCTGTGGCGATGCTACTCGAAACCGTATGTGTTCGACGAAACTAAGTGGTCGACCTTGTGAGAGAGGAAACTCCAGATGCGAAACTTAATTCCATTTTAAACTAATTGTTCTCTCTGAAACTAAGTGTTCGATGCTGTGCCAGGAGAAGCGGCTGTTCTCTGAAATATGTGGCGATGCCACTCGAAACCGTATGTGTTCGACGAAACTAAGTGGTCGACCTTGTGAGAGAGGAAACCCCGGATTCGAAACATAGTTCCATTTAAAACTAATTGTTCTATCTGGAACTAAGTGTTCGATAGTGTGCCACGATAAACGCCTGTTCTCTGAAATCTGTGGCGATGCCACTCGAAACCGTACGTGTTCGACGAAACTAAGTAGTCGACCTTGGGAGAGAGGAATCTCCAGATGCGAAACTTATTTCCATTTTAAACTAATTGTTCTATCTGAAACTAAGTGTTCGATACTGTGCCAGGAGAAGCGCCTGTTCTCTGAAATCTGTCGCGATGCCACTCGAATCCGTATGTGTTCGACGAAACTAAGTAGTCGACCTTCTCAGAGAGGAAGCGCCGGATGCGAAACTTAGTTCCATTTTAAACTAATTGTTCTATCTGAAACTAAGTTTTCGATACTGTGCCAGGAGAAGCGCCTGTTCACTGAAATCTGTCGCGATGCTGCTCGAAACAGTATGTGTTCGACGAAACTAAGTGGCCGACCTTCTGAGAGAGGAAACTCCGGATGCGAAACTTAGTGCCATTTTAAACTAATTGTTCTATCTGAAACTAAGTGTTCGAAACTGTGCCAGCAGAAGCGCCTGTTCTCTTAAATCTGTGGCGATGCTACTCGAAACCGTATGTGTTTCGTCGAAACTAAGTGGTCGACCTTGTGAGAGAGGAAACTGCAGAAGCGAAACTTAGTTCCATTTAAAACTAATTGTTCTATCTGAAACTAAGTGCTCGATACTGTGCCAGTATAAGCGACTGTTCTCTGACATCTGTGGCGATGCCACTCGAAACCGTATGTGTTTCGTCGAAACTAAGTGGTCGACCTTGTGAGAGAGGAAACTGCAGAAGCGAAACTTAGTTCCATTTAAAACTAATTGTTCTATCTGAAACTAAGTGCTCGATACTGTGCCAGGATAAGCGCCTGTTCTCTGAAATCTGTGGCGATGCTACTCGAAACCGTATGTGTTCGACGAAACTAAGTGGTCGTCCTTGTGAGAGAGGAAACTGCAGATGCGAAACTTATTTCCATTTTAAACTGAGTGTTCTCTCTGTGACTGAGTGTTCGATACTGCGCCAGCAGAAGCGCCTGTTCTCTGAAATCTGTGGCGATGCTACTCGAAACCGTATGTGTTCGAGGAAACTAAGTGGTCGACCTTGTGGGAGAGGACACTCCAGATGCGAAGCTTAGTTCCATTTTAAACTAATTGTTCTATCTGAAACTAAGTGTTCGAGAATGTGCCAGGAGAAGCGCCTGTTCTCTGAAATCTGTGGCGATGCTACTCGAAACCGTATGTGTTCGGGGAAACTAAGTGGTGGACCTTGTGAGAGAGGATACTCCAGATGCGAAACATAGTTCAATTTTAAAATAATTGTTCTGACTGAAATAAGTGTTCGATACTGTGCCAGGCGAAGCGCCTGTTCTCTGAAATCTGTGGCGATGCTACTCGAAACCGTATGTGTTCGACGAAACTAAGTGGTCGACCTTGTGAGAGAGGAAACTCCAGATGCGAAACTTAATTCCATTTTAAACTAATTGTTCTCTCTGAAACTAAGTGTTCGATGCTGTGCCAGGAGAAGCGGCTGTTCTCTGAAATATGTGGCGATGCCACTCGAAACCGTATGTGTTCGACGAAACTAAGTGGTCGACCTTGTGAGAGAGGAAACCCCGGATTCGAAACATAGTTCCATTTAAAACTAATTGTTCTATCTGGAACTAAGTGTTCGATAGTGTGCCACGATAAACGCCTGTTCTCTGAAATCTGTGGCGATGCCACTCGAAACCGTACGTGTTCGACGAAACTAAGTAGTCGACCTTGGGAGAGAGGAATCTCCAGATGCGAAACTTATTTCCATTTTAAACTAATTGTTCTATCTGAAACTAAGTGTTCGATACTGTGCCAGGAGAAGCGCCTGTTCTCTGAAATCTGTCGCGATGCCACTCGAATCCGTATGTGTTCGACGAAACTAAGTAGTCGACCTTCTCAGAGAGGAAGCGCCGGATGCGAAACTTAGTTCCATTTTAAACTAATTGTTCTATCTGAAACTAAGTTTTCGATACTGTGCCAGGAGAAGCGCCTGTTCACTGAAATCTGTCGCGATGCTGCTCGAAACAGTATGTGTTCGACGAAACTAAGTGGCCGACCTTCTGAGAGAGGAAACTCCGGATGCGAAACTTAGTGCCATTTTAAACTAATTGTTCTATCTGAAACTAAGTGTTCGAAACTGTGCCAGCAGAAGCGCCTGTTCTCTGAAATCTGTGGCGATGCCACTCGAAACCGTATGCGTTCGGCGAAACTAAGTGGTCGACCTTGTGAGAGAGGAAACTCCAGATGCGAAACATAGTTCCATTTTAAACTAAATGTTCCATCTGAAACTAAGTGTTCGATACTGTGCCAGGAGAAGCGCCTGTTCTCTGAAATCTGTGGCGATGCCACTCGAAACCGTATGTGTTCGACGAAACTAAGTGGCCGACCTTGTGAGAGAGGAAACTGCAGATGCGAAACTTATTTCCATTTTAAACTAAATGTTCCATCTGAAACTAAGTATTCGATACTGTGCCAGGAGAAGCGCCTGTTCTCTGAAATGTGTGGCGATGCCACACGAAACCGTATTTGTTCGAGGAAACTAAGTGGTTGATCTTGTGAGAGAGGATACTCCAGATGCGAAACATAGTTCCATTTTAAAATAATTGTTCTGACTGAAATGAGTGTTCGATACTGTGCCAGGCGAAGCGCCTGTTCTCTGAAATCTGTGGCGATGCTACTCGAAACCGTATGTGTTCGACGAAACTAAGTGGTCGACGAAACTAAGTGGTCGACCTTGTGAGAGAGGAAACTCCAGATGCGAAACTTAGTTCAATTTTAAACTAATTGTTCTATCTGAAACTAAGTGTTCGATGCTGTGCCAGGATAAGCGGCTGTTCTCTGAAATATGTGGCGATGCCACTCGAAACCGTATGTGTTCGACGAAACTAAGTGGTCGACATTGTGAGAGAGGAAACCCCGGATGCGAAACATAGTTCCATTTAAAACTAATTGTTCTATCTGGAACTAAGTGTTCGATAGTGTGCCACGATAAACGCCTGTTCTCTGAAATCTGTGGCGATGCCACTCGAAACCGTACGTGTTCGACGAAACTAAGTAGTCGACCTTGTGAGAGAGGAATCTCCAGATGCGAAACTTATTTCCATTTTAAACTAATTGTTCTATCTGAAACTAAGTGTTCGATACTGTGCCAGGAGAAGCGCCTGTTCTCTGAAATCTGTCGCGATGCCACTCGAATCCGTATGTGTTCGACGAAACTAAGTAGTCGACCTTCTCAGAGAGGAAGCGCCGGATGCGAAACTTAGTTCCATTTTAAACTAATTGTTCTATCTGAAACTAAGTTTTCGATACTGTGCCAGGAGAAGCGCCTGTTCACTGAAATCTGTCGCGATGCTGCTCGAAACAGTATGTGTTCGACGAAACTAAGTGGCCGACCTTCTGAGAGAGGAAACTCCGGATGCGAAACTTAGTGCCATTTTAAACTAATTGTTCTATCTGAAACTAAGTGTTCGAAACTGTGCCAGCAGAAGCGCCTGTTCTCTTAAATCTGTGGCGATGCTACTCGAAACCGTATGTGTTTCGTCGAAACTAAGTGGTCGACCTTGTGAGAGAGGAAACTGCAGAAGCGAAACTTAGTTCCATTTAAAACTAATTGTTCTATCTGAAACTAAGTGCTCGATACTGTGCCAGTATAAGCGACTGTTCTCTGACATCTGTGGCGATGCCACTCGAAACCGTATGTGTTTCGTCGAAACTAAGTGGTCGACCTTGTGAGAGAGGAAACTGCAGAAGCGAAACTTAGTTCCATTTAAAACTAATTGTTCTATCTGAAACTAAGTGCTCGATACTGTGCCAGGATAAGCGCCTGTTCTCTGAAATCTGTGGCGATGCTACTCGAAACCGTATGTGTTCGACGAAACTAAGTGGTCGTCCTTGTGAGAGAGGAAACTGCAGATGCGAAACTTATTTCCATTTTAAACTGAGTGTTCTCTCTGTGACTGAGTGTTCGATACTGCGCCAGCAGAAGCGCCTGTTCTCTGAAATCTGTGGCGATGCTACTCGAAACCGTATGTGTTCGAGGAAACTAAGTGGTCGACCTTGTGGGAGAGGACACTCCAGATGCGAAGCTTAGTTCCATTTTAAACTAATTGTTCTATCTGAAACTAAGTGTTCGAGAATGTGCCAGGAGAAGCGCCTGTTCTCTGAAATCTGTGGCGATGCTACTCGAAACCGTATGTGTTCGGGGAAACTAAGTGGTGGACCTTGTGAGAGAGGATACTCCAGATGCGAAACATAGTTCCATTTTAAAATAATTGTTCTGACTGAAATAAGTGTTCGATACTGTGCCAGGCGAAGCGCCTGTTCTCTGAAATCTGTGGCGATGCTACTCGAAACCGTATGTGTTCGACGAAACTAAGTGGTCGACCTTGTGAGAGAGGAAACTCCAGATGCGAAACTTAGTTCCATTTTAAACTAATTGTTCTATCTGAAACTAAGTGTTCGATGCTGTGCCAGGAGAAGCGGCTGTTCTCTGAAATATGTGGCGATGCCACTCGAAACCGTATGTGTTCGACGAAACTAAGTGGTCGACCTTGTGAGAGAGGAAACCCCGGATTCGAAACATAGTTCCATTTAAAACTAATTGTTCTATCTGGAACTAAGTGTTCGATAGTGTGCCACGATAAACGCCTGTTCTCTGAAATCTGTGGCGATGCCACTCGAAACCGTACGTGTTCGACGAAACTAAGTAGTCGACCTTGGGAGAGAGGAATCTCCAGATGCGAAACTTATTTCCATTTTAAACTAATTGTTCTATCTGAAACTAAGTGTTCGATACTGTGCCAGGAGAAGCGCCTGTTCTCTGAAATCTGTCGCGATGCCACTCGAATCCGTATGTGTTCGACGAAACTAAGTAGTCGACCTTCTCAGAGAGGAAGCGCCGGATGCGAAACTTAGTTCCATTTTAAACTAATTGTTCTATCTGAAACTAAGTTTTCGATACTGTGCCAGGAGAAGCGCCTGTTCACTGAAATCTGTCGCGATGCTGCTCGAAACAGTATGTGTTCGACGAAACTAAGTGGCCGACCTTCTGAGAGAGGAAACTCCGGATGCGAAACTTAGTGCCATTTTACACTAATTGTTCTATCTGAAACTAAGTGTTCGAAACTGTGCCAGCAGAAGCGCCTGTTCTCTGAAATCTGTGGCGATGCCACTCGAAACCGTATGCGTTCGGCGAAACTAAGTGGTCGACCTTGTGAGAGAGGAAACTCCAGATGCGAAACATAGTTCCATTTTAAACTAAATGTTCCATCTGAAACTAAGTGTTCGATACTGTGCCAGGAGAAGCGCCTGTTCTCTGAAATCTGTGGCGATGCCACTCGAAACCGTATGTGTTCGACGAAACTAAGTGGCCGACCTTGTGAGAGAGGAAACTGCAGATGCGAAACTTATTTCCATTTTAAACTAAATGTTCCATCTGAAACTAAGTATTCGATACTGTGCCAGGAGAAGCGCCTGTTCTCTGAAATGTGTGGCGATGCCACACGAAACCGTATTTGTTCGAGGAAACTAAGTGGTTGATCTTGTGAGAGAGGATACTCCAGATGCGAAACATAGTTCCATTTTAAAATAATTGTTCTGACTGAAATGAGTGTTCGATACTGTGCCAGGCGAAGCGCCTGTTCTCTGAAATCTGTGGCGATGCTACTCGAAACCGTATGTGTTCGACGAAACTAAGTGGTCGACGAAACTAAGTGGTCGACCTTGTGAGAGAGGAAACTCCAGATGCGAAACTTAGTTCAATTTTAAACTAATTGTTCTATCTGAAACTAAGTGTTCGATGCTGTGCCAGGATAAGCGGCTGTTCTCTGAAATATGTGGCGATGCCACTCGAAACCGTATGTGTTCGACGAAACTAAGTGGTCGACATTGTGAGAGAGGAAACCCCGGATGCGAAACATAGTTCCATTTAAAACTAATTGTTCTATCTGGAACTAAGTGTTCGATAGTGTGCCACGATAAACGCCTGTTCTCTGAAATCTGTGGCGATGCCACTCGAAACCGTACGTGTTCGACGAAACTAAGTAGTCGACCTTGTGAGAGAGGAATCTCCAGATGCGAAACTTATTTTCATTTTAAACTAATTGGTCTATCTGAAACTAAGTGTTCGATACTGTGCCAGGAGAAGCGCCTGTTCTCTGAAATCTGTCGCGATGCCACTCGAATCCGTATGTGTTCGACGAAACTAAGTAGTCGACCTTCTCAGAGAGGAAGCGCCGGATGCGAAACTTAGTTCCATTTTAAACTAATTGTTCTATCTGAAACTAAGTTTTCGATACTGTGCCAGGAGAAGCGCCTGTTCACTGAAATCTGTCGCGATGCTGCTCGAAACAGTATGTGTTCGACGAAACTAAGTGGCCGACCTTCTGAGAGAGGAAACTCCGGATGCGAAACTTAGTGCCATTTTAAACTAATTGTTCTATCTGAAACTAAGTGTTCGAAACTGTGCCAGCAGAAGCGCCTGTTCTCTGAAATCTGTGGCGATGCCACTCGAAACCGTATGCGTTCGGCGAAACTAAGTGGTCGACCTTGTGAGAGAGGAAACTCCAGATGCGAAACATAGTTCCATTTTAAACTAAATGTTCCATCTGAAACTAAGTGTTCGATACTGTGCCAGGAGATGCGCCTGTTCTCTGAAATCTGTGGCGATGCCACTCGAAACCGTATGTGTTCGACGAAACTAAGTGGCCGACCTTGTGAGAGAGGAAACTGCAGATGCGAAACTTATTTCCATTTTAAACTAAATGTTCCATCTGAAACTAAGTATTCGATACTGTGCCAGGAGAAGCGCCTGTTCTCTGAAATGTGTGGCGATGCCACACGAAACCGTATTTGTTCGAGGAAACTAAGTGGTTGATCTTGTGAGAGAGGATACTCCAGATGCGAAACATAGTTCCATTTTAAAATAATTGTTCTGACTGAAATGAGTGTTCGATACTGTGCCAGGCGAAGCACCTGTTCTCTGAAATCTGTGGCGATGCTACTCGAAACCGTATGTGTTCGACGAAACTAAGTGGTCGACGAAACTAAGTGGTCGACCTTGTGAGAGATGAAACTCCAGATGCGAAACTTAGTTCAATTTTAAACTAATTGTTCTATCTGAAACTAAGTGTTCGATGCTGTGCCAGGATAAGCGGCTGTTATCTGAAATATGTGGCGATGCCACTCGAAACCGTATGTGTTCGACGAAACTAAGTGGTCGACATTGTGAGAGAGGAAACCCCGGATGCGAAACATAGTTCCATTTAAAACTAATTGTTCTATCTGGAACTAAGTGTTCGATAGTGTGCCACGATAAACGCCTGTTCTCTGAAATCTGTGGCGATGCCACTCGAAACCGTACGTGTTCGACGAAACTAAGTAGTCGACCTTGTGAGAGAGGAATCTCCAGATGCGAAACTTATTTTCATTTTAAACTAATTGGTCTATCTGAAACTAAGTGTTCGATACTGTGCCAGGAGAAGCGCCTGTTCACTGAAATCTGTCGCGATGCCACTCGAATCCGTATGTGTTCGACAAAACTAAGTGGTCGACCTTGTGAGAGAGGAAACTCCAGATGCGAAATTTAGTTCCATTTAAAACTAATTGTTCTATCTGAAACTAAGTGCTCGATACTGTGCCAGGATAAGCGCCTGTTCTCTGAAATCTGTGGCGATGCTACACGAAACCGTATGTGTTTCGTCGAAACTAAGTGGTCGACCTTGTGAGAGAGGAAACCCCGGATGCGAAACATAGTTCCATTTTAAACTGATTGTTCTATCTGAAACTAAGTGTTCGTTACTGTGCCAGGAGAAGCGCCTGTTCTCTGAAATGTGTGGCGATGCCACACGAAACCGTATGTGTTCGAGGAAACTAAGTGGTTGATCTTGTGAGAGAGGGTACTCCAGATGGGAAACATAGTTCCATTTTAAAATAATTGTTCTGACTGCAATAAGTGTTCGATACTGTGCCAGGCGAAGCGCCTGTTCTCTGAAATCTGTGGCGATGCTACTCGAAACCGTATGTGTTCGACGAAACTAAGTGGTCGACCTTGTGAGGGAGGAAACTCCAGATGCGAAACTTACTTCCATTTTAAACTAATTGTTCTATCTGAAACTAAGTGTTCGATGCTGTGCCAGGATAAGCGGCTGTTCTCTGAAATATGTGGCGATGCCACTCGAAACCGTATGTGTTCGACGAAACTAAGTGGTCGACCTTGTGAGAGAGGAAACCCCGGATGCGAAACATAGTTCCATTTTAAACTGATTGTTCTATCTGAAACTAAGTGTTCGTTACTGTGCCAGGAGAAGCGCCTGTTCTCTGAAATGTGTGGCGATGCCACACGAAACCGTATGTGTTCGAGGAAACTAAGTGGTTGATCTTGTGAGAGAGGGTACTCCAGATGCGAAACATAGTTCCATTTTAAAATAATTGTTCTGACTGAAATAAGTGTTCGATACTGTGCCAGGCGAAGCGCCTGTTCTCTGAAATCTGTGGCGATGCTACTCGAAACCGTATGTGTTCGACGAAGCTAAGTGGTCGACCTTGTGAGGGAGGAAACTCCAGATGCGAAACTTACTTCCATTTTAAACTAATTGTTCTATCTGAAACTAAGTGTTCGATGCTGTGCCAGGATAAGCGGCTGTTCTCTGAAATATGTGGCGATGCCACTCGAAACCGTATGTGTTCGACGAAACTAAGTCGTCGACCTTGTGAGAGAGGAAACCCCGGATGCGAAACATAGTTCAATTTTAAACTAAATTTTCCATCTGAAACTAAGTGTTCGATACTGTGCCAGGAGAAGCGCCTGTTCTCTGAAATGTGTGGCGATGCCACACGAAACCGTATGTGTTCCACGAAACTATGTGGCCGCCTTGTGGGAGAGGAAACTCCAGATGCGGAACTTAGATCCATTTTAAACTAATTGTTCTATCTGAAACTAAGTGTTCGATACCGTGCCAGCAGAAACGCCTGTTCTCTGAAATCTTTGCCGATGCCACTCGAAACCGTATGTGTTCGACGAAACTAAGTGGTCGACCTTGTGTAAGAGGAAACTCCAGATCCGAAACCTAGTTCCATTTTAAACTAATTGTCCTATCTGAAAATAAGTTTTCGATACTGTGCCAGAAGAAGAGCCTGTTCTCTGAAATCTGTGGCGATGCCACTCGAAACCGTATGTGTTCGACGAAACTAAGTGGCCGACCTTGTGAGATAGGAAACTCCAGATGCGAAACATAATTCCATTTTAAACTAATTGTTCTATCTGAGACTAAGTGTTCGATACTGTGCCAGGAGAAACGCCTGTTCTCTGAAATCTGTGGCGATGCCACTCGAAACCGTATGTATTCGACGATACTACGTGGTCGACCTTGTGAGGGAGGAAACTCCAGATGCGAAACTTAGTACCATTTTAAACTAATTGTTTTATCTGAAACTGAGTGTTCGATACTGGCCAGGAGAAGCGCCTGTTCTCTGAAATCTGTGGCGATGCTACTCGAAACCGTATGTGTTCGACGAAACTAAGTGGTCGCCTTGTGAAAGAAGAAACTCCAGATGCGAGACTTAGTACCATTTTAAACTAATTGTTCTATCTGAAACTAAGTGTTCGATAGTGTTCCGGGAGAAGCGCCTGTTCTCTGAAATCTGTGGCGATGCCACTCGAAACCGTATGTGTTCGACGAAACTAAGTGGTTGACCTTGTGAGAGAGGAAACTCCAGTTGCGAAACATATTTCAATTTTAAACTAATTGTTCTATCTGAAACTAAGTGTTCGATACTCTGTCAGGAGAAGCGGCTGTTCTCTGAAATCTGTGGCGATGCCACTCGAAACAGTATGAGCTCGACGAAACTAAGTGGTCGACCTTGTGAGAGAGGAAACTCCAGATGCGAAACGTAGTTCAATTATAACCTAAATGTTCCATCTGAAATTTAGTGTTCGATAATGTGCCAGGAGAAGCGGCTGTTCTCTGAAATATGTGGCGATGCCACTCGAGAACTTATGTGTTCGACGAAACTAAGTGGCCGACCTTGTGAGAGTGGAAACTCCAGATGGGAAACTTAGTTCCATTTTAAACTAACTGTTCTATCTGAACTAAGTGTTCGATACTGAGCCAGGAGAAGTGCGTGTTCCCTGTAATCTGTGGCGATGCTACTCGAAACCGTACGTGTTCGACGAATCAAAATGGTCGAACTTGAGAGAGAGGAAACTCCAGATGCGAAACTTTGTTCCATTTTAAACTAATCGTTCTGTCTGAAACTAAGTGTTCGATACTGTGCCAGGAGAAGCGGCTGTTCTCTGAAATCTGTGGCGATGCCACTCGAAACCGTATGAGTTCGGCGAAACTAAGTGGTCGACCTTGTGAGAGAGGAAACTCCAGATGTGAAACTTAGTTCCATTTAAACTAATTGTTCTATCTGAAACTAAGTATTCGATATTGTGCCAGGAGTAGCGCCTGTTCTCTGAAATCTCGGGCGATGCCACTCGAAACCGTATGTGTTCGACGAATCTAAGTGGCCGACATGGTGACAGAGGAAACTCCGGATGCGAAACATAGTTCCATTTTAAACTAATTGTTCTATCTGAAACTAAGTGTTCGATACTCTGCCAGGAGAAGCGACTGTTCTCTTAAATCTGTGGCGATGCTACTCGAAACCGTATGTGTTTCGTCGAAACTAAGTGGTCGACCTTGTGAGAGAGGAAACTCCAGATGTTAAACTTAGTTCCATTTAAACTAATTGTTCTATCTGAAACTAAGTATTCGATACTGTGCCAGGAGTAGCGCCTGTTCTCTGAAATCTCGGGCGATGCCACTCGAAACCGTATGTGTTCGACGAAACTAATTGGTCCACCTTGTGAGAGAGGAAACACAAGATGCGAGGCATAGTTCCATTTTAAACTAATTGTTCTATCCGAAACTAAGTGTTCGATACCGTGCCAGCAGAAACGCCTGTTCTCTGAAATCTTTGCCGATGCCACTCGAAACCGTATGTGTTCGACGAAACTAAGTGGTCGACCTTGTGTAAGAGGAAACTCCAGATCCGAAACCTAGTTCCATTTTAAACTAATTGTCCTATCTGAAAATAAGTTTTCGATACTGGCCAGGAGAAGCGCCTGTTCTCTGAAATCTGTGGCGATGCTACTCGAAACCGTATGTGTTCGACGAAACTAAGTGGTCGCCTTGTGAAAGAAGAAACTCCAGATGCGAGACTTAGTACCATTTTAAACTAATTGTTCTATCTGAAACTAAGTGTTCGATAGTGTTCCGGGAGAAGCGCCTGTTCTCTGAAATCTGTGGCGATGCCACTCGAAACCGTATGTGTTCGACGAAACTAAGTGGTTGACCTTGTGAGAGAGGAAACTCCAGTTGCGAAACATATTTCAATTTTAAACTAATTGTTCTATCTGAAACTAAGTGTTCGATACTCTGTCAGGAGAAGCGGCTGTTCTCTGAAATCTGTGGCGATGCCACTCGAAACAGTATGAGCTCGACGAAACTAAGTGGTCGACCTTGTGAGAGAGGAAACTCCAGATGCGAAACGTAGTTCAATTATAACCTAAATGTTCCATCTGAAATTTAGTGTTCGATAATGTGCCAGGAGAAGCGGCTGTTCTCTGAAATATGTGGCGATGCCACTCGAGAACTTATGTGTTCGACGAAACTAAGTGGCCGACCTTGTGAGAGTGGAAACTCCAGATGGGAAACTTAGTTCCATTTTAAACTAACTGTTCTATCTGAACTAAGTGTTCGATACTGAGCCAGGAGAAGTGCGTGTTCCCTGTAATCTGTGGCGATGCTACTCGAAACCGTACGTGTTCGACGAATCAAAATGGTCGAACTTGAGAGAGAGGAAACTCCAGATGCGAAACTTTGTTCCATTTTAAACTAATCGTTCTGTCTGCAACTAAGTGTTCGATACTGTGCCAGGAGAAGCGGCTGTTCTCTGAAATCTGTGGCGATGCCACTCGAAACAGTATGAGTTCGACGAAACTAAGTGGTCGACCTTGTGAGAGAGGAAACTCCAGATGCGAAACGTAGTTCAATTATAACCTAAATGTTCCATCTGAAATTTAGTGTTCGATAATGTGCCAGGAGAAGCGGCTGTTCTCTGAAATCTGTGGCGATGCCACTCGAGAACTTATGTGTTCGACGAAACTAAGTGGCCGACCTTGTGAGAGTGGAAACTCCAGATGGGAAACTTAGTTCCATTTTAAACTAACTGTTCTATCTGAACTAAGTGTTCGATACTGTGCCAGGAGAAGTGCGTGTTCCCTGTAATCTGTGGCGATGCCACTCGAAACCGTATGTGTTCGACAAAAACTAAGTGGTTGACCTTGTGAGAGAGGAAACTCCAGATGCGAAACGTAGTTCAATTATAACCTAAATGTTCCATCTGAAATTTAGTGTTCGATAATGTGCCAGGAGAAGCGGCTGTTCTCTGAAATATGTGGCGATGCCACTCGAGAACTTATGTGTTCGACGAAACTAAGTGGCCGACCTTGTGAGAGTGGAAACTCCAGATGGGAAACTTAGTTCCATTTTAAACTAACTGTTCTATCTGAACTAAGTGTTCGATACTGTGCCAGGAGAAGTGCGTGTTCCCTGTAATCTGTGGCGATGCTACTCGAAACCGTACGTGTACGACGAATCAAAATGGTCGAACTTGAGAGAGAGGAAACTCCAGATGCGAAACTTTGTTCCATTTTAAACTAATCGTTCTGTCTGAAACTAAGTGTTCGATACTGTGCCAGGAGAAGCGGCTGTTCTCTGAAATCTGTGGCGATGCCACTCGAAACAGTATGAGTTCGACGAAACTAAGTGGTCGACCTTGTGAGAGAGGAAACTCCAGATGTGAAACTTAGTTCCATTTAAACTAATTGTTCTATCTGAAACTAAGTATTCGATACTGTGCCAGGAGTAGCGCCTGTTCTCTGAAATCTCGGGCGATGCCACTCGAAACCGTATGTGTTCGACGAATCTAAGTGGCCGACATGGTGACAGAGGAAACTCCGGATGCGAAACATAGTTCCATTTTAAACTAATTGTTCTATCTGAAACTAAGTGTTCGATACTCTGCCAGGAGAAGCGACTGTTCTCTTAAATCTGTGGCGATGCTACTCGAAACCGTATGTGTTTCGTCGAAACTAAGTGGTCGACCTTGTGAGAGAGGAAACTCCAGATGTTAAACTTAGTTCCATTTAAACTAATTGTTCTATCTGAAACTAAGTATTCGATACTGTGCCAGGAGTAGCGCCTGTTCTCTGAAATCTCGGGCGATGCCACTCGAAACCGTATGTGTTCGACGAAACTAATTGGTCCACCTTGTGAGAGAGGAAACACAAGATGCGAGGCATAGTTCCATTTTAAACTAATTGTCCTATCTGATACTAAGTGTTCGATACTGTGCCAGGAGAAGCGCCTGCCCTCTGAAATCTGTGGCGATGTCACTCTAAACCGTATGTGTTAGACGCAACTAAGTGGTCGAACTTGTGAGAGAGGAAACTCCAAATGCGAAACTTAGTTCCATTTTAAAGTAATTGTTCTATCTGAAACTAAGTTTTCGATACTGTGCCAGCAGAAGCGCCTGTTCTCTGAAATCTGTGGCGATGCTCCTCGAAACCGTATGTGTTCGACGAAACTAAGTGGTCGACCTTGTGATAGAGGAAACTCCAGTTGCGAAACTTAGTTCCATTTTAAACTAATTGTTCTATGTGAATCTAAGTGTTCGATACTGTGCCAGGAAAAGCGCCTGTTCTTTGAAATCTGTGGCGATGCTACTCGAAACTGTATGTGTTCGACGAAACTAAGTGGTCGACATGGTGAGAGAGGAGACTCCGGATGCGAAACATAGTTCCATTTTAAACTAATTGTTCTATCTGAAACTAAGTGTTCGATACTGTGCCAGGAGAAGCGACTGTTCTCTTAAATCTGTGGCGATGCTACTCGAAACCGTATGTGTTTCGTCGAAACTAAGTGGTCGACCATGTGGGAGAGGAAACCCTAGATGCGAAACATAGTTCCATTATAAACTAATTGTGCTATCTGAAACTATGTGTTCGATACTGTGCCAGGAGAAGCGCCTGTTCTCTGAAATCTGTGGCGAAGCCACTCGAAACCGTATGTGTTCGACGTAAATAAGTGGTCGCCTTGTGAAAGAGGAAACTCCAGATGCGAAACTTAGTTCCATTTTATATTCATTGTTCTATCTCAAATTAAGTGTTCGATACTGTGCCAGCAGAAGCGCCTGTTCTCTGAAATCTGTGGCGATGCTACTCGAAACCGTATATGGTCGACGAAACTAATTGGTCCACCTTGTGAGAGAGGAAACACAAGATGCGAGGCATAGTTCCATTTTAAACTTATTGTTCTATCTGATACTAAGTGTTCGATACTGTGCCAGGAGAAGCGCCTTTCCTCTGAAATCTGTGGCGATGTCACTCTAAACCGTATGTGTTAGACGCAACTAAGTGGTCGAACTTGTGAGAGAGGAAATTCCAAATGCGAAACTTAGTTCCATTTTAAAGTAATTTTTCTATCTGAAACTAAGTGTTCGATATTGTGCCAGGAGAAGCGCCTGTCCTCTGAAATCTGTGGCGATGTCACTCTAAACCGTATGTGTTAGACGCAACTAAGTGGTCGAACTTGTGAGAGAGGAAACTCCAAATGCGAAACTTAGTTCCATTTTAAAGTAATTGTTCTATCTGAAACTAAGTTTTCGATACTGTGCCAGCAGAAGCGCCTGTTCTCTGAAATCTGTGGCGATGCCCCTCGAAACCGTATGTGTTCGACGAAACTAAGTGGTCGACCTTGTGATAGAGGAAACTCCAGTTGCGAAACTTAGTTCCATTTTAAACTAATTGTTCTATGTGAATCTAAGTGTTCGATACTGTGCCAGGAAAAGCGCCTGTTCTTTGAAATCTGTGGCGATGCTACTCGAAACTGTATGTGTTCGACGAAACTAAGTGGTCGACATGGTGAGAGAGGAGACTCCGGATGCGAAACATAGTTCCATTTTAAACTAATTGTTCTATCTGAAACTAAGTGTTCGATACTGTGCCAGGAGAAGCGACTGTTCTCTTAAATCTGTGGCGATGCTACTCGAAACCGTATGTGGTCGACGAAACTAATTGGTCCACCTTGTGAGAGAGGAAACACAAGATGCGAGGCATAGTTCCATTTTAAACTAATTGTCCTATCTGATACTAAGTGTTCGATACTGTGCCAGGAGAAGCGCCTGCCCTCTGAAATCTGTGGCGATGTCACTCTAAACCGTATGTGTTAGACGCAACTAAGTGGTCGAACTTGTGAGATAGGAAACTTCAGATGCGAAACTTAATTCCATTTTAAATTAATTGTTCTATCTGAAACTAAGTTTTCGATACTGTGCCCGCAGAAGCGCCTGTTCTCTGAAATCTGTGGCGATGCCCCTCGAAACCGTATGTGTTCGACGAAACTAAGTGGTCGACCTTGTGGGAGAGGTAACCCCAGATGCGAAACTTAGTTCCATTTTAAACTAATAGTTCTATCTGATACTAAGTGTTCGATACTGTGCCAGGAGAAGCGCCTGTCCTCTAAAATCTGTGGCGATGCTACTCGAAACCGTATGTGTTCGACAAAAACTAAGTGGTTGACCTTGTGAGAGAGGAAACTCCAGATGCGAAACGTAGTTCAATTATAACCTAAATGTTCCATCTGAAATTTAGTGTTCGATAATGTGCCAGGAGAAGCGGCTGTTCTCTGAAATATGTGGCGATGCCACTCGAGAACTTATGTGTTCGACGAAACTAAGTGGCCGACCTTGTGAGAGTGGAAACTCCAGATGGGAAACTTAGTTCCATTTTAAACTAACTGTTCTATCTGAACTAAGTGTTCGATACTGTGCCAGGAGAAGTGCGTGTTCCCTGTAATCTGTGGCGATGCTACTCGAAACCGTACGTGTACGACGAATCAAAATGGTCGAACTTGAGAGAGAGGAAACTCCAGATGCGAAACTTTGTTCCATTTTAAACTAATCGTTCTGTCTGAAACTAAGTGTTCGATACTGTGCCAGGAGAAGCGGCTGTTCTCTGAAATCTGTGGCGATGCCACTCGAAACAGTATGAGTTCGACGAAACTAAGTGGTCGACCTTGTGAGAGAGGAAACTCCAGATGTGAAACTTAGTTCCATTTAAACTAATTGTTCTATCTGAAACTAAGTATTCGATACTGTGCCAGGAGTAGCGCCTGTTCTCTGAAATCTCGGGCGATGCCACTCGAAACCGTATGTGTTCGACGAATCTAAGTGGCCGACATGGTGACAGAGGAAACTCCGGATGCGAAACATAGTTCCATTTTAAACTAATTGTTCTATCTGAAACTAAGTGTTCGATACTCTGCCAGGAGAAGCGACTGTTCTCTTAAATCTGTGGCGATGCTACTCGAAACCGTATGTGTTTCGTCGAAACTAAGTGGTCGACCTTGTGAGAGAGGAAACTCCAGATGTTAAACTTAGTTCCATTTAAACTAATTGTTCTATCTGAAACTAAGTATTCGATACTGTGCCAGGAGTAGCGCCTGTTCTCTGAAATCTCGGGCGATGCCACTCGAAACCGTATGTGTTCGACGAAACTAATTGGTCCACCTTGTGAGAGAGGAAACACAAGATGCGAGGCATAGTTCCATTTTAAACTAATTGTCCTATCTGATACTAAGTGTTCGATACTGTGCCAGGAGAAGCGCCTGCCCTCTGAAATCTGTGGCGATGTCACTCTAAACCGTATGTGTTAGACGCAACTAAGTGGTCGAACTTGTGAGAGAGGAAACTCCAAATGCGAAACTTAGTTCCATTTTAAAGTAATTGTTCTATCTGAAACTAAGTTTTCGATACTGTGCCAGCAGAAGCGCCTGTTCTCTGAAATCTGTGGCGATGCTCCTCGAAACCGTATGTGTTCGACGAAACTAAGTGGTCGACCTTGTGATAGAGGAAACTCCAGTTGCGAAACTTAGTTCCATTTTAAACTAATTGTTCTATGTGAATCTAAGTGTTCGATACTGTGCCAGGAAAACGCCTGTTCTTTGAAATCTGTGGCGATGCTACTCGAAACTGTATGTGTTCGACGAAACTAAGTGGTCGACATGGTGAGAGAGGAGACTCCGGATGCGAAACATAGTTCCATTTTAAACTAATTGTTCTATCTGAAACTAAGTGTTCGATACTGTGCCAGGAGAAGCGACTGTTCTCTTAAATCTGTGGCGATGCTACTCGAAACCGTATGTGTTTCGTCGAAACTAAGTGGTCGACCATGTGGGAGAGGAAACCCTAGATGCGAAACATAGTTCCATTATAAACTAATTGTGCTATCTGAAACTATGTGTTCGATACTGTGCCAGGAGTAGCGCCTGTTCTCTGAAATCTGTGGCGAAGCCACTCGAAACCGTATGTGTTCGACGTAAATAAGTGGTCGCCTTGTGAAAGAGGAAACTCCAGATGCGAAACTTAGTTCCATTTTATATTCATTGTTCTATCTCAAATTAAGTGTTCGATACTGTGCCAGCAGAAGCGCCTGTTCTCTGAAATCTGTGGCGATGCTACTCGAAACCGTATATGGTCGACGAAACTAATTGGTCCACCTTGTGAGAGAGGAAACACAAGATGCGAGGCATAGTTCCATTTTAAACTTATTGTTCTATCTGATACTAAGTGTTCGATACTGTGCCAGGAGAAGCGCCTTTCCTCTGAAATCTGTGGCGATGTCACTCTAAACCGTATGTGTTAGACGCAACTAAGTGGTCGAACTTGTGAGAGAGGAAATTCCAAATGCGAAACTTAGTTCCATTTTAAAGTAATTTTTCTATCTGAAACTAAGTGTTCGATATTGTGCCAGGAGAAGCGCCTGTCCTCTGAAATCTGTGGCGATGTCACTCTAAACCGTATGTGTTAGACGCAACTAAGTGGTCGAACTTGTGAGAGAGGAAACTCCAAATGCGAAACTTAGTTCCATTTTAAAGTAATTGTTCTATCTGAAACTAAGTTTTCGATACTGTGCCAGCAGAAGCGCCTGTTCTCTGAAATCTGTGGCGATGCCCCTCGAAACCGTATGTGTTCGACGAAACTAAGTGGTCGACCTTGTGATAGAGGAAACTCCAGTTGCGAAACTTAGTTCCATTTTAAACTAATTGTTCTATGTGAATCTAAGTGTTCGATACTGTGCCAGGAAAAGCGCCTGTTCTTTGAAATCTGTGGCGATGCTACTCGAAACTGTATGTGTTCGACGAAACTAAGTGGTCGACATGGTGAGAGAGGAGACTCCGGATGCGAAACATAGTTCCATTTTAAACTAATTGTTCTATCTGAAACTAAGTGTTCGATACTGTGCCAGGAGAAGCGACTGTTCTCTTAAATCTGTGGCGATGCTACTCGAAACCGTATGTGGTCGACGAAACTAATTGGTCCACCTTGTGAGAGAGGAAACACAAGATGCGAGGCATAGTTCCATTTTAAACTAATTGTCCTATCTGATACTAAGTGTTCGATACTGTGCCAGGAGAAGCGCCTGCCCTCTGAAATCTGTGGCGATGTCACTCTAAACCGTATGTGTTAGACGCAACTAAGTGGTCGAACTTGTGAGATAGGAAACTTCAGATGCGAAACTTAATTCCATTTTAAATTAATTGTTCTATCTGAAACTAAGTTTTCGATACTGTGCCCGCAGAAGCGCCTGTTCTCTGAAATCTGTGGCGATGCCCCTCGAAACCGTATGTGTTCGACGAAACTAAGTGGTCGACATTGTGGGAGAGGTAACCCCAGATGCGAAACTTAGTTCCAATTTAAACTAATAGTTCTATCTGATACTAAGTGTTCGATACTGTGCCAGGAGAAGCGCCTGTCCTCTAAAATCTGTGGCGATGCTACTCGAAACCGTATGTGGTCGACGAAACTAATTGGTCCACCTTGTGAGAGAGGAAACACAAGATGCGAGGCATAGTTCCATTTTAAACTAATTGTCCTATCTGATACTAAGTGTTCGATACTGTGCCAGGAGAAGCGCCTGCCCTCTGAAATCTGTGGCAATGTCACTCTAAACCGTATGTGTTAGACGCAACAAAGTGGTCGAACTTGTGAGAGAGGAAACTCCAAATGGGAAACTTAGTTCCATTTTAAAGTAATTGTTCTATCTGAAACTAAGTTTTCGATACTGTGCCAGCAGAAGCGCCTGTTCTCTGAAATCTGTGGCGATGCTCCTCGAAACCGTATGTGTTCGACGAAACTAAGTGGTCGACCTTGTGATAGAGGAAACTCCAGTTGCGAAACTTAGTTCCATTTTAAACAAATTGTTCTATGTGAATCTAAGTGTTCGATACTGTGCCAGGAAAAGCGCCTGTTCTTTGGAATCTGTGGCGATGCTACTCGAAACTGTATGTGTTCGACGAAACTAAGTGGTCGACATGGTGAGAGAGGAGACTCCGGATGCGAAACATAGTTCCATTTTAAACTAATTGTTCTATCTGAAACTAAGTGTTCGATACTGTGCCAGGAGAAGCGACTGTTCTCTTAAATCTGTGGCGATGCTACTCGAAACCATATGTGTTTCGTCGAAACTAAGTGGTCGACCATGTGGGAGAGGAAACCCTAGATGCGAAACATAGTTCCATTATAAACTAATTGTGCTATCTGAAACTATGTGTTCGATACTGTGCCAGGAGTAGCGCCTGTTCTCTGAAATCTGTGCCGAAGCCACTCGAAACCGTATGTGTTCGACGTAAATAAGTGGTCGCCTTGTGAAAGAGGAAACTCCAGATGCGAAACTTTGTTCCATTTTATATTCATTGTTCTATCTCAAATTAAGTGTTCGATACTGTGCCAGCAGAAGCGCCTGTTCTCTGAAATCTGTGGCGATGCTACTCGAAACCGTATGTGGTCGACGAAACTAATTGGTCCACCTTGTGAGAGAGGAAACACAAGATGCGAGGCATAGTTCCATTTTAAACTTATTGTTCTATCTGATACTAAGTGTTCGATACTGTGCCAGGAGAAGCGCCTTTCCTCTGAAATCTGTGGCGATGTCACTCTAAACCGTATGTGTTAGACGCAACTAAGTGGTCGAACTTGTGAGAGAGGAAACTCCAAATGCGAAACTTAGTTCCATTTTAAAGTAATTTTTCTATCTGAAACTAAGTGTTCGATACTGTGCCAGGAGAAGCGCCTGTCCTCTGAAATCTGTGGCGATGTCACTCTAAACCGTATGTGTTAGACGCAACTAAGTTGTCGAACTTGTGAGAGAGGAAACTCCAAATGCGAAACTTAGTTCCATTTTAAAGTAATTGTTCTATCTGAAACTAAGTTTTCGATACTGTGCCAGCAGAAGCGCCTGTTCTCTGAAATCTGTGGCGATGCCCCTCGAAACCGTATGTGTTCGACGAAACTAAGTGGTCGACCTTGTGATAGAGGAAACTCCAGTTGCGAAACTTAGTTCCATTTTAAACTAATTGTTCTATGTGAATCTAAGTGTTCGATACTGTGCCAGGAAAAGCGCCTGTTCTGTGAAATCTGTGGCGATGCTACTCGAAACTGTATGTGTTCGACGAAACTAAGTGGTCGACATGGTGAGAGAGGAGACTCCGGATGCGAAACATAGTTCCATTTTAAACTAATTGTTCTATCTGAAACTAAGTGTTCGATACTGTGCCAGGAGAAGCGACTGTTCTCTTAAATCTGTGGCGATGCTACTCGAAACCGTATGTGTTTCGTCGAAACTAAGTGGTCGACCATGTGGGAGAGGAAACCCTAGATGCGAAACATAGTTCCATTATAAACTAATTGTGCTATCTGAAACTATGTGTTCGATACTGTGCCAGGAGTAGCGCCTGTTCTCTGAAATCTGTGGCGAAGCCACTCGAAACCGTATGTGTTCGACGTAAATAAGTGGTCGCCTTGTGAAAGAGGAAACTCCAGATGCGAAACTTAGTTCCATTTTATATTCATTGTTCTATCTCAAATTAAGTGTTCGATACTGTGCCAGCAGAAGCGCCTGTTCTCTGAAATCTGTGGCGATGTCACTCTAAACCGTATGTGTTAGACGCAACTAAGTGGTCGAACTTGTGAGAGAGGAAACTCCAAATGCGAAACTTAGTTCCATTTTAAAGTAATTTTTCTATCTGAAACTAAGTGTTCGATACTGTGCCAGGAGAGGCGCCTGTTCTCTGAAATCTGTGGCGATGCTACTCGAAACCGTATGTGTTCGACGAAACTAAGTGGTCGATCTTGTGAGAGAGGAAACCCCAGATGCGAAACATAGTTCCATTTTAAACTACTTGTTCTATCTGAAACTAAGTGTCGATACTGTGCCAGGAGAAGCGCCTGTTCTCTGAACTGTGTGGCGATGCCGCTCGAAACCGTATGTGTCGACGAAACTAAGTGGTCGACATTGTGAGAGAGGAAACTCCAGATGCGAAACATAGTTCCATTTTAAACTAATTGTTCTATCTGAAACTAAGTGTTCGATACTGTGCCAGGAGAAGCGCCTGTTCTCTGAAATCTTTGGCGATGCCACTCGAAACCGTATGTGTTCGACGAAACTAAGTGGTTGACCTTGTGAGAGAGGATACTCCAGATGCGAAACAGAGTTCCATTTTAAACTAATTGTTCTATCTGAAACTGTGTTCGATACTGTGCCAGGAGAAACGCCTGTTCTCTGAAATCTGTGGCGATGCCACTCGAAACCGTATGTGTTCGACGAAACTAAGTGGTCGACCTTGTGATAGAGGAAACTCCAGTTGCGAAACTTAGTTCCATTTTAAACTAATTGTTCTATGTGAATCTAAGTGTTCGATACTGTGCCAGGAAAAGCGCCTGTTCTTTGAAATCTGTGGCGATGCTACTCGAAACTGTATGTGTTCGACGAAACTAAGTGGTCGACATGGTGAGAGAGGAGACTCCGGATGCGAAACAGAGTTCCATTTTAAACTAATTGTTCTATCTGAAACTGTGTTCGATACTGTGCCAGGAGAAACGCCTGTTCTCTGAAATCTGTGGCGATGCCACTCGAAACCGTATGTGTTCGACGAAACTAAGTGGTTGACCTTGTGAGAGAGGAAACTCCAAATGCGAAACTTAGTTCCATTTTAAAGTAATTTTTCTATCTGAAACTAAGTGTTCGATACTGTGCCAGGAGAAGCGCCTGTCCTCTGAAATCTGTGGCGATGTCACTCTAAACCGTATGTGTTAGACGCAACTAAGTGGTCGAACTTGTGAGAGAGGAAACTCCAAATGCGAAACTTAGTTCCATTTTAAAGTAATTGATCTATCTGAAACTAAGTTTTCGATACTGTGCCAGCAGAAGCGCCTGTTCTCTGAAATCTGTGGCGATGCCCCTCGAAACCGTATGTGTTCGACGAAACTAAGTGGTCGACCTTGTGATAGAGGAAACTCCAGTTGCGAAACTTAGTTCCATTTTAAACTAATTGTTCTATGTGAATCTAAGTGTTCGATACTGTGCCAGGAAAAGCGCCTGTTCTTTGAAATCTGTGGCGATGCTACTCGAAACTGTATGTGTTCGACGAAACTAAGTGGTCGACATGGTGAGAGAGGAGACTCCGGATGCGAAACATAGTTCCATTTTAAACTAATTGTTCTATCTGAAACTAAGTGTTCGATACTGTGCCAGGAGAAGCGACTGTTCTCTTAAATCTGTGGCGATGCTACTCGAAACCGTATGTGTTTCGTCGAAACTAAGTGGTCGACCATGTGGGAGAGGAAACCCTAGATGCGAAACATAGTTCCATTATAAACTAATTGTGCTATCTGAAACTATGTGTTCGATACTGTGCCAGGAGTAGCGCCTGTTCTCTGAAATCTGTGGCGAAGCCACTCGAAACCGTATGTGTTCGACGTAAATAAGTGGTCGCCTTGTGAAAGAGGAAACTCCAGATGCGAAACTTAGTTCCATTTTATATTCATTGTTCTATCTCAAATTAAGTGTTCGATACTGTGCCAGCAGAAGCGCCTGTTCTCTGAAATCTGTGGCGATGCTACTCGAAACCGTATGTGGTCGACGAAACTAATTGGTCCACCTTGTGAGAGAGGAAACACAAGATGCGAGGCATAGTTCCATTTTAAACTTATTGTTCTATCTGATACTAAGTGTTCGATACTGTGCCAGGAGAAGCGCCTTTCCTCTGAAATCTGTGGCGATGTCACTCTAAACCGTATGTGTTAGACGCAACTAAGTGGTCGAACTTGTGAGAGAGGAAACTCCAAATGCGAAATTTATTTCCATTTTAAAGTAATTTTTCTATCTGAAACTAAGTGTTCGATACTGTGCCAGGAGAAGCGCCTGTCCTCTGAAATCTGTGGCGATGTCACTCTAAACCGTATGTGTTAGACGCAACTAAGTTGTCGAACTTGTGAGAGAGGAAACTCCAAATGCGAAACTTAGTTCCATTTTAAAGTAATTGTTCTATCTGAAACTAAGTTTTCGATACTGTGCCAGCAGAAGCGCCTGTTCTTTGAAATCTGTGGCGATGCTACTCGAAACTGTATGTGTTCGACGAAACTAAGTGGTCGACATGGTGAGAGAGGAGACTCCGGATGCGAAACATAGTTCCATTTTAAACTAATTGTTCTATCTGAAACTAAGTGTTCGATACTGTGCCAGGAGAAGCGACTGTTCTCTTAAATCTGTGGCGATGCTACTCGAAACCGTATGTGTTTCGTCGAAACTAAGTGGTCGACCATGTGGGAGAGGAAACCCTAGATGCGAAACATAGTTCCATTATAAACTAATTGTGCTATCTGAAACTATGTGTTCGATACTGTGCCAGGAGTAGCGCCTGTTCTCTGAAATCTGTGGCGAAGCCACTCGAAACCGTATGTGTTCGACGTAAATAAGTGGTCGCCTTGTGAAAGAGGAAAATCCAGATGCGAAACTTAGTTCCATTTTATATTCATTGTTCTATCTCAAATTAAGTGTTCGATACTGTGCCAGGAGAAGCGCCTGTCCTCTGAAATCTGTGGCGATGCTACTCGAAACCGTATGTGGTCGACGAAACTAATTGGTCCACCTTGTGAGAGAGGAAACACAAGATGCGAGGCATAGTTCCATTTTAAACTTATTGTTCTATCTGATACTAAGTGTTCGATACTGTGCCAGGAGAAGCGCCCTTCCTTTGAAATCTGTGGCGATGTCACTCTAAACCGTATGTGTTAGACGCAACTAAGTGGTCGAACTTGTGAGAGAGGAAACTCCAGACGCGAAACTTAGTTCCATTTTAAACCAAATGTTCCATCTGAAACTAAGTGGTCGATACTGTGCCAAGAGAAACTCCCGTTCGGCGAAATCTGTGGCGATACCACTCGAAACCGTATATGTTCGGCCAAACTAAGTGGTCGACCTTGGGAGAGAGGAAACTCCAAATGCGAAACTTAATTCCATATTAAAATAATTGTTCTATCTGAAACTAAGTGTTCGATAGTGTGCCAGGAGAAACAACTGTTCTCTGAAATCTGTGGCGATGCCCCTCGAAACCTTATGTGTTCGACGAAACTAAGTGGTCACCTTGTGAGAGAAGAAACTCCAGATGCGAAACTTAGTAGCATTTTAAACTATTTGTTCTAGCTGAAACTATGTGTTCGATAAGGTGCTAGGAGAAGCGCCTGTTCTCTGAAATCTGTGGCGATGCCACTCGAAACCGTATGTGTTCGACGAAACTAAGTCGTCAACCTTGTGAGAGAAGAAGCTCCAGATGCGAAGCTTAATACCAATTTAAACTAATTGTTCTATCTGAAACTAAGTGTTCGATACGGTGCAGGGAGAAGCGCCTGTTCTCTGAAATCTGTGGCGATGCCACTCGAAGCCGTATGTGTTCGACGAAACAAACTGGTCGACGTTGTGAGAGGGGAAACTCCAGATGCGAAACTAAGTTCCATTTTAAACTAATTGTTCTATCTGAATCTATGTGTTCGATACTGTGCCAGGTGAAGCGCCTGTTCTCTGAAATATGTGGCGGTGCTACTCGAAATCGTATGTGTTCGACGAAACTAAGTGGTCGACCTTGTGAGAGAGGAAATTCCAAATGCGAAATTTAGTTTCATTTTAAACTAACTGTACTATCTGAAACTAAATGTACGATACTGTGCCACGAGAAGCGCCTGTTCTCTGAAAACAGTGGCGATGATACTCGAAACCGTATGTGTTCGATGAAACTAAGTGGTCCACCTTGTGAGAGACGAAACTCCAGATGCGAAACTTAGTTCCATTTTAAACTAATTGTTAAATCTGAAAGTGTTCGATACTGTGCCCGGAGAAGCGCCTGGTCTCTGATATCTGTGGAGATGCCACTGGAATCGTATGTGTTCGATGAAACTAAGTGGTCCACCTTGTGAGAGAGGAAACGCCAGATGCGAAACTTAGTTCCATTTAAAACTAATTGTTCTATCTGAAACTAAGTGTTCGATAATGTGCCAGGAGAAGCGCCTGTTCTCTGCAATCTGTGGCGATGCCACTCGAAACCGAATGTGTTCCACGAAACTAAGTGTCCGCCTTGTGAGAGAGGAAACTCCAGATGCGAAATTTAGTACCATTTTAAACTAATTGTTCTATCTGAAACTATGTGTCCGTTACTGTGCCAGGAGAAGCGCCTGTTCTCTGAAATCTGTGGCGATGCCACCCGAAACCGTATGTGTTCGACGAAACTAAGTGGTCGACCTTGTGAGAGAGGAAACTCAAGATGCGAAATTTATTACCATTTTAAACTAATTGTTCTATCTGAAACTATGTGTCCGGCACTGTGCCAGGAGAAGCGCCTGTTCTCTGAAATGTGTGGCGATGCTACTCGAAACCGTATGTGTTCATCGAAACTATGTGGTCGACCTTGTGAGAGAGGAAACTCCAGATGCGAAACTTATTTCCATTATAAACTAATTGTTCTATCTGAAACTAAGTGTTCGATACTGTGCCAGGAGAAGCGCCTGTTCTCTGAAATCTGTCGCGATGCCAGTCGAATCCGTATGTGTTCGACGAAACTAAGTTGTCGACCTTGTGAGAGAGGAAACTCCAGATGCGAAACTTAGTTCCATTTTAAACTAATTGTTCTATCTGAAACTAAGTGTTCGATACTGTGCCACGAGAAACGCCTGTTCTCTGAAATCTGTCGCGATGCCAGTCGAATCCGTATGTGTTCGACGAAACTAAGTGGTCGACCTTGTGAGAGAGGAAACTCCAGATGCGAAACTTAGTTCCATTTTAAACTAATTGTTCTATCTGAAACTAAGTGTTCGATACTGTGCCAGGAGAAGCGCCTGTTCTCTGAAATGTGTGGCGATGCCACTCGAAACCGTATGTGTTCGAGGAAACTAAGTGGTTGATCTTGTGAGAGAGGATACTCCAGATGCGCAACATAGCTCCATTTTAAACTAATTGTTCTGTGTGAAATAAGTGTTCGATACTGTGCCAGGCGAAGCGCCTGTTCTCTGAAATCTGTGGCGATGCCACTCGAAACCGTATGTGTTCGACGAAACTAAGTCGTCAACCCTGTGAGAGAAGAAGCTCCAGATGCGAAGCTTAATACCAATTTAAACTAATTGTTCTATCTGAAACTAAGTGTTCGATACGGTGCAGGGAGAAGCGCCTGTTCTCTGAAATCTGTGGCGATGCCACTCGAAGCCGTATGTGTTCGACGAAACAAACTGGTCGACGTTGTGAGAGGGGAAACTCCAGATGCGAAACTAAGTTCCATTTTAAACTAATTGTTCTATCTGAATCTATGTGTTCGATACTGTGCCAGGAGAAGCGCCTGTTCTCTGAAATATGTGGCGGTGCTACTCGAAACCGTATGTGTTCGACGAAACTAAGTGGTCGACCTTGTGAGAGACGAAACTCCAGATGCGAAACTTAGTTCCATTTTAAACTAATTGTTAAATCTGAAAGTGTTCGATACTGTGCCCGGAGAAGCGCCTGGTCTCTGATATCTGTGGAGATGCCACTGGAATCGTATGTGTTCGATGAAACTAAGTGGTCCACCTTGTGAGAGAGGAAACGCCAGATGCGAAACTTAGTTCCATTTTAAACTAATTGTTCTATCTGAAACTAAGTGTTCGATACTCTGCCAGGAGAAGCGCCTGTTCTCTGCAATCTGTGGCGATGCCACTCGAAACCGAATGTGTTCCACGAAACTAAGTGGCCGCCTATTGAGAGAGGAAACTCCAGATGCGAAATTTAGTACCATTTTAAACTAATTGTTCTATCTGAAACTATGTGTCCGTTACTGTGCCAGGAGAAGCGCCTGTTCTCTGAAATGTGTGGCGATGCCACTCGAAACTGTATGTGTTCGACGAAACTAAGTGGTCGACCTTGTGAGAGAGGAAACTCCAGAAGCGAAACTTATTTCCATTATAAACTATTTGTTCTATCTGAAACCTAGTGTTCGATACTGTCCCAGGAGAAGCGCCTGCTCTCTGAAATCTGTCGCGATGCCAGTCGAATCCGTACGTGTTCGACGAAACTAAGTGGTCGACCTTGTGAGAGAGGAAACTCCAGATGCGAAACTTAGTTCCATTTTAAACTAATTGTTCTATCTGAAACTAAGAGTTCGATACTGTGCCAGGAGAAGCGCCTGTTCTCTGAAATATGTGGCGATGCCACTCGAAACCGTAAGTGTTCGACGAAACTAAGTGGTTGAACTTGTGAGAGAGGAAACTGCAAATGCGAAACATAGCTCCATTTTAAACTAATTGTTCTATCTGAAACTAAGAGTTCGATACTGTGCCAGGAGAAGCGCCTGTTCTCTGAAATATGTGGCGAAGCGCCTGTTCTGTGAAATCTGTGGCGATGCCAGTCGAATCCGTACGTGTTCGACGAAACTAAGTGGTCGACCTTGTGAGAGAGGAAACTCCAGATGCGAAACTTAGTTCCATTTTAAACTAATTGTTCTATCTGAAACTAAGATTCGATACTGTGCCAGGAGAAGCGCCTGTTCTCTGAAATATGTGGCGATGCCACTCGAAACCGTAAGTGTTCGACGAAACTAAGTGGTTGAACTTGTGAGAGAGGAAACTGCAAATGCGAAACATAGCTCCATTTTAAACTAATTGTTCTGTCTGAAATAAGTGTTCTATACTGTGCCAGGCGAAGCGCCTGTTCTCTGAAATCTGTGGCGATGCCACCCGAAACCGTATGTGTTCGACGAAACTAAGTGGTCGACCTTGTGAGAGAGGAAACTCAAGATGCGAAATTTATTACCATTTTAAACTAATTGTTCTATCTGAAACTATGTGTCCGGCACTGTGCCAGGAGAAGCGCCCGTTCTCTGAAATGTGTGGCGATGCTACTCGAAACCGTATGTGTTCGTCGAAACTATGTGGTCGACCTTGTGAGAGAGGAAACTCCAGATGCGAAACTTATTTCCATTATAAACTAATTGTTCTATCTGAAACTAAGTGTTCGATACTGTGCCAGGAGAAGCGCCTGTTCTCTGAAATCTGTCGCGATGCCAGTCGAATCCGTATGTGTTCGACGAAACTAAGTTGTCGACCTTGTGAGAGAGGAAACTCCAGATGCGAAACTTAGTTCCATTTTAAACTAATTGTTCTATCTGAAACTAAGTGTTCGATACTGTGCCACGAGAAACGCCTGTTCTCTGAAATCTGTCGCGATGCCAGTCGAATCCGTATGTGTTCGACGAAACTAAGTGGTCGACCTTGTGAGAGAGGAAACTCCAGATGCGAAACTTAGTTCCATTTTAAACAAATTGTTCTATCTGAAACTAAGTGTTCGATACTGTGCCAGGAGAAGCGCCTGTTCTCTGAAATGTGTGGCGATGCCACTCGAAACCGTATGTGTTCGAGGAAACTAAGTGGTTGATCTTGTGAGAGAGGATACTCCAGATGCGAAACATAGCTCCATTTTAAACTAATTGTTCTGTGTGAAATAAGTGTTCGATACTGTGCCAGGCGAAGCGCCTGTTCTCTGAAATCTGTGGCGATGCACCTCGAAACCGTATGTGTTCGTCGAAACTAGGTGGTCGACCTTGTGAGAGAGGAAACTCCAGATGCGAAACTTATTTCCATTATAAACTATTTGTTCTATCTGAAACTAAGTGTTCGATACTGTCCCAGGAGAAGCTCCTGTGCTCTGAAATGTGTGGCGATGCCATTCGAAACCGTATGTGTTCGACGAACCTAAGTGGTCGCCCTTGTGAGAGAGGATACTCCAGATTCGAAACATAGTTCTATTTTAAACTAATTGTTCTATCTGGGACTAAGTGTTCGATACTGTGCCAGGAGAAGCGCCTGTTCTCTGAAAACTGTGACGATGCTACTCCAAACCGTATGTGTTCGACGAAAATAAGTGGTCGACCTTGTGGAAGAGGAAACTCCAGGAAACTTAGTTCCATATTAAACTAATTGTTTTATCTGAAACTATGTGTCCGATACTGTGCCAGGGGAAGCTCCTGTTCTCTGAAATATGTGGCGATGCCACTCGAAACCGTAAGTGTTCGACGAAACTAAGTGGTTGAACTTGTGAGAGAGGAAACTCCAAATGCGAAACATAGCTCCATTTTAAACTAATTGTTCTGTCTGAAATAAGTGTTCTATACTGTGCCAGGCGAATCGCCTGTTCTCTGAAATCTGTGGCGATGCCACCCGAAACCGTATGTGTTCGACGAATCTAAGTGGTCGACCTTGTGAGAGAGGAAACTCAAGATGCGAAATTTATTACCATTTTAAACTAATTGTTCTATCTGAAACTATGTGTCCGGCACTGTGCCAGGAGAAGCGCCCGTTCTCTGAAATGTGTGGCGATGCTACTCGAAACCGTATGTGTTCGTCGAAACTAAGTGGTCGACCTTGTGAGAGAGGAAACTCCAGATGCGAAACTTATTTCCATTATAAACTAATTGTTCTATCTGAAACTAAGTGTTCGATACTGTGCCAGGAGAAGCTCCTGTGCTCTGAAATGTGTGGCGATGCCATTCGAAACCGTATGTGTTCGACGAACCTAAGTGGTCGCCCTTGTGAGAGAGGATACTCCAGATTCGAAACATAGTTCTATTTTAAACTAATTGTTCTATCTGGGACTAAGTGTTCGATACTGTGCCAGGAGAAGCGCCTGTTCTCTGAAAACTGTGACGATGCTACTCCAAACCGTATGTGTTCGACGAAAATAAGTGGTCGACCTTGTGGAAGAGGAAACTCCAGGAAACTTAGTTCCATATTAAACTAATTGTTTTATCTGAAACTATGTGTCCGATACTGTGCCAGGGGAAGCTCCTGTTCTCTGAAATGTGTGGCGATGCCACTCGAAACCGTATGTGTTCGACGAACCTAAGTGGTCGCCCTTGTGAGAGAGGATACTCCAGATGCGAAACATAGTTCCAAATTAAACTAATTGTTCTCTCTGAAACTAAGTGTTCGATACTGTGCCAGGAGAAGCGCCTGTTCTCTAAAATCTGTGGCGATGCTACTCGAAACCGTATGTGTTCGAGGAAACTAAGTGGTCGACCCTGTGAGAGAGGAAACTCCAGATGCGAAACTTAGTACCATTTTAAACTAATGGTTCTATCTGAAACTAAGTGCTCGACACTGTGCCAGGAGAAGCGCCAGTTCTCTGAAATGTGTGGCGATGCCACTCGAAACCGTATGTGTTCGACGAAACTAAGTGGTCGACCTTGTGAGAGAGGACACTCCAGATGCGAAACTTTGTTCCATTTTAAACTAATTTTTCTATCTGAAACTAAGTGTTGAACCTAAGTGGTTGATCTTGTGAGAGAGGATACTCCAGATGCGAAACATAGCCCCATTTTAAACTAATTGTTCTGTCTGAAATAAGTGTTCGATACTGTGCCAGGCGAAGCGCCTGTTCTCTGAAATCTGTGGCGATGCCACTCGAAACCGTATGTGTATCCGCGAAACTAAGTGGCCGACCTTGTAAGAGAGGAAACTCCAGATGCGAAACTTATTTCCATTTAAAACTAATTGTTCTATCTGAAACTAAGTGTTCGGTAGTGTGCCAGGAGAAACGCCTGTTCTCTGAAATCTGTGGCGATGAAACTCGAAACCGTATGTGTTCGACGAAACTAAGTGGTCGACCTTGTGGGAGAGGAAACTCCAGATGCGAAGCTTTGTTTCATTTTAAACTGATTGTTCTATCTGAAACTAAGTGTTCGATACTGTGCCAGGAGAAGCGCCTGTTCTCTGAAATCTGTCGCGATGCTACTCGAAAGCGTATGTATTCGACGAAACTAAGTGGTGGACCTTGTGAGAGAGGAAACTCCAGATGCGAAACTTAGTTCCATTTAAAACTAATTGTTCTATCTGAAACTAAGTGTTCGGTAGTGTGCCAGGAGAAACGCCTGTTCTCTGAAATCTGTGGCGATACCACTCGAAACCGTATGTGTTCGACGAAACTAAGTGGTCGACCTTGTGAGAGAGGAAACTCCAGATGCGAAATTTACTTTCATTTTAAACTAATTGTTCTCTCTGAAACTAAGTGTTCGATACTGTGCCAGGAGAAGCGCCTGTTCTCTGAAATCTGTGGCGATGCCACTCGAAACCGTATGTGTTCGACGAACCTAAGTGGTCGCCCTTGTGAGAGAGGATACTCCAGATGCGAAACATAGTTCCAAATTAAACTAATTGTTCTCTCTGAAACTAAGTGTTCGATACTGTGCCAGGAGAAGCGCCTGTTCTCTAAAATCTGTGCGATGCTACTCGAAACCGTATGTGTTCGACGAAACTAAGTGGTCGACCCTGTGAGAGAGGAAACTCCAGATGCGAAACTTAGTACCATTTTAAACTAATGGTTCTATCTGAAACTAAGTGCTCGACACTGTGCCAGGAGAAGCGCCAGTTCTCTGAAATGTGTGGCGATGCCACTCGAAACCGTATGTGTTCGACGAAACTAAGTGGTTGACCTTGTGAGAGAGGATACTCCAGATGCGAAATATAATTCCATTTTAAACTAATTGTTCTTTCTGAAACTAAGTGTTCGATACTGTGCCAGGAGAAGCGCCTGTTCTCTGAAATCTGTGGCGATGCTACTCGAAACCGAATGTGTTCCACGAAACTAAGTGGCCGCCATATGAGAGAGGAAATTCCAGATGCGAAATTTAGTACCATTTTAAACTAATTGTTTTATCTGAAACTATGTGTCCGATACTGTGCCAGGAGAAGCCCCTGTGCTCTGAAGTGTGTGCCGATGCCAATCGAAACCGTATGTGTTCGACGAACCTAAGTGGTCGCCCTTGTGAGAGAGGATACTCCAGATTCGAAACATAGTTCTATTTTAAACTAATTGTTCTATCTGAGACTAAGTGTTCGATACTGTGCCAGGAGAAGCGCCTGTTCTCTGAAATCAGTGGCGATGCTACTCGAAACCGAATGTGTTCCACGAAACTAAGTGGCCGCCATGTGAGAGAGGAAATTCCAGATGCGAAATTTAGTACCATTTTAAACTAATTATTTTATCTGAAACTATGTGTCCGATACTGTGCCAGTAGAAGCGTCTGTTCTCTGAAATCTGTGGCGATGCCACTGGAAACCGTATTTGTTCGACGAAACTAAGTTGTCGACCTTGTGAGAGAGGAAACTCCAAATGCGAAACTTAATTCCATTTTAAATTAATTGTTCTATCTGAAACTAAGTGTTCGATAGTGTGCCAGGAGAAACTCCCGTTCTGCGAAATCTGTGGCGATACTACTCGAAACCGTATGTGTTCGACGAAACTAAGTGGTCGACCTTGTGAGATAGGATACTCCAGATGCGAAAATTAGTTCCATTTTAAACTAATTGCTCTATCCCAAACTAAGTGTTCGATACTGTGCCAGGAGAAGCGCCTGTTCTCTGAAATCTGTCGCGATGCTACTCGAAACCGTATGTGTTCGACGAAACTAAGTGGTCGACCCTGTGAGAGAGGAAACTCCAGATGCGAAACTTAGCACCATTTTAAACTAATTGTTCTATCTGAAACTAAGTGCTCGACACTGTGCCAGGAGAAGCGCCAGTTCTCTGAAATGTGTGGCGATGCCACTCGAAACCGTATGTGTTCGACGAAACTAAGTGGTCGACCTTGTGGGAGAGGATACTCCAGATGCGAAACATAGTTCTATTTTAAACTAATTGTTCTATCTGAGACTAAGTGTTCGATACTGTGCCAGGAGAAGTGCCTGTTCTCTGAAAACTGTGACGATGCTACTCCAAACCGTATGTGTTCGACGAAAATAAGTGGTCGACCTTGTGGAAGAGGAAACTCCAGATGCGAAACTTAGTTCCATTTTAAACTAATTGTTCTATCTGAAACTAAGTGTTCGATACTGTGCCAGGAGAAGCGCCTGTTCTCTGAAATCAGTGGCGATGCTACTCGAAACCGTATGTGTTCGACGAAACTAAGTGGCCGCCATGTGAGAGGGGAAACTCCAGATGCAAAATTTAGTACCATTTTAAACTAATTGTTTTATCTGAAACTATGTGTCCGATACTGTGCCAGTAGAAGCGTCTGTTCTCTGAAATCTGTGGCGATGCCACTGGAAACCGTATTTGTTCGACGAAACTAAGTTGTCGACCTTGTGAGAGAGGAAACTCCAAATGCGAAACTTAACTCCATTTTAAATTAATTGTGCTATCTGAAACTAAGTGTTCGATAGTGTGCCAGGAGAAACTCCCGTTCTGCGAAATCTGTGGCGATACTACTCGAAACCGTATGTGTTCGACGAAACTAAGTGGTCGACCTTGTGAGATAGGATACTCCAGATGCGAAAATTAGTTCCATTTTAAACTAATTGCTCTATCTCAAACTAAGTGTTCGATACTGTGCCAGGAGAAGCGCCTGTTCTCTGAAATCTGTCGCGATGCTACTCGAAACCGTATGTGTTCGACGAAACTAAGTGGTCGACCTTCTGAGAGAGAAAACTCCAGACGCGAAATTTAGTTCCATTTTAAACTAATTGTTTTATCTGAAACTATGTGTCCGATACTGTGCCAGGGGAAGCTCCTGTTCTCTGAAATGTGTGGCGATGCCACTCGAAACCGTATGTGTTCGACGAAACTAAGTAGTCGACCTTGTGGGAGAGGATACTCCAGATGCGAAACATAGTTCTATTTAAAAATAATTGTCCTATATGATATTAAGTGTTCGATACTGTGCCAGGAGAAGCGCCCGTTCTCTGAAATCTGTGGCGATGCTACTCGAAACCGTATGTGTTCGTCGAAACTAAGCGGTCGACCTTGTGAGAGAGGAAACTCCAGATGCGAAACTTAGTTCCATTTTAAACTAATTGTTCCATATGTAACTAAGTGTTCGATAATGTGCCAGGAGAAGCGCCTGTTCTCTGAAATATGTGGCGATGCCACTCGAAACCGTATGTGTTCGTCGAAACTAAATGGTCGACCTTGCGAGAGAGGAAACTCCAGAAGCGAAACTTAGTTCCATTTAAACTAATTGTTCTATCCGAAACTAAGTTTTCGATACTGTGCCAGGAGAAGAGCCTGTTCTCTGAAATGTGTGGCGATGCCGCTCGAAACCGTATGTGTTCGCCGAAACTAAGTGGTCGCCTTGTGAAAGAGGAAGCTCCAGATGCGAAATTTAGTACCATTTTAAACTAATTGTTCTCTCTGAAACTAAGTGTTCGATACTGTGCCAGGAGAAGCGCCTGTTCTCTGAAATCAGTGGCGATGCTACTCGAAACCGAATGTGTTCCACGAAACTAAGTGGCCGCCATGTGAGAGAGGAAATTCCAGATGCGAAATTTAGTACCATTTTAAACTAATTATTTTATCTGAAACTATGTGTCCGATACTGTGCCAGGAGAAGCGCCCGTTCTCTGAAATCTGTGGCGATGCTACTCGAAACCGTATGTGTTCGTCGAAACTAAGCGGTCGACCTTGTGAGAGAGGAAACTCCAGATGCGAAACTTAGTTCCATTTTAAACTAATTGTTCCATATGTAACTAAGTGTTCGATAATGTGCCAGGAGAAGCGCCTGTTCTCTGAAATATGTGGCGATGCCACTCGAAACCGTATGTGTTCGTCGAAACTAAATGGTCGACCTTGCGAGAGAGGAAACTCCAGAAGCGAAACTTAGTTCCATTTAAACTAATTGTTCTATCCGAAACTAAGTTTTCGATACTGTGCCAGGAGAAGAGCCTGTTCTCTGAAATGTGTGGCGATGCCCCTCGAAACCGTATGTGTTCGACGAAACTAAGTGGCCGCCATGTGAGAGAGGAAATTCCAGATGCGAAATTTAGTACCATTTTAAACTAATTGTTTTATCTGAAACTATGTGTCCGATACTGTGCCAGGAGAAGCTCCTCTTCTCTGAAATGTGTGGCGATGCCAATCGAAACCGTATGTGTTCGACGAAACTAAGTGGTCGACCTTGTGAGAGAGGAAACTCCAGATGCGAAACATAGTTCCAAATTAAACTAATTGTTCTCTCTGAAACTAAGTGTTCGATACTGTGCCAGGAGAAGCGCCTGTTCTCTAAAATCTGTGGCGATGCTACTCGAAACCGTATGTGTTCGACGAAACTAAGTGGTCGACCCTGTGAGAGAGGAAACTCCAGATGCGAAACTTAGTACCATTTTAAACTAATGGTTCTATCTGAAACTAAGTGCTCGACACTGTGCCAGGAGAAGCGCCAGTTCTCTGAAATGTGTGGCGATGCCACACGAAACCGTATGTGTTCGACGAAACTAAGTGGTTGACCTTGTGAGAGAGGATACTCCAGATGCGAAATATAATTCCATTTTAAACTAATTGTTCTTTCTGAAACTAAGTGTTCGATACTGTGCCAGGAGAAGCGCCTGTTCTCTGAAATCTGTGGCGATGCTACTCGAAACCGAATGTGTTCCACGAAACTAAGTGGCCGCCATATGAGAGAGGAAATTCCAGATGCGAAATTTAGTACCATTTTAAACTAATTGTTTTATCTGAAACTATGTGTCCGATACTGTGCCAGGAGAAGCCCCTGTGCTCTGAAGTGTGTGCCGATGCCAATCGAAACCGTATGTGTTCGACGAACCTAAGTGGTCGCCCTTGTGAGAGAGGATACTCCAGATTCGAAACATAGTTCTATTTTAAACTAATTGTTCTATCTGAGACTAAGTGTTCGATACTGTGCCAGGAGAAGCGCCTGTTCTCTGAAATCAGTGGCGATGCTACTCGAAACCGAATGTGTTCCACGAAACTAAGTGGCCGCCATGTGAGAGAGGAAATTCCAGATGCGAAATTTAGTACCATTTTAAACTAATTATTTTATCTGAAACTATGTGTCCGATACTGTGCCAGTAGAAGCGTCTGTTCTCTGAAATCTGTGGCGATGCCACTGGAAACCGTATTTGTTCGACGAAACTAAGTTGTCGACCTTGTGAGAGAGGAAACTCCAAATGCGAAACTTAATTCCATTTTAAATTAATTGTTCTATCTGAAACTAAGTGTTCGATAGTGTGCCAGGAGAAACTCCCGTTCTGCGAAATCTGTGGCGATACTACTCGAAACCTTATGTGTTCGACGAAACTAAGTTCCATTTTAAAGTAATTGTTCTATCTGATACTAAGTGTTCGATACTGTGCCAGGAGAAGCGCCTGTTCTCTGAAATCTGTGGCGATGCCACTCGAAACCGTCTGTGTTCGACGAAACTAAGTGGCCGACCTTGTGAGAGAGGAAACTCAAGATGCGAAACTTAGTCCCATTTTAAACTAATTGATCTATCTGAAACTAAGTGTTCGATACTGTGCCAGGAGAAGCGCCTGTTCTCTGAAATCTGTCGCGATGCTACTCGAAACCGTATGTGTTCGACGAAACTAAGTGGTCGACCTTCTGTGAGAGGAAACTCCAGACGCGAAACTTAGTTCCATTTTAAACTAGTTGTTCTATCTGAAACTAAGTGTTCGATACTGCGCCAGGAGAAGCGCCTGTTCTCTGAAATCTGTGGCGATGCCACTCGTAACAGTCTGTGTTCGACGAAACTAAGTGGCCGACCTTGTGAGAGAGGAAACTCCAGATGCGAAACTTAGTTCCATTTTAAAGTAATTGTTCTATCTGATACTAAGTGTTCGATACTGTGCCAGGAGAAGCGCCTGTTCTCTGAAATCTGTGGCGATGCCACTCGAAACCGTCTGTGTTCGACGAAACTAAGTGGCCGACCTTGTGAGAGAGGAAACTCCAGATGCGAAACTTAGTCCCATTTTAAACTAATTGATCTATCTGAAACTAAGTGTTCGATACTGTGCCAGGAGAAGCGCCTGTTCTCTGAAATCTGTCGCGATGCTACTCGCAACTAAGTGGTCGACCTTCTGAGAGAGGAAACTCCAGACGCGAAACTTAGTTCCATTTTAAACTAATTGTTCTATCTGAAACTAAGTGTTCGATACCGTGCCAGGAGAAGCGCCTGTTCTCTGAAATCTGTAGCGATGCCACTCGAAACAGTATGTGTTCGACGAAACTAAGTGGTCGACCTTGTGAGAGAGGAAACTCCAAATGAGAAACTTAGTTCCATTTTAAACTAATTGTTCTATCTGAAACTAAGTATTCGATAATGTGCCAGGAGAAGCGCCTGTTCTCTGAAATCTGTGGCGATGCCACTCTAAACCGTATGTGTTCGACGAAACTAAGTGGCCGACCTTGTGAGAGAGGAAACTCCAGATGCGAAACTTAGTTCCATTTTAAAGTAATTGTTCTATCTAATACTAAGTGTTCGATACTGTGCCAGGAGAAGCGCCTGTTCTCCGAAATCTGTAGCGATGCCACTCGAAACCGTCTGTGTTCGACGAAACTAAGTGGCCGACCTTGTGAGAGATGAAACTCCAGATGCGGAACTTCGTTCCATTTTAAACTGATTGTTGTATCTGAAACTAAGTTTTCGATACTGTGCCAGGAGAAGCGCCTGTTCTCTGAAATCGGTGGCGCTGGTACTCGAAACCTTATGTGTTCGACGAAACTAAGTGGTCGACCTTCTGAGAGAGGAAACTCCAAATGCGAAACATTGTTCCATTTTATACTAAGTGTTCTATCTGTAACTAAGTGTTCGATACTGTGCCAGGAGAAGCGCCTGTTCTCTGAAATCTGTGGCGATCCTACTCGAAACCGTATGTGTTCGACGAAACTAAGTGGTCGACATGGTGAGAGAGGAAACTCCAGATGCGAAACTTAGTTCCATTTTAAACTAATTGTTCTATCTGAATCTAAGTGTTCGATAGTGTGCCAGGAGAAGCGCCTGTTCTCTGAAATCATTGGCGATGATACTCGAAACCGTATGTGTTCGACGAAAATAAGTGGTCCGCCTTGTGAGAGAGGAAACTCCAGATGCGATGCTTTGTTCCATTTTAAACTAATTGTTCTATCTGATACTAAGTGTTCGATACAGTGCGAGGAGAAGCGCCTGTTCTCTGATATCTGTTGCGATGCCACTCGAAACCGTATGTGTTCGACGAAACTAAGCAGTCGACCTTGTGAGAGAGGAAACTCCAGATGAGAAACTTAGTTCCATTTTAAACTAATTGTTCTATCTGATACTAAGTGTTCGATACTCTGCCAGGAGAAGCGCCTGTTCTCTGAAATCAGTGGCGATGCAACTCGAAACCGTATGTGTTCGACGAAACTAAGTGGTCGACCTTGTGAGAGAGGAAACTCCAGATGCGATGCTTTGTTCCATTTTAAACTAATTGTTCTATCTGATACTAAGTGTTCGATACAGTGCGAGGAGAAGCGCCTGTTCTCTGAAATCTGTGGCGATGCCACTCAAAACCGTATGTGTTCGACGAAACTAAGTTGTCGACATGGTGAAAGAGGAAACTCCAGATGCGGAACTTCGTTCCATTTTAAACTGATTGTTATATCTGAAACTAAGTTTGCGATACTGTGCCAGGAGAAGCGCCTGTTCTCTGAAATCTGTGGCGATCCTACTCGAAACCGTATGTGTTCGACGAAACTAAGTGGTCGACATTGTGAGAGAGGAAACTCCAGATGCGGAACTTCGTTCCATTTTAAACTGATTGTTGTATCTGAAACTAAGTTTTCGATACTGTGCCAGGAGAAGCGCCTGTTCTCTGAAATCGGTGGCGCTGGTACTCGAAACCTTATGTGTTCGACGAAACTAAGTGGTCGACCTTCTGAGAGAGGAAACTCCAAATGCGAAACATTGTTCCATTTTATACTAAGTGTTCTATCTGTAACTAAGTGTTCGATACTGTGCCAGGAGAAGCGCCTGTTCTCTGAAATCTGTGGCGATCCTACTCGAAACCGTATGTGTTCGACGAAACTAAGTGGTCGACATGGTGAGAGAGGAAAGTCCAGATGCGGAACTTCGTTCCATTTTAAACTGATTGTTGTATCTGAAACTAAGTTTTCGATACTGTGCGAGGAGAAGCGCCTGTTCTCTGAAATCTGTGGCGAACCTACTCGAAACCGTATGTGTTCGACGAAACTAAGTGGTCGACATGGTGAGAGAGGAAACTCCAGATGCGGAACTTCGTTCCATTTTAAACTGATTGTTGTATTTGAAACTAAGTTTTCGATACTGTGCCAGGAGAAGTGCCTGTTCTCTGAAATCGGTGGCGATGCTACTCGAAACCGTATGTGTTCGACGAAACTAAGTGGTCGAACTTGTGAGAGAGGAAACTCCAAATGCGAAACATTGTTCCATTTTATACTAAGTGTTCTATCTGTAACTAAGTGTTCGATACTGTGCCAGGAGAAGCGCCTGTTCTCTGAAATCTGTGGCGATCCTACTCGAAACCGTATGTGTTCGACGAAACTAAGTGGTCGACCTTGTGAGAGAGGAAACTCCAAATGCGAAACATTGTTCCATTTTCTACTAAGTGTTCCATCTCTAACTAAGTGTTCGATAATGTGCCAGGAGAAGCGCCTGTTCTCTGAAATCTGTGGCGAACCTACTCGAAACCGTATGTGTTCGACGAAACTAAGTGGTCGACATGGTGAGAGAGGAAACTCCAGATGCGGAACTTCGTTCCATTTTAAACTAATTGTTCTATCTGAAACTAAGTGTTCGATACCGTGCCAGGAGAAGCGCCTGTTCTCTGAAATCTGTAGCGATGCCACTCGAAACAGTATGTGTTCGACGAAACTAAGTGGTCGACCTTGTGAGAGAGGAAACTCCAAATGAGAAACTTAGTTCCATTTTAAACTAATTGTTCTATCTGAAACTAAGTATTCGATAATGTGCCAGGAGAAGCGCCTGTTCTCTGAAATCTGTGGCGATGCCACTCTAAACCGTATGTGTTCGACGAAACTAAGTGGCCGACCTTGTGAGAGAGGAAACTCCAGATGCGAAACTTAGTTCCATTTTAAAGTAATTGTTCTATCTAATACTAAGTGTTCGATACTGTGCCAGGAGAAGCGCCTGTTCTCCGAAATCTGTAGCGATGCCACTCGAAACCGTCTGTGTTCGACGAAACTAAGTGGCCGACCTTGTGAGAGAGGAAACTCCAGATGCGAAACTTAATCCCATTTTAAACTAATTGATCTATCTGAAACTAAGTGTTCGATACTGTGTCAGGAGAAGCGCCTGTTCTCTGAAATCTGTCGCGATGCTACTCGCAACTAAGTGGTCGGCCTTCTGAGAGAGGTAACTCCAGATGCGAAATTTAGTTCCATTTTAAACTAATTTTTCTGTCTGAAGCTAAGTGTTCGATACTGCGCCAGGAGAAGCGCCTGTTCTCTGAAATCTGTGGTGATGCCACTCGAAACCGTCTGTGTTCGACGAAACTAAGTGGCCGACCTTGTGAGAGAGGAAACTCCAGAGGCGAAACTTAGTTCCATTTTAAAGTAATTGTTCTATCTGATACTAAGTGTTCGATACTGTGCCAGGAGAAACGCTTGTTTTCTGAAATCTTTGGCGATGCCACTCGAAACCGTCTGTGTTCGACGAAACTAAGTGGCAGACCTTGTGAGAGAGGAAAATGCAGATGCGAAACTTAGTCCCATTTTAAACTAATTGATCTATCTGAAACTAAGTGTTCGATACTGTGCCAGGAGAAGCGCCTGTTCTCTGAAATCTGTCGCGATGCTACTCGCAACTAAGTGGTCGACCTTCTGAGAGAGGAAACTCCAGATGCGAAACTTAGTTCCATTTTAAACTAATTGTTCTATCTGAAACTAAGTGTTCGATACCGTGCCAGGAGAAGCGCCTGTTCTCTGAAATCTGTGGCGATGCCACTCGAAACCGTATGTGTTCGACGGAACTAAGTGGCCGACCTTGTGAGAGAGGAAACTACAGATGCGAAACTTAGTTCCATTTTAAATTAATTGTTCTATCTGAAACTAAGTGTTCGATACTGTGCCAGGAGAAGCGCCCGTTTTGTGAAACCTGTGGCGATACCACTCGAAACGGTATGTGTTCGACAAAACTAAGTGGTAGAACTTGTGAGAGAGGAAACTCGAGATGCGAAACTTAGTTCCATTTTAAACTAATTGTTCTATCTGAAACTAAGTGTTCCATACTGTGCCAGGAGAAGCGCCTGTTCTCTGATACCTGTGGCGATGCCACTCGAAACCGTATGTGTTCGACGAAACTAAGTGACCGACCTTGTGAGAGAGGAAACTCCAGATGCGAAGCTTAGTTCCATTTTAAAGTAATTGTTCTATCTGATACTAAGTGTTCGATACTGTGCCAGGAGAAGCGCCTGTTCTCTGAAATCTCTGGCGATGCCACTCGAAACCCTCTGTGTTCGACGAAACTAAGTGGCCGACCTTGTGAGAGAGGAAACTTCAGATGCGAAAAGAAGTCCCATTTTAAACTAATTGATCTATCTGAAACTAAGTGTTCGATACTGTGCCAGGAGAAGCGCCTGTTCTCTGAAATCTGTCGCGATGTTACTCGAAACCGTATGTGTTCGACGAATCTAATTGGTCGACCTTGTGGGAGAGGAATCTCCAGATGCGAAACTTTGTTCCATTTTAAACAAATTGTTCTATTTGAAACTAAGTGTTCGATACTGTGCCAGGTGGACCACTTAGAATCGTCGAACACATACGGTTTCGAGTGCCATCGCCACAGATTTCAGAGAACAGGCGCTTCTCCTGGCACAGTAACGAACACTTAGTTTCAGATAGAATATTCAGTTTAAAATGGAACTAAGTTTCGTATCTGGAGTTTCCTCTCTCACAAGGTCGACCACTTAGTTTCGTCGAACACATACGGTTTCGAGTAGCATCGCGACAGATTTCCGAGAACAGGCGCTTCTCCTGGCACAGTAACGAACAATTAGTTTCAGATAGAACATTCAGTTTAAAATTGAACTAAGTTTCGTATCTGGAGTTTCCTCTCTCACAAAGACGACCACTTAGTTTCGTCGAACACATACGGTTTCGAGTAGCATCGCGACAGATTTCAGAGAACAGGCGCTTCTCCTGGTACAGTATCGAACACTTAGTTTCAGATGGAACATTTAGTTTAAAATGGAACTAAGTTTCGCATCTGGAGTTTCCTCTCTCACAAGGTCGAACACTTAGTTTCGGCGAGCACATACGGTTTCGAGCGGAATCGCCACACATTTCAGAGAACAGGCGCTTCTCCTGGCACAGTATCGAACACTTAGTTTCAAATAGAACAATTAGTTTAAAATGGAAGTAAGTTTCGCATCTGGAGTTTCCTCTCTCAGAAGGTCGACCACTTAGTTTCGTCGAACACATACGCTTTCGGGTGGTATCGCCACAGATTTCAGAGAACAGGCGCTTCTGCTGGCACATTATCGAACACTTAGTTTCAGATAGAACAATTAGTTTAAAATGGAACTATGTTTCGCATTTGGAGTTTCCTCTCTCACAAGTTCGACCACTTAGTTTCGTCGAACACATACGGTTTCGAGTAGCATCGCCACCGATTTCAGAGAACAGGCACTTCTCCTGGCACAGTATCGAAAACTTAGTTTCAAATACAACAATCAGTTTAAAATGGAACGAAGTTCCGCATCTGGAGTTTCCTCTCTCACCATGTCGACCACTTAGTTTCGTCGAACACATACGGTTTCGAGTAGGATCGCCACAGATTTCAGAGAACAGGCGCTTCTCCTGGCACAGTATCGAACACTTAGTTACAGATAGAACACTTAGTATAAAATGGAACAATGTTTCGCATTTGGAGTTTCCTCTCTCAGAAGGTCGACCACTTAGTTTCGTCGAACACATAAGGTTTCGAGTACCAGCGCCACCGATTTCAGAGAACAGGCGCTTCTCCTGGCACAGTATCGAAAACTTAGTTTCAGATACAACAATCAGTTTAAAATGGAACGAAGTTCCGCATCTGGAGTTTCATCTCTCACAATGTCGACCACTTAGTTTCGTCGAACACATACGGTTTCGAGTAGGATCGCCACAGATTTCAGAGAACAGGCGCTTCTCCTGGCACAGTATCGCAAACTTAGTTTCAGATATAACAATCAGTTTAAAATGGAACGAAGTTCCGCATCTGGAGTTTCCTCTTTCACCATGTCGACCACTTAGTTTCGTCGAACACATACGGTTTCGAGTAGGATCGCCACAGATTTCAGAGAACAAGCGCTTCTCCTGGCACATTATCGAACACTTAGTTAGAGATGGAACACTTAGTATAAAATGGAACAATGTTTCGCATTTGGAGTTTCCTCTCTCACAAGGTCGACTACTTAGTTTCGTCGAACACATACGGTTTCGAGTAGCATCGCCACACATTTCAGAGAACAGGCGCTTCTCCTGGCACAGTATCGAACACATAGCTTCAGATAGAACAATTAGTTTAAAATGGAACAAATTTCGCATCTGGAGATTCCCGCCTCACAAGGCGGCCACTTAGTTTCGTGGAACACATTCGGTTTCGAGTAGGAACGCCACAGATTTCAGAGAACAGGCGCTTCTCCTGGCACAGTATCGAACACTTAGTTTCAGATAGAACAATTAGTTTAAAATGGAACTAAGTTTCGCATCTGGAGTTTCCAATCTCACAAGGCGACCACTTATTTTCGTCGAACACATACGGTTTCGAGTGGCATGGCCACAGATTTCAGAGAACAGGCGCTTCTCCTGGCACAGTGTCGAACACTTAATTTCACATAGAACAATTAGTTTAAAATGGAACTAAGTTTCGCATCTGGAGTTTCCTTTCTCACAAGGTCGACCACTTAGTTTCGTCGAACACATACGGATTCGAGTGGCATCGTCACACATTTCAGAGAACAGGCGCTTCTCCTGGCACAGTATCGGACACATAGTTTCAGATAGAACAAATAGTTTAAAATGGTACTAAGTTTCGCATCTGGAGTTTCCTCCCTCACAAGGCGGCCACTTAGTTTCGTGGAAAACATTCGGTTTCGAGTAGCATCGCCACAGATTTCAGAGAACAGGCGCTTCTTGTGGCACAGTATCGAACACTTAGTTTCAGATAGAACAATTAATTTAAAATGGAACTAAGTTTCGCATCTGTAGTTTCCTCTCTCACCAGGTCGGCCACTTAGTTTCGTCGAACACATACGGTTTCGAGTGGCATCGCCACAGATTTCAGAGAACAGCCGCTTCTCCTGGCACAGTATCGAACACTTAATTTCAGGTGGAACAACTAGTTTAAAATGGAACTAAGTTTTGCATCTGAAGTTTCCTCTCTCACAAGGTCGGCCACTTAGTCTCGTCGAACACATACGGTTTCGAGTAGGATCGCCACAGATTTCAGAGAACAGGCGCTTCTCCTGGCACAGTATCGAACACTTAGTTACAGATAGAACACTTAGTATAAAATGGAACAATGTTTCGCATTTGGAGTTTCCTCTCTCAGAAGGTCGACCACTTAGTTTCGCCGAACGCATACGGTTTCGAGTGGCATCGCCACAGATTTCAGAGAACAGGCGCTTCTCCTGGCACAGTATCGAACACTTAGTTTCAAATAGAACAATTAGTTTAAAATGGAACTAAGTTTCGCATCTGGAGTTTCCTCTCTCAGAAGGTCGACCACTTAGTTTCGTCGAACACATACGCTTTCGGGTGGTATCGCCACAGATTTCAGAGAACAGGCGCTTCTGCTGGCACATTATCGAACACTTAGTTTCAGATAGAACAATTAGTTTAAAATGGAACTATGTTTCGCATTTGGAGTTTCCTCTCTCACAAGTTCGACCACTTAGTTTCGTCGAACACATACGGTTTCGAGTAGCATCGCCACCGATTTCAGAGAACAGGCACTTCTCCTGGCACAGTATCGAAAACTTAGTTTCAAATACAACAATCAGTTTAAAATGGAACGAAGTTCCGCATCTGTAGTTTCCTCTCTCACCATGTCGACCACTTAGTTTCGTCGAACACATACGGTTTCGAGTAGGATCGCCACAGATTTCAGAGAACAGGAGCTTCTCCTCGCACAGTATCGAAAACTTAGTTTCAGATACAACAATCAGTTTAAAATGGAACGAAGTTCCGCATCTGGAGTTTCCTCTCTCACCATGTCGACCACTTAGTTTCGTCGAACACATACGGTTTCGAGTAGCATCGCCACTGATTTCAGAGAACAGGCGCTTCGCCTGGCACAGTATCGAACACTTTCAGATAGAACAATTAGTTTAAAATGGAACTAAGTTTCGCATCTGGAGTTTCCTCTCTTACAAGGTCGACCACTTAGTTTCGTCGAACACATACGGTTTCGAGTGGCATCGCCACAGATTTCAGAGAACAGGCGCTTCTCCTGGCACAGAATCGAAAACATAGTTTCAGATAGAACAATTAGTTTAAAATGGAACAAAGCATCGCATCTGGAGTTTCCTCTCTCACAAGGCGGACCACTTATTTTCGTCGAACACATACGGTTTCGAGTATCATCGCCAATGATTTCAGAGAACAGGCGCTTCTCCTGGCACAGAATCGAAAACATAGTTTCAGATAGAACAATTAGTTTAAAATGGAACTAAGTATCGCATCTGAAGTTGCCTCTCACACAAGGTCGACAACTTAGTTTCGTCGAACACATACGGTTTCGCGTGGCATCGCCACAGATTTCAGAGAACAAGCGCTTCTCCTGGCACATTATCGAACACTTAGTTTCAGATGGAACAATTAGTTTAAAATGGAACTATGTTTCGCATTTGGAGTATCCTCTCTCACAAGGTCGGCCACTTAGTTTCGTCGACCACATACTGTTTCGAGTGGCATCGCCACAGATTTCAGAGAACAGGCGCTTCTCCTGGCACAGTATCGAACACTTAGTTTCGGATGGAACAATTGGTTTAAAGTGGAACTAAGTTTTGCATCTGGAGTTTCCTCTCTCACAAGGCGGACCACTTATTTTCGTCGAACACATACGGTTTCGAGTATCATCGCCAATGATTTCAGAGAACAGGCGCTTCTCCTGGCACACTATCGAACACTTAGATTCAGATGGAACAATTAGATTAAAATGGAACTAAGTTTCGCATCTGGAGTTTCCACTCTCACAAGATGACCACTTAGTTTCGTGGAACACATACGGTTTTGAGTGGCATCGCCACAGATTTCAGAGAACAGGCGCTTCTGCTGGCAGAGTATCGAACACTTAGTTTCAGATAGAACAATTAGTTTAAAATGGAACTATGTTTCGCATCTGGAGTTTCCTCTCTCACAAGGTCGACGACTTAGTTTCGTCGAACAAATACGGTTTCGAGTGGCATCGCAACAGATATCAGAGAACAGGCGCTTCTCCTGGCACAGTATCGAACACTTAGTATCAGATAGAAAAATTAGTTTAAAATGGAACAAAGTTACCCATTTGGAGTTTCCTCTCTCACAAGGTCGGCCACTTAGTTTCGTCGAACAAATACGGTTTCGAGTGGCATCGCCACAGATTTCAGAGAACAGGCGCTTCTCCTGGCACATTATCGAACACTTTCAGATAGAACGTGAGTTTCTCCTGGCACAGTATCGGACACTTAGTTTCAGGTAGAACAATTAGTTTAAAATGGAACTAAGTTTCGCATCTGGAGTTTCCTCTCTCACAAGGTCGGCCACTTAGTTTCGTCAAGCACATACGGTTTCGAGTGGCATCGCCACAGACTTCAGAGAACAGGCGCTGCTCCTGGCACAATATCGAACACTTAGTTTCAGATAGAACAATCAGTTTAAAATGGAACTAAGTTCCGCATCTGGAGTTTCTTCCCACACAAGGTCGACCATTTAGATTCGTCGAACACAGACGGATTCGACTAGCATCGCCACAGATTTCAGAGGACAAGGGCTTCTCCTGGCACATTATCGAACACTTAGTTTCAGATGGAACATTTAGTTTAAAATTGAACTATGTTTCGCATCTGAAGTTTCCTCTCTCACAAGGTCGACCACTTAGTTTCGCCGAGCGCATACGGTTTCGAGTGGCATCGCCACAGATTTCAGAGAACAGGCGCTTCTCCTGGCACAGTATCGAACACTTTCAGATAGAACAATTAGTTTAAAATGGAACTAAGTTTCGCATCTGGAGTTTCCTCTCTCACAAGGTCGGCCACTTAGTTTCGTCAAGCACATACGGTTTCGAGTGGCATCGCCACAGAATTCAGAGAACAGGCGTTTCTCCTGACACAGTATCGAACACTTAGTTTCAGATAGAACGATTAGATTAAAATGGTACTAAGTTCCGCATCTGGAGTTTCCTCTCTCACAAGGTCGACGACTTAGTTTCGTCGAACACATACGGTTTCGAGTGGCATCGCAACAGATTTCAGAGAACAGGCGTTTCTCCTGGCACAGAATCGAAAACATAGTTTCAGATAGAACAATTAGTTTAAAATGGAACTAAGTATCGCATCTGAAGTTGCCTCTCACACAAGGTCGGCCACTTAGTTTCGTCGAACACATACGGTTTCGCGTGGCATCGCCACAGATTTCAGAGAACAAGCGCTTCTCCTGGCACATTATCGAACACTTAGTTTCAGATGGAACAATTAGTTTAAAATGGAACTAAGTATCGCATCTGAAGTTGCCTCTCACACAAGGTCGGCCACTTAGTTTCGTCGAACACATACGGTTTCGCGTGGCATCGCCACAGATTTCAGAGAACAAGCGCTTCTCCTGGCACATTATCGAACACTTAGTTTCAGATGGAACAATTGGTTTAAAGTGGAACTAAGTTTTGCATCTGGAGTTTCCTCTCTCACATGGTCGACCATTTAGATTCGTCGAACACATACGGTTTCGAGTAGCATCGCCACTGATTTCAGAGACGGGCGCTTCGCCTGGCACAGTATCGAACACTTTCAGATAGAACAATTAGTTTAAAATGGAACTAAGTTTCGCATCTGGAGTTTCCTCTCTTACAAGGTCGACCACTTAGTTTCGTCGAACACATACGGTTTCGAGTGGCATCGCCACAGATTTCAGAGAACAGGCGCTTCTCCTGGCACAGAATCGAAAACATAGTTTCAGATAGAACAATTAGTTTAAAATGGAACAAAGCATCGCATCTGGAGTTTCCTCTCTCACAAGGCCGACCACTTATTTTCGTCGAACACATACGGTTTCGAGTATCATCGCCAATGATTTCAGAGAACAGGCGCTTCTCCTGGCACAGAATCGAAAACATAGTTTCAGATAGAACAATTAGTTTAAAATGGAACTAAGTATCGCATCTGAAGTTGCCTCTCACACAAGGTCGACAACTTAGTTTCGTCGAACACATACGGTTTCGCGTGGCATCGCCACAGATTTCAGAGAACAAGCGCTTCTCCTGGCACATTATCGAACACTTAGTTTCAGATGGAACAAATAGTTTAAAATGGAACTATGTTTCGCATTTGGAGTATCCTCTCTCACAAGGTCGGCCACTTAGTTTCGTCGACCACATACTGTTTCGAGTGGCATCGCCACAGATTTCAGAGAACAGGCGCTTCTCCTGGCACAGTATCGAACACTTAGTTTCGGATGGAACAATTGGTTTAAAGTGGAACTAAGTTTTGCATCTGGAGTTTCCTCTCTCACAAGGCGGACCACTTATTTTCGTCGAACACATACGGTTTCGAGTATCATCGCCAATGATTTCAGAGAACAGGCGCTTCTCCTGGCACACTATCGATCACTTAGATTCAGATAGAACAATTAGATTAAAATGGAACTAAGTTTCGCATCTGGAGTTTCCACTCTCACAAGATGACCACTTAGTTTCGTGGAACACATACGGTTTTGAGTGGCATCGCCACAGATTTCAGAGAACAGGCGCTTCTGCTGGCAGAGTATCGAACACTTAGTTTCAGATAGAACAATTAGTTTAAAATGGAACTATGTTTCGCATCTGGAGTTTCCTCTCTCACAAGGTCGACGACTTAGTTTCGTCGAACAAATACGGTTTCGAGTGGCATCGCAACAGATATCAGAGAACAGGCGCTTCTCCTCGCACTGTATCGAACACTTAGTATCAGATAGAACAATTAGTTTAAAATGGAACAAAGCATCGCATCTGGAGTTTCCTCTCTCACAAGGTCGACCACTTAGTTTCGTCGAACACATACGGTTTCGAGTTGCATCGCCACTGATTTCAGAGAACAGGCGCTTCTCCTGGCAGAGTATCGAACACTTAGTATCAGATAGAACAATTAGTTTAAAATGGAACTAAGTTTCTCATCTGGAGTTTACTCTCTCACAAGGTCGACTGCTTAGTTTCGTCGAACACATACGGTTTCGAGTGGCATCGCAACAGATATCAGAGAACAGGCGCTTCTCCTCGCACTGTATCGAACACTTAGTATCAGATAGAACAATTAGTTTAGAATGGAACAAAGCATCGCATCTGGAGTTTCCTCTCTCACAAGGCGGACCACTTATTTTCGTCGAACACATACGGTTTCGAGTATCATCGCCAATGATTTCAGAGAACAGGCGCTTCTCCTGGCACACTATCGAACACTTAGATTCAGATAGAACAATTAGATTAAAATGGAACTAAGTTTCGCATCTGGAGTTTCCTCTCTCACCATGTCGACCACTTAGTTTCGTCGAACACATACGGTTTCGAGTAGGATCGCCACAGATTTCAGAGAACAGGCGCTTCTCCTGGCACAGTATCGAACACTTAGTTACAGATAGAACACTTAGTATAAAATGGAACAATGTTTCGCATTTGGAGTTTCCTCTCTCAGAAGGTCGACCACTTAGTTTCGTCGAACACATAAGGTTTCGAGTACCAGCGCCACCGATTTCAGAGAACAGGCGCTTCTCCTGGCACAGTATCGAAAACTTAGTTTCAGATACAACAATCAGTTTAAAATGGAACGAAGTTCCGCATCTGGAGTTTCATCTCTCACAATGTCGACCACTTAGTTTCGTCGAACACATACGGTTTCGAGTAGGATCGCCACAGATTTCAGAGAACAGGCGCTTCTCCTGGCACAGTATCGCAAACTTAGTTTCAGATATAACAATCAGTTTAAAATGGAACGAAGTTCCGCATCTGGAGTTTCCTCTTTCACCATGTCGACCACTTAGTTTCGTCGAACACATACGGTTTCGAGTAGGATCGCCACAGATTTCAGAGAACAAGCGCTTCTCCTGGCACATTATCGAACACTTAGTTAGAGATGCAACACTTAGTATAAAATGGAACAATGTTTCGCATTTGGAGTTTCCTCTCTCACAAGGTCGACTACTTAGTTTCGTCGAACACATACGGTTTCGAGTAGCATCGCCACACATTTCAGAGAACAGGCGCTTCTCCTGGCACAGTATCGAACACATAGTTTCAGATAGAACAATTAGTTTAAAATGGAACAAATTTCGCATCTGGAGATTCCCGCCTCACAAGGCGGCCACTTAGTTTCGTGGAACACATTCGGTTTCGAGTAGGAACGCCACAGATTTCAGAGAACAGGCGCTTCTCCTGGCACAGTATCGAACACTTAGTTACAGATAAAACAATTAGTTTAAGATGGAACTATGCTTCGCATCTGGAGTTTCCTCTCTCACAAGGTGGACCACTTAGTTTCGTCGACCTCATACGGTTTCGAGTAGCATCGCCACAGATTTCAGAGAACAGGCGCTTCTCCTGGCACAGTATCGAACACTTAGTTACAGATAGAACAATTAGTTTAAAATGGAACAAAGTTTCGAATCTGGAGATTCCCGTCTCACAAGGCGGCCACTTAGTTTCGTGGAACACATTCGGTTTCGAGTAGGAACGCCACAGATTTCAGAGAACAGGCGCTTCTCCTGGCACATTATCGAACACTTAGTTAGAGATGGAACACTTAGTAGAAAATGGAACAATGTTTCGCATTTGGAGTTTCCTCTCTCACAAGGTCGACCACTTAGTTTCGTCGAACACATACGGTTTCGAGTAGGATCGCCACAGATTTCAGAGAACAGGCGCTTCTCCTGGCACAGTATCGAACACTTAGTTACAGATAGAACACTTAGTATAAAATGGAACAATGTTTCGCATTTGGAGTTTCCTCTCTCACAAGTTCGACCACTTAGTTTCGTCGAACACATACGGTTTCGAGTAGCATCGCCACCGATTTCAGAGAACAGGCACTTCTCCTGGCACAGTATCGAAAACTTAGTTTCAAATACAACAATCAGTTTAAAATGGAACGAAGTTCCGCATCTGGAGTTTCCTCTCTCACCATGTCGACCACTTAGTTTCGTCGAACACATACGGTTTCGAGTAGGTTCGCCACAGATTTCAGAGAACAGGCGCTTCTCCTGGCACATTATCGAACACTTAGTTAGAGATGGAACACTTAGTAGAAAATGGAACAATGTTTCGCATTTGGAGTTTCCTCTCTCACAAGGTCGACCACTTAGTTTCGTCGAACACATACGGTTTCGAGTAGGATCGCCACAGATTTCAGAGAACAGGCGCTTCTCCTGGCACAGTATCGAACACTTAGTTACAGATAGAACACTTAGTATAAAATGGAACAATGTTTCGCATTTGGAGTTTCCTCTCTCACAAGTTCGACCACTTAGTTTCGTCGAACACATACGGTTTCGAGTAGCATCGCCACCGATTTCAGAGAACAGGCACTTCTCCTGGCACAGTATCGAAAACTTAGTTTCAAATACAACAATCAGTTTAAAATGGAACGAAGTTCCGCATCTGGAGTTTCCTCTCTCACCATGTCGACCACTTAGTTTCGTCGAACACATACGGTTTCGAGTAGGTTCGCCACAGATTTCAGAGAACAGGCGCTTCTCCTCGCACAGTATCGAAAACTTAGTTTCAGATACAACAATCAGTTTAAAATGGAACGAAGTTCCGCATCTGGACTTTCCTCTCTCACCATGTCGACCACTTAGTTTCGTCGAACACATACGGTTTCGAGTAGGATCGCCACAGATTTCAGAGAACAGGCGCTTCTCCTGGCACAGTATCGAACACTTAGTTACAGATAGAACACTTAGTATAAAATGGAACAATGTTTCGCATTTGGAGTTTCCTCTCTCAGAAGGTCGACCACTTAGTTTCGTCGAACACATAAGGTTTCGAGTACCAGCGCCACCGATTTCAGAGAACAGGCGCTTCTCCTGGCACAGTATCGAAAACTTAGTTTCAGATACAACAATCAGTTTAAAATGGAACGAAGTTCCGCATCTGGAGTTTCATCTCTCACAATGTCGACCACTTAGTTTCGTCGAACACATACGGTTTCGAGTAGGATCGCCACAGATTTCAGAGAACAGGCGCTTCTCCTGGCACAGTATCGCAAACTTAGTTTCAGATATAACAATCAGTTTAAAATGGAACGAAGTTCCGCATCTGGAGTTTCCTCTTTCACCATGTCGACAACTTAGTTTCGTCGAACACATACGGTTTTGAGTGGCATCGCCACAGATTTCAGAGAACAGGCGCTTCTCCTCGCACTGTATCGAACACTTAGTATCAGATAGAACAATTAGTTTAAAATGGAACAAAGCATCGCATCTGGAGTTTCCTCTCTCACAAGGTCGACCACTTAGTTTCGTCGAACACATACGGTTTCGAGTTGCATCGCCACAGATTTCAGAGAACAGGCGCTTCTCCTGGCAGAGTATCGAACACTTAGTATCAGATAGAACAATTAGTTTAAAATGGAACTAAGTTTCTCATCTGGAGTTTACTCTCTCACAAGGTCGACTGCTTAGTTTCGTCGAACACATACGGTTTCGAGTGGCATCGCAACAGATATCAGAGAACAGGCGCTTCTCCTCGCACTGTATCGAACACTTAGTATCAGATAGAACAATTAGTTTAAAATGGAACAAAGCATCGCATCTGGAGTTTCCTCTCTCACAAGGCGGACCACTTATTTTCGTCGAACACATACGGTTTCGAGTATCATCGCCAATGATTTCAGAGAACAGGCGCTTCTCCTGGCACACTATCGAACACTTAGATTCAGATAGAACAATTAGTTTAAAATGGAACTAAGTTTCGCATCTGGAGTTTCCTCTCTCACCATGTCGACCACTTAGTTTCGTCGAACACATACGGTTTCGAGTAGGATCGCCACAGATTTCAGAGAACAGGCGCTTCTCCTGGCACAGTATCGAACACTTAGTTACAGATAGAACACTTAGTATAAAATGGAACAATGTTTCGCATTTGGAGTTTCCTCTCTCAGAAGGTCGACCACTTAGTTTCGTCGAACACATAAGGTTTCGAGTACCAGCGCCACCGATTTCAGAGAACAGGCGCTTCTCCTGGCACAGTATCGAAAACTTAGTTTCAGATACAACAATCAGTTTAAAATGGAACGAAGTTCCGCATCTGGAGTTTCATCTCTCACAATGTCGACCACTTAGTTTCGTCGAACACATACGGTTTCGAGTAGGATCGCCACAGATTTCAGAGAACAGGCGCTTCTCCTGGCACAGTATCGCAAACTTAGTTTCAGATATAACAATCAGTTTAAAATGGAACGAAGTTCCGCATCTGGAGTTTCCTCTTTCACCATGTCGACCACTTAGTTTCGTCGAACACATACGGTTTCGAGTAGGATCGCCACAGATTTCAGAGAACAAGCGCTTCTCCTGGCACATTATCGAACACTTAGTTAGAGATGGAACACTTAGTATAAAATGGAACAATGTTTCGCATTTGGAGTTTCCTCTCTCACAAGGTCGACTACTTAGTTTCGTCGAACACATACGGTTTCGAGTAGCATCGCCACACATTTCAGAGAACAGGCGCTTCTCCTGGCACAGTATCGAACACATAGTTTCAGATAGAACAATTAGTTTAAAATGGAACAAATTTCGCATCTGGAGATTCCCGCCTCACAAGGCGGCCACTTAGTTTCGTGGAACACATTCGGTTTCGAGTAGGAACGCCACAGATTTCAGAGAACAGGCGCTTCTCCTGGCACAGTATCGAACACTTAGTTACAGATAAAACAATTAGTTTAAGATGGAACTATGCTTCGCATCTGGAGTTTCCTCTCTCACAAGGTGGACCACTTAGTTTCGTCGACCTCATACGGTTTCGAGTAGCATCGCCACAGATTTCAGAGAACAGGCGCTTCTCCTGGCACAGTATCGAACACTTAGTTACAGATAGAACAATTAGTTTAAAATGGAACAAAGTTTCGAATCTGGAGTTTACTCTCTCACAAGGTCGACTGCTTAGTTTCGTGGAACACATTCGGTTTCGAGTAGGAACGCCACAGATTTCAGAGAACAGGCGCTTCTCCTGGCACATTATCGAACACTTAGTTAGAGATGGAACACTTAGTAGAAAATGGAACAATGTTTCGCATTTGGAGTTTCCTCTCTCACAAGGTCGACCACTTAGTTTCGTCGAACACATACGGTTTCGAGTAGGATCGCCACAGATTTCAGAGAACAGGCGCTTCTCCTGGCACAGTATCGAACACTTAGTTACAGATAGAACACTTAGTATAAAATGGAACAATGTTTCGCATTTGGAGTTTCCTCTCTCACAAGTTCGACCACTTAGTTTCGTCGAACACATACGGTTTCGAGTAGCATCGCCACCGATTTCAGAGAACAGGCACTTCTCCTGGCACAGTATCGAAAACTTAGTTTCAAATACAACAATCAGTTTAAAATGGAACGAAGTTCCGCATCTGGAGTTTCCTCTCTCACCATGTCGACCACTTAGTTTCGTCGAACACATACGGTTTCGAGTAGGTTCGCCACAGATTTCAGAGAACAGGCGCTTCTCCTCGCACAGTATCGAAAACTTAGTTTCAGATACAACAATCAGTTTAAAATGGAACGAAGTTCCGCATCTGGACTTTCCTCTCTCACCATGTCGACCACTTAGTTTCGTCGAACACATACGGTTTCGAGTAGGATCGCCACAGATTTCAGAGAACAGGCGCTTCTCCTGGCACAGTATCGAACACTTAGTTACAGATAGAACACTTAGTATAAAATGGAACAATGTTTCGCATTTGGAGTTTCCTCTCTCAGAAGGTCGACCACTTAGTTTCGTCGAACACATAAGGTTTCGAGTACCAGCGCCACCGATTTCAGAGAACAGGCGCTTCTCCTGGCACAGTATCGAAAACTTAGTTTCAGATACAACAATCAGTTTAAAATGGAACGAAGTTCCGCATCTGGAGTTTCATCTCTCACAATGTCGACCACTTAGTTTCGTCGAACACATACGGTTTCGAGTAGGATCGCCACAGATTTCAGAGAACAGGCGCTTCTCCTGGCACAGTATCGCAAACTTAGTTTCAGATATAACAATCAGTTTAAAATGGAACGAAGTTCCGCATCTGGAGTTTCCTCTTTCACCATGTCGACAACTTAGTTTCGTCGAACACATACGGTTTCGAGTAGGATCGCCACAGATTTCAGAGAACAAGCGCTTCTCCTGGCACAGTATCGAAAACTTAGTTTCAGATACAACAATCAGTTTAAAATGGAACGAAGTTCCGCATCTGGAGTTTCATCTCTCACAATGTCGACCACTTAGTTTCGTCGAACACATACGGTTTCGAGTACCAGCGCCACCGATTTCAGAGAACAGGCGCTTCTCCTGGCACAGTATCGAAAACTTAGTTTCAGATACAACAATCAGTTTAAAATGGAACGAAGTTCCGCATCTGGAGTTTCATCTCTCACAATGTCGACCACTTAGTTTCGTCGAACACATACGGTTTCGAGTAGGATCGCCACAGATTTCAGAGAACAGGCGCTTCTCCTGGCACAGTATCGAACACTTAGTTTCAGATAGAACAATTAGTTTAAAATGGAACTAAGTTTCCCATCTGGAGTTTCCAATCTCACAAGGCGACCACTTATTTTCGTCGAACACATACGGTTTCGAGTGGCATGGCCACAGATTTCAGAGAACAGGGGCTTCTCCTGGCACAGTGTCGAACACTTAATTTCACATAGAACAATTAGTTTAAAATGGAACTAAGTTTCGCATCTGGAGTTTCCTCCCTCACAAGGCGGCCACTTAGTTTCGTGGAAAACATTCGGTTTCGAGTAGCATCGCCACAGATTTCAGAGAACAGGCGCTTCTTGTGGCACAGTATCGAACACTTAGTTTCAGATAGAACAATTAATTTAAAATGGAACTAAGTTTCGCAACTGTAGTTTCCTCTCTCACCAGGTCGGCCACTTAGTTTCGTCGAACACATACGGTTTCGAGTGGCATCGCCACAGATTTCAGAGAACAGCCGCTTCTCCTGGCACAGTATCGAACACTTAATTTCAGGTGGAACAACTAGTTTAAAATGGAACTAAGTTCCGCATCTGGAGTTTCCTCTCTCACCATGTCGACCACTTAGTTTCGTCGAACACATACGGTTTCGAGTAGGATCGCCACAGATTTCAGAGAACAGGCGCTTCTCCTGGCACAGTATCGCAAACTTAGTTTCAGATATAACAATTAGTTTAAAATGGAACGAAGTTCCGCATCTGGAGTTTCCTCTCTCACCATGTCGACCACTTAGTTTCGTCGAACACATACGGTTTCGAGTAGGATCGCCACAGATTTCAGAGAACAGGCGCTTCTCCTCGCACAGTATCGAAAACTTAGTTTCAGATACAACAATCAGTTTAAAATGGAACGAAGTTCCGCATCTGGACTTTCCTCTCTCACCATGTCGACCACTTAGTTTCGTCGAACACATACGGTTTCGAGTAGGATCGCCACAGATTTCAGAGAACAGGCGCTTCTCCTGGCACAGTATCGAACACTTAGTTACAGATAGAACACTTAGTATAAAATGGAACAATGTTTCGCATTTGGAGTTTCCTCTCTCAGAAGGTCGACCACTTAGTTTCGTCGAACACATAAGGTTTCGAGTACCAGCGCCACCGATTTCAGAGAACAGGCGCTTCTCCTGGCACAGTATCGCAAACTTAGTTTCAGATATAACAATCAGTTTAAAATGGAACGAAGTTCCGCATCTGGAGTTTCCTCTTTCACCATGTCGACCACTTAGTTTCGTCGAACACATACGGTTTCGAGTAGGATCGCCACAGATTTCAGAGAACAAGCGCTTCTCCTGGCACAGTCTCGAACACTTAGTTAGAGATGGAACACTTAGTATAAAATGGAACAATGTTTCGCATTTGGAGTTTCCTCTCTCACAAGGTCGACTACTTAGTTTCGTCGAACACATACGGTTTCGAGTAGCATCGCCACACATTTCAGAGAACAGGCGCTTCTCCTGGCACAGTATCGAACACATAGTTTCAGATAGAACAATTAGTTTAAAATGGAACAAATTTCGCATCTGGAGATTCCCGCCTCACAAGGCGGCCACTTAGTTTCGTGGAACACATTCGGTTTCGAGTAGGAACGCCACAGATTTCAGAGAACAGGCGCTTCTCCTGGCACAGTATCGAACACTTAGTTACAGATAAAACAATTAGTTTAAGATGGAACTATGCTTCGCATCTGGAGTTTCCTCTCTCACAAGGTGGACCACTTAGTTTCGTCGACCTCATACGGTTTCGAGTAGCATCGCCACAGATTTCAGAGAACAGGCGCTTCTCCTGGCACAGTATCGAACACTTAGTTACAGATAGAACAATTAGTTTAAAATGGAACAAAGTTTCGCATCTGGAGATTCCCGTCTCACAAGGCGGCCACTTAGTTTCGTGGAACACATTCGGTTTCGAGTAGGAACGCCACAGATTTCAGAGAACAGGCGCTTCTCCTGGCACAGTACCGAACACTTAGTTTCAGATAGAACAATTAGTTTAAAATGGAACTAAGTTTCGCATCTGGAGTTTCCTCTCTCACAAGGTCGACCACTTAGTTTCGTTGAACACATACGGTTTCGAGTGGCAACGCCACAGATTTCAGAGAACAGGCGCTTCTCCTGGCACAGTATCGAACACTTAGTTTCAGATAAAACAATTAGTTTAAAATGGAACTAAGTTTGGCATCTGGAGTTTCCTCTCTCACAAGGTCGACCATTTAGATTCGTCGAACACATACCGTTTCGAGGGGCATCGCCACAGATTTCAGAGAACAGGCGCTTCTCCTGGCGCAGTATCGAACACTTAGTTTCAGATAGAACAATTAGTTTAAGATGGAACTAAGTTTCGCATCTGGAGTTTCCTCTTTCACAAGGTCGACCACTTAGTTCCGTCGAACACATACGGTTTCGAGTAGCATCGCGACAGATTTCAGAGAACAGGCGCTTCTCCTGGCACAGTATCGAACACTTAGTTTCAGATAGAACAATTAGTTTAAAATGGAACTAAGTTTCGCATCTGGAGATTCCCCTCTCACAAGGCGGCCACTTAGTTTCGTGGAACACATTCGGTTTCGAGTAGGAACGCCACAGATTTCAGAGAACAGGCGCTTCTCCTGGCACAGTATCGAACACTTAGTTTCAGATAGAACAATTAGTTTAAAATGGAACTAAGTTTCGCATCTGGAGTTTCCAATCTCACAAGGCGACCACTTATTTTCGTCGAACACATACGGTTTCGAGTGGCATGGCCACAGATTTCAGAGAACAGGGGCTTCTCCTGGCACAGTGTCGAACACTTAATTTCACATAGAACAATTAGTTTAAAATGGAACTAAGTTTCGCATCTGGAGTTTCCTCCCTCACAAGGCGGCCACTTAGTTTCGTGGAAAACATTCGGTTTCGAGTAGCATCGCCACAGATTTCAGAGAACAGGCGCTTCTTGTGGCACAGTATCGAACACTTAGTTTCAGATAGAACAATTAATTTAAAATGGAACTAAGTTTCGCAACTGTAGTTTCCTCTCTCACCAGGTCGGCCACTTAGTTTCGTCGAACACATACGGTTTCGAGTGGCATCGCCACAGATTTCAGAGAACAGCCGCTTCTCCTGGCACAGTATCGAACACTTAATTTCAGGTGGAACAACTAGTTTAAAATGGAACTAAGTTTTGCATCTGAAGTTTCCTCTCTCACAAGGTCGGCCACTTAGTCTCGTCGAACACATACGGTTTCGAGGGGCATCGCCACAGATTTCAGAGAAGAGGCGCTTCTCCCGGCACAGTATCGTACACTTAGTTTCAGATGGAACATTTAGTTTAAAATTGAACTATGTTTCGCATCTGGAGTTTCCTCTCTCACAAGGTCAACAACTTAGTTTCGCCGAACGCATACGGTTTCGAGTGGCATCGCCACAGATTTCAGAGAACAGGCGCTTCTCCTGGCACAGTATCGAACACTTAGTTTCAAATAGAACAATTAGTTTAAAATGGAACTAAGTTTCGCATCTGGAGTTTCCTCTCTCAGAAGGTCGACCACTTAGTTTCGTCGAACCCATACGCTTTCGGGTGGTATCGCCACAGATTTCAGAGAACAGGCGCTTCTGCTGGCACATTATCGAACACTTAGTTTCAGATAGAACAATTAGTTTAAAATGGAACTATGTTTCGCATTTGGAGTTTCCTCTCTCACAAGTTCGACCACTTAGTTTCGTCGAACACATACGGTTTCGAGTAGCATCGCCACCGATTTCAGAGAACAGGCACTTCTCCTGGCACAGTATCGAAAACTTAGTTTCAAATACAACAATCAGTTTAAAATGGAACGAAGTTCCGCATCTGGAGTTTCCTCTCTCACCATGTCGACCACTTAGTTTCGTCGAACACATACGGTTTCGAGTAGGATCGCCACAGATTTCAGAGAACAGGCGCTTCTCCTGGCACAGTATCGAACACTTAGTTACAGATAGAACACTTAGTATAAAATGGAACAATGTTTCGCATTTGGAGTTTCCTCTCTCAGAAGGTCGACCACTTAGTTTCGTCGAACACATAAGGTTTCGAGTACCAGCGCCACCGATTTCAGAGAACAGGCGCTTCTCCTGGCACAGTATCGAAAACTTAGTTTCAGATACAACAAACAGTTTAAAATGGAACGAAGTTCCGCATCTGGAGTTTCATCTCTCACAATGTCGACCACTTAGTTTCGTCGAACACATACGGTTTCGAGTACGATCGCCACAGATTTCAGAGAACAGGCGCTTCTCCTGGCACAGTATCGCAAACTTAGTTTCAGATATAACAATCAGTTTAAAATGGAACGAAGTTCCGCATCTGGAGTTTCCTCTTTCACCATGTCGACCACTTAGTTTCGTCGAACACATACGGTTTCGAGTAGGATCGCCACAGATTTCAGAGAACAAGCGCTTCTCCTGGCACATTATCGAACACTTAGTTAGAGATGGAACACTTAGTATAAAATGGAACAATGTTTCGCATTTGGAGTTTCCTCTCTCACAAGGTCGACTACTTAGTTTCGTCGAACACATACGGTTTCGAGTAGCATCGCCACACATTTCAGAGAACAGGCGCTTCTCCTGGCACAGTATCGAACACATAGTTTCAGATAGAACAATTAGTTTAAAATGGAACAAATTTCGCATCTGGAGATTCCCGCCTCACAAGGCGGCCACTTAGTTTCGTGGAACACATTCGGTTTCGAGTAGGAACGCCACAGATTTCAGAGAACAGGCGCTTCTCCTGGCACAGTATCGAACACTTAGTTACAGATAAAACAATTAGTTTAAGATGGAACTATGCTTCGCATCTGGAGTTTCCTCTCTCACAAGGTGGAACACTTAGTTTCGTCGACCTCATACGGTTTCGAGTAGCATCGCCACAGATTTCAGAGAACAGGCGCTTCTCCTGGCACAGTATCGAACACTTAGTTACAGATAGAACAATTAGTTTAAAATGGAACAAAGTTTCGCATCTGGAGATTCCCGTCTCACAAGGCGGCCACTTAGTTTCGTGGAACACATTCGGTTTCGAGTAGGAACGCCACAGATTTCAGACAACAGGCGCTTCTCCTGGCACATTATCGAACACTTAGTTAGAGATGGAACACTTAGTAGAAAATGGAACAATGTTTCGCATTTGGAGTTTCCTCTCTCACAAGGTCGACTACTTAGTTTCGTCGAACACATACGGTTTCGAGGGGCATCGCCACAGATTTCAGAGAAGAGGCGCTTCTCCCGGCACAGTATCGTACACTTAGTTTCAGATGGAACATTTAGTTTAAAATTGAACTATGTTTCGCATCTGGAGTTTCCTCTCTCACAAGGTCAACAACTTAGTTTCGCCGAACGCATACGGTTTCGAGTGGCATCGCCACAGATTTCAGAGAACAGGCGCTTCTCCTGGCACAGTATCGAACACTTAGTTTCAAATAGAACAATTAGTTTAAAATGGAACTAAGTTTCGCATCTGGAGTTTCCTCTCTCAGAAGGTCGACCACTTAGTTTCGTCGAACACATACGCTTTCGGGTGGTATCGCCACAGATTTCAGAGAACAGGCGCTTCTGCTAGCACATTATCGAACACTTAGTTTCAGATAGAACAATTAGTTTAAAATGGAACTATATTTCGCATTTGGAGTTTCCTCTCTCACAAGTTCGACCACTTAGTTTCGTCGAACACATACGGTTTCGAGTAGCATCGCCACCGATTTCAGAGAACAGGCACTTCTCCTGGCACAGTATCGAAAACTTAGTTTCAAATACAACAATCAGTTTAAAATGGAACGAAGTTCCGCATCTGGAGTTTCCTCTCTCACCATGTCGACCACTTAGTTTCGTCGAACACATACGGTTTCGAGTAGGATCGCCACAGATTTCAGAGAACAGGCGCTTCTCCTGGCACAGTATCGAACACTTAGTTACAGATAGAACACTTAGTATAAAATGGAACAATGTTTCGCATTTGGAGTTGCCTCTCTCAGAAGGTCGACCATTTAGATTCGTCGAACACATACGGTTTCGAGTAGCATCGCCACCGATTTCAGAGAACAGGCACTTCTCCTGGCACAGTATCGAAAACTTAGTTTCAAATACAACAATCAGTTTAAAATGGAACGAAGTTCCGCATCTGGAGTTTCCTCTCTCACCATGTCGACCACTTAGTTTCGTCGAACACATACGGTTTCGAGTAGGATCGCCACAGATTTCAGAGAACAGGCGCTTCTCCTGGCACAGTATCGAACACTTAGTTACAGATAGAACACTTAGTATAAAATGGAACAATGTTTCGCATTTGGAGTTTCCTCTCTCAGAAGGTCGACCACTTAGTTTCCTCGAACACATACGGTTTCGAGTAGCATCGCCACACATTTCAGAGAACAGGCGCTTCTCCTGGCACAGTATCGAACACATAGTTTCAGATAGAACAATTAGTTTAAAATGGAACAAATTTCGCATCTGGAGATTCCCGCCTCACAAGGCGGCCACTTAGTTTCGTGGAACACATTCGGTTTCGAGTAGGAACGCCACAGATTTCAGAGAACAGGCGCTTCTCCTGGCACAGTATCAAACACTTAGTTACAGATAAAACAATTAGTTTAAGATGGAAATATGCTTCGCATCTGGAGTTTCCTCTCTCACAAGGTGGACCACTTAGTTTCGTCGAACACATAAGGTTTCGAGTACCAGCGCCACCGATTTCAGAGAACAGGCGCTTCTCCTGGCACAGTATCGAAAACTTAGTTTCAGATACAACAATCAGTTTAAAATGGAACGAAGTTCCGCATCTGGAGTTTCATCTCTCACAATGTCGACCACTTAGTTTCGTCGAACACATACGGTTTCGAGTAGGATCGCCACAGATTTCAGAGAACAGGCGCTTCTCCTGGCACAGTATCGCAAACTTAGTTTCAGATATAACAATCAGTTTAAAATGGAACGAAGTTCCGCATCTGGAGTTTCCTCTTTCACCATGTCGACCACTTAGTTTCGTCGAACACATACGGTTTCGAGTAGGATCGCCACAGATTTCAGAGAACAAGCGCTTCTCCTGGCACATTATCGAACACTTAGTTAGAGATGGAACACTTAGTATAAAATGGAACAATGTTTCGCATTTGGAGTTTCCTCTCTCACAAGGTCGACTACTTAGTTTCGTCGAACACATACGGTTTCGAGTAGCATCGCCACACATTTCAGAGAACAGGCGCTTCTCCTGGCACAGTATCGAACACATAGCTTCAGATAGAACAATTAGTTTAAAATGGAACAAATTTCGCATCTGGAGATTCCCGCCTCACAAGGCGGCCACTTAGTTTCGTGGAACACATTCGGTTTCGAGTAGGAACGCCACAGATTTCAGAGAACAGGCGCTTCTCCTGGCACAGTATCGAACACTTAGTTACAGATAAAACAATTAGTTTAAGATGGAACTATGCTTCGCATCTGGAGTTTCCTCTCTCACAAGGTGGACCACTTAGTTTCGTCGACCTCATACGGTTTCGAGAAGCATCGCCACAGATTTCAGAGAACAGGCGCTTCTCCTGGCACAGTATCGAACACTTAGTTACAGATAGAACAATTAGTTTAAAATGGAACAAAGTTTCGCATCTGGAGATTCCCGTCTCACAAGGCGGCCACTTAGTTTCGCGGAACACATTCGGTTTCGAGTAGGAACGCCACAGATTTCAGAGAACAGGCGCTTCTCCTGGCACAGTACCGAACACTTAGTTTCAGATAGAACAATTAGTTTAAAATGGAACTAAGTTTCGCATCTGGAGTTTCCTCTCTCACAAGGTCGACCACTTAGTTTCGTTGAACACATACGGTTTCGAGTGGCGACGCCACAGATTTCAGAGAACAGGCGCTTCTCCTGGCACAGTATCGAACACTTAGTTTCAGATAGAACAATTAGTTTAAAATGGAACTAAGTTTGGCATCTGGAGTTTCCTCTCTCACAAGGTCGACCATTTAGATTCGTCGAACACATACCGTTTCGAGGGGCATCGCCACAGATTTCAGAGAACAGGCGCTTCTCCTGGCGCAGTATCGAACACTTAGTTTCAGATAGAACAATTAGTTTAAGATGGAACTAAGTTTCGCATCTGGAGTTTCCTCTTTCACAAGGTCGACCACTTAGTTCCGTCGAACACATACGGTTTCGAGTAGCATCGCGACAGATTTCAGAGAACAGGCGCTTCTCCTGGCACAGTATCGAACACTTAGTTTCAGATAGAACAATTAGTTTAAAATGGAACTAAGTTTCGCATCTGGAGATTCCCCTCTCACAAGGCGGCCACTTACTTTCGTGGAACACATTCGGTTTCGAGTAGGAACGCCACAGATTTCAGAGAACAGGCGCTTCTCCTGGCACAGTATCGAACACTTAGTTTCAGATAGAACAATTAGTTTAAAATGGAACTAAGTTTCGCATCTGGAGTTTCCAATCTCACAAGGCGACCACTTATTTTCGTCGAACACATACGGTTTCGAGTGGCATGGCCACAGATTTCAGAGAACAGGCGCTTCTCCTGGCACAGTGTCGAACACTTAATTTCACATAGAACAATTAGTTTAAAATGGAACTAAGTTTGGCATCTGGAGTTTCCTGTCTCACAAGGTCGACCACTTAGTTTCGTCGAACACATACGGATTCGAGTGGCATCGTCACACATTTCAGAGAACAGGCGCTTCTCCTGGCACAGTATCGGACACATAGTTTCAGATAGAACAAATAGTTTAAAATGGTACTAAGTTTCGCATCTGGAGTTTCCTCCCTCACAAGGCGGCCACTTAGTTTCGTGGAAAACATTCGGTTTCGAGTAGCATCGCCACAGATTTCAGAGAACAGGCGCTTCTTGTGGCACAGTATCGAACACTTAGTTTCAGATAGAACAATTAATTTAAAATGGAACTAAGTTTCGCATCTGTAGTTTCCTCTCTCACAAGGTCGGCCACTTAGTTTCGTCGAACACATACGGTTTCGAGTGGCATCGCCACAGATTTCAGAGAACAGCCGCTTCTCCTGGCACAGTATCGAACACTTAATTTCAGGTGGAACAACTAGTTTAAAATGGAACTAAGTTTTGCATCTGAAGTTTCCTCTCTCACAAGGTCGGCCACTTAGTCTCGTCGAACACATACGGTTTCGAGGGGCATCGCCACAGATTTCAGAGAACAGGCGCTTCTCCCGGCACAGTATCGTACACTTAGTTTCAGATGGAACATTTAGTTTAAAATTGAACTATGTTTCGCATCTGGAGTTTCCTCTCTCACAAGGTCAACAACTTAGTTTCGCCGAACGCATACGGTTTCGAGTGGCATCGCCACAGATTTCAGAGAACAGGCGCTTCTCCTGGCACAGTATCGAACACTTAGTTTCAAATAGAACAATTAGTTTAAAATGGAACTAAGTTTCGCATCTGGAGTTTCCTCTCTCAGAAGGTCGACCACTTAGTTTCGTCGAACACATACGCTTTCGGGTGGTATCGCCACAGATTTCAGAGAACAGGCGCTTCTGCTGGCACATTATCGAACACTTAGTTTCAGATAGAACAATTAGTTTAAAATGGAACTATGTTTCGCATTTGGAGTTTCCTCTCTCACAAGTTCGACCACTTAGTTTCGTCGAACACATACGGTTTCGAGTAGCATCGCCACCGATTTCAGAGAACAGGCACTTCTCCTGGCACAGTATCGAAAACTTAGTTTCAAATACAACAATCAGTTTAAAATGGAACGAAGTTCCGCATCTGGAGTTTCCTCTCTCACCATGTCGACCACTTAGTTTCGTCGAACACATACGGTTTCGAGTAAGATCGCCACAGATTTCAGAGAACAGGCGCTTCTCCTGGCACAGTATCGAACACTTAGTTACAGATAGAACACTTAGTATAAAATGGAACAATGTTTCGCATTTGGAGTTTCCTCTCTCAGAAGGTCGACCACTTAGTTTCGTCGAACACATAAGGTTTCGAGTACCAGCGCCACCGATTTCAGAGAACAGGCGCTTCTCCTGGCACAGTATCGAAAACTTAGTTTCAGATACAACAATCAGTTTAAAATGGAACGAAGTTCCGCATCTGGAGTTTCATCTCTCACAATGTCGACCACTTAGTTTCGTCGAACACATACGGTTTCGAGTAGGATCGCCACAGATTTCAGAGAACAGGCGCTTCTCCTGGCACAGTATCGCAAACTTAGTTTCAGATATAACAATCAGTTTAAAATGGAACGAAGTTCCGCATCTGGAGTTTCCTCTATCACCATGTCGACCACTTAGTTTCGTCGAACACATACGGTTTCGAGTAGGATCGCCACAGATTTCAGAGAACAAGCGCTTCTCCTGGCACAGTATCGAACACTTAGTTAGAGATGGAACACTTAGTATAAAATGGAACAATGTTTCGCATTTGGAGTTTCCTCTCTCACAAGGTCGACTACTTAGTTTCGTCGAACACATACGGTTTCGAGTAGCATCGCCACACATTTCAGAGAACAGGCGCTTCTCCTGGCACAGTATCGAACACATAGTTTCAGATAGAACAGTTAGTTTAAAATGGAACAAATTTCGCATCTGGAGATTCCCGCCTCACAAGGCGGCCACTTAGTTTCGTGGAACACATTCGGTTTCGAGTAGGAACGCCACAGATTTCAGAGAACAGGCGCTTCTCCTGGCACAGTATCAAACACTTAGTTACAGATAAAACAATTAGTTTAAGATAGAACTATGCTTCGCATCTGGAGTTTCCTCTCTCACAAGGTGGACCACTTAGTTTCGTTGACCTCATACGGTTTCGAGTAGCATCGCCACAGATTTCAGAGAACAGGCGCTTCTCCTGGCACAGTATCGAACACTTAGTTACAGATAGAACAATTAGTTTAAAATGGAACAAAGTTTCGCATCTGGAGATTCCCGTCTCACAAGGCGGCCACTTAGTTTCGTGGAACACATTCGGTTTCGAGTAGGAACGCCACAGATTTCAGAGAACAGGCGCTTCTCCTGGCACAGTACCGAACACTTAGTTTCAGATAGAACAATTAGTTTAAAATGGAACTAAGTTTCGCATCTGGAGTTTCCTCTCTCACAAGGTCGACCACTTAGTTTCGTTGAACACATACGGTTTCGAGTGGCAACGCCACAGATTTCAGAGAACAGGCGCTTCTCCTGGCACAGTATCGAACACTTAGTTTCAGATAGAACAATTAGTTTAAAATGGAACTAAGTTTGGCATCTGGAGTTTCCTCTCTCACAAGGTCGACCATTTAGATTCGTCGAACACATACCGTTTCGAGGGGCATTGCCACAGATTTCAGAGAACAGGCGCTTCTCCTGGCGCAGTATCGAACACTTAGTTTCAGATAGAACAATTAGTTTAAGATGGAACTAAGTTTCGCATCTGGAGTTTCCTCTTTCACAAGGTCGACCACTTAGTTCCGTCGAACACATACGGTTTCGAGTAGCATCGCGACAGATTTCAGAGAACAGGCGCTTCTCCTGGCACAGTATCGAACACTTAGTTTCAGATAGAACAATTAGTTTAAAATGGAACTAAGTTTCGCATCTGGAGATTCCCCTCTCACAAGGCGGCCACTTACTTTCGTGGAACACATTCGGTTTCGAGTAGGAACGCCACAGATTTCAGAGAACAGGCGCTTCTCCTGGCACAGTATCGAACACTTAGTTTCAGATAGAACAATTAGTTTAAAATGGAACTAAGTTTCGCATCTGGAGTTTCCAATCTCACAAGGCGACCACTTATTTTCGTCGAACACATACGGTTTCGAGTGGCATGGCCACAGATTTCAGAGAACAGGCGCTTCTCCTGGCACAGTGTCGAACACTTAATTTCACATAGAACAATTAGTTTAAAATGGAACTAAGTTTGGCATCTGGAGTTTCCTGTCTCACAAGGTCGACCACTTAGTTTCGTCGAACACATACGGATTCGAGTGGCATCGTCACACATTTCAGAGAACAGGCGCTTCTCCTGGCACAGTATCGGACACATAGTTTCAGATAGAACAAATAGTTTAAAATGGTACTAAGTTTCGCATCTGGAGTTTCCTCCCTCACAAGGCGGCCACTTAGTTTCGTGGAAAACATTCGGTTTCGAGTAGCATCGCCACAGATTTCAGAGAACAGGCGCTTCTTGTGGCACAGTATCGAACACTTAGTTTCAGATAGAACAATTAATTTAAAATGGAACTAAGTTTCGCATCTGTAGTTTCCTCTCTCACAAGGTCGGCCACTTAGTTTCGTCGAACACATACGGTTTCGAGTGGCATCGCCACAGATTTCAGAGAACAGCCGCTTCTCCTGGCACAGTATCGAACACTAATTTCAGGTGGAACAACTAGTTTAAAATGGAACTAAGTTTTGCATCTGAAGTTTCCTCTCTCACAAGGTCGGCCACTTAGTCTCGTCGAACACATACGGTTTCGAGGGGCATCGCCACAGATTTCAGAGAAGAGGCGCTTCTCCCGGCACAGTATCGTACACTTAGTTTCAGATGGAACATTTAGTTTAAAATTGAACTATGTTTCGCATCTGGAGTTTCCTCTCTCACAAGGTCAACAACTTAGTTTCGCCGAACGCATACGGTTTCGAGTGGCATCGCCACAGATTTCAGAGAACAGGCGCTTCTCCTGGCACAGTATCGAACACTTAGTTTCAAATAGAACAATTAGTTTAAAATGGAACTAAGTTTCGCATCTGGAGTTTCCTCTCTCAGAAGGTCGACCACTTAGTTTCGTCGAACACATACGCTTTCGGGTGGTATCGCCACAGATTTCAGAGAACAGGCGCTTCTGCTGGCACATTATCGAACACTTAGTTTCAGATGGAATAATTAGCTTAAAATGGAACTAAATTTCGCATCTGGACTTTCCTCTCTCACAAGGTCGACCATTTAGATTCATCGAACACATAAGGATTCGACTGGCATCGCGAGAGATTTCAGAGAACAGGCGCTTCTCCTGGCACAGTATCGAACACTTAGTTTCAGATAGAACAATTAGTTTAATATGGACCTATGTTTCGCATTTGGAGTTTCCTCTCTCACAAGTTCAACAACTTAGTTTCGTTGAACACTTACGGTTTCGAGTGGCATCGCCACATATTTCAGAGAACAGGCGCTTCGCCACAGATTTCAGAGAGCAGGCGCTTCTCCTGGGACAGTATCGAACACTTAGTTTCAGATAGAACAAATAGTTTATAATGGAAATATGTTTCGCATCTGGAGTTTCCTCTCTCACAAGGTCGACCACTTAGTTTCGACGAACACATACGGTTTCGAGGTGCATCGCCACAGATTTCAGAGAACAGGCGCTTCGCCTGGCACAGTATCGAACACTTATTTCACACAGAACAGTTAGTTTAAAATGGAGCTATGTTTCGCATCTGGAGTATCCTCTCTCACAAGATCAACCAATTAGTTTCGTTGAACACTTACGGTTTCGAGTGGCATCGCCACATATTTCAGAGAACAGGCGCTTCGCCACAGATTTCAGAGAGCAGGCGCTTCTCCTGGGACAATATCGAACACTTAGTTTCAGATAGAACAAATAGTTTAAAATGGAACTAAGTTTCGCATCTGGAGTTTCCTCTCTCACAAGGTCGACCACTTAGTTTCGTCGAACACATACGGATTCGACTGGCATCGCGACAGATTTCAGAGAACAGGCTCTTCTCCTGGCACAGTATCGAACACTTAGTTTCAGATAGAACAAATAGTTTATAATGGAAATAAGTTTCGCATCTGGAGTTTCCTCTCTCACAAGGTCGACCACTTAGTTTCGACGAACACATATGGTTTCGAGGTGCATCGCCACAGATTTCAGAGAACAGGCGCTTCGCCTGGCACAGTATCGAACACTTATTTCACACAGAAGAATTAGTTTAAAATGGAGCTATGTTTCGCATCTGGAGTATCCTCTCTCACAAGATCAACGAATTAGTTTCGTCGAACACTTACGGTTTCGAGTGGCATCGCCACAGATTTCAGAGAACAGGCGCTTCGCCACAGATTTCAGAGAGCAGGCGCTTCTCCTGGGACAGTATCGAACACTTAGTTTCAGATAGAACAAATAGTTTATAATGGAAATAAGTTTCGCATCTGGAGTTTCCTCTCTCACAAGGTCGACCACTTAGTTTCGACGAACGCATACGGTTTCGAGGTGCATCGCCACAGATTTCAGAGAACAGGCGCTTCGCCTGGCACAGTATCGAACACTTATTTCACACAGAACAATTAGTTTAAAATGGAGCTATGTTTCGCATCTGGAGTATCCTCTCTCACAAGATCAACCAATTAGTTTCGTCGAACACATACGGTTTCGAGTGGCATCGCCACATATTTCAGAGAACAGGCGCTTCTCCTGGCACAGTATCGAACACTTAGTTTCAGATAGAACAATTAGTTTAAAATGGAACTAAGTTTCGCATCTGGAGTTTCCTCTCTCACAAGGTCGGCCACTTAGTTTCGTCGAACACATATGGTTTCGAGTGGCATCGGCACAGATTTCAGAGAACAGGCGCTTCTCCTGGCACAGTATCGAACAGTTAGTTTAGGACGGAAAATTTGGTTTAAAGTGGAACTAAGTTTCGCATCTGGAGTTTCCTCTCTCACAAGGTCGACCACTTAGTTTCGTGGAACACATACGGATTCGACTGGCATCGCGACAGATTTCAGAGAACAGGCGCTTCTCCTGGCACAGCATCGAACACTTAGTTTCAGATAGAACAATTAGTTTAATATGGACCTATGTTTCGCATTTGGAGTTTCCTCTCTCACAAGTTCAACAACTTAGTTTCGTCGAACACTTACGGTTTCGAGTGGCATCGCCACAGATTTCAGAGAACAGGCGCTTCGCCACAGATTTCAGCGAGCAGGCGCTTCTCCTGGGACAGTAACGGACACATAGTTTCAGATAGAACAATTAGTTTAAAATGGTACTAAATTTCGCATCTGGAGTTTCCTCTGTCACAAGGCGGCCACTTAGTTTCGTGGAACACATACGGTTTCGAGATGCATCGCCACAGATTTCAGAGAACAGGCGCTTCGCCTGGCACAGTATCGAACACTTATTTCACACAGAACAATTAGTTTAAAATGGAGCTATGTTTCGAATCTGGAGTATCCTCTCTCACAAGGTCGACCACTTAGTTTCGACGAACACATACGGTTTCGAGGTGCATCGCCACAGATTTCAGAGAACAGGCGCTTCGCCTGGCACAGTATCGAACACTTATTTCACACAGAACAATTAGTTTAAAATGGAGCTATGTTTCGCATCTGGAGTATCCTCTCTCACAAGATCAACCAATTAGTTTCGTCGAACACTTACGGTTTCGAGTGGCATCGCCACAGATTTCAGAGAACAGGCGCTTCGCCACAGATTTCAGAGAGCAGGCGCTTCTCCTGGGACAGTAACGGACACATAGTTTCAGATAGAACAATTAGTTTAAAATGGTACTAAATTTCGCATCTGGAGTTTCCTCTGTCACAAGGCGGCCACTTAGTTTCGTGGAACACATACGGTTTCGAGATGCATCGCCACAGATTTCAGAGAACAGGCGCTTCGCCTGGCACAGTATCGAACACTTATTTCACACAGAACAATTAGTTTAAAATGGAGCTATGTTTCGCATCTGGAGTATCCTCTCTCACAAGATCAACCACTTAGTTTCGTCGAACACATACGGTTACGAGTGGCATCGCCATACTTTTCAGAGAACAGGCGCTTCTCCTGGCACAGTAACGGACACATAGTTTCAGATAGAACAATTAGTTTAAAATGGAACTATGTTTCGCATCTGGAGTTTCCTCTCTCGCAAGATCAACAACTTAGTTTCGCCGAACACATACGGTTTCGAGTGGCATCGCCACAGATTTCAGAGAGCAGGCGCTTCTCCTGGCACAGTATCGAACACTTAGTTTCAGATAGAACAATTAGTTTAAAATGGAACTAAGTTTCGCATCTGGAGTTTCCTCTCTCACAAGGTCGACCACTTAGTTTCGTCGAACACATACGGATTCGACTGGCATCGCGACAGATTTCAGAGAACAGGCGCTTCTCCTGGCACAGTATCGAACACTTAGTTTCAGATAGAACAATTAGTTTAAAATGGAACTAAGTTTCGCATCTGGAGTTTCCTCTCTCACAAGGTCGACCACTTAGTTTCGTCGAACACATACGGATTCGACTGGCATCGCGACAGATTTCAGAGAACAGCCGCTTCTCCTGGCACAGTATCGAACACTTAGTTTCAGATAGAACAATTAGTTTAATATGGACCTATGTTTCGCATTTGGAGTTTCCTCTCTCACAAGTTCAACAACTTAGTTTCGTTGAACACTTACGGTTTCGAGTGGCATCGCCACAGATTTCAGAGAACCGGCGCTTCGCCACAGATTTCAGAGAGCAGGCGCTTCTCCTGGGACAGTATCGAACACTTAGTTTCAGATAGAACAAATAGTTTATAATGGAAATAAGTTTCGCATCTGGAGTTTCCTCTCTCACAAGGTCGACCACTTAGTTTCGACGAACACATACGGTTTCGAGGTGCATCGCCACAGATTTCAGAGAACAGGCGCTTCGCCTGGCACAGTATCGAACACTTATTTCACACAGAACAATTAGTTTAAAATGGAGCTATATTTCGCATCTGGAGTATCCTCTCTCACAAGATCAACCAATTAGTTTCGTCGAACACTTACGGTTTCGAGTGGCATCGCCACAGATTTCAGAGAACAGGCGCTTCGCCACAGATTTCAGAGAGCAGGCGCTTCTCCTGGGACAGTATCGAACACTTAGTTTCAGATAGAACAAATAGTTAATAATGGAAATAAGTTTCGCATCTGGAGTTTCCTCTCTCACAAGGTCGACCACTTAGTTTCGACGAACACATACGGTTTCGAGGTGCATCGCCACAGATTTCAGAGAACAGGCGCTTCGCCTGGCACAGTATCGAACACTTATTTCACACAGAACAATTAGTTTAAAATGGAGCTATGTTTCGCATCTGGAGTATCCTCTCTCACAAGGTCGACCACTTAGTTTCGACGAACACATACGGTTTCGAGGTGCATCGCCACAGATTTCAGAGAACAGGCGCTTCGCCTGGCACAGTATCGAACACTTATTTCACACAGAACAATTAGTTTAAAATGGAGCTATGTTTCGCATCTGGAGTATCCTCTCTCACAAGATCAACCAATTAGTTTCGTCGAACACTTACGGTTTCGAGTGGCATCGCCACAGATTTCAGAGAACAGGCGCTTCGCCACAGATTTCAGAGAGCAGGCGCTTCTCCTGGGACAGTAACGGACACATAGTTTCAGATAGAACAATTAGTTTAAAATGGAACTAAGTTTCGCATCTGGAGTTTCCTCTCTCACAAGGTCGACCACTTAGTTTCGTCGAACACATACGGATTCGACTGGCATCGCGACAGATTTCAGAGAACAGGCTCTTCTCCTGGCACAGTATCGAACACTTAGTTTCAGATAGAACAAATAGTTTATAATGGAAATAAGTTTCGCATCTGGAGTTTCCTCTCTCACAAGGTCGACCACTTAGTTTCGACGAACACATATGGTTTCGAGATGCATCGCCACAGATTTCAGAGAACAGGCGCTTCGCCTGGCACAGTATCGAACACTTATTTCACACAGAACAATTAGTTTAAAATGGAGCTATGTTTCGCATCTGGAGTATCCTCTCTCACAAGGTCGACCACTTAGTTTCGACGAACACATACGGTTTCGAGGTGCATCGCCACAGATTTCAGAGAACAGGCGCTTCGCCTGGCACAGTATCGAACACTTATTTCACACAGAACAATTAGTTTAAAATGGAGCTATGTTTCGCATCTGGAGTATCCTCTCTCACAAGATCAACCAATTAGTTTCGTCGAACACTTACGGTTTCGAGTGGCATCGCCACAGATTTCAGAGAACAGGCGCTTCGCCACAGATTTCAGAGAGCAGGCGCTTCTCCTGGGACAGTAACGGACACATAGTTTCAGATAGAACAATTAGTTTAAAATGGTACTAAATTTCGCATCTGGAGTTTCCTCTGTCACAAGGCGGCCACTTAGTTTCGTGGAACACATACGGTTTCGAGATGCATCGCCACAGATTTCAGAGAACAGGCGCTTCGCCTGGCACAGTATCGAACACTTATTTCACACAGAACAATTAGTTTAAAATGGAGCTATGTTTCGCATCTGGAGTATCCTCTCTCACAAGATCAACCACTTAGTTTCGTCGAACACATACGGTTACGAGTGGCATCGCCATACTTTTCAGAGAACAGGCGCTTCTCCTGGCACAGTAACGGACACATAGTTTCAGATAGAACAATTAGTTTAAAATGGAACTATGTTTCGCATCTGGAGTTTCCTCTCTCGCAAGATCAACAACTTAGTTTCGCCGAACACATACGGTTTCGAGTGGCATCGCCACAGATTTCAGAGAGCAGGCGCTTCTCCTGGCACAGTATCGAACACTTAGTTTCAGATAGAACAATTAGTTTAAAATGGAACTAAGTTTCGCATCTGGAGTTTCCTCTCTCACAAGGTCGACCACTTAGTTTCGTCGAACACATACGGATTCGACTGGCATCGCGACAGATTTCAGAGAACAGGCGCTTCTCCTGGCACAGTATCGAACACTTAGTTTCAGATAGAACAATTAGTTTAAAATGGAACTAAGTTTCGCATCTGGAGTTTCCTCTCTCACAAGGTCGACCACTTAGTTTCGTCGAACACATACGGATTCGACTGGCATCGCGACAGATTTCAGAGAACAGGCGCTTCTCCTGGCACAGTATCGAACACTTAGTTTCAGATAGAACAATTAGTTTAATATGGACCTATGTTTCGCATTTGGAGTTTCCTCTCTCACAAGTTCAACAACTTAGTTTCGTTGAACACTTACGGTTTCGAGTGGCATCGCCACAGATTTCAGAGAACCGGCGCTTCGCCACAGATTTCAGAGAGCAGGCGCTTCTCCTGGGACAGTATCGAACACTTAGTTTCAGATAGAACAAATAGTTTATAATGGAAATCAGTTTCGCATCTGGAGTTTCCTCTCTCACAAGGTCGACCACTTAGTTTCGACGAACACATACGGTTTCGAGGTGCATCGCCACAGATTTCAGAGAACAGGCGCTTCGCCTGGCACAGTATCGAACACTTATTTCACACAGAACAATTAGTTTAAAATGGAGCTATATTTCGCATCTGGAGTATCCTCTCTCACAAGATCAACCAATTAGTTTCGTCGAACACTTACGGTTTCGAGTGGCATCGCCACAGATTTCAGAGAACAGGCGCTTCGCCACAGATTTCAGAGAGCAGGCGCTTCTCCTGGGACAGTATCGAACACTTAGTTTCAGATAGAACAAATAGTTTATAATGGAAATAAGTTTCGCATCTGGAGTTTCCTCTCTCACAAGGTCGACCACTTAGTTTCGACGAACACATACGGTTTCGAGGTGCATCGCCACAGATTTCAGAGAACAGGCGCTTCGCCTGGCACAGTATCGAACACTTATTTCACACAGAACAATTAGTTTAAAATGGAGCTATGTTTCGCATCTGGAGTATCCTCTCTCACAAGATCAACCAATTAGTTTCGTCGAACACATACGGTTTCGAGTGGCATCGCCACATATTTCAGAGAACAGGCGCTTCTCCTGGCACAGTATCGAACACTTAGTATCAGATAGAACAATTAGTTTAAAATGGAACTAAGTTTCGCATCTGGAGTTTCCTCTCTCACAAGGTCGGCCACTTAGTTTCGTCGAACACATACGGTTTCGAGTGGCACCGGCACAGATTTCAGAGAACAGGCGCTTCTCCTGGAACAGTATCGAACACTTAGTTTAGGACGGAAAATTTGGTTTAAAGTGGAACTAAGTTTCGCATCTGGAGTTTCCTCTCTCACAAGGTCGACCACTTAGTTTCGTCGAACACATACGGATTCGACTGGCATCGCGACAGATTTCAGAGAACAGGCGCTTCTCCTGGCACAGTATCGAACACTTAGTTTCGGACGGAAAATTTGGTTTAAAGTGGAACTAAATTTCGCATCTGAAGTTTCCTCTCTCACAAGGTCGACCATTTCGATTCGTCGAACACATACGTGTTCGAGTAGCATCGCCACTGATTTCAGAGAACAGGCGCTTCTCCTGGTACAGTATCGAACACTTTCAGATAGAACAATTAGTTTAAAATGGAACTAAGTTCCGCATCTGGACTTTCCTCTCTCACAAGGTCGGCCACTTAGTTTCGTCAAGCTAATACGGTTTCGAGTGGCATCGCCACAAATTTCGCCGAACGGGAGTTTCTCCTGGCACATTATCGAGCACTTAGTTTCAGATAGAAAAATTAGTTTAAAATTGAACTATGTTTCGCATTTGGAGTTTCCCCTCTCGCAAGGTCGACCACTTAGTTTCGTCGAACACATGTGGTTTCGAGTTACATGGTCACACATTTGAGAGAACAGGCGCTTCTCCTGGCACAGTATCGAACACTTAGTTTCAGAGAGAACAATTAGTTTTAAATGGAACTATGTTTCGCTTCTTGAGATTCCTCTCCCACAAGGTCAACTACTTTGTTTCGTCGAACACATACGGTTTCGAGTAGTATCGCCACAGATTTCAGAGAACAGGCGCTTCTCCTGACACAGTATCGAACTCATAGTTTCAGATGGAACAATTAGTATAAAATGGTACTATGTTTCGCATCTGGAGTTTCCTCTTTCACAAGGCGACCACTTAGTTTCGTCGAACACATACGGTTTCGAGTAGCATCGCGACAGATTTCAGAGAACAGGCGCGTCTCCTGGCACTGTATCGAACACTTAGTTTCAGATGGAACACTTAGTTTTAAATGGAACTAAGTTTCGCTTCTGGAGTTTCCTCTCTCAAAAGGTCGACAATTTAGATTCGTCGAGCACATACGGTTTCGAGTGGTATCGCCACAGATTTCGCAGAACGGCGTTTCTCCTGGCACAGTATCGAACACTTAGTTTCAAATAGAACAATTAGTTTAAAATGGAACTAAATTTCGCATCTGGAGTTTCCTCTCTCACAAGATCGGCCACTTAGTTTCGTCGAACACATACGGTTTCGAGTGGCATCGCCACAGATTTCAGAGAACAGGCGCTTCTCCTGGCACAGTATCGAACACTTAGTTTCAGATAGAACAATAATATTAAAATGGAACTAAGTTTCGCATTTGGAGTTTCCTCTCTCACAAGTTCGACCACTTAGCTTCGTCGAACACATACGTTTTCGAGTAGCATCGCCACAGATTTCAGAGAACAGGCGCTTCTCCTGGCACAGTATCGAGCACTTAGTTTCAGATAGAACAATTTGTTTAAAATGGAACTACGTTTCGCATCTGGAGTTTCCTCTCCCACAAGGTCGACCACTTAGTTTCCTCGATCACATACGGTTTCGAGTAGTTTCGCCACAGATTTCAGAGAACAGGCGCTTATCCTGGCACAGTATCGAACACTTAGTTACAGATAGAACATTTTGTTTAAAATGGAACTAAGTTTCGCATCTGGAGTTTACTCTCTCACATGGTCGACCACTTAGTTTCGTCGACCACATATGGTTAAAGTAGCAACGCCACAGGTTTCAGAGAACAGGCGCTTCTACTGGCAGATTATCGAACACTTTGTTTCAGATGGAACATTTGGTTTAAAATGGAAATATGTTTCGCATTTGGAGTTTCCTCCCTCACAAGGTCGACAACTTAGTTTCGTCGAACACATACGGTTTCGAGTAGCATCGCCACAGATTTCAGAGAACAGGCGCTTCTCCTGGCACAGTATCGAACACTCAGTTTCAGATAGAAAAATTAGTTTAAAATGGAACTACGTTTCGCATCTGGAGTTTCCTCTCCCACAAGGTCGACCACTTAGTTGCCTCGAACACATACGGTTTCGAGTAGTTTCGCCACAGATTTCAGAGAACAGGCGCTTATCCTGGCGCAGTATCGAACACTTAGTTTCAGATAGAACAATTGGTTTAAAATGGAACTAAGTTTCGCATCTGGAGTTTCCCCTCCCACAAGGTCGACCACTTAGTTTCCTCGAACACATACGGTTTCGAGTAGCATAACCAGAGATTTCAGAGAACAGGCGCTTCTCCTGGCACAGTATCGAACACTTAGTTTCAGATAGAACAATTAGTTTAAAATGGAACTACGTTTCGCATCTGGAGATTCCTCTCCCACAAGGTCGAACATTTAGATTCGTCGAACATATACGGATTCGAGTAGCATCGCCACACATTTCAGAGAACAGGCGCTTCTCCTGGCACAGTATCGAACACTTAGTTTCAGATAGAACAATTAGTTTAAAATGGAACTAAGTTTCGCATCTGGAGTTTCCTCATTCACAAGGTGGACCACTTAGTTTCGTCGAACACATACGGTTTCGAGTTGCATCGCCACAGATTTCAGAGAACAGGCGCTTCTCCTGGCACAGTATCGAACACTTAGTATCAGATAGAACAATTAGTTTAAAATGGAACAAAGCTTCGCATCTGGAGTTTCCTCTCTCACAAGGTCGACCACCTAGTTTCGTCGAACACATACGGTTTCGAGTGGCATCGCCACAGATTTCAGAGAACAAGCGCTTCTCCTGGCACAGTATCGAAAACGTAGATTCAGATAGAACATTAATTTAAAATGGAACTAAGTTTCGCATCTGGAGTTTCCTCTCTCACATGGTCGACCACTTAGTTTCGCCGAACACATACGGTTTCGAGTGGCATGGCCACAGATTTCAGAGAACAGGCGCTTCTCCTGGCACAGTATCGAACACTTAGTTTCAGATAGAACAATTAGTTTAAAATGGAACTAAGTTTCGCATCTGGAGTTTCCTCTCCCACAAGGTCGACCACTTAGTTTCGTCGAACACATACGGTTTCGAGTGGCATCGCCAAAGATTTCAGAGAACAGGCGCTTCTCCTGGCACAGTATCGAACACTTAATATCATATAGAACAATTAATTTAAAATGGAACTAAGTTTCGCATCTGGAGTTTCCTCCCTCACAAGGTCGACCACTTAGTTTCGTCGAACACATACGGTTTCGAGCAGCATCGCCACACAGTTCAGAGAACAGGCGCTTCTCCTGGCACAGTATCGAACACTTAGTTTCAGATAGAACAATTAGTTTAAAATGGAACTAAGCTTCGCATCTGGAATTTTCCTCTCTCAGAGGTCGACCACTTAGTTTCGTCGAACACATATGGTTTCGAGTAGCATCGCGACAGATTTCAGAGAACAGGCGCTTCTCCTGGCACAGTATGGAACGCTTAGTTTCAGATATAACAATTAGTTTAAAATGGAACTAAGTTTCGCATTTGGAGTTTCCTCCCTCAAAACGTCGACCACTTAGTTTCGTCGATCACATACGGTTTCGAGTGGCATCGCCACAGATTTCAGAGAACAGGCGTTTCTCCTGGCACACTGTCGAACACTTAGTTTCAGATAGAACAATTAGTTTAAATGGAACTAAGTTTCGCATCTGGAATTTCCTCTCTCACAAGATCGACCACTTAGTTTCGTCGAACACATACGGTTTCGAGTAGCATCGCCACAGATTTCAGAGAACAGGCGCGTCTCCTGGCACAGTATCGAACACTTAATATCATATAGAACAATTAGTTTAAAATGGAACTAGGTTTCGCATCTGGAGTTTCCTCTCTCACCAGGTCGACCACTTAGTTTCTTCGAACACATACAGTTTCGAGTGGCATCGCCACAGATTTCGCAGAACGGCATTTCTCCTGGCACATTATCGGACACTTAGTTTCATATAAAAAAATTAGTTTAAAATGGAACTATATTTCGCTTCTGGAGTTACATCTCTCACAAGGTTGACCACTTAGCTTCGCCGAACACATACGATTGCGAGTGGTATCGCCACAGATATCGGCGAACCGGAGCTTCTCCCGGCACAGTATCGACTACTTAGTTTCGTCGAACACATACGGTTTCGACAGGCATTGCCACAGATTTCAGAGAACAGGCGCTTCTCCTGGCACAGCATCGAACACTTAGCTTCAGATAGAACAATTAGTTTAAAATGGAACTACGTTTCGCATCTGGAGTTTCCTCTCCCACAAGGTCGACCACTTAGTTTCGTCGAACACATACGGTTTCGAGTGGCATCGCCAAAGATTTCAGAGAACAGGCGCTTCTCCTGGCACAGTATCGAACACTTAATATCATATAGAACAATTAATTTAAAATGGAACTAAGTTTCGCATCTGGAGTTTCCTCCCTCACAAGGTCGACCACTTAGTTTCGTCGAACACATACGGTTTCGAGCAGCATCGCCACACAGTTCAGAGAACAGGCGCTTCTCCTGGCACAGTATCGAACACTTAGTTTCAGATAGAACAATTAGTTTAAAATGGAACTAAGCTTCGCATCTGGAGTTTCCTCTCTCAGAGGTCGACCACTTAGTTTCGTCGAACACATACGGTTTCGAGTAGCATCGCGACAGATTTCAGAGAACAGGCGCTTCTCCTGGCACAGTATGGAACGCTTAGTTTCAGATATAACAATTAGTTTAAAATGGAACTAAGTTTCGCATTTGGAGTTTCCTCCCTCAAAAGGTCGACCACTTAGTTTCGTCGATCACATACGGTTTCGAGTGGCATCGCCACAGATTTCAGAGAACAGGCGTTTCTCCTGGCACACTGTCGAACACTTAGTTTCAGATAGAACAATTAGTTTAAATGGAACTAAGTTTCGCATCTGGAATTTCCTCTCTCACAAGATCGACCACTTAGTTTCGTCGAACACATACGGTTTCGAGTAGCATCGCCACAGATTTCAGAGAACAGGCGCGTCTCCTGGCACAGTATCGAACACTTAATATCATATAGAACAATTAGTTTAAAATGGAACTAGGTTTCGCATCTGGAGTTTCCTCTCTCACCAGGTCGACAACTTAGTTTCTTCGAACACATACAGTTTCGAGTGGCATCGCCACAGATTTCGCAGAACGGCATTTCTCCTGGCACATTATCGGACACTTAGTTTCATATAAAAAAATTAGTTTAAAATGGAACTATATTTCGCTTCTGGAGTTACATCTCTCACAAGGTTGACCACTTAGCTTCGCCGAACACATACGATTGCGAGTGGTATCGCCACAGATATCGGCGAACCGGAGCTTCTCCCGGCACAGTATCGACTACTTAGTTTCGTCGAACACATACGGTTTCGACAGGCATTGCCACAGATTTCAGAGAACAGGCGCTTCTCCTGGCACAGCATCGAACACTTAGCTTCAGATAGAACAATTAGTTTAAAATGGAACTACGTTTCGCATCTGGAGTTTCCTCTCTCACAAGGTCGACCACTTTGTTTCCTCGAACACATACGGTTTCGAGTTGTATCGCCACAGATTTCAGAGAACTGGCGCTTCTCCTGGCACATTATCGAACACTTAGTTTCAGATAGAACAGTTAGTTTTAAATGAAACTAAATTTCACTTCTGGAGTTTTCTCTCTCACAAGGTGGACCACTTAGTTTCGTCAAAGACATACGGTTTCGAGTGGAATCGCCACAGGTTTCAGAGAACTGGCGCTTCTCCTGGCACAGTATCGAACACTTAGTATCAGATAGAACAATTACTTTAAAATGGAACTAAGCTTCGCATCTGGAGTTTCCTCTCTCACAAGGTGGACCACTTAGTTTCGTCGAACACATATGGTTTCGTGGGGCATCGCCACAGATTTCACAGAACATCCGCTTCTCCTGGCACAGTATCGAACACATAGTATCGGATAGAACAATTAGTTTAAAATCGAACAAAGCTTCGCATCTGGAGTTTCCTCACTCACAAGGTCGACCACTTAGTTTCGTCGAACACATACGGTTTCGAGTGGCATCGCCACAGATTTCAGAGAACAGGCGCTTCTCCTGGAACAGTATCGAACACTTAGTTTCAGATAGAACAATTAGTTTAAAATGGAACTATGTTCCGCATCTTGTGAATCCTCTCTCACAAGGTCGACCACTTAGTTTCGTCGAACACATACGGTTTCGAGTGGCATCGCCACACATTTCAGAGAACAGGCGCTTCTCCTGACACAGTATGGAACACATAGTTTCAGATAGAACACTTAGTTTAAAATGGAACTAAGTTTCGCATCTGGAGTTTCCTGTCCCACAAGGGCGACCACTTTGTTTCCTCGAACACATACGGTTTCGAGTTGTATCGCCACAGATTTCAGAGAACTGGCGCTTCTCCTGGCACATTATCGAACACTTAGTTTCAGATAGAACAGTTAGTTTTAAATGAAACTAAATTTCACTTCTGGAGTTTCCTCTCTCACAAGGTGGACCACTTAGTTTGGTCGAACACATACGGTTTCGAGTAGCAATGACACAGGTTTCAGAGAACAGGCGCTTCTACTGGCAGAGTATCGAATACTTAGTTTCAGACAGAACATTTAGTTTAAAATGGAAATATGTTTCGCATTTGGAGTTTCCTCCCTCACAAGGTCGACCACTTAGTTTCGTCGAACTCATACGGTTTCGAGTGGCATCGCCACAGATTTCAGAGAAAAGGCGCTTCTCCTGACACAGTATCGAACACTTAGTTTCAGATAGACCAATTAGTTTAAAATGGAAGTAAGTTTCGCATCTGGAGTTTCCTCTCTCACAAGGTCGACCACTTAGTTTCGTCGAACACATACGGTTTCTATTAGCATCGCCACAGTTTTCAGAGAGCAGGCGCTTCTCCTGGCACAGTATCGAATACTTTTTTCAGACAGAACGATTAGTTTAAAATGGAACTATGTTTCGCATCTGGAGTATCCTCTCTCACAAGGTCGACCACTTAGTTTCCTCGAACACATACGGTTTCGAGTTGTATCGCCACAGATTTCAGAGAACTGGCGCTACTCCTGGCACATTATCGAACACTTAGTTTCAGATAGAACAGTTAGTTTTAAATGAAACTAAATTTCACTTCTGGAGTTTCCTCTCTCACAAGGTGGACCACTTAGTTTGGTCGAACACATACGGTTTCGAGTAGCAATGACACAGGTTTCAGAGAACAGGCGCTTCTACTGGCAGAGTATCGAATACTTAGTTTCAGACAGAACATTTAGTTTAAAATGGAAATATGTTTCGCATTTGGAGTTTCCTCCCTCACAATGTCGACCACTTAGTTTCGTCGAACACACACGTTTTCGAGTGGCATCGCCACAGATTTCAGAGGACAGGCGCTTCTACTGGCAGAGTATCGAATATTTAGTTTCAGATAGAACATTTAGTTTAAAATGAATATATATTTCGCATTTGGAGTTTCCCCTCTCACAAGGTCGACAACTTAATTTCGTCGAACACATACGGTTTCGAGTGGCATCGTCACACATTTCGGAGAACAGGCGCTTCTCCTGGCACAGTATCGAACACTTAGTTTCAGATAGAACAGTTAGTTTTAAATGAAACTAAATTTCACTTCTGGAGTTTCCTCTCTCACAAGGTGGACCACTTAGTTTCGGCAAACACATACGGTTTCGAGTGGAATCGCCACAGGTTTCAGAGAACTGGCGCTTCTCCTGGCACAGTATCGACACTTAGTATCAGATAGAACAATTACTTTCAAATGGAACTAAGCTTCGCATCTGGAGTTTCCTCTCTCACAAGGTGGACCACTTAGTTTCGTCGAACACATACGGTTTCGAGTAGCATCGCCACAGATTTCAGAGAACAGGCGCTTCTCCTGGCACAGTATCGAATACTTTTTTCAGACAAAACGATTAGTTTAAAATGCAACTATGTTTCGCATCTGGAGTATCCTCTCTCACAAGGTCAACCACTTAGGTCCGTCGAACACATACGGTTTCGAGTGGCATCGCTACACATTTCAGAGAACAGGCGCTTCTCCTGGCACAGTGTCGAACACATAGTTTCAGATAGAACAATTAGTTTAAAATGGAACTAAGTTTCGCATCTGGAGTTTCCTGTCCCACAAGGTCGACAACTTAGTTTCCTCGAACACATACGGTTTTGAGTTGTATCGCCACAGATTTCAGAGAACTGGCGCTTCTCCTGGCACATTATCGAACACTTAGTTTCAGATAGAACAGTTAGTTTTAAATGAAACTAAATTTCACTTCTGGAGTTTCCTCTCTCACAAGGTGGACCACTTAGTTTGGTCGAACACATACGGTTTCGAGTAGCAATGACACAGGTTTCAGAGAACAGGCGCTTCTACTGGCACAGTATCGAATACTTTTTTCAGACAGAACGATTAGTTTAAAATGGAACTATGTTTCGCATCTGGAGTATCCTCTCTCACAAGGTCGACCACTTAGTTTCCTCGAACACATACGGTTTCGAGTTGTATCGCCACAGATTTCAGAGAACTGGCGCTACTCCTGGCACATTATCGAACACTTAGTTTCAGATAGAACAGTTAGTTTTAAATGAAACTAAATTTCACTTCTGGAGTTTCCTCTCTCACAAGGTGGACCACTTAGTTTCGTCGAACTCATACGGTTTCGAGTGGCATCGCCACAGATTTCAGAGAAAAGGCGCTTCTCCTGACACAGTATCGAACACTTAGTTTCAGATAGACCAATTAGTTTAAAATGGAAGTAAGTTTCGCATCTGGAGTTTCCTCTCTCACAAGGTCGACCACTTAGTTTCGTCGAACACATACGGTTTCGATTAGCATCGCCACAGTTTTCAGAGAGCAGGCGCTTCTCCTGGCACAGTATCGAATACTTTTTTCAGATAGAACAGTTAGTTTTAAATGAAACTAAATTTCACTTTTGGAGTTTCCTCCCTCACAATGTCGACCACTTAGTTTCGTCGAACACACACGTTTTCGAGTGGCATCGCCACAGATTTCAGAGAACTGGCGCTTCTCCTGGCACATTATCGAACACTTAGTTTCAGATAGAACAGTTAGTTTTAAATGAAACTAAATTTCACTTCTGGAGTTTCCTCTCTCACAAGGTGGACCACTTAGTTTGGTCGAACACATACGGTTTCGAGTAGCAATGACACAGGTTTCAGAGAACAGGCGCTTCTACTGGCAGAGTATCGAATACTTAGTTTCAGACAGAACATTTAGTTTAAAATGGAAATATGTTTCGCATTTGGAGTTTCCTCCCTCACAAGGTCGACCACTTAGTTTCGTCGAACTCATACGGTTTCGAGTGGCATCGCCACAGATTTCAGAGAAAAGGCGCTTCTCCTGACACAGTATCGAACACTTAGTTTCAGATAGACCAATTAGTTTAAAATGGAAGTAAGTTTCGCATCTGGAGTTTCCTCTCTCACAAGGTCGACCACTTAGTTTCGTCGAACACATACGGTTTCGATTAGCATCGCCACAGTTTTCAGAGAGCAGGCGCTTCTCCTGGCACAGTATCGAATACTTTTTTCAGATAGAACAGTTAGTTTTAAATGAAACTAAATTTCACTTTTGGAGTTTCCTCCCTCACAATGTCGACCACTTAGTTTCGTCGAACACACACGTTTTCGAGTGGCAATGCCACAGATTTCAGAGGACAGGCGCTTCTACTGGCAGAGTATCGAATATTTAGTTTCAGATAGAACATTTAGTTTAAAATGGAAATATATTTCGCATTTGGAGTTTCCCCTCTCACAAGGTCGACCACTTAATTTCGTCGAACACATACGGTTTCGAGTGGCATCGTCACACATTTCGGAGAACAGGCGCTTCTCCTGGCACAGTATCGAACACTTAGTTTCAGATAGAACAGTTAGTTTTAAATGAAACTAAGTTTTACTTCTGGAGTTTCCTCTCTCACAAGGTCGGCCACTTAGTTTCGTCGAACACATACGGTTTCGAGTGGCATCGCCACAGATTTCAGAGAACAGGCGCTTCTCCTGGCACAGTATCGAACACTTAGTTTCCGATGGAACAATTAGTTTTAAATGGAACTAAGTTTCGCATCTGGAGTTTCCTCTTTCACAAGGCGACCAGTTAGTTTCGTCGAACACATACGGTTTCGAGTGTGATCGCCACAGATTTCAGAGAACAGGCGCTTCTCCTGGCACATTATCGAACACTTAGTTGCAGATAGAACAATTAGTTTAAAATGCAACTATGTTTCGCATCTGGAGTTTCCTCTCTCACAAGGTCGGCCACTTAGTTTCGTCGAACACATACGGTTTCGAGTGGCATCGCCACAGATTTCAGAGAACAGGCGCTTCTCCTGGCACATTATCGAACACTTAGTTACAGATAGAACAATTAGTTTAAAATGCAACTATGTTTCGCATCTGGAGTTTCCTCTCTCACAAGGTCGGCCACTTAGTTTCGTCGAACACATACGGTTTCGAGTGGTATCGCTACAGATTTCAGAGAACAGGCGCTTCTCCTGGCACAGTATCGAACACTTAGTTTCCGATGGAACAATTAGTTTTAAATGGAACTAAGTTTCGCATCTGGAGTTTCCTCTTTCACAAGGCGACCAGTTAGTTTCGTCGAACACATACGGTTTCGAGTGTGATCGCCACAGATTTCAGAGAACAGACGCTTCTACTGGCACAGTATCGAAAACATAGTTTCAGATAGAACAATTAGTTTAAAATGCAACTATGTTTCGCATCTGGAGTTTCCTCTCTCACAATGTCGGCCACTTAGTTTCGTCGAACACATACGGTTTCGAGTGGTATAGCCACAGATTTCAGAGAACAGGCGCTTCTCCTGGCACATTATCCACCACTCAGTTACAGATAGAACAATTAGTTTAAAATGCAACTATGTTTCGCATCTGGAGTTTCCTCTCTCACAAGGTCGGCCACTTAGTTTCGTCGAACACATACGGTTTCGAGTGGTATCGCTACAGATTTCAGAGAACAGGCGCTTCTCCTGGCACAGTATCGAACACTTAGTTTCCGATGGAACAATTAGTTTTAAATGGAACTAAGTTTCGCATCTGGAGTTTCCTCTTTCACAAGGCGACCAGTTAGTTTCGTCAAACACATACGGTTTCGAGGAGCATCGCGACTGATTTCAGAGAACACGCGCTTCTCCTGGCACAGTATCGAACACTCAGTTTCAGATAGAACAATTAGTTTAAAATGGAACTAAGTTTCGCACCTGGAGTTTCCTCTCTCACAAGGTCCACCACTTAGTTTCGTCGAACACGTACGGTTTCGACTAGCATTGCCACTGATCTCAGAGAACAGGCTCTACTCCTGGCACAGTATCGAACACTTAGTTTCAGATAAAACAATTAGTTTCAAATGGAAGTAAGTTTCGCATCTGGAGTTTCCTCTCTCACAAGGTCGACTACTTAGTTTCGCCGAACACATACGGTTTCGAGTGGTATCGCCACAGATTGCGCCGAACGGGTGTTACTCGTGGCATAGTATCGACCACTTAGTTTCGTCGAACACATACGGTTTCGAGTGGTATCGCCACAGATTTCGCAGAACGGCGCTTCTCCTGGCACTGTATCGAACACTTATATTCAGATAGAACAATTAGTTTAAAATGGAACTAAGTTTCGCACCTGGAGTTTCCTCTCTCACAAGGTCGACAACTTAGTTTCGTCGAACACATACGGTTTCGAGTGGTATCGCCATAGATTTCGTCGAACGGGAGTTAGTCATGGCACAGTATCGACCACTTAGTTTCGTCGAACACATACGGTTTCGAGTGGTATCGCCACAGATTTCGCAGAACGGCGCTTCTCCTGGCACTGTATCGAACACTTATATTCAGATAGAACAATTAGTTTAAAATGGAACTATGTTTCGCACCTGGAGTTTCCTCTCTCACAAGGTCGACCACTTAGTTTCGTCGAACACACACGTTTTCGAGTATCATCGCCACAGATTTCAGAGAACAGGCTCCTCCCCCGGCACATTATCGAACACTTAGTTTCAGATAGAACAATTAGTTTAAAATGGAACTAAGTTTCGCATCTGGAGTTTCCTCTCTCACAAGGTCGACCACTCAGTTTCGTCGAACACATACGGTTTCGAGTTGTATCGCCACAGATTTCAGAGAACTGGCGCTACTCCTGGCACATTATCGAACACTTAGTTTCAGATAGAACAGTTAGTTTTAAATGAAACTAAATTTCACTTCTGGAGTTTCCTCTCTCACAAGGTGGACCACTTAGTTTCGTCGAACTCATACGGTTTCGAGTGGCATCGCCACAGATTTCAGAGAAAAGGCGCTTCTCCTGGCACATTATCGAACACTTAGTTTCAGATAGAACAGTTAGTTTTAAATGAAACTAAATTTCACTTCTGGAGTTTCCTCTCTCACAAGGTGGACCACTTAGTTTGGTCGAACACATACGGTTTCGAGTAGCAATGACACAGGTTTCAGAGAACAGGCGCTTCTACTGGCAGAGTATCGAATACTTAGTTTCAGACAGAACATTTAGTTTAAAATGGAAATATGTTTCGCATTTGGAGTTTCCTCCCTCACAAGGTCGACCACTTAGTTTCGTCGAACTCATACGGTTTCGAGTGGCATCGCCACAGATTTCAGAGAAAAGGCGCTTCTCCTGACACAGTATCGAACACTTAGTTTCAGATAGACCAATTAGTTTAAAATGGAAGTAAGTTTCGCATCTGGAGTTTCCTCTCTCACAAGGTCGACCACTTAGTTTCGTCGAACACATACGGTTTCGATTAGCATCGCCACAGTTTTCAGAGAGCAGGCGCTTCTCCTGGCACAGTATCGAATACTTTTTTCAGATAGAACAGTTAGTTTTAAATGAAACTAAATTTCACTTTTGGAGTTTCCTCCCTCACAATGTCGACCACTTAGTTTCGTCGAACACACACGTTTTCGAGTGGCAATGCCACAGATTTCAGAGGACAGGCGCTTCTACTGGCAGAGTATCGAATATTTAGTTTCAGATAGAACATTTAGTTTAAAATGGAAATATATTTCGCATTTGGAGTTTCCCCTCTCACAAGGTCGACCACTTAATTTCGTCGAACACATACGGTTTCGAGTGGCATCGTCACACATTTCGGAGAACAGGCGCTTCTCCTGGCACAGTATCGAACACTTAGTTTCAGATAGAACAGTTAGTTTTAAATGAAACTAAGTTTTACTTCTGGAGTTTCCTCTCTCACAAGGTCGACCACTTAGTTTCGTCGAACACATACGGTTTCGAGTGGCATCGCCACAGATTTCAGAGAACAGGCGCTTCTCCTGGCACAGTATCGAACACTTAGTTTCCGATGGAACAATTAGTTTTAAATGGAACTAAGTTTCGCATCTGGAGTTTCCTCTTTCACAAGGCGACCAGTTAGTTTCGTCGAACACATACGGTTTCGAGTGTGATCGCCACAGATTTCAGAGAACAGGCGCTTCTCCTGGCACATTATCGAACACTTAGTTGCAGATAGAACAATTAGTTTAAAATGCAACTATGTTTCGCATCTGGAGTTTCCTCTCTCACAAGGTCGGCCACTTAGTTTCGTCGAACACATACGGTTTCGAGTGGCATCGCCACAGATTTCAGAGAACAGGCGCTTCTCCTGGCACATTATCGAACACTTAGTTACAGATAGAACAATTAGTTTAAAATGCAACTATGTTTCGCATCTGGAGTTTCCTCTCTCACAAGGTCGGCCACTTAGTTTCGTCGAACACATACGGTTTCGAGTGGTATCGCTACAGATTTCAGAGAACAGGCGCTTCTCCTGGCACAGTATCGAACACTTAGTTTCCGATGGAACAATTAGTTTTAAATGGAACTAAGTTTCGCATCTGGAGTTTCCTCTTTCACAAGGCGACCAGTTAGTTTCGTCGAACACATACGGTTTCGAGTGTGATCGCCACAGATTTCAGAGAACAGACGCTTCTACTGGCACAGTATCGAAAACATAGTTTCAGATAGAACAATTAGTTTAAAATGCAACTATGTTTCGCATCTGGAGTTTCCTCTCTCACAATGTCGGCCACTTAGTTTCGTCGAACACATACGGTTTCGAGTGGTATAGCCACAGATTTCAGAGAACAGGCGCTTCTCCTGGCACATTATCCACCACTCAGTTACAGATAGAACAATTAGTTTAAAATGCAACTATGTTTCGCATCTGGAGTTTCCTCTCTCACAAGGTCGGCCACTTAGTTTCGTCGAACACATACGGTTTCGAGTGGTATCGCTACAGATTTCAGAGAACAGGCGCTTCTCCTGGCACAGTATCGAACACTTAGTTTCCGATGGAACAATTAGTTTTAAATGGAACTAAGTTTCGCATCTGGAGTTTCCTCTTTCACAAGGCGACCAGTTAGTTTCGTCAAACACATACGGTTTCGAGGAGCATCGCGACTGATTTCAGAGAACACGCGCTTCTCCTGGCACAGTATCGAACACTCAGTTTCAGATAGAACAATTAGTTTAAAATGGAACTAAGTTTCGCACCTGGAGTTTCCTCTCTCACAAGGTCCACCACTTAGTTTCGTCGAACACGTACGGTTTCGACTAGCATTGCCACTGATCTCAGAGAACAGGCTCTACTCCTGGCACAGTATCGAACACTTAGTTTCAGATAAAACAATTAGTTTCAAATGGAAGTAAGTTTCGCATCTGGAGTTTCCTCTCTCACAAGGTCGACTACTTAGTTTCGCCGAACACATACGGTTTCGAGTGGTATCGCCACAGATTGCGCCGAACGGGTGTTACTCGTGGCATAGTATCGACCACTTAGTTTCGTCGAACACATACGGTTTCGAGTGGTATCGCCACAGATTTCGCAGAACGGCGCTTCTCCTGGCACTGTATCGAACACTTATATTCAGATAGAACAATTAGTTTAAAATGGAACTAAGTTTCGCACCTGGAGTTTCCTCTCTCACAAGGTCGACAACTTAGTTTCGTCGAACACATACGGTTTCGAGTGGTATCGCCATAGATTTCGTCGAACGGGAGTTAGTCATGGCACAGTATCGACCACTTAGTTTCGTCGAACACATACGGTTTCGAGTGGTATCGCCACAGATTTCGCAGAACGGCGCTTCTCCTGGCACTGTATCGAACACTTATATTCAGATAGAACAATTAGTTTAAAATGGAACTATGTTTCGCACCTGGAGTTTCCTCTCTCACAAGGTCGACCACTTAGTTTCGTCGAACACACACGTTTTCGAGTATCATCGCCACAGATTTCAGAGAACAGGCTCCTCCCCCGGCACATTATCGAACACTTAGTTTCAGATAGAACAATTAGTTTAAAATGGAACTAAGTTTCGCATCTGGAGTTTCCTCTCTCACAAGGTCGACCACTCAGTTTCGTCGAACACATACCGTTTCGAGGGGCATCGCCACAGATTTCAGAGAACAGGCGTTTCTCCTGGCACAGTATCGAACACTTTCAGAAAGAACAATTAGTTTAAAATGGCACTAAGTTTCGCGGCTGGAGTTTCCTCTCTCACAAAGTCGACCACTCAGTTTCGTCGAACACATACCGTTTCGAGTGTTATCGCCACAGATTTCAAACAACAGGCGCTTCTCCTGGCACAGTATCGAACACTTAGTTTCAGATAGAAAAATTAGTTTAAAATGGAACAATATTTCGCATCTGGTGAATCCTCTCTCACAAGGTCGACCACTTAGTTTCGTCGAACACATACGGTTTCGAGTGGTATCGCCATAGATTTCGTCGAACGGGAGTTAGTCATGGCACAGTATCGACCACTTAGTTTCGTCGAACACATACGGTTTCGAGTGGTATCGCCACAGATTTCGCAGAACGGCGCTTCTCCTGGCACTGTATCGAACACTTATATTCAGATAGAACAATTAGTTTAAAATGGAACTATGTTTCGCACCTGGAGTTTCCTCTCTCACAAGGTCGACCACTTAGTTTCGTCGAACACACACGTTTTCGAGTATCATCGCCACAGATTTCAGAGAACAGGCTCCTCCCCCGGCACATTATCGAACACTTAGTTTCAGATAGAACAATTAGTTTAAAATGGAACTAAGTTTCGCATCTGGAGTTTCCTCTCTCACAAGGTCGACCACTCAGTTTCGTCGAACACATACCGTTTCGAGGGGCATCGCCACAGATTTCAGAGAACAGGCGTTTCTCCTGGCACAGTATCGAACACTTTCAGAAAGAACAATTAGTTTAAAATGGCACTAAGTTTCGCGTCTGGAGTTTCCTCTCTCACAAAGTCGACCACTCAGTTTCGTCGAACACATACCGTTTCGAGTGTTATCGCCACAGATTTCAAACAACAGGCGCTTCTCCTGGCACAGTATCGAACACTTAGTTTCAGATAGAAAAATTAGTTTAAAATGGAACAATATTTCGCATCTGGTGAATCCTCTCTCACAAGGTCGACCACTTAGTTTCCTCGAACACATACGGTTTCGAGTTGTATCGCCACAGATTTCAGAGAACTGGCACTACTCCTGGCACATTATCGAACACTTAGTTTCAGATAGAACAGTTAGTTTTAAATGAAACTAAATTTCACTTCTGGAGTTTCCTCTCTCACAAGGTGGACCACTTAGTTTGGTCGAACACATACGGTTTCGAGTAGCAATGACACAGGTTTCAGAGAACAGGCGCTTCTACTGGCAGAGTATCGAATACTTAGTTTCAGACAGAACATTTAGTTTAAAATGGAAATATGTTTCGCATTTGGAGTTTCCTCCCTCACAATGTCGACCACTTAGTTTCGTCGAACACACACGTTTTCGAGTGGCATCGCCACAGATTTCAGAGGACAGGCGCTTCTACTGGCAGAGTATCGAATATTTAGTTTCAGATAGAACATTTAGTTTAAAATGAATATATATTTCGCATTTGGAGTTTCCCCTCTCACAAGGTCGACAACTTAATTTCGTCGAACACATACGGTTTCGAGTGGCATCGTCACACATTTCGGAGAACAGGCGCTTCTCCTGGCACAGTATCGAACACTTAGTTTCAGATAGAACAGTTAGTTTTAAATGAAACTAAATTTCACTTCTGGAGTTTCCTCTCTCACAAGGTGGACCACTTAGTTTCGGCAAACACATACGGTTTCGAGTGGAATCGCCACAGGTTTCAGAGAACTGGCGCTTCTCCTGGCACAGTATCGACACTTAGTATCAGATAGAACAATTACTTTCAAATGGAACTAAGCTTCGCATCTGGAGTTTCCTCTCTCACAAGGTGGACCACTTAGTTTCGTCGAACACATACGGTTTCGAGTAGCATCGCCACAGATTTCAGAGAACAGGCGCTTCTCCTGGCACAGTATCGAATACTTTTTTCAGACAAAACGATTAGTTTAAAATGCAACTATGTTTCGCATCTGGAGTATCCTCTCTCACAAGGTCAACCACTTAGGTCCGTCGAACACATACGGTTTCGAGTGGCATCGCTACACATTTCAGAGAACAGGCGCTTCTCCTGGCACAGTGTCGAACACATAGTTTCAGATAGAACAATTAGTTTAAAATGGAACTAAGTTTCGCATCTGGAGTTTCCTGTCCCACAAGGTCGACAACTTAGTTTCCTCGAACACATACGGTTTTGAGTTGTATCGCCACAGATTTCAGAGAACTGGCGCTTCTCCTGGCACATTATCGAACACTTAGTTTCAGATAGAACAGTTAGTTTTAAATGAAACTAAATTTCACTTCTGGAGTTTCCTCTCTCACAAGGTGGACCACTTAGTTTGGTCGAACACATACGGTTTCGAGTAGCAATGACACAGGTTTCAGAGAACAGGCGCTTCTACTGGCACAGTATCGAATACTTTTTTCAGACAGAACGATTAGTTTAAAATGGAACTATGTTTCGCATCTGGAGTATCCTCTCTCACAAGGTCGACCACTTAGTTTCCTCGAACACATACGGTTTCGAGTTGTATCGCCACAGATTTCAGAGAACTGGCGCTACTCCTGGCACATTATCGAACACTTAGTTTCAGATAGACCAATTAGTTTAAAATGGAAGTAAGTTTCGCATCTGGAGTTTCCTCTCTCACAAGGTCGACCACTTAGTTTCGTCGAACACATACGGTTTCGATTAGCATCGCCACAGTTTTCAGAGAGCAGGCGCTTCTCCTGGCACAGTATCGAATACTTTTTTCAGATAGAACAGTTAGTTTTAAATGAAACTAAATTTCACTTTTGGAGTTTCCTCCCTCACAATGTCGACCACTTAGTTTCGTCGAACACACACGTTTTCGAGTATCATCGCCACAGATTTCAGAGAACAGGCTCCTCCCCCGGCACATTATCGAACACTTAGTTTCAGATAGAACAATTAGTTTAAAATGGAACTAAGTTTCGAATCTGGAGTTTCCTCTCTCACAAGGTCGACCACTCAGTTTCGTCGAACACATACCGTTTCGAGGGGCATCGCCACAGATTTCAGAGAACAGGCGTTTCTCCTGGCACAGTATCGAACACTTTCAGAAAGAACAATTAGTTTAAAATGGCACTAAGTTTCGCGTCTGGAGTTTCCTCTCTCACAAAGTCGACCACTCAGTTTCGTCGAACACATACCGTTTCGAGTGTTATCGCCACAGATTTCAAACAACAGGCGCTTCTCCTGGCACAGTATCGAACACTTAGTTTCAGATAGAAAAATTAGTTTAAAATGGAACAATATTTCGCATCTGGTGAATCCTCTCTCACAAGGTCGACCACTTAGTTTCCTCGAACACATACGGTTTCGAGTTGTATCGCCACAGATTTCAGAGAACTGGCACTACTCCTGGCACATTATCGAACACTTAGTTTCAGATAGAACAGTTAGTTTTAAATGAAACTAAATTTCACTTCTGGAGTTTCCTCTCTCACAAGGTGGACCACTTAGTTTGGTCGAACACATACGGTTTCGAGTAGCAATGACACAGGTTTCAGAGAACAGGCGCTTCTACTGGCAGAGTATCGAATACTTAGTTTCAGACAGAACATTTAGTTTAAAATGGAAATATGTTTCGCATTTGGAGTTTCCTCCCTCACAATGTCGACCACTTAGTTTCGTCGAACACACACGTTTTCGAGTGGCATCGCCACAGATTTCAGAGGACAGGCGCTTCTACTGGCAGAGTATCGAATATTTAGTTTCAGATAGAACATTTAGTTTAAAATGAATATATATTTCGCATTTGGAGTTTCCCCTCTCACAAGGTCGACAACTTAATTTCGTCGAACACATACGGTTTCGAGTGGCATCGTCACACATTTCGGAGAACAGGCGCTTCTCCTGGCACAGTATCGAACACTTAGTTTCAGATAGAACAGTTAGTTTTAAATGAAACTAAATTTCACTTCTGGAGTTTCCTCTCTCACAAGGTGGACCACTTAGTTTCGGCAAACACATACGGTTTCGAGTGGAATCGCCACAGGTTTCAGAGAACTGGCGCTTCTCCTGGCACAGTATCGACACTTAGTATCAGATAGAACAATTACTTTCAAATGGAACTAAGCTTCGCATCTGGAGTTTCCTCTCTCACAAGGTGGACCACTTAGTTTCGTCGAACACATACGGTTTCGAGTAGCATCGCCACAGATTTCAGAGAACAGGCGCTTCTCCTGGCACAGTATCGAATACTTTTTTCAGACAAAACGATTAGTTTAAAATGCAACTATGTTTCGCATCTGGAGTATCCTCTCTCACAAGGTCAACCACTTAGGTCCGTCGAACACATACGGTTTCGAGTGGCATCGCTACACATTTCAGAGAACAGGCGCTTCTCCTGGCACAGTGTCGAACACATAGTTTCAGATAGAACAATTAGTTTAAAATGGAACTAAGTTTCGCATCTGGAGTTTCCTGTCCCACAAGGTCGACAACTTAGTTTCCTCGAACACATACGGTTTTGAGTTGTATCGCCACAGATTTCAGAGAACTGGCGCTTCTCCTGGCACATTATCGAACACTTAGTTTCAGATAGAACAGTTAGTTTTAAATGAAACTAAATTTCACTTCTGGAGTTTCCTCTCTCACAAGGTGGACCACTTAGTTTGGTCGAACACATACGGTTTCGAGTAGCAATGACACAGGTTTCAGAGAACAGGCGCTTCTACTGGCACAGTATCGAATACTTTTTTCAGACAGAACGATTAGTTTAAAATGGAACTATGTTTCGCATCTGGAGTATCCTCTCTCACAAGGTCGACCACTTAGTTTCCTCGAACACATACGGTTTCGAGTTGTATCGCCACAGATTTCAGAGAACTGGCGCTACTCCTGGCACATTATCGAACACTTAGTTTCAGATAGACCAATTAGTTTAAAATGGAAGTAAGTTTCGCATCTGGAGTTTCCTCTCTCACAAGGTCGACCACTTAGTTTCGTCGAACACATACGGTTTCGATTAGCATCGCCACAGTTTTCAGAGAGCAGGCGCTTCTCCTGGCACAGTATCGAATACTTTTTTCAGATAGAACAGTTAGTTTTAAATGAAACTAAATTTCACTTTTGGAGTTTCCTCCCTCACAATGTCGACCACTTAGTTTCGTCGAACACACACGTTTTCGAGTGGCAATGCCACAGATTTCAGAGGACAGGCGCTTCTACTGGCAGAGTATCGAATATTTAGTTTCAGATAGAACATTTAGTTTAAAATGGAAATATATTTCGCATTTGGAGTTTCCCCTCTCACAAGGTCGACCACTTAATTTCGTCGAACACATACGGTTTCGAGTGGCATCGTCACACATTTCGGAGAACAGGCGCTTCTCCTGGCACAGTATCGAACACTTAGTTTCAGATAGAACAGTTAGTTTTAAATGAAACTAAGTTTCACTTCTGGAGTTTCCTCTCTCACAAGGTCGGCCACTTAGTTTCGTCGAACACATACGGTTTCGAGTGGCATCGCCACAGATTTCAGAGAACAGGCGCTTCTCCTGGCACAGTATCGAACACTTAGTTTCCGATGGAACAATTAGTTTTAAATGGAACTAAGTTTCGCATCTGGAGTTTCCTCTTTCACAAGGCGACCAGTTAGTTTCGTCGAACACATACGGTTTCGAGTGTGATCGCCACAGATTTCAGAGAACAGGCGCTTCTCCTGGCACATTATCGAACACTTAGTTGCAGATAGAACAATTAGTTTAAAATGCAACTATGTTTCGCATCTGGAGTTTCCTCTCTCACAAGGTCGGCCACTTAGTTTCGTCGAACACATACGGTTTCGAGTGGCATCGCCACAGATTTCAGAGAACAGGCGCTTCTCCTGGCACATTATCGAACACTTAGTTACAGATAGAACAATTAGTTTAAAATGCAACTATGTTTCGCATCTGGAGTTTCCTCTCTCACAAGGTCGGCCACTTAGTTTCGTCGAACACATACGGTTTCGAGTGGTATCGCTACAGATTTCAGAGAACAGGCGCTTCTCCTGGCACAGTATCGAACACTTAGTTTCCGATGGAACAATTAGTTTTAAATGGAACTAAGTTTCGCATCTGGAGTTTCCTCTTTCACAAGGCGACCAGTTAGTTTCGTCGAACACATACGGTTTCGAGTGTGATCGCCACAGATTTCAGAGAACAGACGCTTCTACTGGCACAGTATCGAACACATAGTTTCAGATAGAACAATTAGTTTAAAATGCAACTATGTTTCGCATCTGGAGTTTCCTCTCTCACAATGTCGGCCACTTAGTTTCGTCGAACACATACGGTTTCGAGTGGTATCGCCACAGATTTCAGAGAACAGGCGCTTCTCCTGGCACATTATCGACCACTCAGTTACAGATAGAACAATTAGTTTAAAATGCAACTATGTTTCGCATCTGGAGTTTCCTCTCTCACAAGGTCGGCCACTTAGTTTCGTCGAACACATACGGTTTCGAGTGGTATCGCTACAGATTTCAGAGAACAGGCGCTTCTCCTGGCACAGTATCGAACACTTAGTTTCCGATGGAACAATTAGTTTTAAATGGAACTAAGTTTCGCATCTGGAGTTTCCTCTTTCACAAGGCGACCAGTTAGTTTCGTCAAACACATACGGTTTCGAGGAGCATCGCGACTGATTTCAGAGAACACGCGCTTCTCCTGGCACAGTATCGAACACTCAGTTTCAGATAGAACAATTAGTTTAAAATGGAACTAAGTTTCGCACCTGGAGTTTCCTCTCTCACAAGGTCCACCACTTAGTTTCGTCGAACACGTACGGTTTCGACTAGCATTGCCACTGATCTCAGAGAACAGGCTCTACTCCTGGCACAGTATCGAACACTTAGTTTCAGATAAAACAATTAGTTTCAAATGGAAGTAAGTTTCGCATCTGGAGTTTCCTTTCTCACAAGGTCGACTACTTAGTTTCGCCGAACACATACGGTTTCGAGTGGTATCGCCACAGATTGCGCCGAACGGGTGTTACTCGTGGCATAGTATCGACCACTTAGTTTCGTCGAACACATACGGTTTCGAGTGGTATCGCCACAGATTTCGCAGAACGGCGCTTCTCCTGGCACTGTATCGAACACTTATATTCAGATAGAACAATTAGTTTAAAATGGAACTAAGTTTCGCACCTGGAGTTTCCTCTCTCACAAGGTCGACAACTTAGTTTCGTCGAACACATACGGTTTCGAGTGGTATCGCCATAGATTTCGTCGAACGGGAGTTAGTCATGGCACAGTATCGACCACTTAGTTTCGTCGAACACATACGGTTTCGAGTGGTATCGCCACAGATTTCGCAGAACGGCGCTTCTCCTGGCACTGTATCGAACACTTATATTCAGATAGAACAATTAGTTTAAAATGGAACTATGTTTCGCACCTGGAGTTTCCTCTCTCACAAGGTCGACCACTTAGTTTCGTCGAACACACACGTTTTCGAGTATCATCGCCACAGATTTCAGAGAACAGGCTCCTCCCCCGGCACATTATCGAACACTTAGTTTCAGATAGAACAATTAGTTTAAAATGGAACTAAGTTTCGCACCTGGAGTTTCCTCTCTCACAAGGTCGACAACTTAGTTTCGTCGAACACATACGGTTTCGAGTGGTATCGCCATAGATTTCGTCGAACGGGAGTTAGTCATGGCACAGTATCGACCACTTAGTTTCGTCGAACACATACGGTTTCGAGTGGTATCGCCACAGATTTCGCAGAACGGCGCTTCTCCTGGCACTGTATCGAACACTTATATTCAGATAGAACAATTAGTTTAAAATGGAACTATGTTTCGCACCTGGAGTTTCCTCTCTCACAAGGTCGACCACTTAGTTTCGTCGAACACACACGTTTTCGAGTATCATCGCCACAGATTTCAGAGAACAGGCTCCTCCCCCGGCACATTATCGAACACTTAGTTTCAGATAGAACAATTAGTTTAAAATGGAACTAAGTTTCGCATCTGGAGTTTCCTCTCTCACAAAGTCGACCACTCAGTTTCGTCGAACACATACCGTTTCGAGTGTTATCGCCACAGATTTCAAACAACAGGCGCTTCTCCTGGCACAGTATCGAACACTTAGTTTCAGATAGAAAAATTAGTTTAAAATGGAACAATATTTCGCATCTGGTGAATCCTCTCTCACAAGGTCGACCACTTAGTTTCGTCGAACACATACGGTTTCGAGTGGCATCGCCACACAATTCAGAGAACAGGCGTTTCTCCTGGCACAGTGTCGAACACTTAGTTACAGATAGAACACTTAGTTTAAAATGGAACTATATTTCGCATTTGGAGTTTCATCTCTCACAAGGCCGACCGCTTAGTTTCGTCAAACACATACGGTTTCGAGTGGCATCGCCACAGATTTCAGAGAACAGGCGCTTCTCGTGGCACAGTATCGAACACTTAGTTACAGATAGAACACTTAGGTTAAAATGGAACTATATTTCGCATTTGGAGTTTCATCTCTCACAAGGCCGACCACTTAGTTTCGTCAAACACATACGGTTTCGAGTGGCATCGCCGCAGATTTCAGAGAACAGGCGTTTCTCGTGGCACAGTATCGAACACTTAGTTTCAGATAGAACAATAAGTTTAAAATGGAACTATGTTTCGCATCGGGAGTTTCCTCTTTCACAAGGCGACCACTTAGTTTCGTCGAACACATACGGTTTCGAGTAGCATCGCCACAGATTTCAGAGAACAGGCGCCTCTCCTGGCACAGTATCGAACACTTAATATCATATAGACCAATTATTTTAAAATGGAATTAAGTTTCGCATTTGGAGTTTCCTCTCTCACAAGGTCGACAACTTAGTTTCGTCGAACAAATACGGTTTCGGGTGGCATCGCCACAGATTTCAGGGAACAGGCGCTTCTCCTGGCACAGTATCGAACACATAGTTTCAGATAGAACAATTAGTTTAAAATGGTACTATGTTTCGCATCTGGAGTTTCCTCTTTCACAAGGCGACCACTTAGTTTCGTCGAACACATACGGTTTCGAGTAGCATCGCCACAGATTTCAGAGAACAGGCGCCTCTCCTGGCACAGTATCGAACACTTAGTTTCAGATAGAACAATTATTTTAAAATGGAATTAAGTTTCGCATTTCGAGTTTCCTCTCTCACAAGGTCGACCACTTAGTTTCGTCGAACACATACGGTTTCGAGTATCATCGCCACAGATTTCAGAGAACAAGCGCTTCTCCTGGCACATTATCGATCACTTAGTTTCAGATAGAACAATTAGTTTAAAATGGAACTAAGTTTCGCATCTGGAGTTTCCTCTCTCACAAGGTCGGCCACTTAGTTGCGTCGAACACATACGGGTTCGAGTAGCATCGCCACTGATTTCAGAGAACAGGCGCTTCTCCTGGCACAGTATCGAGCACTTTCAGATAGAACAATTAGTTTAAAATGGAACTAAGTTCCGCATCTGGAGTTTCCTCTCTCACAAGGTCGTCCACTTAGTTTCGTCGAACACATACGGTTTCGAGTGGCACCGCAACAGATTTCAGAGAACAGGCGCTTCTCCTGGCACAGTATCGCACACTTAGTTTCGGACGGAACATTTGGTTTAAAGTGGAACAAAGTTTCGCATCTGGAGTTTCCTCTCTCACAAGTTCGAACATTTAGATTCGTCGAACACATACGGGTTAGAGTAGCATCGCGACTGATTTCAGAGAACAGGCGCTTCTCCTGGCACAGTATCGAACACTTTCAGATAGAACAATTAGTTTAAAATGGAATTAAGTTCCGTATCTGGAGTTTCCTCTCTCACAAGGTCGGCCACTTAGTTTCGTCGAACACATACGGTTTCGCGTATTATTGCCACATATTTCAGAGAACAGGCGCTTCTCCTGGCACAGTATCGAACACTTAGTTTCGGATGGAACATATGGTTTAAAGTGGAACTAAGTTTTGCATCTGGAGTTTCCTCTCTCACAAGGTCGACCATTTAGATTCGTCGAACACATACGGTTTCGAGTAGCATCGCCACTGATTTCAGATAACAGGCGCTTCGCCTGGCACAGTATCGAACACTTTCAGATAGAACAATTAGTTTAAAATGGAACTAAGTTTCGCATTTGGAGTTTCCTCTCTCACAAGTTCGACCACTTAGTTTCGTCGAACACATACGGTTTCGAGTAGCATCGCCACAGATTTCAGAGAACAGACGCTTCTCCTGGCACTGTATCGAACACTTTCAGATAGAACAATTAATTTAAAATGGAACTAAGCTTCGCATCCGGAGTTTCCTCTCTCAGAATGTCGACCACTTAGTTTCGTCGAACACATACGGTTTCGAGTGGCATCGCCACAGATTTCAGAGAACAGGCGCTTCTCCTGGCACATTATCGAACACTTAGTTACAGATAGAACAATTAGTTTAAAATGGAACTATGTTCCGCATCTGGAGTATCCTCTCTCACAAGGTCGACCGCTTAGTTTCGACGAACACATACGGTTTCGAGTAGCATTGCCACAGATTTCAGAGAACGGGCGCTTCTCCTGGCACAGTATCGAACACTTAATATATATAGTACAATTATTTTAAAACGGAATTAAGTTTCGCATTTGGAGTTTCCTCTCTCACAAGGTCGACAACTTAGTTTCGTCGAACAAATACGGTTTCGAGTGGCATCGCCACAGATTTCAGGGAACAGGCGCTTCTCCTGGCACATTATCGAACACTCAGTTTCAGATAGAACATTTAGTTTAAAATGGAACTCTGTTTCGCATCTGGAGTTTCCTCTCTCACAAGGTCGACGACTTAGTTTCGTCGAACACATACGGTTTCGAGTGGTATCCCTACAGATTTGGCCGAACGGGAGTTCGTCCTGGCACAGTAACGACAGTTTCGTCGAACACATACGGTTTCGAGTGGTATCGCCACAGATTGCGCCGAACGGGAGTTTCTCCTGGTACAGTATCGACCACTTAGTTTCGTCGAACACATACGGTTTCTAGTGGTATCGCCACAGATTTCGCAGAACGGCGTTTCTCCTGGCACAGTATCGAACACTTATTTTCAGATAGAACAATTAGTTTAAAATGGAACTATGTTTTGCATCTGGAGTTTCCCCTCTCACAATGTCGGCAACTTAGTTTCGTCGAACACATACGGTTTCGAGTGGCATCGCCACAGATTTCAGAGAACAGGCGCTTCTCCTGGCACAGTATCGAAAACCTAGTTTCAGATAGAACGATTAGTTTAAAATGGAACTAAGTTTCGCATCTGGAGTTTCCTCTCTCAGGAGGTCGACTACTTAGTTTCGTCGAACACATACGGTTTCGAGTGGCATCGCCACAGATTTCAGATACCAGGCGCTTCTCCTGGCACAGTATCGAACACTTAGTTTCAGATAGAACAATTAATTTAAAATGGAACTAAGAATCACATCTGGAGTTTCCTCTCTCACAAGGTCGGCCACTTAGTTTCGTCCGACACATACGTTTTCGAGTAGCATCGCCACAGATTTCAGAGAAAAGGCTCTTATACTGGCACAGTATTGAACACATAGTTTCAGATAGAACACTTAGTTTAAAATGGAACTATATTTCGCATTTGGAGTTTCATCTCTCACAAGGCCGACCACTTAGTTTCGTCAAACACATACGGTTTCGAGTGGCATCGCCACAGATTTCAGAGAACAGGCCCTTCTCGTGGCACAGTATCGAACACTTAGTTTCAGATAGAACAATTAGTTTAAAATGAAACTTATTTTCGCATCTGGAGTTTCCTCTCTCACAAGGTTGACCACTCAGTTTCGTCGATCACATACGGTTTCGAGTGGCATCGCCACAGATTTCAGAGCACAGGCGCTTCTCCTGGCACAGTATCGAACACTTAGTATCAGATAGAACAATTAGTTTAAAATGGAACTAAGTTTCGCATCTGGAGTATCCTCTCTCACAAGGTCGACCACTCAGTTTCGTCGAACACATACGGTTTCGAGTAGCATCGCCACTGATTTCAGAGAACAGGCGCTTCGCCTGGCACAGTATCGAACACTTTCAGATAGAACAATTAGTTTAAAATGGAACTAAGTTTCGCATTTGGAGTTTCCTCTCTCACAAGGTCGGCCACTTAGTTTCGTCAAGCAGATACGGTTTCGAGTGGCATCGCCACAGATTTCAGAGAACAGGCGCTTCTCCTGGCACAGTATCGAACACTTAGTTTCAGATAGAACAATCATTTTAAAATGGAACTAAGTGTCGCATCTGGAGTTATCTCCCTCACTATGTCGACCACTTAGTTTCGTCGAACACATACGGTTTCGAGTCGCATCGCCACAGATTTCAGAAAACAGGCGCCTCTCCTGGCACAGTATCGAACACTTAGTTACAGATAGAACAATTAGTTTAAAATGGAACTATGTTCCGCATCTGGAGTATCCTCTCTCACAAGGTCGACCGCTTAGTTTCGACGAACACATACGGTTTCGAGTAGCATTGCCACAGATTTCAGAGAACGGGCGCTTCTCCTGGCACAGTATCGAACACTTAATATCATATAGAACAATTATTTTAAAACGGAATTAAGTTTCGCATTTGGAGTTTCCTCTCTCACAAGGTCGACAACTTAGTTTCGTCGAACAAATACGGTTTCGAGTGGCATCGCCACAGATTTCAGGGAACAGGAGGTTCTCCTGGCATAGTGTCGAACACTTAGTTTCAGAGAGAACAATTTGTTTAAAATGGAACTACGTTTCGCATCTGGAGTTTCATCTCTCACAAGGTCGACCACTTAGTTTCGTCAAACACATACGGTTTCGAGTGGCATCGCCACAGATTTCAGAGAACAGGCGCTTCTCCTGGCACAGTATCGAGCACTTAGTTTCAGATAGAACAATTTGTTTAAAATGGAACTACGTTTCGCATCTGGAGTTTCCTCTCCCACAAGGTCGACCACTTAGTTTCCTCGAACACATACTATTTCGAGTAGCTTCGCCACAGATTTCAGAGAACAGGCGCTTCTCCTGGCACAGTATCGAACACTTAGTTTCAGAGAGAACAATTAGTTTTAAATGGAACTATGTTTCGCTTCTTGAGATTCCTCTCCCACAAGGTCAACCACTTTGTTTCGTCGAACACATACGGTTTCGAGTAGTATCGCCACAGATTTCAGAGAACAGGCGCTTCTCCTGACACAGTATCGAACACATAGTTTCAGATAAAACAATTAGTATAAAATGGTACTATGTTTCGCATCTGGAGTTTCCTCTTTCACAAGGCGACCACTTAGTTTCGTCGAACACATACGGTTTCGAGTAGCATCGCGACAGATTTCAGAGAACAGGCGCTTCTCCTGACACAGTATCGAACACATAGTTTCAGATAAAACAATTAGTATAAAATGGTACTATGTTTCGCATCTGGAGTTTCCTCTCTCACAAGGTCGACCACTTAGTTTCGTCGAACACATTCGGTTTCGAGCGGCATCGCCACACAGTTCAGAGAACAGGCGCCTCCCCTGGCACAGTATCGAACACCTAGTTTCAGATGGAACAATTAGTTTAAAATGGAAGTAAGTTTCGCATCTGCAGTTTCCTCTCTCACAAAGTCGACCACTTAGTTTCGTCGAACACATACGGTTTCGAGTGGCATCGCCACACATTTCAGAGAACAGGCGCCTCTCCTGGGACAGTATCGAACACTTAGTTTCAGATGGAACAATTAGTTTAAAATGGAACTAAGGTTCGCATCTGGAGTTTTATCTCTCACAAGGTCAACCACTTAGTTTCGTCGAACCCATACGGTGTCGAGGGTCATCGCCACAGATTTCAGAGAACAGGCGCTTCTCCTGGCACTGTATCGAACACATAATTTCAGATAGAAAAATTCATTTTAAATGGAACTAAGTGTCGCATCTGGAGGTTCATCTCTCACAAGGTCGACCACTTAGTTTCGTCGAACACATACGGTTTCGAGTAGCATCACCACAGATTTCACAGAACAGGCGCTTCTCCTGGCACAGTGTCGAACACATTGTTTCATATAGAACAATTAGTTTAAAATGGAAATAAGTTTCGCATCTGGAGCTTCTTCCATCACAAGGCGACCACTTAGTTTCGTCGAACACATACGGTTTCGAGTAGCATCGCCACAGATTTCAGAGAACAGGCGCCTCTCCTGGCACAGTATCGAACACTTAGTTTCAGATAGAACAATTAGTTTAAAATGGAAGTAAGTTTCGCATCTAGTGAATCCTCTCTCACAAGGTCAGCCACTTAGTTTCGTCGAACACATACAGTTTCGAGTAGCAACGCCACAGGTTTCAGAGAACAGGCGCTTCTCCTGGCACAGTATCGAACACTTAGTTTCAGATGGAACATTTGGTTTAAAATGGAACTAAGTTTCGCATCTGGAGTTTCCTCTTTCAGAAGGTCGACCACTTAGTTTCGTCGAACACATACGGTTTCGAGTAGCAACGCCACAGGTTTCAGAGAACAGACGCTTCTACTGGCAGATTATCGAACACTTAGTTTCAGATGGAACAATTAGTTTAAAATGGAACTAGGTTTCGCATCTGGAGTTTCCTCTCCCACAAGGTCGACAACATAGTTTCGTCGAACACATACGGTTTCGAGTGGCATGGCCACAGATTTCAGAGAACAGGCGCTTCTCCTGGCACAGTGTCGAACACTTAGTTTCAGATAGAACAATTAGTTTAAAATGGAACTAAGTTTCGCATCTAGAGTTTCCTCTCTCAGCAGGTCGACCACTTAGTTTCGTCGAACACATACGGTTTCGAGTAGCATCGCCACAGATTTCAGAGAACAGGCGCTTCTTCTAGCACAGTATCGAACACTTTCAGATAAAACAATTAGCTTAAAATGGAACTAGGTTTCGCATCTGGAGTTTCCTCTCTCACAAGGTCGGCCACTTAGTTTCGTCGAACACATACGGTTTCGAGTAGCATCGCCACAGCTTTCAGAGAACTGGCGCTTCTCCTGGCACAGTATCGAACACTTGGTTTCAGATAGAACAATTAGTTTAAAATGGTAGTAAATTTCGCATCTGGAGTTTCCTCTCTCAAGGTCGACCACTTATTTTCGTCGAACACATACGGTTTCGAGTAGCATCGCCACATATTTCAGAGAACAGGCGCTTCTCCTGGCACAGTGTCGAACCCTTATTTTCAGATAGAACAATTAGTTTAAAATGGAACTAATTTTCGCATCTGGAGTTCCTCTCTCACAAGGTCGACAACTTAGTTTCGTCAAACACATACGGTTTCGAGTGGCATCGCCACAGATTTCAGAGAACAGGCGCTTCTACTGGCAGATTATCGAACACTTAGTTTCAGATGGAACATTTGGTTTAAAATGGAACTAAGTTTCGCATCTGGAGTTTCCTCTCTCACAAGGTCGGCCACTTAGTTTCGTCGAACACATACGGTTTCGAGTGGCATCGCCACAGATTTCAGAGAACAGGCGCTTCTCCTGGCACAGTATCGAACACTTAGTTTCAGATAGAACAATTAGTTTAAAATGGAACTAAGTTTCGCATCTGGAGTTCCTCTCTCACAAGGTCGACAACTTAGTTTCGTCAAACACATACGGTTTCTAGTGGCATCGCCACAGATTTCAGAGAACAGGCGCTTCGCCTGGCACAGTATCGAACACTTATTTCAGACAGAACATTTATTTTAAAATGGAACTATGTCTCGCATCTGGAGTATCCTCTCTCACAAGATCAACCACTTAGTTTCCTCGAACACATACGGTTTCGAGTGGCATCGCCACACATTTCAGAGAACAGGCGCTTCTCCTGGCACAGTATCGAACGCTCAGTATCAGATAGAACAATTAGTTTAAAATGGAACTAAGCTTCGCATCTGGAGTTTCCTCTCTCACAAGGTCGACCATCTAGTTTCGTCGAACATATACGGTTTCGAGTAGCATCGCCACAGATTTCAGAGAACAGGCGCTTCTCCTGGCACAGTAACGAACACTTAGTTTCAGATAGAACAATTAGTTTAAAATGGAACTAAGTTTCGCATCTGGAGTTTCCTCTCTCACAAGGTCGACGACTTAGTTTCGTCGAATACATACGGTTTCGAGGGGAATCGCCACAGATTTCAGAGAACAGGCGTTTCGCCTGGCACAGTATCGGACCCATAGTTTTAGATAGAACAATTAGTTTAAAATGGTACTAAATTTCGCATCTGGAGTTTCCTCACTCACAAGGCGGCCACTTAGTTTCCGGGAACACATTCGGTTTCGAGTAGCATCGCCACAGATTTCAGAGAACAGGCGCTTCTCCTGGCACAGTAACGAACACTTAGTATCAGATAGAACAATTAGTTTAAAATGGAACTATGTTTCGCATCTGAAGTTTCCTCTCTCACAAGGTCGACCACTTAGTTTCGTCGAACACATACGGTTTCGATTGGCATCGCCACAGATTTCAGAGAACAGGCGCTTCTCCTGGCATAGTATCGAACACTTAGTTTCAGAAGGAACAGTTAGTTTAAAATGTAACTAAGTTTCGCATCTGGAGTTTCCTCTCTCAAAAGGTCGACCACTTAGTTTCGTCGAACACATACGGTTTCGAGTAGCATCGCCACAGATTTCAGAGAACAGGCGCTTCTCCTGGCACAGTATCGAGAACTTAGTTTCGGATAGAACAATTAGTTTAAAATGGAACTATGTTTCGCATCTGAAGTTTCCTCTCTCACAAGGTCGACCACTTAGTTTCGTCGAACACATACGGTTTCGATTGGCATCGCCACAGATTTCAGAGAACAGGCGCTTCTCCTGGCATAGTATCGAACACTTAGTTTCAGAAGGAACAGTTAGTTTAAAATGTAACTAAGTTTCGCATCTGGAGTTTCCTCTCTCAAAAGGTCGCCCACTTAGTTTCGTCGAACACATACGGTTTCGAGTAGCATCGCCACAGATTTCAGAGAACAGGCGCTTCTCCTGGCACAGTATCGAACACTTAGTTCCAGATAGAACAATCAGTTTAAAATGGAACTAAGTTTCGCATACGGGGTTTCCTCTCCCACAAGGTCGACCACTTAGTTTCGTCGAACACATAGGGTTTCGAGTGGCATCGCCACAGATATCAGAGAATAGGCGCTTCTCCTGGCACAGTATCGAACGCTTGTGGCAGACAGAACAATTAGTTTAAAATGGAACTATGTTTCGCATCTGGAGTCTCCTCTCTCACAAGGTCAACCACTTAGTTTCGTCGAACACATACGGTTTCGAGCGGCATCGCCACACAGTTCAGAGAATAGGCGCTTCTCCTGGCACAGTGTCGAACACTTAGTTTCAGATAGAACAATTAGTTTAAAATGGAACTAAGTTTCGCATCTAGAGTTTCCTCTCTCAGCAGGTCGACCACTTAGTTTCGTCGAACACATACGGTTTCGAGTAGCATCGCCACAGATTTCAGAGAACAGGCGCTTCTTCTAGCACAGTATCGAACACTTTCAGATAAAACAATTAGCTTAAAATGGAACTAGGTTTCGCATCTGGAGTTTCCTCTCTCACAAGGTCGGCCACTTAGTTTCGTCGAACACATACGGTTTCGAGTAGCATCGCCACAGCTTTCAGAGAACTGGCGCTTCTCCTGGCACAGTATCGAACACTTGGTTTCAGATAGAACAATTAGTTTAAAATGGTAGTAAATTTCGCATCTGGAGTTTCCTCTCTCAAGGTCGACCACTTATTTTCGTCGAACACATACGGTTTCGAGTAGCATCGCCACATATTTCAGAGAACAGGCGCTTCTCCTGGCACAGTGTCGAACCCTTATTTTCAGATAGAACAATTAGTTTAAAATGGAACTAATTTTCGCATCTGGAGTTCCTCTCTCACAAGGTCGACAACTTAGTTTCGTCAAACACATACGGTTTCGAGTGGCATCGCCACAGATTTCAGAGAACAGGCGCTTCTACTGGCAGATTATCGAACACTTAGTTTCAGATGGAACATTTGGTTTAAAATGGAACTATGTTTCGCATCTGGAGTTTCCTCTCTCACAAGGTCGGCCACTTAGTTTCGTCGAACACATACGGTTTCGAGTGGCATCGCCACAGATTTCAGAGAACAGGCGCTTCTCCTGGCACAGTATCGAACACTTAGTTTCAGATAGAACAATTAGTTTAAAATGGAACTAAGTTTCGCATCTGGAGTTCCTCTCTCACAAGGTCGACAACTTAGTTTCGGCAAACACATACGGTTTCTAGTGGCATCACCACAGATTTCAGAGAACAGGCGCTTCGCCTGGCACAGTATCGAACACTTATTTCAGACAGAACATTTATTTTAAAATGGAACTATGTCTCGCATCTGGAGTATCCTCTCTCACAAGATCAACCACTTAGTTTCCTCGAACACATACGGTTTCGAGTGGCATCGCCACACATTTCAGAGAACAGGCGCTTCTCCTGGCACAGTATCGAACGCTCAGTATCAGATAGAACAATTAGTTTAAAATGGAACTAAGCTTCGCATCTGGAGTTTCCTCTCTCACAAGGTCGACCATCTAGTTTCGTCGAACACATACGGTTTCGAGTAGCTTCGCCACAGATTTCAGAGAACAGGCGCTTCTCCTGGCACAGTATCGAACACTTAGTTTCAGAGAGAACAATTAGTTTTAAATGGAACTATGTTTCGCTTCTTGAGATTCCTCTCCCACAAGGTCAACCACTTTGTTTCGTCGAACACATACGGTTTCGAGTAGTATCGCCACAGATTTCAGAGAACAGGCGCTTCTCCTGACACAGTATCGAACACATAGTTTCAGATAAAACAATTAGTATAAAATGGTACTATGTTTCGCATCTGGAGTTTCCTCTTTCACAAGGCGACCACTTAGTTTCGTCGAACACATACGGTTTCGAGTAGCATCGCGACAGATTTCAGAGAACAGGCGCTTCTCCTGACACAGTATCGAACACATAGTTTCAGATAAAACAATTAGTATAAAATGGTACTATGTTTCGCATCTGGAGTTTCCTCTCTCACAAGGTCGACCACTTAGTTTCGTCGAACACATTCGGTTTCGAGCGGCATCGCCACACAGTTCAGAGAACAGGCGCCTCCCCTGGCACAGTATCGAACACCTAGTTTCAGATGGAACAATTAGTTTAAAATGGAAGTAAGTTTCGCATCTGCAGTTTCCTCTCTCACAAAGTCGACCACTTAGTTTCGTCGAACACATACGGTTTCGAGTGGCATCGCCACACATTTCAGAGAACAGGCGCCTCTCCTGGGACAGTATCGAACACTTAGTTTCAGATGGAACAATTAGTTTAAAATGGAACTAAGGTTCGCATCTGGAGTTTTATCTCTCACAAGGTCAACCACTTAGTTTCGTCGAACCCATACGGTGTCGAGGGGCATCGCCACAGATTTCAGAGAACAGGCGCTTCTCCTGGCACTGTATCGAACACATAATTTCAGATAGAAAAATTCATTTTAAATGGAACTAAGTGTCGCATCTGGAGGTTCATCTCTCACAAGGTCGACCACTTAGTTTCGTCGAACACATACGGTTTCGAGTAGCATCACCACAGATTTCACAGAACAGGCGCTTCTCCTGGCACAGTGTCGAACACATTGTTTCATATAGAACAATTAGTTTAAAATGGAAATAAGTTTCGCATCTGGAGTTTCTTCCATCACAAGGCGACCACTTAGTTTCGTCGAACACATACGGTTTCGAGTAGCATCGCCACAGATTTCAGAGAACAGGCGCTTCTCCTGGCACAGTGTCGAACACTTAGTTTCAGATAGAACAATTAGTTTAAAATGGAACTAAGTTTCGCATCTAGAGTTTCCTCTCTCAGCAGGTCGACCACTTAGTTTCGTCGAACACATACGGTTTCGAGTAGCATCGCCACAGATTTCAGAGAACAGGCGCTTCTTCTAGCACAGTATCGAACACTTTCAGATAAAACAATTAGCTTAAAATGGAACTAGGTTTCGCATCTGGAGTTTCCTCTCTCACAAGGTCGGCCACTTAGTTTCGTCGAACACATACGGTTTCGAGTAGCATCGCCACAGCTTTCAGAGAACTGGCGCTTCTCCTGGCACAGTATCGAACACTTGGTTTCAGATAGAACAATTAGTTTAAAATGGTAGTAAATTTCGCATCTGGAGTTTCCTCTCTCAAGGTCGACCACTTATTTTCGTCGAACACATACGGTTTCGAGTAGCATCGCCACATATTTCAGAGAACAGGCGCTTCTCCTGGCACAGTGTCGAACCCTTATTTTCAGATAGAACAATTAGTTTAAAATGGAACTAATTTTCGCATCTGGAGTTCCTCTCTCACAAGGTCGACAACTTAGTTTCGTCAAACACATACGGTTTCGAGTGGCATCGCCACAGATTTCAGAGAACAGGCGCTTCTACTGGCAGATTATCGAACACTTAGTTTCAGATGGAACATTTGGTTTAAAATGGAACTAAGTTTCGCATCTGGAGTTTCCTCTCTCACAAGGTCGGCCACTTAGTTTCGTCGAACACATACGGTTTCGAGTGGCATCGCCACAGATTTCAGAGAACAGGCGCTTCTCCTGGCACAGTATCGAACACTTAGTTTCAGATAGAACAATTAGTTTAAAATGGAACTAAGTTTCGCATCTGGAGTTCCTCTCTCACAAGGTCGACAACTTAGTTTCGTCAAACACATACGGTTTCTAGTGGCATCGCCACAGATTTCAGAGAACAGGCGCTTCGCCTGGCACAGTATCGAACACTTATTTCAGACAGAACATTTATTTTAAAATGGAACTATGTCTCGCATCTGGAGTATCCTCTCTCACAAGATCAACCACTTAGTTTCCTCGAACACATACGGTTTCGAGTGGCATCGCCACACATTTCAGAGAACAGGCGCTTCTCCTGGCACAGTATCGAACGCTCAGTATCAGATAGAACAATTAGTTTAAAATGGAACTAAGCTTCGCATCTGGAGTTTCCTCTCTCACAAGGTCGACCATCTAGTTTCGTCGAACATATACGGTTTCGAGTAGCATCGCCACAGATTTCAGAGAACAGGCGCTTCTCCTGGCACAGTAACGAACACTTAGTTTCAGATAGAACAATTAGTTTAAAATGGAACTAAGTTTCGCATCTGGAGTTTCCTCTCTCACAAGGTCGACGACTTAGTTTCGTCGAATACATACGGTTTCGAGGGGAATCGCCACAGATTTCAGAGAACAGGCGTTTCGCCTGGCACAGTATCGGACCCATAGTTTTAGATAGAACAATTAGTTTAAAATGGTACTAAATTCCGCATCTGGAGTTTCCTCACTCACAAGGCGGCCACTTAGTTTCCGGGAACACATTCGGTTTCGAGTAGCATCGCCACAGATTTCAGAGAACAGGCGCTTCTCCTGGCACAGTAACGAACACTTAGTATCAGATAGAACAATTAGTTTAAAATGGAACTATGTTTCGCATCTGAAGTTTCCTCTCTCACAAGGTCGACCACTTAGTTTCGTCGAACACATACGGTTTCGATTGGCATCGCCACAGATTTCAGAGAACAGGCGCTTCTCCTGGCATAGTATCGAACACTTAGTTTCAGAAGGAACAGTTAGTTTAAAATGTAACAAAGTTTCGCATCTGGAGTTTCCTCTCTCAAAAGGTCGACCACTTAGTTTCGTCGAACACATACGGTTTCGAGTAGCATCGCCACAGATTTCAGAGAACAGGCGCTTCTCCTGGCACAGTATCGAGAACTTAGTTTCGGATAGAACAATTAGTTTAAAATGGAACTATGTTTCGCATCTGAAGTTTCCTCTCTCACAAGGTCGACCACTTAGTTTCGTCGAACACATACGGTTTCGATTGGCATCGCCACAGATTTCAGAGAACAGGCGCTTCTCCTGGCATAGTATCGAACACTTAGTTTCAGAAGGAACAGTTAGTTTAAAATGTAACTAAGTTTCGCATCTGGAGTTTCCTCTCTCAAAAGGTCGCCCACTTAGTTTCGTCGAACACATACGGTTTCGAGTAGCATCGCCACAGATTTCAGAGAACAGGCGCTTCTCCTGGCACAGTATCGAACACTTAGTTCCAGATAGAACAATCAGTTTAAAATGGAACTAAGTTTCGCATACGGGGTTTCCTCTCCCACAAGGTCGACCACTTAGTTTCGTCGAACACATAGGGTTTCGAGTAGCATCGCCACCGATTTCAGAGAACAGACGCTTCTCCTGGCACAGTATCGAAAACTTAGTTTCAGATACAACTATTAGTTTTAAATGGAACTGAGTTTCGCATCTGGAGTTTCCTCTCTCACAAGGTCGGCCACTTAGTTTCGTCGAACACATACGGTTTCGAGTGGCATCGCCACAGATATCAGAGAATAGGCGCTTCTCCTGGCACAGTATCGAACGCTTGTGGCAGACAGAACAATTAGTTTAAAATGGAACTATGTTTCGCATCTGGAGTCTCCTCTCTCACAAGGTCAACCACTTAGTTTCGTCGAACACATACGGTTTCGAGCGGCATCGCCACACAGTTCAGAGAATAGGCGCTTCTCCTGCTACAGTATCGAACACTTAGATTCAGATAGAACAATTAGTTTACAATGTAACTATGTTTCGCATCTGGAGTTTCTTCTCTCACAAGGTCGACCACTTAGTTTCGTCGACCACATACGGTTTCGAGCAGCATCGCCACAGATTTCAGAGAACAGGCGCTTCTCCTGGCACAGTATCGAACACTTAGTTTCAGATAGAACAATTGGTCTAAAATGGAACTAAGTTTCGCATCTGGAGTTTCCTCTCTCACAAGGTCGACCACTTAGTTTCGTCGACCACATACGGTTTCGAGCAGCATCGCCACATATTTCAGAGGACAGGCGCTTCTCCTGGCACAGCATCGAACACATAGTTTCAGATAGAACAATTAGTTTAAAATGGAACTAAGTTTCGCATCTGGATATTCCTCTCTCACAAGGTCGACCACTTAGTTTCGTCGACCACATACGGTTTCGAGCAGCATCGCCACAGATTTCAGAGAACAGGCGCTTCTCCTGGCACAGTATCGAACACTTAGTTTCAGGTAGAACAATTAGTTTACAATGTAACTATGTTTCGCATCTGGAGTTTCCTCTCTCACAAGCTCGACCACTTAGTTTCGTCGAACACATACGGTTTCGAGTGGCATTGCCACAGATTTCAGAGAACAGGCGCTTCTCCTGGCACAGTATCGAACACTTAGTTTCAGAAGGAACATTTAGTTTAAAATGGTACTCAGTTTTGCATCTGGAGTTTCCTCTCTCACAAGGTCCGCCACTTAGTTTCGTTGAACACATACGGTTTCGAGTGGCAACGCCACATATTTCAGAGGACAGGCGCTTCTCCTGGCACAGTATCGAACACATAGTTTCAGATAGAACAATTAGTTTAAAATGGAACTAAGTTTCGCATCTGGATATTCCTCTCTCACAAGGTCGACCACTTAGTTTCGTCGACCACATACGGTTTCGAGCAGCATCGCCACAGATTTCAGAGAACAGGCGCTTCTCCTGGCACAGCATCGAACACTTAGTTTCAGAAGGAACATTTAGTTTAAAATGGAACTAAGTTTTGCATCTGGAGTTTCCTCTCTCACAAGGTCCACCACTTAGTTTCGTTGAACACATACGTTTTCGAGTGGCAACGCCACATATTTCAGAGGACAGGCGCTTCTCCTGGCACAGTATCGAAAACTTAGTTTCAGATAGAACAATTGGTTTAAAATGGAACTAAGTTTCGCATCTGGAGTTTCCTCTCTCAGAAGGTGGACCACCTAGTTTCGTCGAACACATACGCTTTCGAGTAGCATCGCTACAGATTTCAGAGAACAGACGCTTCTCCTGGCACAGTATCGAACACTTAGTATCAGATAGAACAATTAGTTTAAAATGGAACTATGTTTCGCATCTGAAGTTTCCTCTCTCACAAGGTCGACCACTTAGTTTCGTCGAACACATACGGTTTCGAGTAGTGTCGCTACAGATTTCGCAGAACGGGAGTTTCTCCTGGCACAGTATCGAACACTTAGTTTCAGATAGAACAATTAGTTTAAAATGCAACAATGTTTCGCATCTGGAGTTTCCTCTCTCACAAGGTCGGCCACTTAGTTTCGTAGAACACATACGGTTTCGAGTGGTATCGCCACAGATTTCAGAGAACAGGCGCTTCTCCTGGCACAGTATCGAACACTTAGTTTCAGGTAGAACAATTAGTTTAAAATGCAACTATGTTTCGCATCTGGAGTTTCCTCTCTCACAAGGTCGGCCACTTAGTTTCGTCGAACACATACGGTTTCGAGTAGCATCGCCACAGATTTCAGAGAGCGGGCGCTTCTCCTGGCACAGTATCGAACACTTAATATGATATAGAACAATTATTTTAAAATGGAATTAAGTTTCGCATTTGGAGTTTCCTCTCTCACAAGGTCGACAACTTAGTTTCGTCGAACAAATACGGTTTCGAGTGGCATCGCCACAGATTTCAGTGAACAGACGCTTCTACTGGCACAGTATCGAACACATAGTTTCAGATAGAACAATTAGTTTAAAATGGAAATAAGTATCGCTGCTGGAGTTTCCTCTCTCACAAGGTCGACCACTTAGTTTCGTCGAACACATACAGTTCCGAGTGGTATCGCCACAGATTTCGCAGAACGGCGTTTCTCCTGGCACATTATCGAACACATAGTTTCAGATAGAACAATTAGTTTAAAATGGAACTAAGTTTCGCATCTGGAGTTTCCTCTCTCACAAGGTCCACCACTTAGTTTCGTCGACCACATACGGTTTCGAGCAGCATCGCCACAGATTTCAGAGAACAGGCGCTTCTCCTGGCACAGTATCGAACACTTAGATTCAGATAGAACAATTAGTTTACAATGTAACTATGTTTCGCATCTGGAGTTTCCTCTCTCACAAGGTCCACCACTTAGTTTCGTTGAACACATACGGTTTCGAGTGGCAACGCCACAGATTTCAGAGGAGAGGCGCTTCTCCTGGCACAGTATCGAACACATAGTTTCAGATATAACAATTAGTTTAAAGTGGAACTAAGTTTCGCATCTGGATATTCCTCTCTCACAAGGTCGACCACTTAGTTTCGTCGACCACATACGGTTTCGAGCAGCATCGCCACAGATTTCAGAGAACAGGCGCTTCTCCTGGCACAGTATCGAACACTTAGTTTCAGAAGGAACATTTAGTTTAAAATGGAACTAAGTTTTGCATCTGGAGTTTCCTCTCTCACAAGGTCCACCACTTAGTTTCGTTGAACACATACGGTTTCGAGTGGCAACGCCACATATTTCAGAGGACAGGCGCTTCTCCTGGCACAGTATCGAAAACTTAGTTTCAGATAGAACAATTGGTTTAAAATGGAACTAAGTTTCGCATCTGGAGTTTCCTCTCTCACAAGGTCGGCCACTTAGTTTCGTTGAACACATACGGTTTCGAGTGGCATCGCCACAGATTTCAGAGAACAGGCGCTTCTCCTGGCACAGTATCGAACACTTAGTTTCAGAAGGAACATTTAGTTTAAAATGGAACTAAGTTTTGCATCTGGAGTTTCCTCTCTCACAAGGTCCACCACTTAGTTTGTCGAACTCATACGGTTTCGAGTGGCATCGCCACAGATTTCAGAGAACAGGCGCTTATCCTGACACTGTATCGAACACTTAGTTTCAGATAGAACAATTAGTTTAAAATGGAAGTAAATTTCGCATCTGGAGTTTCCTCTCTCACAAGGTCGACAACTTAGTTTCGTCGAACAAATACGGTTTCAAGTGGCATCGCCACAGATTTCAGTGAACAGACGCTTCTACTGGCACAGTATCGAACACATAGTTTCAGATAGAACAATTAGTTTAAAATGGAAATAAGTATCGCTGCTGGAGTTTCCTCTCTCACAAGGTCGACCACTTAGTTTCGTCGAACACATACAGTTCCGAGTGGTATCGCCACAGATTTCGCAGAACGGCGTTTCTCCTGGCACATTATCGAACACATAGTTTCAGATAGAACAATTAGTTTAAAATGGAACTAAGTTTCGCATCTGGAGTTTCCTCTCTCACAAGGTCGACCACTTAGTTTCGTCGAACACATACGGTTTCGAGTGGCATCGCCACAGATTTCAGAGAACAGGCGCTTCTCCTGGCACAGTATCGAAAACTTAGTTTCAGATAGAACAATTGGTTTAAAATGGAACTAAGTTTCGCATCTGGAGTTTCTTCTCTCACAAGGTCGGCCACTTAGTTTCGTCGAACACATACGGTTTCGAGTGGCATCGCCACAGATTTCAGAGAACAGGCGCTTCTCCTGGCACAGTATCGAACACTTAGTTTCAGAAGGAACATTTAGTTTAAAATGGAACTAAGTTTTGCATCTTGAGTTTCCTCTCTCACAAGGTCCACCACTTAGTTTCGTCGAACTCATACGGTTTCGAGTGGCATCGCCACAGATTTCAGAGAACGGGCGCTTCTCCTGGCACAGTATCGAAAACTTAGTTTCAGATAGAACAATTGGTTTAAAATGGAACTAAGTTTCGCATCTGGAGTTTCCTCTCTCACAAGTTCGACCACTTAGTTTCGTCGAACACATACGGTTTCGAGTAGCATCGCCACCGATTTCGGAGAACAGACGCTTCTCCTGGCACAGTGTCGAACACTTAGTTACAGATAGAACACTTAGTTTAAAATGGAACTATATTTCGCATTTGGAGTTTCATCTCTCACAAGGTCGACAATTTAGATTCGTCGAACACATACGTTTTCGAGGAGCATCGCGACTGATTTCAGAGAACACGCGCTTCTCCTGGCACAGTATCGAGCACTTAGTTTGAGATAGAACAATTATTTTAAAGTGGAAATATGTTTCACATCTGGAGTTTCCTCTCTCACAAGGTCGACCACTTAGTTTCGTCGAACACGTAGGGTTTCGAGTGGCATCGCCACAGATTTCACATAACGGCGCTTCTCCTGGCACAGTATCGAACACTTAGTTTCAGATAGAACACTTGGTTTAAAATGGAACTAAGTTTCGCATCTGGAGTTTCTTCCCGCACAAGGCGACCACTGAGCTTCGTCGAACACATACGGTTTCGAGGGGCATCGCCACAGATTTCAGAGAACAGGCGTTTCTCCTGGCACAGTATCGAACACTTTCAGAAAGAACAATTAGTTTAAAATGGCACTAAGTTTCGCGTCTGGAGTTTCCTCTCTCACAAAGTCGACCACTCAGTTTCGTCGAACACATACCGTTTCGAGTGTTATCGCCACAGATATCAGAGAACAGGCGCTTCTTCTGGCACAGTATCGAACACTTAGTTTCAGATAGAACAATTAGTTTAAAATGGAACTAAGTTTCGCATCTGGAGTTTCCTCCATCACAAGGTCGACCATTTAGATTCGCCGAACACATACGGTTTCGAGGAGCATCGCGACTGATTTCAGAGAACACGCGCTTCTCCTGGCACAGTATCGAACACTTAGTTTCAGATAGAACAATTAGTTTCAAATGGAACTAAGTTTCGCACCTGGAGTTTCCTCTCTCACAAGGTCGACCACTTAGTTTCGTCGAACACGTACGGTTTCGACTAGCATTGCCACTGATCTCAGAGAACAGGCTCTACTCCTGGCACAGTATCGAACACTTAGTTTCAGATAAAACAATTAGTTTCAAATGGAAGTAAGTTTCGCATCTGGAGTTTCCTCTCTCGCAAGGTCGACTACTTAGTTTCGCCGAACACATACGGTTTCGAGTGGTATCGCCACAGATTGCGCCGAACGGGTGTTACTCGTGGCACAGTATCGACCACTTAGTTTCGTCGAACACATACGGTTTCGAGTGGTATCGCCACAGATTTCGCAGAACGGCGCTTCTCCTGGCACTGTATCGAACACTTATATTCAGATAGAACAATTATTTTAAAATGGAACTAAGTTTCGCACCTGGAGTTTCCTCTCTCACAAGGTCGACAACTTAGTTTCGTCGAACACATACGGTTTCGAGTGGTATCGCCACAGATTTCGCCGAACGGGAGTTAGTCATGGCACAGTATCGACCACTTAGTTTCGTCGAACACATACGGTTTCGAGTGGTATCGCCACAGATTTCGCAGAACGGCGCTTCTCCTGGCACTGTATCGAACACTTATATTTAGATAGAACAATTAGTTTAAAATGGAACTATGTTTCGCACCTGGAGTTTCCTCTTTCACCAGGCCACCACTTAGTTTCGTCGAACACATACGCTTTCGAGTAGCATCGCCACAGATTTCAGAGAACAGGCTCCTCCCCCGGCACAGTATCGAACACTTAGTTTCAGATAGAACAATTAGTTTAAAATGGAACTAAGTTTCGCATCTGGAGTTTCCTCCCTCACAAGGTCGACCATTTAGATTCGCCGAACACATACGGTTTCGAGGAGCATCGCGACTGATTTCAGAGAACACGCGCTTCTCCTGGCACAGTATCGAACACTTAGTTTCAGATAGAACATTTAGTTTAAAATGGAACTAAGTTTCGCACCTGGAGTTTCCTCTCTCACAAGGTCGACCACTTAGTTTCGTCGAACACATACGGTTTCGGGCGCGCATCGCCACAGATTTCAGATAACAGGCGCTTCTCCTGGCACAGTATCGAACACTTAGATTCAGATAGAACAATTAATTTAAAATGGAACTATGTGTCGCACCTGGAGTTTCCTCTCTCACAAGGTCGACCACTTAGTTTCGTCGAACACATACGGTTTCGTGTGGCATCGCCACAGATTTCAAAGAACAGGTGTTTATCGTGGCACACTATCGAACACTTAGTTCCAGATAGAACAATTAGTTTTAAATGGAACTATGTTTCGCATCCGGAGCTTCCTCTCTCACAAGGTCGGCCACTTAGTTTCGTCGAACACATACGGTTTCGAGTGGCATCGCCACAGATTTCACAGAACAGCCGCTTCTCCTGGCACAGTATCGAACACTTAGTTTCAGAGAGAACAATTAGTTTAAAATTGAACTATGTTTCGCATCTGGAGTTTCCTCTCTCACAAGGTCGACTACTTAGTTTCGTCAAACACATACGGTTTCGAGTAGCATCGCCACAGATTTCAGAGAACAGGCGCTTTTCCTGGCACAGTATCGAACACTTAGTTTCAGATAGAACAATTAGTTTAAAATGGAACTAAGTTTCGCATCTGGAGTTTCCTCTCTCAGAAGGTCGACCACTTAGTTTCGTCGAACACATACGGTTTCGAGCGGCATCGCCATACAGTTCAGAGAACAGGCGCTTCTCCTGGCACAGTACAGAACACTTAGTTTCAGATAGAACAATTAGTTTAAAATGGAACTATGTTTCGCATCTGGAGTTTCCTCTACCACAAGGTCGACCACTTATTTTCGTCGAACACATACGGTTTCGAGTAGCATCGCCACATATTTCAGAGAAGGCGCTTCTCCTGGCACAGTATTGTACACTTAGTTCCAGATAGAACAATCAGTTTAAAATGGATCTAAGTTTCGCATACGGTGTTTCCTCTCCCCCAAGGTCGACCACTTAGTTTCGTCGAACACATACGGTTTCGAGTAGCATCGCCACAGATTTCAGAGAATATGCGCTTCTCCTGGCACAGTATCGAACACTTAGTTTCAGATAGAACAGTTAGTTTAAAACGGAACTGTGTTTCGCATCTGGAGTTTCCTCTCCAACGAGGTCGGCCACTTAGTTTCGTCGAACACATTCGGTTTCGAGTAGCATCGCGACACATTTCAGAGAACAGGCGCTTCTCCTGGCACAGTATCGAACACATACTTTCAGATAGAACAATTATATTAAAATGGAACTAAGTTTCGCATCTGGAGTTTCCTCTCTCAGAAGGTCGACCACTTAGTTTCGTCGAACACATACGGTTTCGAGCGGCATCGCCATACAGTTCAGAGAACAGGCGCTTCTCCTGGCACAGTACAGAACACTTACTTTCAGATAGAACAATTATATTAAAATGGAACTAAGTTTCGCATCTGGAGTTTCCTCTCTCACAAGGTCGACTACTTAGTTTCGTCGAACACATACGGTTTCGAGCGGCATCGCCATACAGTTCAGAGAACAGGCGCTTCTCCTGGCACAGTTTCGAACACTTAGATTCAGATAGAACAATTAGTTTCAAATGGAACTAAGTTTCGCATCTGCAGTTTCCTCTCTCACAAGGTCGTCCACTTTGTTTCGTCGAACACATACGGTTTCGATTAGCATTACCACAGATTTCACAGAACAGGCGCTTCTCCGGGCAAAGTATCGAACACTTAGTTTCAGATAGAACAATTACTTTAAAATGGAACTAAGTTTCGTATCTGGAGTTTCCTCTCCCACAAGGTCGACCACTTAGATTCGTCGAACACATACGGTTTCGAGTGGCATGGCCACAGATTTCAGAGAACAGGCGTTTCTCCTGGCACAGTATCGAACACTTAGTTTCAGGTAGAACAATTAGTTTAAAATGGAACTGTGTTTCGCATCTGGAGTTTCCTCTCCCACCACGTCGACCACTTAGTTTCGTCGAACACATACGGTTTCGATTGGCATCGCCACAGATTTCAGAGAACAGGCGCTTCTCCTGGCATAGTATCGAACACTTAGTTTCAGAAGGAACAGTTAGTTTAAAATGTAACTAAGTTTCGCATCTGGAGTGTCCTCTCTCAAAAGGTCGACCACTTAGTTTCGTCGAACACATACGGTTTCGAGTAGCATCGCCACAGATTTCAGAGAACAGGCGCTTCTCCTGGCACAGTATCGAGAACTTAGTTTCGGATAGAACAATTAGTTTAAAATGGAACTATGTTTCGCATCTGAAGTTTCCTCTCTCACAAGGTCGACCACTTAGTTTCGTCGAACACATACGGTTTCGATTGGCATCGCCACAGATTTCAGAGAACAGGCGCTTCTCCTGGCATAGTATCGAACACTTAGTTTCAGAAGGAACAGTTAGTTTAAAATGTAACTAAGTTTCGCATCTGGAGTTTCCTCTCTCAATATGTCGACCACTTAGTTTCGTCGAACACATACGGTTTCGAGTAGCATCGCCACAGATTTCAGAGAACAGGCGCTTCTCCTGGCACAGTATCGAACACATTGTTTCAGATAGAACAATTAGTTTAAAAAGGAACTAAGTTTCGCTGCTGGAATTTCCCCTCTCACAAGCTCGACCACTTAGTTTCGTCGAACACATACGGTTTCGAGTAGCATCGCCACCGATTTCAGAGAACTGACGCTTCTCCTGGCACAGTATCGAACACTTAGTGTCAGATAGAACAATTAGTTGAAAATGGAAGTAAGTTTCGCATCTGCAGTTTCCTCTCTCACAAGGTCGACCACTTAGTTTCGTCGAACACATACGGTTTCGAGTAGCATCGCCACCGATTTCAGAGAACTGACGCTTCTCCTGGCACAGTATCGAACACTTAGTATCAGATAGAACAATTAGTTTAAAATGGAACTATGTTTCGCATCTGAAGTTTCCTCTCTCACAAGGTCGACCACTTAGTTTCGTCGAACACATACGGTTTCGATTGGCATCGCCACAGATTTCAGAGAACAGGCGCTTCTCCTGGCATAGTATCGAACACTTAGTTTCAGAAGGAACAGTTAGTTTAAAATGTAACTAAGTTTCGCATCTGGAGTTTCCTCTCTCAAAAGGTCGACCACTTAGTTTCGTCGAACACATACGGTTTCGAGTAGCATCGCCACAGATTTCAGAGAACAGGCGCTTCTCCTGGCACAGTATCGAGAACTTAGTTTCGGATAGAACAATTAGTTTAAAATGGAACTATGTTTCGCATCTGAAGTTTCCTCTCTCACAAGGTCGACCACTTAGTTTCGTCGAACACATACGGTTTCGATTGGCATCGCCACAGATTTCAGAGAACAGGCGCTTCTCCTGGCATAGTTTCGAACACTTAGTTTCAGAAGGAACAGTTAGTTTAAAATGTAACTAAGTTTCGCATCTGGAGTTTCCTCTCTCACAAGGTCGGCCACTTAGTTTCGTCGAACACATATGGTTTCGAGTGGCATCGCCACAGATTTCAGAGAAAAAGGGCTTCTCCTGGCACATTATCGAACACTTAGTTTCAGATGGAACATTTAGTTTAAAATTGAACTATGTTTCGCATCTGAAGTTTCCTCTCTCACAAGGTCGACCACTTAGTTTCGCCGAACGCATACGGTTTCGAGGGGCATCGCCACAGATTTCAGAGAACAGGCGCTTCTCCTGGCACAGTATCGAACACCTTCAGATAGAACAATTAGTTTAAAATGGAACCAAGTTTCGCATCTGGAGTTTCCTCTCTCACAAGGTCGGCCACTTAGTTTCGTCGAACACATGCAGGTTCGAGTAGCATCGCCACTGATTTCAGAGAACAGGCGCTTCTCCTGGCACAGTATCGAACACTTTCAGATAGAACAATTAGTTTAAAATGGAACGAAGTTTCGCATCTAGAGTTTCCTATCTCACAAGGTCGACCACTCAGTTTCTTCGAACACATACGGTTTCGAGTGGTATCGCCACACATTTCAGAGAACAGGCGTTTCTCCTGGTACACTATCGAACACTTAGTTTCAGATAGAACAATTAGGTTAAAATGGAACTAAGCTTCGCATCTGGAGTTTCCTCTCTCACAAGGTCGACCACTTAGTTTCGTCGACACATACGGTTTCGAGTGGCATCGCCACAGATTTCAGAGAACAGGCGCTTCTCCTGGCACAGTATCGAACACTTAGTTTCAGATAGAACAATTAGTTTAAAATGGAACTAAGTTTCGCATCTGGAGTATCCTCTCTCACAATTTCAGCCACTTAGTTTCGTCGATCACATACGGTTTCGAGCGGCATCGCCACACAGTTCAGGGAACAGGCGCTTCTCCTGGCACAGTATCGAACACTTACTTCAGACAGAACAATTAGTTTAAAATGGAACTCTGTTTCGCATCTGGAGTATCCACTCTCACAAGGTCAACCACTTTGTTTCGTCGAACACATACGGTTTCGTGTGGCATCGCCACAGATTTCAGAGAACAGGCGCTTTTCCTGGCACAGTACCGAACACTTAGTTTCAGATAGAACAATTAGTTTAAAATGGAACTAAGTTTCGCATCTAGAGTTTCCTCTCTCACAAGGTCGACCACTTAGTTTCTTCGAACACATACGGTTTCGAGTGGTATCGCCACACATTTCAGAGAACAGGCGTTTCTCATGGTACACTATCGAACACTTAGTTTCAGATAGAACAATTAGTTTTAAATGGAACTATGTTTCGATTCTGGATTTTCCTCTCTCAGAAGTTCGACCACTTAGTTTCGATGAACACATACGGTTTCGAGTGGCATCGCCACAGATTTCAGAGAACAGGCGCTTCTCCTGGCACACTATCGAACACTTAGTTTCAGATAGAACAATTAGTTTAAAATGGAACTATGTTTCGCTTCTGGATTTTCCTCTCTCAGAAGGTCGACCACTTAGTTTCGATGAACACATACGGTTTCGAGTGGCATCGCCACAGATTTCAGAGAACAGGCGCTTCTCCTGGCACAGTATCGAACACTTAATTCAGACAGAACAATTAGTTTAAAATGTAACTCTGTTTCGCATCTGGAGTATCCTCTCTCACAAGGTCAACAACTTAGTTTCGTCGAACACATACGGTTTCAAGTGGCATCGCCACAGATTTCAGAGAACAGGCGCGTCTCCTGGCACAGTATCGAACACTTAATTTCAGATACAACAATCAGTTTAAAATGGAACTAAGTTTCGCATCTGGAGTTTCCTCTCTCACAAGGTCGGCCACTTAGTTTCGTCGTACACATACGGTTTCGAGTGGCATCGCCACAGATTTCAGAGAACAGGTGCTTCTCCTGGCACAGTATCGAACACTTAGTTTCAGATAGAACAATTAGTTTAAAATGGAACTAAGTTTCGCGTCTGGAGTTTCCTCTCTCACAAGGTCGGCAACTTAGTTTCGTCAAACACATACGGTTTCGAGTGGCATCGGCACAGATTCCAGAGAACAGGCGCTTCTCCTGGCACAATGTCGAACACTTAGTTTCGGACGGAACATTTGGTTTAAAGTGGAAGTAAGTTTCGCATCTGGAGTTTCCTCTCTCACAAGGTCGACCATTTAGATTCGTCGAACACATACGTGTTCGAGTAGCATCGCCACTGATTTCAGAGAGCAGGCGCTTCTGCTGGCACAGTATCGAACACTTTCAGATAGAACAATTAGTTTAAAATGGAACTAAGTTTCGCATCTGGAGTTTCCTCTTTCACAAGGTCGGCCACTTAGTTTCGTCGAACACATACGTGTTCTAGTAGCATCGCCAATGATTTCAGAGAACAGGCGCTTCTCCTGGCACAGTATCGAACACTTAGTTTCAGATGGAACATTTAGTGCAAAATTGAACTATGTTTCGCATCTGGAGTTTCATCTCTCACAAGGTCGGCCACTTAGTTTCGTCGAACACATATGGTTTCGAGTGGCATCGCCACAGATTTCAGAGAAAAAGGGCTTCTCCTGGCACATTATCGAACACTTAGTTTCAGATGGAACATTTAGTTTAAAATTGAACTATGTTTCGCATCTGAAGTTTCCTCTCTCACAAGGTCGACCACTTAGTTACGTTGAACACTTACGGGTTCGAGTAGCATCGCCACTGATTTCAGAGAACAGGCGCTTCTCCTGGCACAGTATCGAACACTTTCAGATGGAACAATTAATTTAAAATGGAACTAAGTTTCGCATCTGGAGTTTCCTCTCTCACAAGGTCGACCGCTTAGTTTCGACGAACACATACGGTTTCGAGTAGCATCGCCACAGATTTCAGAGAACAGGCGCTTCTCCTGGCACAGTATCGAACACTTAGTTTCAGATGGAACAATTAGTTTTAAATGGAACTAAGTTTCGCATCTGGAGTTTCCCCTTTCACAAGGCGACCACTCAGTTTCGTCGAACACATACGGTTTCGAGTGGTATCGCCACAGACTTCAGAGAACAGTCGCTTCTCCTAGCACAGTATCGAACACTTAGTTTCAGATAGAACAATTAGTTTAAAATGCAACTATGTTTCGCATCTGGAGTTTCCTCTCTCACAAGGTCGGCCACTTAGTTTCGTCGAACACATACGGTTTCGAGTGGCATCGCCACAGATATCAGAGAACCGGCGCTTCTCCTGGCACAGTATCGAACACTTAGTTTCAGATTGAACAATTAATTTAAAATAGAACTAAGTTTCGCATCTGGAGTTTCCTCTCTCACAAGGTCGACCGCTTAGTTTCGACGAACACATACGTTTTCGAGTAGCATCGCCACATTTTTCAGAGAACGGGTGCTTCTCCTGGCACAGTATCGAACACATAGTTTCAGATAGAACAATTAGTTGAAAGTGGAACTATGTTTCGCATCTGGAGTGTCCTCTCTCACAAGGTTGACCACTTAGTTTCGTCGAACACATACGGTTTCGAGTAGTATCGCCACAGATTTCGCAGAACGGGAGTTTCTCCTGGCACAGTATCGAACACATAGTTTCAGATAGAACAATTAGTTGAAAGTGGAACTATGTTTCGCATCTGGAGTTTCCTCTCTCACAAGGTCGGCCACTTAGTTTCGTCGAACAGATACGGTTTCGAGTGGTATCGCCACAGATTTCAGAGAACAGGCGCTTCACCTGGCACAGTATCGAACACTTAGTTTCAGATGGAACAATTAATTTAAAATGGAACTATGTTTCGCATCTGGAGTTTCCTCTCTCACAAGGTCGACCGCTTAGTTTCGACGAACACATACGGTTTCGAGTAGCATCGCCACAGATTTCAGAGAACGGGCGCTTCTCCTGGCACAGTATCGAACACTTAATATCATATAGAACAATTATTTTAAAATGGAATTAAGTTTCGCATCTGGAGTTTCCTCTCTCACTAGGTCGACCACTGAGTTTCGTCGAACACATAAGGTTTCGAGTGGCATCGCCACAGATTTAAGAGAACAGGCGCTTCTCCTGGCACAGTATCGAACACTTAGTTTCAGATAGAACTATTAGTTTAAAATGGAACTATGTTTCGTATCTGGAGTTTCCTCTCTCTCATGGTCGACCACTGAGTTTCGTCGAACACATACGGTTTCGAGTGGCATCGCCACAGATTCCACATAACGGCGCTGCTCCTGGCACAGTATGGAACACTTCGTTTCAGATAGAACAATTAGTTTAAAATAGAACAATGTTTCGCATCTGGAGTTTCCTTTCTCACAAGGTCGACAACTTAATTTCGTCGAACACATACGGTTTCGAGTGGTATCGCCACAGATTTCAGAGAACAGCCGCTTCTCCTGGCACAGTATCGAACACTTAATTTCAGATGGAACAATTAGTTTAAAATGGAACACAGTTTCGCATCTGACGTTTCCTCTCTCACAAGGTCGGCCACTTAGTTTCGTCGAACACATACGGTTTCGAGTGGCATCGCCACAGATTTCAGAGAACAGGCTCTTCTCCTAGCACAGTATCGAACACTTAGTTTCAGATGAAACAATTAGTTTAAAACGGCACTAATTTTCGCGTCTGGAGTTTCCTCTCTCACAAGGTCGACCACTTAGTTTCGTCGAACACATGCGGTTTCGAGTGGTATCGCCACAGATTTCAGAGAACAGGCGCTTCTCCTGGCACAGTATCGAACACTTAGTTTCAGATGGAACAATTAATTTAAAATGGAACTATGTTTCGCATCTGGAGTTTCCTCTCTCACAAGGTCGACCGCTTAGTTTCGACGAACACATACGGTTTCGAGTAGCATCGCCACAGATTTGAGAGAACGGGCGCTTCTCCTGGCACAGTATCGAACACTTAATATCATATAGAACAATTATTTTAAAATGGAATTAAGTTTCGCATCTGGAGTGTCCTCTCTCACTAGGTCGACCACTTAGTTTCGTCGAACACATACGGTTTCGAGTGGTATCGCCACAGATTTCGCAGAACGGCGCTTCTCCTGGCACTGTATCGAACACTTATATTCAGTTAGAACAATTAGTTTAAAATGGAACTAAGTTTCGCACCTGGAGTTTCCTCTCTCACAAGGTCGACCACTTAGTTTCGTCGAACACATACGGTTTAGAGTGGTATCGCACAGATTGCGCCGAACGGGAGTTACTCATGGCACAGTATCGACCACTTAGTTTCGTCGAACACATACGGTTTCGAGTGGTATCGCCACAGATTTCGCAGAACGGCGCTTCTCCTGGCACTGTATCGAACACTTATATTCAGATAGAACAATTAGTTTAAAATGGAACTAAGTTTCGCACCTGGAGTTTCCTCTTTCACCAGGCCACCACTTAGTGTCGTCGAACACATACGCTTTCGAGTAGCATCGCCACAGATTTCAGAGAGCAGGCGCTTCTCCTGGCACAGTATCAAACACTTTCAGATAGAACAATTAGTTTAAAATGGAACTATGTTTCGCGTCTGGAGTTTCCTCTCTCACAAGGTCGACCACTCAGTTTCGTCGAACACATACCGTTTCGAGGGGCATCGCCACAGATTTCAGAGAACAGGCGTTTCTCCTGGCACAGTATCGAACACTTTCAGAAAGAACAATTAGTTTAAAATGGCACTAAGTTTCGCGTCTGGAGTTTCCTCTCTCACAAAGTCGACCACTCAGTTTCGTCGAACACATACCGTTTCGAGTGTTATCGCCACAGATTTCAAACAACAGGCGCTTCTCCTGGCACAGTATCGAACACTTAGTTTCAGATAGAAAAATTAGTTTAAAATGGAACAATGTTAGCATCTGGTGAATCCTCTCTCACAAGGTCGACCACTTAGTTTCGTCGAACACATACGGTTTCGAGTGGCATCGCCACACATTTCAGAGAACAGGCGCTTCTCCTGGCACAGTGTCGAACACTTAGTTACAGATAGAACACTTAGTATAAAATGGAACTATATTTCGCATTTGGAGTTTCATCTCTCACAAGGCCGACCACTTAGTTTCGTCAAACACATACGGTTTCGAGTGGCATCGCCACAGATTTCAGAGAACAGGCGCTTCTCGTGGCACAGTATCGAACACTTAGTTTCAGATAGAACAATAAGTTTAAAATGGAACTATGTTTCGCATCGGGAGTATCCTCTCTCACAAGGTCGACTACTTAGTTTCGTCGAACACATACGGTTTCGAGTAGCATCGCCACAAATTTCAGAGAACAGGTGCTTCTCCTGGCACAGTATCGAACATTAGTTTCAGGTAGAACAATTAATTTGAAATGGAACTGAGTTTCGCATCTGAAGTTTCCTCTCTCACAAGGTCGGCCACTTAGTTTCGTCGAACACATACGGTTTCGAGTGGCATCGCCACACATTTCAGAGAACAGGCGCTTCTCCTGGCACAGTGTCGAACACTTAGTTACAGATAGAACACTTAGTTTAAAATGGAACTATATTTCGCATTTGGAGTTTCATCTCTCACAAGGCCGACCACTTAGTTTCGTCAAACACATACGGTTTCGAGTGGCATCGCCACAGATTTCAGAGAACAGGCGCTTCTCGTGGCACAGTATCGAACACTTAGTTTCAGATAGAACAATATGTTTAAAATGGAACTATGTTTCGCATCGGGAGTATCCTCTCTCACAAGGTCGACTACTTAGTTTCGTCGAACACATACGGTTTCGAGTAGCATCGCCACAAGTTTCAGAGAACAGGTGCTTCTCCTGGCACAGTATCGAACACTTAGTTTCAGGTAGAACAATTGGTTTAAAATGGAACTAAGATTCGCATGTGGAGTTTCCTCTCTCACAAGGTCGACGACTTGGTTTCGTCGAACACATACGGTTTCGAGTGGCATCGCCACAGATTTCAGAGAACAGGCGCTACTCCTGGCACAGTATCGAACACTTAGTTTCAGATAGAACAATTAGTTTAAAATGGAACTAAGTTTCGCATCTGGAGTTTCCTCTCTCACAAGGTCGGCCACTTAGTTACGTCGAACACATACGGGTTCGAGTAGCATCGCCACTGATTTCAGAGAACAGGCGCTTCTCCTGGCACAGTATCGAACACTTTCAGATAGAACAATTAGTTTAAAATGGAACTAAGTTCCGCATCTTGAGTTTCCTCTCTCACAAGGTCGTCCACTTAGTTTCGTCGAACACATACGGTTTCGAGTGGCATCGCCACAGATTTCAGAGAACATTCGCTTCTCCTGGCACAGTATCGAACACTTAGTATCAGATAGAACAATTAGTTTAAAATGGATCTATGTTTCGCATCTGGAGTGTCCTCTCTCACAAGGTCGACCACTTAGTCTCGTCGAACACATACGGTTTCGAGTAGCATCGCCACAGATTTCAGAGAACGGGCGCTTCTCCTGGCACAGTATCGAACACTTAATATCATATAGAACAACTAGTTTAAAATGGAACTAAGTTTCGCATCTGGAGTTTCCTCTCTCACAAGGTCGACCACTCAGTTTCGTCGAACACATACCGTTTCGAGGGGCATCGCCACAGATTTCAGAGAACAGGCGTTTCTCCTGGCACAGTATCGAATACTTTCAGAAAGAATAATTAGTTTAAAATGGCACTAAGTTTCGCGTCTGGAGTTTCCTCTCTCACAAAGTCGACCACTCAGTTTCGTCGAACACATACCGTTTCGAGTGTTATCGCCACAGATTTCAAACAACAGGCGCTCCTCCTGGCACAGTATCGAACACTTAGTTTCAGATAGAAAAATTAGTTTAAAATGGAACAATGTTTCGCATCTGGTGAATCCTCTCTCACAAGGTCGACCACTTAGTTTCGTCGAACACATACGGTTTCGAGTGGCATCGCCACACATTTCAGAGAACAGGCGCTTCTCCTGGCACAGTGTCGAACACTTAGTTACAGATAGAACACTTAGTATAAAATGGAACTATATTTCGCATTTGGAGTTTCATCTCTCACAAGGCCGACCACTTAGTTTCGTCAAACACATACGGTTTCGAGTGGCATCGCCACAGATTTCAGAGAACAGGCGCTTCTCGTGGCACAGTATCGAACACTTAGTTTCAGATAGAACAATAAGTTTAAAATGGAACTATGTTTCGCATCGGGAGTATCCTCTCTCACAAGGTCGACTACTTAGTTTCGTCGAACACATACGGTTTCGAGTAGCATCGCCACAGATTTCAGAGAACAGGCGCTTCTCGTGGCACAGTATCGAACACTTAGTTTCAGATAGAACAATAAGTTTAAAATGGAACTATGTTTCGCATCGGGAGTATCCTCTCTCACAAGGTCGACTACTTAGTTTCGTCGAACACATACGGTTTCGAGTAGCATCGCCACAAATTTCAGAGAACAGGTGCTTCTCCTGGCACAGTATCGAACATTAGTTTCAGGTAGAACAATTAATTTGAAATGGAACTGAGTTTCGCATCTGAAGTTTCCTCTCTCACAAGGTCGGCCACTTAGTTTCGTCGAACACATACGGTTTCGAGTGGCATCGCCACACATTTCAGAGAACAGGCGCTTCTCCTGGCACAGTGTCGAACACTTAGTTACAGATAGAACACTTAGTATAAAATGGAACTATATTTCGCATTTGGAGTTTCATCTCTCACAAGGCCGACCACTTAGTTTCGTCAAACACATACGGTTTCGAGTGGCATCGCCACAGATTTCAGAGAACAGGCGCTTCTCGTGGCACAGTATCGAACACTTAGTTTCAGATAGAACAATAAGTTTAAAATGGAACTATGTTTCGCATCGGGAGTATCCTCTCTCACAAGGTCGACTACTTAGTTTCGTCGAACACATACGGTTTCGAGTGGCATCGCCACACATTTCAGAGAACAGGCGCTTCTCCTGGCACAGTGTCGAACACTTAGTTACAGATAGAACACTTAGTATAAAATGGAACTATATTTCGCATTTGGAGTTTCATCTCTCACAAGGCCGACCACTTAGTTTCGTCAAACACATACGGTTTCGAGTGGCATCGCCACAGATTTCAGAGAACAGGCGCTTCTCGTGGCACAGTATCGAACACTTAGTTTCAGATAGAACAATAAGTTTAAAATGGAACTATGTTTCGCATCGGGAGTATCCTCTCTCACAAGGTCGACTTCTTAGTTTCGTCGAACACATACGGTTTCGAGTAGCATCGCCACAGATTTCAGAGAACATTCGCTTCTCCTGGCACAGTATCGAACACTTAGTATCAGATAGAACAATTAGTTTAAAATGGATCTATGTTTCGCATCTGGAGTGTCCTCTCTCACAAGGTCGACCACTTAGTCTCGTCGAACACATACGGTTTCGAGTAGCATCGCCACAGATTTCAGAGAACGGGCGCTTCTCCTGGCACAGTATCGAACACTTAATATCATATAGAACAATTATTTTAAAATGGAATTAAGTTTCGCATCTGGAGTGTCCTCTCTCACTAGGTCGACCACTGAGTTTCGTCGAACACATACGGTTTCGAGTGGCATCGCCACAGATTTAAGAGAACAGGCGCTTCTCCTGGCACAGTATCGAACACTTAGTTTCAGATAGAACAATTAGTTTAAAATGGAACTAAGTTTCGCACCTGGAGTTTCCTCTTTCACCAGGCCACCACTTAGTGTCGTCGAACACATACGCTTTCGAGTAGCATCGCCACAGATTTCAGAGAACAGGCGCTTCTCCTGGCACAGTATCAAACACTTTCAGATAGAACAATTAGTTTAAAATGGAACTATGTTTCGCGTCTGGAGTTTCCTCCCTCACAAGGTCGACCACTTAGTTTCGTCGAACACACACGTTTTCGAGTAGCATCGCCACAGATTTCAGAGAACAGGCTCCTCCCCCGGCACAGTATCGAACACTTAGTTTCAGATAGAACAATTAGTTTAAAATGGAACTAAGTTTCGCATCTGGAGTTTCCTCTCTCACAAGGTCGGCCACTTAGTTTCGTCGAACACATACGGTTTCGAGTGGCATCGCCACACATTTCAGAGAACAGGCGCTTCTCCTGGCACAGTGTCGAACACTTAGTTACAGATAGAACACTTAGTTTAAAATGGAACTATATTTCGCATTTGGAGTTTCATCTCTCACAAGGCCGACCACTTAGTTTCGTCGAACACATACGGTTTCGAGTAGCATCGCCACAGATTTCAGAGAACAGGCGCTACTCCTGGCACAGTATCGAACACTTAGTTTCAGATAGAACAATTAGTTGAAAATGGAACTATGTTTCGCATCTGCAGTTTCCTCTCTCACAAGGTCGACAACTTAGTTTCGTCGAACAAATACTGTTTCGAGTGGCATCGCCACAGATTTCAGAGAACAGGCGTTTCTCCTGGCACAGTATCGAACACTTTCAGAAAGAACAATTAGTTTAAAATGGCACTAAGTTTCGCGTCTGGAGTTTCCTCTCTCACAAAGTCGACCACTCAGTTTCGTCGAACACATACCGTTTCGAGTGTTATCGCCACAGATATCAGAGAACAGGTGCTTCTCCTGGCACAGTATCGAACATTAGTTTCAGGTAGAACAATAAATTTGAAATGGAACTGAGTTTCGCATCTGAAGTTTCCTCTCTCACAAGGTCGGCCACTTAGTTTCGTCGAACACATACGGTTTCGAGTGGCATCGCCACACATTTCAGAGAACAGGCGCTTCTCCTGGCACAGTGTCGAACACTTAGTTACAGATAGAACACTTAGTTTAAAATGGAACTATATTTCGCATTTGGAGTTTCATCTCTCACAAGGCCGACGACTTAGTTTCGTCAAACACATACGGTTTCGAGTGGCATCGCCACAGATTTCAGAGGACAGGCGCTTCTCGTGGCACAGTATCGAACACTTAGTTTCAGATAGAACAATATGTTTAAAATGGAACTATGTTTCGCATCGGGAGTATCCTCTCTCACCAGGTCGACTACTTAGTTTCGTCGAACACATACGGTTTCGAGTAGCATCGCCACAAGTTTCAGAGAACAGGTGCTTCTCCTGGCACAGTATCGAACACTTAGTTTCAGGTAGAACAATTGGTTTAAAATGGAACTAAGATTCGCATGTGGAGTTTCCTCTCTCACAAGGTCGACGACTTGGTTTCGTCGAACACATACGGTTTCGAGTGGCATCGCCACAGATTTCAGAGAACAGGCGCTACTCCTGGCACAGTATCGAACACTTAGTTTCAGATAGAACAATTAGTTTAAAATGGAACTAAGTTTCGCATCTGGAGTTTCTTCTCTCACAAGGTCGGCCACTTAGTTACGTCGAACACATACGGGTTCGAGTAGCATCGCCACTGATTTCAGAGAACAGGCGCTTCTCCTGGCACAGTATCGAACACTTTCAGATAGAACAATTAGTTTAAAATGGAACTAAGTTCCGCATCTTGAGTTTCCTCTCTCACAAGGTCGTCCACTTAGTTTCGTCGAACACATACGGTTTCGAGTGGCATCGCCACAGATTTCAGAGAACATTCGCTTCTCCTGGCACAGTATCGAACACTTAGTATCAGATAGAACAATTAGTTTAAAATGGATCTATGTTTCGCATCTGGAGTGTCCTCTCTCACTAGGTCGACCACTGAGTTTCGTCGAACACATACGGTTTCGAGTGGCATCGCCACAGATTTAAGAGAACAGGCGCTTCTCCTGGCACAGTATCGAACACTTAGTTTCAGATAGAACAATTAGTTTAAAATGGAACTAAGTTTCGCACCTGGAGTTTCCTCTTTCACCAGGCCACCACTTAGTGTCGTCGAACACATACGCTTTCGAGTAGCATCGCCACAGATTTCAGAGAACAGGCGCTTCTCCTGGCACAGTATCAAACACTTTCAGAAAGAACAATTAGTTTAAAATGGCACTAAGTTTCGCGTCTGGAGTTTCCTCTCTCACAAAGTCGACCACTCAGTTTCGTCGAACACATACCGTTTCGAGTGTTATCGCCACAGATTTCAAACAACAGGCGCTTCTCCTGGCACAGTATCGAACACTTAGTTTCAGATAGAAAAATTAGTTTAAAATGGAACAATGTTTCGCATCTGGTGAATCCTCTCTCACAAGGTCGACCACTTAGTTTCGTCGAACACATACGGTTTCGAGTGGCATCGCCACACATTTCAGAGAACAGGCGCTTCTCCTGGCACAGTGTCGAACACTTAGTTACAGATAGAACACTTAGTTTAAAATGGAACTATATTTCGCATTTGGAGTTTCATCTCTCACAAGGCCGACCACTTAGTTTCGTCAAACACATACGGTTTCGAGTGGCATCGCCACAGATTTCAGAGAACAGGCGCTTCTCGTGGCACAGTATCGAACACTTAGTTTCAGATAGAACAATAAGTTTAAAATGGAACTATGTTTCGCATCGGGAGTATCCTCTCTCACAAGGTCGACTACTTAGTTTCGTCGAACACATACGGTTTCGAGTAGCATCGCCACAAATTTCAGAGAACAGGTGCTTCTCCTGGCACAGTATCGAACATTAGTTTCAGGTAGAACAATTAATTTGAAATGGAACTGAGTTTCGCATCTGAAGTTTCCTCTCTCACAAGGTCGGCCACTTAGTTTCGTCGAACACATACGGTTTCGAGTGGCATCGCCACACATTTCAGAGAACAGGCGCTTCTCCTGGCACAGTGTCGAACACTTAGTTACAGATAGAACACTTAGTTTAAAATGGAACTATATTTCGCATTTGGAGTTTCATCTCTCACAAGGCCGACCACTTAGTTTCGTCGAACACATACGGTTTCGAGTAGCATCGCCACAGATTTCAGAGAACAGGCGCTACTCCTGGCACAGTATCGAACACTTAGTTTCAGATAGAACAATTAGTTGAAAATGGAACTATGTTTCGCATCTGCAGTTTCCTCTCTCACAAGGTCGACAACTTAGTTTCGTCGAACAAATACTGTTTCGAGTGGCATCGCCACAGATTTCAGAGAACAGGCGTTTCTCCTGGCACAGTATCGAACACTTTCAGAAAGAACAATTAGTTTAAAATGGCACTAAGTTTCGCGTCTGGAGTTTCCTCTCTCACAAAGTCGACCACTCAGTTTCGTCGAACACATACCGTTTCGAGTGTTATCGCCACAGATATCAGAGAACAGGCGCTTCTTCTGGCACAGTATCGAACACTTAGTTTCAGATAGAACAATTAGTTGAAAATGGAACTATGTTTCGCATCTGCAGTTTCCTCTCTCACAAGGTCGACAACTTAGTTTCGTCGAACACATACGGTTTCGAGTGGTATCGCCACAGATTTCGCAGAACGGCGCTTCTCCTGGCACTGTATCGAACACTTATATTCAGATAGAACAATTAGTTTAAAATGGAACTAAGTTTCGCACCTGGAGTTTCCTCTCTCACAAGGTCGACAACTTAGTTTCGTCGAACACATACGGTTTCGAGTGGTATCGCCACTGATTTCGCCGAACGGGAGTTAGTCATGGCACAGTATCGACCACTTAGTTTCGTCGAACACATACGGTTTCGAGTGGTATCGCCACAGATTTCGCAGAACGGCGCTTCTCCTGGCACTGTATCGAACACTTATATTCAGATAGAACAATTAGTTTAAAATGGAACTATGTTTCGCACCTGGAGTTTCCTCTTTCACCAGGCCACCACTTAGTTTCGTCGAACACATACGGTTTCGAGTAGCATCGCCACAGATTTCAGAGAACGGGCGCTTCTCCTGGCACAGTATCGAACACTTAGTTTCAGATTGAACAATTAGTTTAAAATGGAACTAAGTTTCGCATCTGGAGTTTCCTCTCTCACAAGGTCGACCATTTAGATTCGTCGAACACATACGGTTTCGAGTAGCATCGCCACAGATTTCAGAGAACAGGCACTTCTCCTGGCACAGTATCGAACACTTTCAGACAGAACAATTAGTTTAAAATGGAACTAAGTTTCGCATCTGGAGTTTCCTCTCTCACAAGGTCGGCCACTTAGTTTCGTCGAACACATACGTTTTCGAGTGGCATCGCCACAGATTTCAGAGAACAGGCGCTTCTCCTGGCACAGTATCGAACACTTAGTATCAGATAGAACAATTAGTTTAAAATGGAACAAAGCTTCGCATCTGGAGTTTCCTCTCTCACAAGGTCGACCACCTAGTTTCGTCGAACACATACGGTTTCGAGTGGCATCGCCACAGATTTCAGAGAACAAGCGCTTCTCCTGGCACAGTATCGAAAACGTAGATTCAGATAGAACAATTAATTTAAAATGGAACTAAGTTTCGCATCTGGAGTTTCCTCTCTCACATTGTCAACCACTTAGTTTCGTCGAACACATACGGTTTCGAGTGGTATCGCCACAGATTTCGCCGAACGGGTGTTTCTCCTGAAAGAGTATCAACCACTTAGTTTCGTCGAACATATACGGTTTCGAGTAGCATCGCTACAGATTTCAGAAAACAGGCGCTTCTCCTGGCACAATATCGAACACATAGTTTCAGATAGAACAATTAGTTTAAAATGGTACTAAGTTTCGCATCTGGAATTTCCTCTCTCACAAGGTCGACCACTTAGTTTCGTCGAACACACACGGTTTTGAGTAATATCGCCACAGATTTCAGAGAACAGGCGCTTCTCCTGGCACAGTATCGAACACTTAGTATCAGATAGAACAATTAGTTTAAAATGGAACTATGTTTCGCATCTGGAGTATCCTCTCTCACAAGGTCAACCACTTAGTTTCGTCGAACACATACGGTTTCGAGTGGCATCACCACATATTTCAGAGAACAGGCGCTTCTCCTGGCACAGTATCGAAAACTTAGTTTCAGATAGAACAATTAGTTTAAAATGGAACTACGTTTCGCATCTGGTGTTTCCTCTGTCACAAGGTGGGCCACTTAGTTTCGTCGAACACATACGGTTTCGAGTGGCATCGCCACAGATTTCAGAGAACAGGCGCTTCTCCTGGCAGAGTATCGAACGCTTAGTTTCAGATGGAACATTTGGTTTAAAATGGAATTAAGTTTCGCAACTGGAGTTTCCTCTCTCATCAGGTCGACCACTTAGTTTCGTCGAACACATACGGTTTCGAGTAGCATCGCCACAGATTTCAGAGAACGGGCGCTTCTCCTGGCACAGTATCGAACACTTAATATCATATAGAACAAATATTTTAAAATGGAATTAAGTTTCGCATTTGGAGTTTCCTCTCTCACAAGGCCGACAACTTAGTTTCGTCGAACAAATACGGTTTTGAGTGGCATCGCCACAGATTTCAGAGAACAGGCGCTTCTCCTGGCACAGTATCGAACACTTCTTTCAGACAGAACAATTAGATTAAAATGGAATTATGTTTCGCATCTGGAGTATCCTCCCTCACAAGGTCAATCACTTAGTTTCGTCGAACACATACGGTTTCGAGTGGCATCGCCACAGATTTCAGAGAACAGGCGCTTCTCCTGGCACAGTATCGAACATTTAGTTTCAGATGGAACATTTAGTTTAAATTGAACTATGTTTCGCATCTGGAGTTTCCTCTCCCACAAGGTCGACCACTTAGTTTCGTCGAACTCATACGGTTTCGAGTGGCATCGCCACAGATTTCAGAGAACAGGCGCTTCTCCTGGCACAGTATCGAACACTTAGTATCAGATAGAACAATTAGTTTAAAATGGAACTATGTTTCGCATCTGGAGTATCCTCTCTCACAAGGTCAACCACTTAGTTTCGTCGAACACACACGGTTTCGAGTGGCATCACCACATATTTCAGAGAACAGGCGCTTCTCCTGGCACAGTATCGAAAACTTAGTTTCAGATAGAACAATTAGTTTAAAATGGAACTAAGTTTCGCATCTGGTGTTTCCTCTGTCACAAGGTGGGCCACTTAGTTTCGTCGAACACATACGGTTTCGAGTGGCATCGCCACAGATTTCAGAGAACAGGCGCTTCTCCTGGCAGAGTATCGAACGCTTAGTTTCAGATGGAACATTTGGTTTAATATGGAATTAAGTTTCGCAACTGGAGTTTCCTCTCTCACCAGGTCGACCACTTAGTTTCGTCGAACACATACGGTTTCGAGTAGCATCGCCACAGATTTCAGAGAACGGGCGCTTCTCCTGGCACAGTATCGAACACTTAATATCATATAGAACAAATATTTTAAAATGGAATTAAGTTTCGCATTTGGAGTTTCCTCTCTCACAAGGCCGATAACTTAGTTTCGTCGAACAAATACGGTTTTGAGTGGCATCGCCACAGATTTCAGAGAACAGGCGCTTCTCCTGGAACAGTATCGAACACTTCTTTCAGACAGAACAATTAGATTAAAATGGAATTATGTTTCGCATCTGGAGTATCCTCCCTCACAAGGTCAATCACTTAGTTTCGTCGAACACATACGGTTTCGAGTGGCATCGCCACAGATTTCAGAGAACAGGCACTTCTCCTGGCACAGTATCGAACATTTAGTTTCAGATGGAACATTTAGTTTAAATTGAACTATGTTTCGCATCTGGAGTTTCCTCTCCCACAAGGTCGACCACTTAGTTTCGTCGAACTCATACGGTTTCGAGTGGCATCGCCACAGATTTCAGAGAACAGGCGCTTCACCTGGCACAGTATCGAACACTTAGTTTCAGATAGAACAATTAGTTTAAAATGGAACTATATTCCGCATCTGGTGAATCCTCCCTCACAAGGTCAATCACTTAGTTTCGTCGAACACATACGGTTTCGAGTGGCATCGCCACAGATTTCAGAGAACAGGCGCTTCTCCTGGCACAGTATCGAACAATTAGTTTCAGATAGAACAATTAGTTTAAAATGGAACAATGTTTCGCATCTGGAGTTTCCTTTCGCACAAGGTCGACGACTTAATTTCGATGAACACATACGGTTTCGAGTTGCATCGCCACAGATTTCAGAGAACAGGCGCTTCTCCTGGCACAGTATCGAACACTTAGTATCAGATAGAACTATTAGTTTAAAATGGAACTAAGCTTCAAATCTGGAGTTTCCTCTCTCACAAGGCGGCCACTTAGTTTCGTGGAACACATTCGGTTTCGAGTTGCATCGTCACAGATTTCAGAAAACAGGCGCTTCGCCTGGCACATTATCGAACACTCAGTTTCAGATAGAACAATTAGTTTAAAAAGGAACTAAGCTTCGCATCTGGAGTTTCCTCTCTCACAAGGTCGACCACTTGGTTTCGTCGAACACATACGGTTTCGAGTAGCATCGCCACCGATTTCAGAGAACAGGCGCTTCTCCTGGCGCAGTATCGAACACTTAGTTTCAGATAGAACAATTAGTTTAAAATAGAAATATGTTTCGCATCTGGAGTATCCTCTCTCACAAGGTCGACCACTTAGTTTCATGGAACACATACGGTTTCGAGTGGCATCGCCTCAGATTTCAGAGAACAGCCGCTTCTCCTGGCACAGTATCGAACACTTAATTTCAGATGGAACAATTAGTTTAAAATGGAACACAGTTTCGCATCTGAAGTTTCCTCCCTCACAATGTCGGCCATTTAGTTTCGTCGAACACATACGGTTTCGAGTGGCATCGCCACAGATTTCAGAGAACAGGCTCTTCTCCTAGCACAGTATCGAACACTTAGTTTCAGATGGAACATTTAGTTTAAAATTGTACTATGTTTCGCATCTGGAGTTTCCTCTCTCACAAGGTCGACCACTTAGTTTCGCCGAACGCATACGGTTTCGAGTGGCATCGCCACAGATTTCAGAGAACAGGCGCTTCTGCTGGCACAGTATCGAACACTTAGTTCCTGATAGAACAATTAGTTTAAAACGGCACTAATTTTCGCGTCTGGAGTTTCCTCTCTCACAAGGTCGTCCACTCAGTTTCGTCGAGCACATACCGTTTCGAGTGGTATCGCCGCAGGTTTCACAGAACGGGCGCTCCTCGTGGTACAGTATCGAACACTTAGTTTCAGATAGAACAATTAATTTAAAATGGAACTAAGTTTCGCATCTGAAGTTTCCTCTCTCACAAAGTCGGCCACTTAGTTTCGTCAAACACATACGGTTTCGAGTGGCATCGCCACAGATTTCAGAGAACAGGCGCTTCTCCTGGCACAGTATCGAACACTTAGTGTCAGATAGAACAATTAGTTTAAAATGGAACTAAGTTTCGCATCTGGAGATTCGTCTCTCACAAGGTCGACTACTTAGTTTCGTCGAACACATACGGTTTCGAGTGGCATCGCCACAGATTTCAGAGAACGGGCGCTTCTCCTGGCACAGTATCGAACACTTAGTTTCAGATAGAACAATTATTTTAAAATGGAACTATGTTTCGCTTCTGGAGTATCCTCTCTCACAAGATCAACCACTTAGTTTCGTCGAACACATATGGTTTCGAGTGGCATCGCTACACATTTCAGAGAACAGGCGCTTCTCCTAGCACAGTGTCGAACACATAGTTTCAGATAGAACAATTAGTTTAAAATGGAATTAAGTTTCGCATCTGAAGTTTCCTCCCTCACAATGTCGGCCATTTAGTTTCGTCGAACACATACGGTTTCGAGTGGCATCGCCACAGATTTCAGAGAACAGGCTCTTCTCCTAGCACAGTATCGAACACTTAGTTTCAGATGGAACATTTAGTTTAAAATTGTACTATGTTTCGCATCTGGAGTTTCCTCTCTCACAAGGTCGACCACTTAGTTTCGCCGAACGCATACGGTTTCGAGTGGCGTCGCCACAGATTTCAGAGAACAGGCGCTTCTGCTGGCACAGTATCGAACACTTAGTTTCTGATAGAACAATTAGTTTAAAGCGGCACTAATTTTCGCGTCTGGAGTTTCCTATCTCACAAGGTCGACCACTCAGTTTCGTCGAACACATACCGTTTCAAGTGGTATCACCGCAGGTTTCACAGAACGGGCGCTTCTCCTGGTACAGAATCGAACACTTAGTTTCAGATAGAACAATTAATTTAAAATGGAATTAAGTTTCGCATCTGAAGTTTCCTCTCTCATAAGGTCGGCCACTTAGTTTCGTCAAACACATACGGTTTCGAGTGGCATCGCCACAGATTTCAGAGAAGAGGCACTTCTCCTGGCACAGTACCGAACCCTTTGTTTCAGATAGAACAATTAGTTTAAAATGGAACTATGTTTCGCATCTGGAGTATCCTCTCTCACAAGGTCAACCACTTAGTTTCGTCGAACACATACGGTTTCGAGTGGCATCACCACATATTTCAGAGAACAGGCGCTTCTCCTGGCACAGTATCGAAAACTTAGTTTCAGATAGAACAATTAGTTTAAAATGGAACTAAGTTTCGCATCTGGTGTTTCCTCTGTCACAAGGTGGGCCACTTAGTTTCGTCGAACACATACGGTTTCGAGTGGCATCGCCACAGATTTCAGAGAACAGGCGCTTCTCCTGGCAGAGTATCGAACGCTTAGTTTCAGATGGAACATTTGGTTTAATATGGAATTAAGTTTCGCAACTGGAGTTTCCTCTCTCACCAGGTCGACCACTTAGTTTCGTCGAACACATACGGTTTCGAGTAGCATCGCCACAGATTTCAGAGAACGGGCGCTTCTCCTGGCACAGTATCGAACACTTAATATCATATAGAACAAATATTTTAAAATGGAATTAAGTTTCGCATTTGGAGTTTCCTCTCTCACAAGGCCGACAACTTAGTTTCGTCGAACAAATACGGTTTTGAGTGGCATCGCCACAGATTTCAGAGAACAGGCGCTTCTCCTGGAACAGTATCGAACACTTCTTTCAGACAGAACAATTAGATTAAAATGGAATTATGTTTCGCATCTGGAGTATCCTCCCTCACAAGGTCAATCACTTAGTTTCGTCGAACACATACGGTTTCGAGTGGCATCGCCACAGATTTCAGAGAACAGGCACTTCTCCTGGCACAGTATCGAACATTTAGTTTCAGATGGAACATTTAGTTTAAATTGAACTATGTTTCGCATCTGGAGTTTCCTCTCCCACAAGGTCGACCACTTAGTTTCGTCGAACTCATACGGTTTCGAGTGGCATCGCCACAGATTTCAGAGAACAGGCGCTTCTCCTGGCACAGTATCGAACACTTAGTTTCATATAGAACAATTAGTTTAAAATGGAACTATGTTCCGCATCTGGTGAATCCTCCCTCACAAGGTCAATCACTTAGTTTCGTCGAACACATACGGTTTCGAGTGGCATCGCCACAGATTTCAGAGAACAGGCGCTTCTCCTGGCACAGTATCGAACACTTAGTTTCAGATAGAACAATTAGTTTAAAATGGAACAATGTTTCGCATCTGGAGTTTCCTTTCGCACAAGGTCGACGACTTAATTTCGATGAACACATACGGTTTCGAGTTGCATCGCCACAGATTTCAGAGAACAGGCGCTTCTCCTGGCACAGTATCGAACACTTAGTATCAGATAGAACTATTAGTTTAAAATGGAACTAAGCTTCAAATCTGGAGTTTCCTCTCTCACAAGGCGGCCACTTAGTTTCGTGGAACACATTCGGTTTCGAGTTGCATCGTCACAGATTTCAGAGAACAGGCGCTTCGCCTGGCACATTATCGAACACTCAGTTTCAGATAGAACAATTAGTTTTAAAAGGAACTAAGCTTCGCATCTGGAGTTTCCTCTCTCACAAGGTCGACCACTTGGTTTCGTCGAACACATACGGTTTCGAGTAGCATCGCCACCGATTTCAGAGAACAGGCGCTTCTCCTGGCGCAGTATCGAACACTTAGTTTCAGATAGAACAATTAGTTTAAAATAGAAATATGTTTCGCATCTGGAGTATCCTCTCTCACAAGGTCGACCACTTAGTTTCATGGAACACATACGGTTTCGAGTGGCATCGCCTCAGATTTCAGAGAACAGCCGCTTCTCCTGGCACAGTATCGAACACTTAATTTCAGATGGAACAATTAGTTTAAAATGGAACACAGTTTCGCATCTGAAGTTTCCTCCCTCACAATGTCGGCCATTTAGTTTCGTCGAACACATACGGTTTCGAGTGGCATCGCCACAGATTTCAGAGAACAGGCTCTTCTCCTAGCACAGTATCGAACACTTAGTTTCAGATGGAACATTTAGTTTAAAATTGTACTATGTTTCGCATCTGGAGTTTCCTCTCTCACAAGGTCGACCACTTAGTTTCGCCGAACGCATACGGTTTGGAGTGGCATCGCCACAGATTTCAGAGAACAGGCGCTTCTGCTGGCACAGTATCGAACACTTAGTTCCTGATAGAACAATTAGTTTAAAACGGCACTAATTTTCGCGTCTGGAGTTTCCTCTCTCACAAGGTCGTCCACTCAGTTTCGTCGAGCACATACCGTTTCGAGTGGTATCGCCGCAGGTTTCACAGAACGGGCGCTTCTCGTGGTACAGTATCGAACACTTAGTTTCAGATAGAACAATTAATTTAAAATGGAACTAAGTTTCGCATCTGAAGTTTCCTCTCTCACAAAGTCGGCCACTTAGTTTCGTCAAACACATACGGTTTCGAGTGGCATCGCCACAGATTTCAGAGAACAGGCGCTTCTCCTGGCACAGTATCGAACACTTAGTGTCAGATAGAACAATTAGTTTAAAATGGAAGTAAGTTTCGCATCTGAAGTTTCCTCCCTCACAATGTCGGCCATTTAGTTTCGTCGAACACATACGGTTTCGAGTGGCATCGCCACAGATTTCAGAGAACAGGCTCTTCTCCTAGCACAGTATCGAACACTTAGTTTCAGATGGAACATTTAGTTTAAAATTGTACTATGTTTCGCATCTGGAGTTTCCTCTCTCACAAGGTCGACCACTTAGTTTCGCCGAACGCATACGGTTTCGAGTGGCGTCGCCACAGATTTCAGAGAACAGGCGCTTCTGCTGGCACAGTATCGAACACTTAGTTTCTGATAGAACAATTAGTTTAAAGCGGCACTAATTTTCGCGTCTGGAGTTTCCTATCTCACAAGGTCGACCACTCAGTTTCGTCGAACACATACCGTTTCAAGTGGTATCACCGCAGGTTTCACAGAACGGGCGCTTCTCCTGGTACAGAATCGAACACTTAGTTTCAGATAGAACAATTAATTTAAAATGGAATTAAGTTTCGCATCTGAAGTTTCCTCTCTCATAAGGTCGGCCACTTAGTTTCGTCAAACACATACGGTTTCGAGTGGCATCGCCACAGATTTCAGAGAAGAGGCACTTCTCCTGGCACAGTATCGAACACTTAGCTTCAGATAGAACAATTAGTTTAAAAAGGAACTAAGTTTCGCATCTGGTGTTTCCTCTCTCAGAAGGTCGACCACTTAGTTTCGTCGAACACATACGGTTTCGAGTGGCATCGCCACAGATTTCAGAGAACAGGCGCTTCTCCTGGCACAGTATCGAACACTTATCTCAGACAGAACAATTAGTTTAAAATGGAACTAAGTTTCGCTTCTGGAGTTTCCTCTCTCATAAGGTCGACCACTGAGTTTCGACGAACACATACGGTTTCGAGTGGCATCGCCACAGATTTCAGAGAACAGGCGCTTCTCCTGGCACAGTATCGAAAACTTAGTTTCAGATAGAACAATTAATTTAAAATGGAACTAAGTTTCGCATCTGGAGTTTCCTCTCTCACAGGGTCGACCACTTAGTTTCGTCGAACAGATACGGTTTCGTGTAGCATCGCCACAGATTTCAGAGAGCAGGCGCTTCTCCTGGCACAGTATCGAACACTTATCTCAGACAGAACAATTAGTTTAAAATGGAACTAAGTTTCGCATCTGGAGTTTCCTCTCTCACAAGGTCGGCCATTTAGTTTCGTCGAACACATACGGTTTCAGGTGGCATCGCCACCATATTTCAGAGAACAGGTGCTTCTCCTGGCACGGTATCGAACACTTAGTTTCAGATAGAACAATTAGTTTAAAATGGAACTAAGTTTCGCGTCTGGAATTTCCTCTCTCACAAGGTCGGCCACTTAGTTTCGTCAAGCACATACGGTTTCGAGTGGCATCGCCACAGATTTCAGAGAACAGGCGCCTCTCCTGGCACAATATCAAACACTTAGTTTCAGATCGAACAATCAGTTTAAAATGGAACTAAATTCCGCATCTGGAGTTTCCTCCCACACAAGGTCGGCCATTTAGATTCGTCGAACACATACGGTTTCGAGTAGCATCGCGACAGATTTCAGAGAACAGGTGCTTCTCCTGGCACGGTATCGAACACTTAGTTTCAGATAGAACAATTAGTTTAAAATGGAACTAAGTTTCGCATCTGGAGTTTCCTCCCACACAAGGTCGACCATTTAGATTCGTCGAACACATACGGTTTCGAGTAGCATCGCCACTGATTTCAGAGAACAGGCGCTTCGCCTGGCACAGTATCGAACACTTTCAGATAGAACAATTAGTTTAAAATGGAACTAAGTTTCGCGTCTGGAATTTCCTCTCTCACAAGGTCGGCCACTTAGTTTCGTCAAGCACATACGGTTTCGAGTGGCATCGCCACAGATTTCAGAGAACAGGCGCCTCTCCTGGCACAATATCAAACGCTTAGTTTCAGATAGAACAATTAGTTTAAAATGGCACTAAGTTTCGCGTCTGGAGTTTCCTCCCTTACAAGGTCGACCACTCAGTTTCGTCGAACACATACCGTTTCGAGTGGTATTGCCACAGGTTTCACAGAACGGGCGCTTCTCCTGGCACAGTATCGAACACTTAGTTTCAGATAGAACAATTAATTTAAAATGGAACTATGTTTCGCATCTGGAGTATCCTCTCTCACAAGGTCGGCCACTTAGTTTCGTCGAACACATACGGTTTCGAGTGGCATCGCCACAGATTTCAGAGAACAGGCGCTTCTCCTGGCACAGTATCGAACACTTAGTTTCAGATAGAACAATTCGTTTAAAATGGAACTAAGTTTCGCATCTGGAGTTTCCTCTCTCACAAGGTCGACGACTTAGTTTCGTCGAACACATACGGTCTCGAGCGGCATCGCCACACATTTCAGAGAACAGGCGCTTGTCCTGGCACAGTATCGAACACATAGTTTCAGATAGAACAATTAGTTTAAAATGGAACTATGTTTCGCATCTGGAGTATCCTCTCTCACAAGGTCGACCACTCAGTTTCGTCAAACGCATACGGTTTCGAGTAGCATCGCCACAGATTTCAGAGAATAGGCGCTTCTCCTGGCACAGTATCGAACACTTAGTTTCAGATAGAACAATTAGTTTAAAATGGAACTAAGTTTCGCATCTGGAGTTTCCTCTCTCAGAAGGTCGACCACTTAGTTTCGCCGAACGCATTCGGTTTCGAGTGTCATCGCCACAGATTTCAGAGAACAGGCGCTTCTGCTGGCACAGTATCGAACACTTAGTTTCAAATAGAAGATTTAGTTTAAAATGGAACTAAGTTTCGCATCTGGAGTTTCCTCTCTCAGAAGGTCGGCCACTTAGTTTCGTCAAGCACATACGGTTTCGAGTGGCATCGCCACAGATTTCAGAGAACAGGCGCCTCTCCTGGCACAATATCAAACACTTAGTTTCAGATCGAACAATCAGTTTAAAATGGAACTAAATTCCGCATCTGGAGTTTCCTCCCACACAAGGTCGACCATTTAGATTCGTCGAACACATACGGTTTCGAGTAGCATCGCGACAGATTTCAGAGAACAGGTGCTTCTCCTGGCACGGTATCGAACACTTAGTTTCAGATAGAACAATTAGTTTAAAATGGAACTAAGTTTCGCATCTGGAGTTTCCTCCCACACAAGGTCGACCATTTAGATTCGTCGAACACATACGGTTTCGAGTAGCATCGCCACTGATTTCAGAGAACAGGCGCTTCGCCTGGCACAGTATCGAACACTTTCAGATAGAACAATTAGTTTAAAATGGAACTAAGTTTCGCGTCTGGAATTTCCTCTCTCACAAGGTCGGCCACTTAGTTTCGTCAAGCACATACGGTTTCGAGTGGCATCGCCACAGATTTCAGAGAACAGGCGCCTCTCCTGGCACAATATCAAACGCTTAGTTTCAGATAGAACAATTAGTTTAAAATGGCACTAAGTTTCGCGTCTGGAGTTTCCTCCCACACAAGGTCGACCATTTAGAATCGTCGAACACATACGGTTTCGAGTAGCATCGCGACAGATTTCAGAGAACAGGTGCTTCTCCTGGCATGGTATCGAACACTTAGTTTCAGATAGAACAATTAGTTTAAAATGGAACTAAGTTTCGCATCTGGAGTTTCCTCCCACACAAGGTCGACCATTTAGATTCGTCGAACACATACGGTTTCGAGTAGCATCGCCACTGATTTCAGAGAACAGGCGCTTCGCCTGGCACAGTATCGAACACTTTCAGATAGAACAATTAGTTTAAAATGGAACTAAGTTTCGCGTCTGGAATTTCCTCTCTCACAAGGTCGGCCACTTAGTTTCGTCAAGCACATACGGTTTCGAGTGGCATCGCCACAGATTTCAGAGAACAGGCGCCTCTCCTGGCACAATATCAAACGCTTAGTTTCAGATAGAACAATTAGTTTAAAATGGCACTAAGTTTCGCGTCTGGAGTTTCCTCCCTTACAAGGTCGACCACTCAGTTTCGTCGAACACATACCGTTTCGAGTGGTATTGCCACAGGTTTCACAGAACGGGCGCTTCTCCTGGCACAGTATCGAACACTTAGTTTCAGATAGAACAATTAATTTAAAATGGAACTATGTTTCGCATCTGGAGTATCCTCTCTCACAAGGTCGGCCACTTAGTTTCGTCGAACACATACGGTTTCGAGTGGCATCGCCACAGATTTCAGAGAACAGGCGCTTCTCCTGGCACAGTATCTTACACTTAGTTTCAGATAGAACAATTCGTTTAAAATGGAACTAAGTTTCGCATCTGGAGTTTCCTCTCTCACAAGGTCGACGACTTAGTTTCGTCGAACACATACGGTCTCGAGCGGCATCGCCACACATTTCAGAGAACAGGCGCTTGTCCTGGCACAGTATCGAACACATAGTTTCAGATAGAACAATTAGTTTAAAATGGAACTATGTTTCGCATCTGGAGTATCCTCTCTCACAAGGTCGACCACTCAGTTTCGTCAAACGCATACGGTTTCGAGTAGCATCGCCACAGATTTCAGAGAATAGGCGCTTCTCCTGGCACAGTATCGAACACTTAGTTTCAGATAGAACAATTAGTTTAAAATGGCACTAAGTTTCGCATCTGGAGTTTCCTCCCACACAAGGTCGACCATTTAGATTCGTCGAACACATACGGTTTCGAGTGGCATCGCCACAGATTTCAGAGAACAGGCGCCTCTCCTGGCACAATATCAAACGCTTAGTTTCAGATAGAACAATTAGTTTAAAATGGCACTAAGTTTCGCGTCTGGAGTTTCCTCCCTTACAAGGTCGACCACTCAGTTTCGTCGAACACATACCGTTTCGAGTGGTATTGCCACAGGTTTCACAGAACGGGCGCTTCTCCTGGCACAGTATCGAACACTTAGTTTCAGATAGAACGATTAATTTAAAATGGAACTATGTTTCGCATCTGGAGTATCCTCTCTCACAAGGTCGACCACTCAGTTTCGTCAAACGCATTCGGTTTCGAGTGTCATCGCCACAGATTTCAGAGAACAGGCGCTTCTGCTGGCACAGTATCGAACACTTAGTTTCAAATAGAAGATTTAGTTTAAAATGGAACTAAGTTTCGCATCTGGAGTTTCCTCTCTCAGAAGGTCGGCCACTTAGTTTCGTCGAACACATACGGTTCAGAGTGGCATCGCCACAGATTTCAGAGAACAGGCGCTTCTCCTGGCACAGTATCGAACACTTAGTTTCAGATAGAACAATCAGTTTAAAATGGAACTAAGTTTCGCATACGGAGTTTCCTCTCCCACAAGGTCGACCACTTAGTTTCGTCGAACACATACGGTTTCGAGTAGCATCGCCACAGATTTCAGAGAATAGGCGCTTCTCCTGTCACAGTATCGAGCACTTAGTTTCAGATAGAACAATTAGTTTAAAATGGAACTGTGTTTCGCATCCGGAGTTTCCTCTCTCACAAGGTCAACCACTTAGTTTCGTCGAACACATACGGTTCGAGTAGCATTGTCACAGATTTCAGAGAACAGGCGCCTCTCCTGGCACAGTATCGAACACTTAGTTTCAGATAGGATTATTAGTTTAAATTGGAACTAAATTGTGCAATTTAGAGTTTCCTCTCTCGCAAGGTCAACCACTTAGTTTCGTCGAACACATACGGTTTCGAGTAGCATCGCCACACATTTCAGAGGACAGGCGCTTCTCCTGGCACAGTATCGAACACATGGTTTCAGATAGAACAATCAGTTTAAAATGGACCTAAGTTTCGCATCTGGAGTTTCCTCTCTCAGAAGGTCGGCCACTTAGTTTCGTCGAACACATACGGTTCCGAGTGGCATCGCCACAGATTTCAGAGAACAGGCGCTTCTGCTGGCACAGTATCGAACACTTAGTTTCAAACAGAAGATTTAGTTTAAAATGGAACTAAGTTTCGCATCTGGAATTTCCTCTCTCAGAAGGTCGGCCACTTAGTTTCGTCGAACACATACGGTTCAGAGTGGCATCGCCACAGATTTCAGAGAACAGGCGCTTCTCCTGGCACAGTATCGAACACTTAGTTTCAGATAGAACAATCAGTTTAAAATGGAACTAAGTTTCGCATACGGAGTTTCCTCTCCCACAAGGTCGACCACTTAGTTTCGTCGAACACATACGGTTTCGAGTAGCATCGCCACAGATTTCAGAGAATAGGCGCTTCTCCTGTCACAGTATCGAGCACTTAGTTTCAGATAGAACAATTAGTTTAAAATGGAACTGTGTTTCGCATCCGGAGTTTCCTCTCTCACAAGGTCAACCACTTAGTTTCGTCGAACACATACGGTTCGAGTAGCATCGTCACAGATTTCAGAGAACAGGCGCCTCTCCTGGCACAGTATCGAACACTTAGTTTCAGATAGGATTATTAGTTTAAATTGGAACTAAATTGTGCAATTTAGAGTTTCCTCTCTCGCAAGGTCAACCACTTAGTTTCGTCGAACACATACGGTTTCGAGTAGCATCGCCACACATTTCAGAGGACAGGCGCTTCTCCTGGCACAGTATCGAACACATGGTTTCAGATAGAACAATCAGTTTAAATTGGACCTAAGTTTCGCATCTGGAGTTTCCTCTCTCAGAAGGTCGGCCACTTAGTTTCGTCGAACACATACGGTTCCGAGTGGCATCGCCACAGATTTCAGAGAACAGGCGCTTCTCCTGGCACAGTATCGAACACTTAGTTTCAGATAGAACAATTCGTTTAAAATGGAACTAAGTTTCGCATCTGGAGTTTCCTCTCTCACAAGGTCGACGACTTAGTTTCGTCGAACACATACGGTCTCGAGCGGCATCGCCACACATTTCAGAGAACAGGCGCTTGTCCTGGCACAGTATCGAACACATAGTTTCAGATAGAACAATTAGTTTAAAATGGAACTATGTTTCGCATCTGGAGTATCCTCTCTCACAAGGTCGACCACTCAGTTTCGTCAAACGCATACGGTTTCGAGTAGCATCGCCACAGATTTCAGAGAACAGGCGCTTCTCCTGGCACAGTATCGAACACTTAGTTTCAGATAGAACAATTAGTTTAAAATGGAACTAAGTTTCGCATCTGGAGTTTCCTCTCTCAGAAGGTCGACCACTTAGTTTCGCCGAACGCATTCGGTTTCGAGTGTCATCGCCACAGATTTCAGAGAACAGGCGCTTCTGCTGGCACAGTATCGAACACTTAGTTTCAAATAGAAGATTTAGTTTAAAATGGAACTAAGTTTCGCATCTGGAGTTTCCTCTCTCAGAAGGTCGGCCACTTAGTTTCGTCAAGCACATACGGTTTCGAGTGGCATCGCCACAGATTTCAGAGAACAGGCGCCTCTCCTGGCACAATATCAAACACTTAGTTTCAGATCGAACAATCAGTTTAAAATGGAACTAAATTCCGCATCTGGAGTTTCCTCCCACACAAGGTCGACCATTTAGATTCGTCGAACACATACGGTTTCGAGTAGCATCGCGACAGATTTCAGAGAACAGGTGCTTCTCCTGGCACGGTATCGAACACTTAGTTTCAGATAGAACAATTAGTTTAAAATGGAACTAAGTTTCGCATCTGGAGTTTCCTCCCACACAAGGTCGACCATTTAGATTCGTCGAACACATACGGTTTCGAGTAGCATCGCCACTGATTTCAGAGAACAGGCGCTTCGCCTGGCACAGTATCGAACACTTTCAGATAGAACAATTAGTTTAAAATGGAACTAAGTTTCGCGTCTGGAATTTCCTCTCTCACAAGGTCGGCCACTTAGTTTCGTCAAACACATACGGTTTCGAGTGGCATCGCCACAGATTTCAGAGAACAGGCGCCTCTCCTGGCACAATATCAAACGCTTAGTTTCAGATAGAACAATTAGTTTAAAATGGCACTAAGTTTCGCGTCTGGAGTTTCCTCCCTTACAAGGTCGACCACTCAGTTTCGTCGAACACATACCGTTTCGAGTGGTATTGCCACAGGTTTCACAGAACGGGCGCTTCTCCTGGCACAGTATCGAACACTTAGTTTCAGATAGAACAATTAATTTAAAATGGAACTATGTTTCGCATCTGGAGTATCCTCTCTCACAAGGTCGGCCACTTAGTTTCGTCGAACACATACGGTTTCGAGTGGCATCGCCACAGATTTCAGAGAACAGGCGCTTCTCCTGGCACAGTATCTTACACTTAGTTTCAGATAGAACAATTCGTTTAAAATGGAACTAAGTTTCGCATCTGGAGTTTCCTCTCTCACAAGGTCGACGACTTAGTTTCGTCGAACACATACGGTCTCGAGCGGCATCGCCACACATTTCAGAGAACAGGCGCTTGTCCTGGCACAGTATCGAACACATAGTTTCAGATAGAACAATTAGTTTAAAATGGAACTATGTTTCGCATCTGGAGTATCCTCTCTCACAAGGTCGACCACTCAGTTTCGTCAAACGCATACGGTTTCGAGTAGCATCGCCACAGATTTCAGAGAATAGGCGCTTCTCCTGGCACAGTATCGAACACTTAGTTTCAGATAGAACAATTAGTTTAAAATGGCACTAAGTTTCGCGTCTGGAGTTTCCTCCCACACAAAGTCGACCATTTAGATTCGTCGAACACATACGGTTTCGAGTAGCATCGCGACAGATTTCAGAGAACAGGTGCTTCTCCTGGCATGGTATCGAACACTTAGTTTCAGATAGAACAATTAGTTTAAAATGGAACTAAGTTTCGCATCTGGAGTTTCCTCCCACACAAGGTCGACCATTTAGATTCGTCGAACACATACGGTTTCGAGTGGCATCGCCACAGATTTCAGAGAACAGGCGCCTCTCCTGGCACAATATCAAACCCTTAGTTTCAGATAGAACAATTAGTTTAAAATGGCACTAAGTTTCGCGTCTGGAGTTTCCTCCCTTACAAGGTCGTCCACTCAGTTTCGTCGAACACATACCGTTTCGAGTGGTATTGCCACAGGTTTCACAGAACGGGCGCTTCTCCTGGCACAGTATCGAACACTTAGTTTCAGATAGAACGATTAATTTAAAATGGAACTATGTTTCGCATCTGGAGTATCCTCTCTCACAAGGTCGACCACTCAGTTTCGTCAAACGCATTCGGTTTCGAGTGTCATCGCCACAGATTTCAGAGAACAGGCGCTTCTGCTGGCACAGTATCGAACACTTAGTTTCAAATAGAAGATTTAGTTTAAAATGGAACTAAGTTTCGCATCTGGAGTTTCCTCTCTCAGAAGGTCGGCCACTTAGTTTCGTCGAACACATACGGTTCAGAGTGGCATCGCCACAGATTTCAGAGAACAGGCGCTTCTCCTGGCACAGTATCGAACACTTAGTTTCAGATAGAACAATCAGTTTAAAATGGAACTAAGTTTCGCATACGGAGTTTCCTCTCCCACAAGGTCGACCACTTAGTTTCGTCGAACACATACGGTTTCGAGTAGCATCGCCACAGATTTCAGAGAATAGGCGCTTCTCCTGTCACAGTATCGAGCACTTAGTTTCAGATAGAACAATTAGTTTAAAATGGAACTGTGTTTCGCATCCGGAGTTTCCTCTCTCACAAGGTCAACCACTTAGTTTCGTCGAACACATACGGTTCGAGTAGCATTGTCACAGATTTCAGAGAACAGGCGCCTCTCCTGGCACAGTATCGAACACTTAGTTTCAGATAGGATTATTAGTTTAAATTGGAACTAAATTGTGCAATTTAGAGTTTCCTCTCTCGCAAGGTCAACCACTTAGTTTCGTCGAACACATACGGTTTCGAGTAGCATCGCCACACATTTCAGAGGACAGGCGCTTCTCCTGGCACAGTATCGAACACATGGTTTCAGATAGAACAATCAGTTTAAAATGGACCTAAGTTTCGCATCTGGAGTTTCCTCTCTCAGAAGGTCGGCCACTTAGTTTCGTCGAACACATACGGTTCCGAGTGGCATCGCCACAGATTTCAGAGAACAGGCGCTTCTGCTGGCACAGTATCGAACACTTAGTTTCAAACAGAAGATTTAGTTTAAAATGGAACTAAGTTTCGCATCTGGAATTTCCTCTCTCAGAAGGTCGGCCACTTAGTTTCGTCGAACACATACGGTTCAGAGTGGCATCGCCACAGATTTCAGAGAACAGGCGCTTCTCCTGGCACAGTATCGAACACTTAGTTTCAGATAGAACAATCAGTTTAAATTGGAACTAAGTTTCGCATACGGAGTTTCCTCTCCCACAAGGTCGACCACTTAGTTTCGTCGAACACATACGGTTTCGAGTAGCATCGCCACAGATTTCAGAGAATAGGCGCTTCTCCTGTCACAGTATCGAGCACTTAGTTTCAGATAGAACAATTAGTTTAAAATGGAACTGTGTTTCGCATCCGGAGTTTCCTCTCTCACAAGGTCAACCACTTAGTTTCGTCGAACACATACGGTTCGAGTAGCATCGTCACAGATTTCAGAGAACAGGCGCCTCTCCTGGCACAGTATCGAACACTTAGTTTCAGATAGGATTATTAGTTTAAATTGGAACTAAATTGTGCAATTTAGAGTTTCCTCTCTCGCAAGGTCAACCACTTAGTTTCGTCGAACACATACGGTTTCGAGTAGCATCGCCACACATTTCAGAGGACAGGCGCTTCTCCTGGCACAGTATCGAACACATGGTTTCAGATAGAACAATCAGTTTAAAATGGACCTAAGTTTCGCATCTGGAGTTTCCTCTCTCAGAAGGTCGGCCACTTAGTTTCGTCGAACACATACGGTTCCGAGTGGCATCGCCACAGATTTCAGAGAACAGGCGCTTCTCCTGGCACAGTATCGAACACTTAGTTTCAGATAGAACAATCAGTTTAAAATGGAACTAAGTTTCGCATCCGGAGTTTCCTCTCTCAGAAGGTCGGGCACTTAGTTTCGTCGAACACATACGGTTTCGAGTGGCATCGCCACAGATTTCAGAGAACAGGCGCTTCCCCTGGCATCGTAGCGAACACTTAGTTTCAGTTAGAATATTTAGTTTAAAATGGAAATATGTTTCGCATTTGGAGTTTCCTCTCTCACAAGGTCGACCACATAGTTTCGTCGAAGACATACGGTTTCGAGTAGTATCGCCACAGATTTCGCAGAACAGGCGCTTCTCCTGGCACAGTATCGAACACTTAATATCATATAGAACAATTAGTTTAAAATGGAACTATGTTTCGCGTCTGGAGTTTCCTCTCTCACCAGGTCGACCACTTAGTTTCGTCGAACACATACACTTTCGAGTGGTATAGCCACAGATTTCGCAGAACGGCGTTTCTCCTGGCACATTATGGAACACATAACTTCAGATAGAACAATTAGTTTAAAATGGAACTAAGTTTCGCATCTAGACTTTCCTCTCTCACAAGGTCGACCACTTAGTTTCGTCGAACACATACGGTTTCGAGTGTCATCGCCACAGATTTCAGAGAACAGGCGCTTCTGCTGGCACAGTATCGAACACTTAGTTTCAGTTGGAACATTTAGTTTAAAATTGAAATATGTTTCGCATCTGGAGTTTCCTCCCTCACAAGGTCGACCACTTAATTTGGTCGAACACATACGGTTTCGAGTGGCATCGCCACAGATTTCAGAGAACAGGCGCTTCTCCTGGCATCGTAGCGAACACTTAGTTTCAGTTAGAATATTTAGTTTAAAATGGAAATATGTTTCGCATTTGGAGTTTCCTCTCTCACAAGGTCGACCACATAGTTTCGTCGAAGACATACGGTTTCGAGTAGTATCGCCACAGATTTCGCAGAACAGGCGCTTCTCCTGGCACAGTATCGAACACTTAATATCATATAGAACAATTAGTTTAAAATGGAACTATGTTTCGCGTCTGGAGTTTCCTCTCTCACCAGGTCGACCACTTAGTTTCGTCGAACACATACACTTTCGAGTGGTATAGCCACAGATTTCGCAGAACGGCGTTTCTCCTGGCACATTATGGAACACATAACTTCAGATAGAACAATTAGTTTAAAATGGAACTAAGTTTCGCATCTAGACTTTCCTCTCTCACAAGGTCGACCACTTAGTTTCGTCGAACACATACGGTTTCGAGTGTCATCGCCACAGATTTCAGAGAACAGGCGCTTCTGCTGGCACAGTATCGAACACTTAGTTTCAGTTAGAATATTTAGTTTAAAATGGAAATATGTTTCGCATTTGGAGTTTCCTCTCTCACAAGGTCGACCACATAGTTTCGTCGAAGACATACGGTTTCGAGTAGTATCGCCACAGATTTCGCAGAACGGGAGTTTCTCCTGGCACAGTATCGAACACTCAGTTTCAGATAGAACAATTAATTTAAAATGGAACTATGTTTCGCATCTGAAGTTTCCTTTCTCACAAGGTCGGCCGCTTAGTTTCGTCGAACACATACGGTTTCCAGTGGCATCGCCACAGATTTCAGAGAACAGGCGCTTCTCCTGGCACAGTATTGAACACTTAGTTTCAGGTGGAACATTTAGTTTAAAATTGAATAATGTTTCGCATCTGGAGTTTCCTCTCTCACAAGGTCGACCACTTAGTTACGCCGAAAGCATACGGTTTCGAGTGGCATCGTCACAGATTTCAGAGAACAGGCGCTTCTGCTGGCACAGTATCGAACACTTAGTTTCAGTTAGAATATTTAGTTTAAAATGGAAATATGTTTCGCATTTGGAGTTTCCTCTCTCACAAGGTCGACCACATAGTTTCGTCGAAGACATACGGTTTCGAGTAGTATCGCCACAGATTTCGCAGAACGGGAGTTTCTCCTGGCACAGTATCGAACACTCAGTTTCAGATAGAACAATTAATTTAAAATGGAACTAAGTTTCGCATCTGAAGTTTCCTTTCTCACAAGGTCGGCCGCTTAGTTTCGTCGAACACATACGGTTTCCAGTGGCATCGCCACAGATTTCAGAGAACAGGCGCTTCTCCTGGCACAGTATTGAACACTTAGTTTCAGGTGGAACATTTAGTTTAAAATTGAATAATGTTTCGCATCTGGAGTTTCCTCACTCACCAGGTCGACCACTTAGTTTCGTCGAACACATACACTTTCGAGTGGTATAGCCACAGATTTCGCAGAACGGCGTTTCTCCTGGCACATTATGGAACACATAACTTCAGATAGAACAATTAGTTTAAAATGGAACTAAGTTTCGCATCTGGAGTTTCCTCTCTCAGAAGTTCGGCCACTTAGTTTCGTCGAACACATACGGTTCCGAGTGGCATCGCCACAGATTTCAGAGAACAGGCGCTTCTGCTGGCACAGTATCGAACACTTAGTTTCAAATAGAAGATTTAGTGTAAAATGGAACTAAGTTTCGCATCTGGAGTTTCCTCTCTCAGAAGGTCGGCCACTTAGTTTCGTCGAACACATACGGTTCAGAGTGGCATCGCCACAGATTTCAGAGAACAGGCGCTTCTCCTGGCACAGTATCGAACACTTAGTTTCAGATAGAACAATTCGTTTAAAATGGAACTAAGTTTCGCATCTGGAGTTTCCTCTCTCACAAGGTCGACGACTTAGTTTCGTCGAACACATACGGTCTCGAGCGGCATCGCCACACATTTCAGAGAACAGGCGCTTGTCCTGGCACAGTATCGAACACATAGTTTCAGATAGAACAATTAGTTTAAAATGGAACTATGTTTCGCATCTGGAGTATCCTCTCTCACAAGGTCGACCACTCAGTTTCGTCAAACGCATACGGTTTCGAGTAGCATCGCCACAGATTTCAGAGAATAGGCGCTTCTCCTGGCACAGTATCGAACACTTAGTTTCAGATAGAACAATTAGTTTAAAATGGAACTAAGTTTCGCATCTGGAGTTTCCTCTCTCAGAAGGTCGACCACTTAGTTTCGCCGAACGCATTCGGTTTCGAGTGTCATCGCCACAGATTTCAGAGAACAGGCGCTTCTGCTGGCACAGTATCGAACACTTAGTTTCAAATAGAAGATTTAGTTTAAAATGGAACTAAGTTTCGCATCTGGAGTTTCCTCTCTCAGAAGGTCGGCCACTTAGTTTCGTCGAACATATACGGTTCAGAGTGGCATCGCCACAGATTTCAGAGAACAGGCGCTTCTCCTGGCACAGTATCGAACACTTAGTTTCAGATAGAACAATCAGTTTAAAATGGAACTAAGTTTCGCATACGGAGTTTCCTCTCCCACAAGGTCGACCACTTAGTTTCGTCGAACACATACGGTTTCGAGTAGCATCGCCACAGATTTCAGAGAATAGGCGCTTCTCCTGTTACAGTATCGAGCACTTAGTTTCAGATAGAACAATTAGTTTAAAATGGAACTGTGTTTCGCATCCGGAGTTTCCTCTCTCACAAGGTCAACCACTTAGTTTCGTCGAACACATACGGTTCGAGTAGCATCGTCACAGATTTCAGAGAACAGGCGCCTCTCCTGGCACAGTATCGAACACTTAGTTTCAGATAGGATTATTAGTTTAAATTGGAACTAAATTGTGCAATTTAGAGTTTCCTCTCTCGCAAGGTCAACCACTTAGTTTCGTCGAACACATACGGTTTCGAGTAGCATCGCCACACATTTCAGAGGACAGGCGCTTCTCCTGGCACAGTATCGAACACATGGTTTCAGATAGAACAATCAGTTTAAAATGGACCTAAGTTTCGCATCTGGAGTTTCCTCTCTCAGAAGGTCGGCCACTTAGTTTCGTCGAACACATACGGTTCCGAGTGGCATCGCCACAGATTTCAGAGAACAGGCGCTTCTGCTGGCACAGTATCGAACACTTAGTTTCAAATAGAAGATTTAGTTTAAAATGGAACTAAGTTTCGCATCTGGAGTTTCCTCTCTCAGAAGGTCGGCCACTTAGTTTCGTCGAACACATACGGTTCAGAGTGGCATCGCCACAGATTTCAGAGAACAGGCGCTGCTCCTGGCACAGTATCGAACACTTAGTTTCAGATAGAACAATCAGTTTAAAATGGAACTAAGTTTCGCATACGGAGTTTCCTCTCCCACAAGGTCGACCACTTAGTTTCGTCGAACACATACGGTTTCGAGTAGCATCGCCACAGATTTAAGAGAATAGGCGCTTCTCCTGTCACAGTATCGAGCACTTAGTTTCAGATAGAACAATTAGTTTAAAATGGAACTGTGTTTCGCATCCGGAGTTTCCTCTCTCACAAGGTCAACCACTTAGTTTCGTCGAACACATACGGTTCGAGTAGCATCGTCACAGATTTCAGAGAACAGGCGCCTCTCCTGGCACAGTATCGAACACTTAGTTTCAGATAGGATTATTAGTTTAAATTGGAACTAAATTGTGCAATTTAGAGTTTCCTCTCTCGCAAGGTCAACCACTTAGTTTCGTCGAACACATACGGTTTCGAGTAGCATCGCCACACATTTCAGAGGACAGGCGCTTCTCCTGGCACAGTATCGAACACATGGTTTCAGATAGAACAATCAGTTTAAAATGGACCTAAGTTTCGCATCTGGAGTTTCCTCTCTCAGAAGGTCGGCCACTTAGTTTCGTCGAACACATACGGTTCCGAGTGGCATCGCCACAGATTTCAGAGAACAGGCGCTTCTCCTGGCACAGTATCGAACACTTAGTTTCAGATAGAACAATCAGTTTAAAATGGAACTAAGTTTCGCATCCAGAGTTTCCTCTCTCAGAAGGTCGGGCACTTAGATTCGTCGAACACATACGGTTTTGAGTGGCATCGCCACAGATTTCGGAGAACAGGCGCTTCTCCTGGCACAGTATCGAACACTTAGTTTCAGTTGGAACATTTAGTTTAAAATTGAAATATGTTTCGCATCTGGAGTTTCCTCCCTCACAAGGTCGACCACTTAGTATGGTCGAACACATACGGTTTCGAGTGGCATCGCCACAGATTTCAGAGAACAGGCGCTTCTCCTGGCATCGTAGCGAACACTTAGTTTCAGTTAGAATATTTAGTTTAAAATGGAAATATGTTTCGCATTTGGAGTTTCCTCTCTCACAAGGTCGACCACATAGTTTCGTCGAAGACATACGGTTTCGAGTAGTATCGCCACAGATTTCGCAGAACAGGCGCTTCTCCTGGCACAGTATCGAACACTTAATATCATATAGAACAATTAGTTTAAAATGGAACTATGTTCCGCGTCTGGAGTTTCCTCTCTCACCAGGTCGACCACTTAGTTTCGTCGAACACATACACTTTCGAGTGGTATAGCCACAGATTTCGCAGAACGGCGTTTCTCCTGGCACATTATGGAACACATAACTTCAGATAGAACAATTAGTTTAAAATTGAACTAAGTTTCGCATCTAGACTTTCCTCTCTCACAAGGTCGACCACTTAGTTTCGTCGAACACATACGGTTTCGAGTTATATCGCCACAGATTTCAGAGAACAGGCGCTTCTCCTGGCACAGTATCGAACACTTAGTTTCAGATAGAACAATTCGTTTAAAATGGAACTATGTTTCGCATCTGGAGTATCCTCTCTCACTAGGTCAACCACTTAGTTTCGTCGAACACATACGGTTTCGAGTGACATCGCCACAGATTTCAGAGAACAGGCGCTTCTCCTGGCACAGTATCGAACACTTAGTATCAGATAGAACAATTAGTTTAAAATGGAACTAAGTTTCGCATCTGGAGTTTCCTCTCTCTGGAGGTCGGCCACTTAGTTTCGTCGAACACATACGGTTTCGAGTGGCATCGCCACAGATTTCAGAGAACAGGCGCTTCTCCTGGCACAGTATCGAACACTTAGTTTCAGATAGAACAATTCGTTTAAAATGGAACTAAGTTTCGCATCTGGAGTTTCCTCTCTCACAAGGTCGACGACTTAGTTTCGTCGAACACATACGGTCTCGAGCGGCATCCCGACAGATTTCAGAGAACAGGCGCTTCTCCTGGCACAGTATCGAACACTGAGTTGCAGATAGAACAATTAGTTTAAAATGGAACTAAGTTTCGCATCTGGAGTTTCCTCTCTCAGGAGGTCGGCCACTTAGTTTCGTCGAACACATACGGTTCCGAGTGGCATCGCCACAGATTTCAGAGAACAGGCGCTTCTCCTGGCACAGTATCGAACACTTAGTTTCAGATAGAACAATCAGTTTAAAATGGAACCAAATTTCGCATACGGAGTTTCCTCTCCCACAAGGTCGACCACTTAGTTTCGTCGAACACATACGGTTTCGAGTAGCATCGCCACAGATTTCAGAGAATAGGCGCTTCTCCTGGCACAGTATCGAGCACTTAGTTTCAGATAGAACAATTAGTTTAAAATGGAACTGTGTTTCGCATCCGGAGTTTCCTCTCTCACAAGGTCAACCACTTAGTTTCGTCGAACACATACGGTTCGAGTAGCATCGTCACAGATTTCAGAGAACAGGCGCCTCTCCTGGCACAGTATCGAACACTTAGTTTCAGATAGGATTATTAGTTTAAATTGGAACTAAATTGTGCAATTTAGAGTTTCCTCTCTCGCAAGGTCGACCACTTAGTTTCGTCGACACATACGTTTTCGAGTAGCATCGCCACACATTTCAGAGGACAGGCGCTTCTCCTGGCACAGTATCGAACACATGGTTTCAGATAGAACAATTGGTTTAAAATGGGACTAAGTTTCGCATCTGGTGTTTCCTCTCTCACAAGGTCGACTACTTAGTTTCGTCGAACACATACGGTTTCGAGCGGCATCGCCATACAGTTCAGAGAACAGGCGCTTCTCCTGGCACAGTATCGAACACTTGGATTCAGATAGAACATTTAGTTTCAAATGGAACTAAGTTTCGCATCTGCAGTTTCCTCTCTCACAAGGTCGACCACTTATTTTCGTCGAACACATACGGTTTCGAGTAGCATCGCCACAGATTTCAGAGAACAGGCGCTTCTCCTGGCACAGTATCGAACACTTAGTTTCAGATAGAACAATTAGTTTAAAATGGAACTAAGTTTCGCATCTGGAGTTTCCTCTCTCAGAAGGTCGACTACTTAGTTTCGTCGAGCACATACGGTTTCGAGCGGCATCGCCATACAGTTCAGAGAACAGGCGCTTCTCCTGGCACAGTATCGAACACTTAGATTCAGATAGAACAATTAGTTTCAAATGGAACTAAGTTTCGCATCTGCAGTTTCCTCTCTCACAAGGTCGTCCACTTTGTTTCGTCGAACACATACGGTTTCGATTAGCATTACCACAGATTTCAAAGAACAGGCGCTTCTCCGGGCAAAGTATCGAACACTTAGTTTCAGATAGAACAATTACTTTAAAATGGAACTAAGTTTCGTATCTGGAGTTTCCTCTCCCACAAGGTCGACCACTTAGATTCGTCGAACACATACGGTTTCGAGTAGCATCGCCACAGATTTCGCAGAACGGCGTTTTTCCTGGCACAGTATCGAACACTTAGTATCACATAGAATAATTAGTTTAAAATGGAACTAAGTTTCGCATCTGGAGTTTCCTCTCTCACAAGGTCGACCACTTAATTTCGTCGAACACATACGGTTTCGAGTAGCATCGCCACAAATTTCAGAGAATATGCGCTTCTCCTGGCACAGTATCGAACACTTAGTTTCAGATAGAACAATTACTTCAAAATGGAACTAAGTTTCGTATCTGGAGTTTCCTCTCCCACAAGGTCGACCACTTAGATTCGTCGAACACATACGGTTTCGAGTAGCATCGCCACAGATTTCGCAGAACGGCGTTTCTCCTGGCACAGTATCGAACACTTAGTTTCACATAGAATAATTAGTTTAAAATGGAACTAAGTTTCGCATCTGGAGTTTCCTCTACCACAAGGTCGACCACTTATTTTCGTCGAACACATACGGTTTCGATTAGCATTACCACAGATTTCACAGAACAGGCGCTTCTCCGGGCAAAGTATCGAACACTTAGTTTCAGATAGAACAATTACTTCAAAATGGAACTAAGTTTCGTATCTGGAGTTTCCTCTCCCACAAGGTCGACCACTTAGATTCGTCGAACACATACGGTTTCGAGTAGCATCGCCACAGATTTCGCAGAACGGCGTTTCTCCTGGCACAGTATCGAACACTTAGTTTCACATAGAATAATTAGTTTAAAATGGAACTAAGTTTCGCATCTGGAGTTTCCTCTCTCACAAGGCGGGCACTTAGTTTCGGAACACATACGGTTTCGATTAGCATCGCCAAAGATTTCAGAGAACAGGCGCTTCTCCTGGCACAGTATCGAACACTTAGTTTCAGATAGAACAATCAGTTTAAAATGGAACTAAGTTTCGCATACGGAGTTTCCTCTCCCACAAGGTCGACCACTTAGTTTCGTCGAACACATACGGTTTCGAATAGCATCACGACAGATTTCAGAGAACAGGTGCTTCTCCTGGCACAGTACAGAACACTTAGTTTCAGATAGAACAATTAGTTTAAAATGGAACTATGTTTCGCATCTGGAGTTTCCTCTACCACAAGGTCGACCACTTATTTTCGTCGAACACATACGGTTTCGATTAGCGTCGCGACAGATTTCAGAGAACAGGCGCTTCTCCTGGCACAGTACCGAACACTTAGTTTCAGATAGAACAATTAGTTTAAAATGGAACTATGTTTCGCATCTGGAGTTTCCTCCACAACAAGGTCGACCACTTATTTTCGTCGAACACATACGGTTTCGAGTAGCATCGCCACAGATTTCAGAGAATATGCGCTTCTCCTGGCACAGTACAGAACACTTAGTTTCAGATAGAACAATTAGTTTAAAATGGAACTATGTTTCGCATCTGGAGTTTCCTCTACCACAAGGTCGACCACTTATTTTCGTCGAACACATACGGTTTCGATTAGCATCGCCAAAGATTTCAGAGAACAGGCGCTTCTCCTGGCACAGTACCGAACCCTTATTTTCAGATAGAACAATTAGTTTAAAATGGAACTAATTTTCGCATCTGGAGTTCCTCTCTCACAAGGTCGACAACTTAGTTTCGTCAAACACATACGGTTTCGAGTGGCATCGCCACAGATTTCAGAGAACAGGCGCTTCTGCTGGCACAGTATCGAACACTTAGTTTCTGATAGAACAATTAGTTTAAAATGGAACTAAGTTTCGCATCTGGAGTTCCTCTCTCACAAGGTCGACAACTTAGTTTCGTCAAACACATACGGTTTCTAGTGGCATCGCCAAAGATTTCAGAGAACAGGCGCTTCTCCTGGCACATTATCGAACACTTAGTTTCAGATAGAACAATTAGTTTAAAATGGAACTAGGTTTCGCATCTGGAGTTTCCTCTCCCACAAGGTCGACAACATAGTTTCGTCGAACACATACGGTTTCGAGTTGCATGGCCACAGATTTAAGAGAACAGGCGCTTCTCCTGGCACAGTGTCGAACACTTCGTTTCAGATAGAACAATTAGTTTAAAATGGAACTAAGTTTCGCATCTGGAGTTTCCTCTCTCAGCAGGTCGACCACTTAGTTTCGTCGAACACATACGGTTACGAGTAGCATCGCCACAGATTTCAGAGAACAGGCGCTTCTTCTAGCACAGTATCGAACACTTTCAGATAGAACAATTAGCTTAAAATGGAACTAGGTTTCGCATCTGGAGTTTCCTCTCTCACAAGGTCGGCCACTTAGTTTCGTTGAACACATACGGTTGCGTGTGGCATCGCCACAGATTTCAGAGAACAGGCGCTTCGCCTGGCACAGTATCGAACACTTATTTCAGACAGAACATTTATTTTAAAATGGAACTATGTCTCGCATCTGGAGTATCCTCTCTCACAAGATCAACCACTTAGTTTCCTCGAACACATACGGTTTCGAGTGGCATCGCCACACATTTCAGAGAACAGGCGCTTCTCCTGGCACAGTATCGAACGCTCAGTATCAGATAGAACAATTAGTTTAAAATGGAACTAAGCTTCGCATCTGGAGTTTCCTCTCTCACAAGGTCGACCATCTAGTTTCGTCGAACATATACTGTTTCGAGTAGCATCGCCACAGATTTCAGAGAACAGGCGCTTCTCCTGGCACAGTAACGAACACTTAGTTTCAGATAGAACAATTAGTTTAAAATGGAACTAAGTTTCGCATCTGGAGTTTCCTCTCTAACAAGGTCGACGACTTAGTTTCGTCGAATACATACGGTTTCGAGGGGAATCGCCACAGATTTCAGAGAACAGGCGTTTCGCCTGGCACAGTATCGGACCCATAGTTTTAGATAGAACAATTAGTTTAAAATGGTACTAAATTTCGCATCTGGAGTTTCCTCTCTCACAAGGCGGCCACTTAGTTTCCGGGAACACATTCGGTTTCGAGTAGCATCGCCACAGATTTCAGAGAACAGGCGCTTCTCCTGGCACAGTGTCGAACACTTCGTTTCAGATAGAACAATTAGTTTAAAATGGAACTAAGTTTCGCATCTGGAGTTTCCTCTCTCAGCAGGTCGACCACTTAGTTTCGTCGAACACATACGGTTACGAGTAGCATCGCCACAGATTTCAGAGAACAGGCGCTTCTTCTAGCACAGTATCGAACACTTTCAGATAGAACAATTAGCTTAAAATGGAACTAGGTTTCGCATCTGGAGTTTCCTCTCTCACAAGGTCGGCCACTTAGTTTCGTCGAACACATACGGTTGCGTGTGGCATCGCCACAGATTTCAGAGAACAGGCGCTTCGCCTGGCACAGTATCGAACACTTATTTCAGACAGAACATTTATTTTAAAATGGAACTATGTCTCGCATCTGGAGTATCCTCTCTCACAAGATCAACCACTTAGTTTCCTCGAACACATACGGTTTCGAGTGGCATCGCCACACATTTCAGAGAACAGGCGCTTCTCCTGGCACAGTATCGAACGCTCAGTATCAGATAGAACAATTAGTTTAAAATGGAACTAAGCTTCGCATCTGGAGTTTCCTCTCTCACAAGGTCGACCATCTAGTTTCGTCGAACATATACGGTTTCGAGTAGCATCGCCACAGATTTCAGAGAACAGGCGCTTCTCCTGGCACAGTATCGAACACTTAGTTTCAGATAGAACAATTAGTTTAAAATGGAACTAAGTTTCGCACCTGGAGTTCCTCTCTCACAAGGTCGACAACTTAGTTTCGTCAAACACATACGGTTTCTAGTGGCATCGCCACAGATTTCAGAGAACAGGCGCTTCTCCTGGCACATTATCGAACACTTAGTTTCAGATAGAACAATTAGTTTAAAATGGAACTAGGTTTCGCATCTGGAGTTTCCTCTCCCACAAGGTCGACAACATAGTTTCGTCGAACACATACGGTTTCGAGTTGCATGGCCACAGATTTAAGAGAACAGGCGCTTCTCCTGGCACAGTGTCGAACACTTAGTTTCAGATAGAACAATTAGTTTAAAATGGAACTAAGTTTCGCATCTGGAGTTTCCTCTCTCAGCAGGTCGACCACTTAGTTTCGTCGAACACATACGGTTTCGAGTAGCATCGCCACAGATTTCAGAGAATAGGCGCTTCTTCTAGCACAGTATCGAACACTTTCAGATAGAACAATTAGCTGAAAATGGAACTAGGTTTCGCATCTGGAGTTTCCTCTCTCACAAGGTCGGCCACTTAGTTTCGTCGAACACATACGGTTGCGTGTGGCATCGCCACAGATTTCAGAGAACAGGCGCTTCGCCTGGCACAGTATCGAACACTTATTTCAGACAGAACATTTATTTTAAAATGGAACTATGTCTCGCATCTGGAGTATCCTCTCTCACAAGATCAACCACTTAGTTTCCTCGAACACATACGGTTTCGAGTGGCATCGCCACACATTTCAGAGAACAGGCGCTTCACCTGGCACAGTATCGAACTCTTGGTTTCAGATAGAACAATTAGTTTAAAATGGTAGTAAGTTTCGCATCTGGAGTTTCCTCTCTCAAGGTCGACCACTTAGTTTCGTCGAACACATACGGTTTCGAGTGGAATCGCCACAGATATCAGAGAACAGGCGCTTCTCCTGGCACACTATCGAACACTTAGTTTCAGATAGAACGATTAGTTTAAAATGGAACTAAGCTTCGCATCTGGAGTTTCCTCTCTCACAAGGTCGACCACTTAGTTTCGATGAACGCATACGGTTTCGAGTGGCATCGCCACACATATCAGAGAACAGGCGCTTCTCGTGGCACAGTATCGAACAAATAGTTTCAGATAGAACAATTAGTTTAAAATGGTAGTAAGTTTCGCATCTGGAATTTCTTCTCTCACAAATCGACCACTTAGTTTCGTCGAACACATACGGCCTCGAGTGGCATCGCCACAGATTTCAGAGAACAGGCCATTCTCCTGGCACACTATCGAACACTTAGTTTCAGATAGAACAATTAGTTTAAAATGGAACTATGTTTCGCATCTGGAGTTTCCTCTCTCACAAGGTCGACCACTTAGTTTCGTCGAACACACACGTTTTCGAGTAGCATCGCCACAGATTTCAGAGAACAGGCTCCTCCCCCGGCACAGTATCGAACACTTAGTTTCAGATAGAACAATTAGTTTAAAATGGAACTAAGTTTCGCATCTGGAGTTTCCTCTCTCACAAGGTCGACCACTCAGTTTCGTCGAACACATACCGTTTCGAGGGGCATCGCCACAGATTTCAGAGAACAGGCGTTTCTCCTGGCACAGTATCGAACACTTTCAGAAAGAACAATTAGTTTAAAATGGCACTAAGTTTCGCGTCTGGAGTTTCCTCTCTCACAAAGTCGACCACTCAGTTTCGTCGAACACATACCGTTTCGAGTGTTATCGCCACAGATTTCAAACAACAGGCGCTTCTCCTGGCACAGTATCGAACACTTAGTTTCAGATAGAAAAATTAGTTTAAAATGGAACAATGTTTCGCATCTGGTGATTCCTCTCTCACAAGGTCGACCACTTAGTTTCGTCGAACACATACGGTTTCGAGTGGCATCGCCACACATTTCAGAGAACAGGCGTTTCTCCTGGCACAGTGTCGAACACTTAGTTACAGATAGAACACTTAGTTTAAAATGGAACTATATTTCGCATTTGGAGTTTCATCTCTCACAAGATCGACTACTTAGTTTCGTCGAACACATACGGTTTCGAGTGGCATCGCCACATATTTCAGAGAACAGGCGCTACTCCTGGCACAGTATCGAACACTTAGTTTCAGATAGACCAATTAGTTTAAAATGGAACTATGTTTTGCATCTGGAGTTTCCTCTCTCACAATGTCGGCAACTTAGTTTCGTCGAACACATACGGTTTCGAGTGGCATCGCCACAGATCTCAGAGAACTGGCGCTTCTCCTGGCACAGTATCGAACACTTAGTTTCAAATAGAACAATTAATTTGAAATGGAACTGAGTTTCGCATCTGAAGTTTCCTCTCTCACAAGGTCGGCAACTTAGTTTCGTCGAACACATACGGTTTCGAGTGGCATCGCCACACATTTCAGAGAACAGGCGCTTCTCCTGGCACAGTGTCGAACACTTAGTTACAGATAGAACACTTAGTTTAAAATGGAACTATATTTCGCATTTGGAGTTTCATCTCTCACAAGGTCGACAATTTAGATTCGTCGAACACATACGTTTTCGAGGAGCATCGCGACTGATTTCAGAGAACACGCGCTTCTCCTGGCACAGTATCGAGCACTTAGTTTCAGATAGAACAATTATTTTAAAGTGGAAATATGTTTCACATCTGGAGTTTCCTCTCTCACAAGGTCGACCACTTAGTTTCGTCGAACACGTAGGGTTTCGAGTGGCATCGCCACAGATTTCACATAACGGCGCTTCTCCTGGCACAGTATCGAACACTTAGTTTCAGATAGATCACTTAGTTTAAAATGGAACTAAGTTTCGCATCTGGAGTTTCTTCCCGCACAAGGCGACCACTGAGCTTCGTCGAACACATACGGTTTCGAGGGGCATCGCCACAGATTTCAGAGAACAGGCGTTTCTCCTGGCACAGTATCGAACACTTTCAGAAAGAACAATTAGTTTAAAATGGCACTAAGTTTCGCGTCTGGAGTTTCCTCTCTCACAAAGTCGACCACTCAGTTTCGTCGAACACATACCGTTTCGAGTGTTATCGCCACAGATATCAGAGAACAGGCGCTTCTTCTGGCACAGTATCGAACACTTAGTTTCAGATAGAACAATTAGTTTAAAATGGAACTAAGTTTCGCATCTGGAGTTTCCTCCATCACAAGGTCGACCATTTAGATTCGCCGAACACATACGGTTTCGAGGAGCATCGCGACTGATTTCAGAGAACACGCGCTTCTCCTGGCACAGTATCGAACACTTAGTTTCAGATAGAACAATTAGTTTAAAATGGAACTAAGTTTCGCATCTGGAGTTTCCTCTCTCACAAGGTCGACCACTTAGTTTCGACGAACACATACGGTTTCGAGGGGCATCGGCACAGATTTCAGAGAACAGGAGCTTCTCCTGGCACAGTGTCGAACACTTAGTTTCAGATAGAACAATTAGTTTAAAATGGAACTAAGTTTCGCATCTGGAGTTTCTTCCCGCACAAGGCGACCACTGAGCTTCGTCGAACACATACGGTTTCGAGGGGCATCGCCACAGATTTCAGATAACAGGCGCTTCTCCTGGCACAGTATCGAACACTTAGATTCAGATAGAACAATTAATTTAAAATGGAACTATGTGTCGCACCTGGAGTTTCCTCTCTCACAAGGTCGACCACTTAGTTTCGTCAAACACATACGGTTTCGAGTGGCATCGCCACAGATTTCAGAGAACAGGAGCTTCTCCTGGCACAGTGTCGAACACTTAGTTTCAGATAGAACAATTAGTTTAAAATGGAACTAATTTTCGCATCTGGAGTTCCTCTCTCACAAGGTCGACAACTTAGTTTCGTCAAACACATACGGTTTCGAGTGGCATCGCCACAGATTTCAGAGAACAGGCGCTTCCCCTGGCACAGTACCGAACACGTATTTTCAGATAGAACAATTAGTTTTAAATGGAACTAAGTTTCGCATCTGGAGTTTCCTCCCTCACAAGGTCGACCACTTAGTTTCGTCGAACACATACGGTTTCGAGTGGCATCGCCACAGATTTCAGAGAACAGGCGCTTCTCCTGGCACAGTATCGAACATTTAGTTTCAGTTGGAACTTTTAGTTTAAAATTGTACTATATTTCGCATGTGGAGTTTCTTCCCTCACAAGGCGACCACTTAATTTCGTCGAACACATACGGTTTCGAGTGGCATCGCCACAGATTTCAGAGAACAGGCGCTTCTCCTGGCACAGTATCGGACACTTAGTTTCAGATAGAACAGTTAGTTTAAAATGGAACTAAGTTTCGCTTCTGGAGTGTCCTCTCTCACAAGGTCGACCACTTAGTTTCGTCGAACATATGCGGTTTCGAGTAGCATCGCCACAGATTTCAGAGAACAGGCGCTTCTCCTGGCACAGTACCGAACACTTAGTTTCAGATAGAACAATTAGTTTAAAATGGAACTATGTCTCGCATCTGGAGTTTCCTCTACCACAAGGTCGACCACTTATTTTCGTCGAACACATACGGTTTCGAGTGGCATCGCCACAGATATCAGAGAACAGGCGCTTCTCCTGGCACATTATGGAACACTTAGTTTCAGATAGAACAATTAGTTTAAAATGGAACTAAGTTTCGCATCTGGAGTTTCCTCTCTCACAAGTCAACCATTTAGATGCGTCGAACACATACGGTTTCGAGTGGCATTGCTACAGATTTCAGAGAAGAGGCGCTTCTCCTGGCACAGTATCGAACACTTAGTTCAGATAGAACAATTAGTTTAAAATGGAACTAAGTTTTGCATCCGGAGTTTCCTCTCTCAGAAGATCGACCACTTAGTTTCGACGAAACACATATGGTTTCGAGTAGCATCGCCACAGATTTCAGAGAACATGCGCTTCTCCTGGCACAGTATCGAACACTTAGTTTCAGATAGAACCATTAGTTTAAAATGGAACTATGTTTCGTATCTGGAATTTCCTCTCCCACTAGGTGGACCACTTAGTTTTGTCGAACACATACGGTTTCTAGTAGCAACGCCACAGGTTTCAGAGGACAGGCACTTCTACTGGCAGAGTATCGAACACTTAGCTTCAGATAGAATATTTAGTTTCAAATGTAAATATGTTTCGCATTTGGAGTTTCCTCCCTCACAAGGTCGACCACTTAGTTTCGTCGAACACATACGGTTTCGAGTGGCATCGCCACAGATTTCAGAGAACAGGCGCTTCTCCTGGCACAGTATCGAACATTTAGTTTCAGTTCGAACTTTTAGTTTAAAATTGTACTATATTTCGCATGTGGAGTTTCTTCCCTCACAAGGCGACCACTTAATTTCGTCGAACACATACGGTTTCGAGTGGCATCGCCACAGATTTCAGAGAACAGGCGCTTCTCCTGGCACAGTATCGAACACTTAATTTCAGATAGAACAATTAGTTTAAAATGGAACTAAGTTTTGCATCTGGAGTTTCCTCTCTCACAAGGTGGACCACTTAGTTTCGACGAACATATACGGTTTCGAGTAGCATCGCCACAGATTTCAGAGAACAGGCGCTTCTCCTGGCACAGTACCGAACACTTAGTTTCAGATAGAACAATTAGTTTAAAATGGAACTATGTCTCGCATCTGGAGTTTCCTCTACCACAAGGTCGACCACTTATTTTCGTCGAACACATACGGTTTCGAGTGGCATCGCCACAGATATCAGAGAACAGGCGCTTCTCCTGGCACATTATGGAACACTTAGTTTCAGATAGAACAATTAGTTTAAAATGGAACTAAGTTTCGCATCTGGAGTTTCCTCTCTCACAAGTCAACCATTTAGATGCGTCGAACACATACGGTTTCGAGTGGCATCGCTACAGATTTCAGAGAAGAGGCGCATCTCCTGGCACAGTATCGAACACTTAGTTTCAGATAGAACAATTAGTTTAAAATGGAACTAAGTTTTGCATCCGGAGTTTCCTCTCTCAGAAGATCGACCACTTAGTTTCGACGAAACACATATGGTTTCGAGTAGCATCGCCACAGATTTCAGAGAACAGGCGCTTCTCCTGGCACAGTATCGAACACTTAGTTTCAGATTGAACCATTAGTTTAAAATGGAACTATGTTTCGTATCTGGAGTTTCCTCTCCCACTAGGTGGACCACTTAGTTTTTTCGAACACATACGGTTTCTAGTAGCAACGCCACAGGTTTCAGAGGACAGGCACTTCTACTGGCAGAGTATCGAATACTTAGCTTCAGATAGAATATTTAGTTTCAAATGTAAATATGTTTCGCATTGGGAGTTTCCTCCCTCACAAGGTCGACCACTTAGTTTCGTCGAACACATACGGTTTCGAGTGGCATCGCCACAGATTTCAGAGAACAGGCGCTTCTCCTGGCACAGTATCGAACATTTAGTTTCAGTTGGAACTTTTAGTTTAAAATTGTACTATATTTCGCATGTGGAGTTTCTTCCCTCACAAGGCGACCACTTAATTTCGTCGAACACATACGGTTTCGAGTGGCATCGCCACAGATTTCGGAGAACAGGCGCTTCTCCTGGCACAGTATCGAACACTTAATTTCAGATAGAAGAATTAGTTTAAAATGGAACTAAGTTTTGCATCTGGAGTTTCCTCTCTCACAAGGTGGACCACTTAGTTTCGACGAACACATACGGTTTCGAGTGGCATCGTCACATATTTCACAGGACAGGCGCTTCTCCTGGCACAGTATCGAACACATAGTTACAGGTAGAAAAACTAGTTAAAAAGGAACTAAGTTTCGCATCTGGAGTTTCCTCTATCACAAGGTCGACCACTTAGTTTCGTCGAACACATACGGTTTCCGGTAGCATCGCCACAGATTTCAGGGAACAGGCGTTTCTCCTTTCACAGTATCGGACACTTAGTTTCAGATAGAACAATTAGTTTAAAATGGAACTATGTTTCGTATCTGGAGTTTCTTCCCTCACAAGGCGACCACTTAATTTCGTCGAACACTGTGCCAGGAGAATCGCCTGTTCTCTGAAATCTGTGGCGATGCCACTCGAAACCGTACGTGTTCGACGAAACTAAGTGGTCGACCTTGTGAAAGAGGAAACTCCAAATGCGAAACTTAGTTCCATTTTAAACAAATTGTTCTATCTGAAACTAAGTGTTCGATACTGTGCCAGGAGAAGCGCCTGTTCTCTGAAATCTGTGGCGATGCTACTCGAAACCGTATGTGTTCGACGAAACTAAGTGGTCCACCTTGTGAGACAGGAAACTCCAGATGCAAAACTTAGTTCCATTTTAAACTGATTGTTCTACCTGAAACTAAGTGATCGATAATGAGCCAGGAGAAGCGCCTGTTCTCTGACATCTGTGGCGATGCTACTCGAAACCGTATGTGTTCGACGAAACTAAGTGGTCGACCTTGTGAGAGAGGAAACTCCAGATGCGAAACTTTGTTCCTTTTTAAACTAATCGTTCTATCTGAAACTAAGTGTTCGATACTGTGCCAGGGGGAGCGCCTGTTCTCTGAAATCTGTGGCGATGCGCTCTCAAACCCGTATGTGTTCGGCGAAACTAAGTGGTCGACCTTGTGAGAGAGGAAACTCCAGAAGCGAAACTTAGTTCCATTCAAAACTAATTGTTCTATCTGAAAATAAGTTTTCGATACTGTGCCAGAAGAAGCGCCTGTTCACAGAAATCTGTGGCGATGCCACTCGAAACCGTATATGCTCGACGAATCTAAATCGTCGACCTTGTGAGAGAGGAAATTCCAGATGCGAAGTTTAGTTCCATTTTAAACTAATTGTTCTATCTGAAACTAAGTGTTCGATACTGTGCCAGGAGAAGCGCCTGTTCTCTGAAATGTGTGGCGATGCCACTCGAAACCGTAATTGTTCGACGAAACTAAGTGGTTGATCTTGTGAGAGAGGATACTCCAGATGCGAAACATAGTTCCATTTTAAACTAATTGTTCTGTCTGAAATATGTTTTCGATACTGTGCCAGGCGAAGCGCCTGTTCCCTGAAATCTGTGGCGATGCTACTCGAAACCGTATGTGTTCGAGGAAACTGAGTGGTCGACTTTGTGGGAGAGGAAACGCCAGATGCGAAACTTAGTTCCATTTTAAACTAATTGTTCTATCTGAAACTAAGTGTCCGATACTGTGCCAGGACAAGCGCCTGTTCTCTGAAATCTCTGGCGATGCCACTCGAAACCGTATGTGTTCGAGGAAACTAAGTGGTCGACCTTGTGGGAGAGGAAACTCCAGATGCGAAACTTAGTTCCATTTTAAACTAATTGTTCTATCTGAAACTAAGTGTTCGTTACTGTGCCAGGAGAAGCGCCTGTTCTCTGAAATCTGTGGCGATGCTACTCGAAACCGTATGTGTTCGACGAATCTAAATGTTCGACCTTGTGGGAGAGGAATCTCCCGATGCGAAATTTATTTCCATTTTAAACTAATTGTTCTATCTGAAAATAAGTGTTCGTTACCGTGCCAGGAGAAGCGCCTGTTCTCTGAAATCTGTGGCGATGCTACTCGATACCGTATGTGTTCGTCGAAACTAAGTTGTCGTCCTTGTGAGAGAGGAAACTCCAGATGCGAAACATAGTTCCATTTTAAACTAATTGTTCTATCTGAAACTAAGTGTTCGATACTATGCCAGGAGAAGCGCCTGTTCTCTGAAATCTGTGGCGATGCTACTCGAAACCGTATGTGTTCGAGGAAACTAAGTGGTCGAATTTGTGGGAGAGGAAACTCCAGATGCGAAACATAGTTCCATTTTAAACGAATTGTTCTATCCGAAACTAAGTGTTCGATACTGTGCCAGGAGAAGCACCTGTTCTCTGAAATTTGTGACGATGCCACTCGAAACCATATGTGTTCGACGAAACTAAGTGGCCGACCTTGTGAGAGAGGAAACTCCAGATGCAAAACTTAGTTCCACTTTAAACTAATTGTTCTATCTGAAACTAAGTGTTCGATACTGTGCGAGGAGAAGCGCCTGTTCTCTGAAATCTGCGGCGATGCTACTCGATACCGTATGTGTTCGACGAATATAAATGGTCGACCTTGTGAGAGAGGAAACTCCAGATGCAAAACATAGTTCCACTTTAAACTAATTGTTCTATCTGAAACTAAGTGTTCGATACTGTGCGAGGAGAAGCGCCTGTTCTCTGAAATCTGCGGCGATGCTACTCGATACCGTATGTCTTCGACGAAACTAAGTTGCCAATACTGTGCCAGGAGGAACACCCGTTCGGCCAAACCTGTGGCGATACCACTCGAAACCCTATGTGTTTCACAAAACTAAGTGGTCGACCTTGTGAAAAAGGAAACTCCAAATGCGAAACTTAGTTCCATTTTAAACTAATTTTTCTATCTGAAAGTGTTCGATACTGTGCCAGGAGAAGCGCCTGTTCTCTGAAATCAGTGGCGATGCTACTCGAACCCGTATCTGTTCAACGAAACTAAGTGGCCGACCTTGTGAGAGAGGAAACTCCAGACGCGAAACTTAGTTCCATTTTAAACTAATTATTCTGTCTGAAAGTGTTCGATACTGTGCCAGGAGAAGCGCCTGTTCTCTGAAATCAGTGGAGATGCTACTCGAACCCGTATGTGTTCGACGAATATAAATGGTCGACCTTGTGAGAGAGGAAATTCCAGATGCGGAACTTAGTTCCATTTTAAACTAATTGTTCTATCTGAAAGTGTTCGATTCTGTGCCAGGAGAAGCGCCTGCTCTCTGAAATCAGTGGCGATGCTACTCGAACCCGTATGTGTACGACGTAACTAAGTGGCCGACCTTGTGAGAGAGGAAACTCCAGATGCGAAACTTAGTTCCATTTGAAACTAATTGTTCCATCTGAAACTAAGTGTTCGGTACTGTGCCAGGAGAAGCGCCTGTTCTCTGAAATCTGTGGCGATGCCACTCGAAACCGTATGGGTTCGACGAAACTAAGTGGACGACCTTGTGAGAGAGGAAACTCCAGATGCGGAACTTAGTTCCATTTTGAACTAATTGTTCTATCTGAAAGTGTTCGATACTGTGCCAGGAGAAGCGCCTGTTCTCTGAAATCAGTGGCGATGCTACTCGAACCCGTATGTGTTCGACGTAACTAAGTGGCCGACCTTGTGAGAGAGGAAACTCCAGAAGCGAAACTTAGTTCCATTTTAAACTAATTGTTCTATCTGAAACTAAGTGATCGATAATGTGCCAGGAGAAGCGCTTGTTCTCTGAAATCTGTGGCTATGCTACTCGAAACCGTATGTTTTCGACGAAACTAAGTGGTCCACCTTGCGAGAGAGGAAACTCCAAATGCGAAACATAGTTCCATTTGAAACTAATTGTTCTCTCTGAAACTAAGTGTTCGATACTGTGCCAGGAGAAGCGCCTGTTCTCTGAAATCTCTGGCGATGCTACTCGAAACCGTATGTGTTCGACGAATCTAAATGGTCGACCTTGTGAGAGAGGAAACTCCAGATGCGAAACTTAGTTCCACTTTAAACCAAATGTTCCGTCCGAAACTAAGTTTGCGATACTGTGCCAGGAGAAGCGCCTGTTCTCTGAAATCTGTGGCGATGCCACTCGTAACCGTATGTGTTCGACGAAACTAAGTGGACGACCCTGTGAGAGAGGAAGCTCCAGATGCAAAACATAGTTCCACTTTAAACTAATTGTTCTATCTGAAACTAAGTGTTCGATACTGTGCGAGGAGAAGCGCCGGTTCTCTGAAATCTGCGGCGATGCTACTCGATACCGTATGTCTTCGACGAAACTAAGTTGCCAATACTGTGCCAGGAGGAACACCCGTTCGGCCAAATCTGTGGCGATACCACTCGAAACCCTATGTGTTTCACAAAACTAAGTGGTCGACCTTGTGAAAAAGGAAACTCCAAATGCGAAACCTAGTTCCATTTTAAACTAATTGTTCTGTCTGAAAGTGTTCGATACTGTGCCAGGAGAAGCGCCTGTTCTCTGAAATCTGTGGCGATGCCACTCGAAACCGTATGTGTTCGACGAATATAAATGGTCGACCTTGTGAGAGAGGAAATTCCAGATGCGGAACTTAGTTCCATTTTAAACTAATTGTTCTATCTGAAAGTGTTCGATACTGTGCCAGGAGAAGCGCCTGCTCTCTGAAATCAGTGGCGATGCTACTCGAACCCGTATGTGTACGACGTAACTAAGTGGCCGACCTTGTGAGAGAGGAAACTCCAGATGCGAAACTTAGTTCCATTTTAAACTAATTGTTCTATCTGAAACTAAGTGTTCGATACTGTGCCAGGATAAGCACCTGTTCTCTGAAATCTGTGGCGATGCCACTCGAAACCGTATGGGTTCGACGAAACTAAGTGGACGACCTTGTGAGAGAGGAAACTCCAGATGCGGAACTTAGTTCCATTTTAAACTAATTGTTCTATCTGAAAGTGTTCGATACTGTGCCAGGAGAAGCGCCTGTTCTCTGAAATCAGTGGCGATGCTACTCGAACCCGTATGTGTTCGACGTAACTAAGTGGCCGACCTTGTGAGAGAGGAAACTCCAGATGCGAAACTTAGTTCCATTTTAAACTAATTGTTCTATCTGAAAGTGTTCGATACTGTGCCAGGAGAAGCGCCTGTTCTCTGAAATCAGTGGCGATGCTACTCGAACCCGTATGTGTTCGACGTAACTAAGTGGCCGACCTTGTGAGAGAGGAAACTCCAGAAGCGAAACTTAGTTCCATTTTAAACTAATTGTTCTATCTGAAACTAAGTGATCGATAATGTGCCAGGAGAAGCGCTTGTTCTCTGAAATCTGTGGCTATGCTACTCGAAACCGTATGTTTTCGACGAAACTAAGTGGTCCACCTTGCGAGAGAGGAAACTCCAAATGCGAAACGTAGTTCCATTTTAAACTAATTGTTCTGTCTAAAACTAAGTGTTCGATAATGTGCCAGCAGGAGCGCTTGTTCCCTGAAATCTGTGACGATGCTACTCGAAACCGTATGTGTTCGACGAAACAAGTGGTCGAACTTGTGAGAGAGGAAACTCAAAATGCGGAACAGAGTTCCATTTTAAACTGATTGTTCTATGTGAAACTATGTGTTCGATACTGTGCCAGGAGAAGCGCCGTTCTGCGAAATCTGTGGCGATACGACTCGAAACCGTATGTATTCGACGAAACTAAGTGGTCGACCTTGCGATAGAGGAAACTCCTGATGCGAAAATTAGTTTCATTTAAAACTAATTGTTCTATCTGAAACTAAGTGTTCGATGGTGTGCCAGGAGAAACTCCATTTCGGCGAAATCTGTGGCGATACCCCTCGAAACCGTATGTCTTCGACGAAACTAAGTCGTCGACCTTGTGAGAGAGGAAACACCAGTTGCGAAACATAGTTCCATTTGAAACTACTTGTTCTATCTGAAACTAAGTGTTCGATAGTGTGCCAGGAGAAACTCCCGTTCGGCGAAACCTGTGGCGATAGCACTCGACCCCGTATGTGTTCGACGAAACTAAGTGGTCGACCTTCTGAGAGAGGAAACTCCAGAAGCGAAACTTAGTTCCATTTAAAACTAATTGTTCTATCTGAAACTAAGTGTTCGATACCGTGCCAGGAGAAGCGCCTGTTCTCGGAAATCTGCCGCGATGCTACTCGAAAGCGTATATGTTCGACGAAACTAAGTGGTCGACATGGTGAGAGAGGAAACTCCAGATGCGAAATTTAGTTCCATTTTGAACTAATTGTTCTCTCTGAAACTAAGTGTTCGATAATGTGCCAGGAGAAGCGCCTGTTCTCTGAAATCTGTGGCGATGCCACTCGATACCGTATGTGTTCAACGAAACTAAGTGGTCGACCTTGTGAGAGAGGAAACTCCAGTTGCGAAATTTAGTTCCATTTTAAACTAATTGTTCTATTGAAACTAAGTGTTCGATAATGTGCCAGGAGAAGCGCCTGTTCTCTGAAATCTGTGGCGATGCCACTCGAAACCGTATGTGTTTGACGAAACTAAGTTGTCGACCTTGTGAGAGAGGAACTCCAGATGCGAAACTTAGTTCCATTTTAAACTAATTGTTCTATCTGAAACTAACTGTTCGATACTGGGCCAGGAGATACGCCTGTTCTCTGAAATCTGTGGCGATGCCACTCGAAACCGTATGTGTTCGACGAAACTAAGTGTTTGACCTTGTGAGAGAGGATACTCCAGATGCGAAACATAGTTCCATTTTAAACTAATTGTTCTATCTGCTACTAAGTATTCGATACTGTGCCAGGAGTAGCGCCTATTCTCTGAGATCATTGGCGATGCTACTCGAAACCGTATATGTTCGACGAAACTAAGTGGTCGACATTGTGAGAGAGGAAACTCCAGTTGCGAAATTTAGTTCCATTTTAAACTAATTGTTCTATCTGAAACTAAGTGTTCGATAATGTGCCAGGAGAAGCGACTGTTCTCTGAAATCTGTGGCGATGCCACTCGAAACCGTATGTGTTTGACGAAACTAAGTGGTCGACCTAGTGAGAGAGGAAACTCCAAATGCGAAACGTAGTTCCATTTTAAACTAATTGTTCTGTCTAAAACTAAGTGTTCGACAATGTGCCAGCAGGAGCGCTTGTTCCCTGAAATCTGTGTCGATGCTACTCGAAACCGTATGTGTTCGACGAAACAAGTGGTCGAACTTGTGAGAGAGGAAACTCAAAATGCGGAACAGAGTTCCATTTTAAACTGATTGTTCTATGTGAAACTATGTGTTCGATACTGTGCCAGGAGAAGCGCCGTTCTGCGAAATCTGTGGCGATACGACTCGAAACCGTATGTATTCGACGAAACTAAGTGGTCGACCTTGCGATAGAGGAAACTCCTGATGCGAAAATTAGTTTCATTTAAAACTAATTGTTCTATCTGAAACTAAGTGTTCGATGGTGTGCCAGGAGAAACTCCATTTCGGCGAAATCTGTGGCGATACCCCTCGAAACCGTATGTCTTCGAGGAAACTAAGTCGTCGACCTTGTGAGAGAGGAAACTCCAGTTGCGAAACATAGTTCCATTTGAAACTACTTGTTCTATCTGAAACTAAGTGTTCGATAGTGTGCCAGGAGAAACTCCCGTTCGGCGAAACCTGTGGCGATAGCACTCGCCCCCGTATGTGTTCGACGAAACTAAGTGGTCGACCTTCTGAGAGAGGAAATTCCAGAAGCGAAACTTAGTTCCATTTAAAACTAATTGTTCTATCTGAAACTAAGTGTTCGATACCGTGCCAGGAGAAGCGCCTGTTCTCGGAAATCTGTCGCGATGCTACTCGAAAGCGTATGTGTTCGACGAAACTAAGTGGAAGACATGGTGAGAGAGGAAACTCCAGATGCGAAATTTAGTTCCATTTTGAACTAATTGTTCTCTCTGAAACTAAGTGTTCGATAATGTGCCAGGAGAAGCGCCTGTTCTCTGAAATCTGTGGCGATGCCACTCGATACCGTATGTGTTCAACGAAACTAAGTGGTCGACCTTGTGAGAGAGGAAACTCCAGTTGCGAAATTTAGTTCCATTTTAAACTAATTGTTCTATCTGAAACTAAGTGTTCGATAATGTGCCAGGAGAAGCGCCTGTTCTCTGAAATCTGTGGCGATGCCACTCGAAACCGTATGTGTTTGACGAAACTAAGTTGTCGACCTTGTGAGAGAGGAAACTCCAGATGCGAAACCTAGTTCCATTTTAAACTAATTGTTCTATCTGAAACTAAGTGTTCGATACTGTGCCAGGAGAAGCGACTGTTCTCTGAAATCTGTGGCGATGCCACTCGAAACCGTATTTGTTCGACGAAACTAAGTGGTCGACCTTGTGAGAGAGGAAACTCCAGTTGCGAAATTTAGTTCCATTTGAAACTAATTGTTCTATCTGAAACTAAGTGTTCGATAATGTGCCAGGAGAAGCGCCTGTTCTCTGAAATCTGTGGCGATGCCACTCGAAACCGTATGTGTTTGACGAAACTAAGTGGTCGACCTTGTGAGAGAGGAAACTCCAAATGCGAAACATAGTTCCATTTTAAACTAATTGTTCTGTCTGAAACTAAGTGTTCGATAATGTGCCAGCAGGAGCGCTTGTTTCCTGAAATCTGTGACGATGCTACTCGAAACCGTATGTGTTCGACGAAACTAAGTGGTCGAACTTGTTAGAGAGGAAACTCAAAATGCGGAACAGAGTTCCATTTTAAACTGATTGTTCTATGTGAAACTATGTGTTCGATACTGTTCCAGGAGAAGCGCCGTTCTGCGAAATCTGTGGCGATACGACTCGAAACCGTATGTATTCGACGAAACTAAGTGGTCGACATGGTGAGAGAGGAAACTCCAGATGCGAAATTTAGTTCCATTTTGAACTAATTGTTCTCTCTGAAACTAAGTGTTCGATAATGTGCCAGGAGAAGCGCCTGTTCTCTGAAATCTGTGGCGATGCCACTCGAAACCGTATGTGTTTGACGAAACTAAGTTGTCGACCTTGTGAGAGAGGATACTCCAGATGCGAAACATAGTTCCATTTTAAACTAATTGTTCTATCTGCTACTAAGTATTCGATACTGTGCCAGGAGTAGCGCCTATTCTCTGAGATCATTGGCGATGCTACTCGAAACCGTATATGTTCGACGAAACTAAGTGGTCGACCTTGTGAGAGAGGAAACTCCAGTTGCGAAATTTAGTTCCATTTTAAACTAATTGTTCTATCTGAAACTAAGTGTTCGATAATGTGCCAGGAGAAGCGACTGTTCTCTGAAATCTGTGGCGATGCCACTCGAAACCGTATGTGTTTGACGAAACTAAGTGGTCGACCTAGTGAGAGAGGAAACTCCAAATGCGAAACGTAGTTCCATTTTAAACTAATTGTTCTGTCTAAAACTAAGTGTTCGATAATGTGCCAGCAGGAGCGCTTGTTCCCTGAAATCTGTGACGATGCTACTCGAAACCGTATGTGTTCGACGAAACAAGTGGTCGAACTTGTGAGAGAGGAAACTCAAAATGCGGAACAGAGTTCCATTTTAAACTGATTGTTCTATGTGAAACTATGTGTTCGATACTGTGCCAGGAGAAGCGCCGTTCTGCGAAATCTGTGGCGATACGACTCGAAACCGTATGTATTCGACGAAACTAAGTGGTCGACCTTGCGATAGAGGAAACTCCTGATGCGAAAATTAGTTTCATTTAAAACTAATTGTTCTATCTGAAACTAAGTGTTCGATGGTGTGCCAGGAGAAACTCCATTTCGGCGAAATCTGTGGCGATACCCCTCGAAACCGTATGTCTTCGACGAAACTAAGTCGTCGACCTTGTGAGAGAGGAAACACCAGTTGCGAAACATAGTTCCATTTGAAACTACTTGTTCTATCTGAAACTAAGTGTTCGATAGTGTGCCAGGAGAAACTCCCGTTCGGCGAAACCTGTGGCGATAGCACTCGACCCCGTATGTGTTCGACGAAACTAAGTGGTCGACCTTCTGAGAGAGGAAACTCCAGAAGCGAAACTTAGTTCCATTTAAAACTAATTGTTCTATCTGAAACTAAGTGTTCGATACCGTGCCAGGAGAAGCGCCTGTTCTCGGAAATCTGCCGCGATGCTACTCGAAAGCGTATATGTTCGACGAAACTAAGTGGTCGACATGGTGAGAGAGGAAACTCCAGATGCGAAATTTAGTTCCATTTTGAACTAATTGTTCTCTCTGAAACTAAGTGTTCGATAATGTGCCAGGAGAAGCGCCTGTTCTCTGAAATCTGTGGCGATGCCACTCGATACCGTATGTGTTCAACGAAACTAAGTGGTCGACCTTGTGAGAGAGGAAACTCCAGTTGCGAAATTTAGTTCCATTTTAAACTAATTGTTCTATTGAAACTAAGTGTTCGATAATGTGCCAGGAGAAGCGCCTGTTCTCTGAAATCTGTGGCGATGCCACTCGAAACCGTATGTGTTTGACGAAACTAAGTTGTCGACCTTGTGAGAGAGGAACTCCAGATGCGAAACTTAGTTCCATTTTAAACTAATTGTTCTATCTGAAACTAACTGTTCGATACTGGGCCAGGAGATACGCCTGTTCTCTGAAATCTGTGGCGATGCCACTCGAAACCGTATGTGTTCGACGAAACTAAGTGTTTGACCTTGTGAGAGAGGATACTCCAGATGCGAAACATAGTTCCATTTTAAACTAATTGTTCTATCTGCTACTAAGTATTCGATACTGTGCCAGGAGTAGCGCCTATTCTCTGAGATCATTGGCGATGCTACTCGAAACCGTATATGTTCGACGAAACTAAGTGGTCGACATTGTGAGAGAGGAAACTCCAGTTGCGAAATTTAGTTCCATTTTAAACTAATTGTTCTATCTGAAACTAAGTGTTCGATAATGTGCCAGGAGAAGCGACTGTTCTCTGAAATCTGTGGCGATGCCACTCGAAACCGTATGTGTTTGACGAAACTAAGTGGTCGACCTAGTGAGAGAGGAAACTCCAAATGCGAAACGTAGTTCCATTTTAAACTAATTGTTCTGTCTAAAACTAAGTGTTCGACAATGTGCCAGCAGGAGCGCTTGTTCCCTGAAATCTGTGTCGATGCTACTCGAAACCGTATGTGTTCGACGAAACAAGTGGTCGAACTTGTGAGAGAGGAAACTCAAAATGCGGAACAGAGTTCCATTTTAAACTGATTGTTCTATGTGAAACTATGTGTTCGATACTGTGCCAGGAGAAGCGCCGTTCTGCGAAATCTGTGGCGATACGACTCGAAACCGTATGTATTCGACGAAACTAAGTGGTCGACCTTGCGATAGAGGAAACTCCTGATGCGAAAATTAGTTTCATTTAAAACTAATTGTTCTATCTGAAACTAAGTGTTCGATGGTGTGCCAGGAGAAACTCCATTTCGGCGAAATCTGTGGCGATACCCCTCGAAACCGTATGTCTTCGAGGAAACTAAGTCGTCGACCTTGTGAGAGAGGAAACTCCAGTTGCGAAACATAGTTCCATTTGAAACTACTTGTTCTATCTGAAACTAAGTGTTCGATAGTGTGCCAGGAGAAACTCCCGTTCGGCGAAACCTGTGGCGATAGCACTCGCCCCCGTATGTGTTCGACGAAACTAAGTGGTCGACCTTCTGAGAGAGGAAATTCCAGAAGCGAAACTTAGTTCCATTTAAAACTAATTGTTCTATCTGAAACTAAGTGTTCGATACCGTGCCAGGAGAAGCGCCTGTTCTCGGAAATCTGTCGCGATGCTACTCGAAAGCGTATGTGTTCGACGAAACTAAGTGGAAGACATGGTGAGAGAGGAAACTCCAGATGCGAAATTTAGTTCCATTTTGAACTAATTGTTCTCTCTGAAACTAAGTGTTCGATAATGTGCCAGGAGAAGCGCCTGTTCTCTGAAATCTGTGGCGATGCCACTCGATACCGTATGTGTTCAACGAAACTAAGTGGTCGACCTTGTGAGAGAGGAAACTCCAGTTGCGAAATTTAGTTCCATTTTAAACTAATTGTTCTATCTGAAACTAAGTGTTCGATAATGTGCCAGGAGAAGCGCCTGTTCTCTGAAATCTGTGGCGATGCCACTCGAAACCGTATGTGTTTGACGAAACTAAGTTGTCGACCTTGTGAGAGAGGAAACTCCAGATGCGAAACCTAGTTCCATTTTAAACTAATTGTTCTATCTGAAACTAAGTGTTCGATACTGTGCCAGGAGAAGCGACTGTTCTCTGAAATCTGTGGCGATGCCACTCGAAACCGTATTTGTTCGACGAAACTAAGTGGTCGACCTTGTGAGAGAGGAAACTCCAGTTGCGAAATTTAGTTCCATTTGAAACTAATTGTTCTATCTGAAACTAAGTGTTCGATAATGTGCCAGGAGAAGCGCCTGTTCTCTGAAATCTGTGGCGATGCCACTCGAAACCGTATGTGTTTGACGAAACTAAGTGGTCGACCTTGTGAGAGAGGAAACTCCAAATGCGAAACATAGTTCCATTTTAAACTAATTGTTCTGTCTGAAACTAAGTGTTCGATAATGTGCCAGCAGGAGCGCTTGTTTCCTGAAATCTGTGACGATGCTACTCGAAACCGTATGTGTTCGACGAAACTAAGTAGTCGAACTTGTTAGAGAGGAAACTCAAAATGCGGAACAGAGTTCCATTTTAAACTGATTGTTCTATGTGAAACTATGTGTTCGATACTGTTCCAGGAGAAGCGCCGTTCTGCGAAATCTGTGGCGATACGACTCGAAACCGTATGTATTCGACGAAACTAAGTGGTCGACATGGTGAGAGAGGAAACTCCAGATGCGAAATTTAGTTCCATTTTGAACTAATTGTTCTCTCTGAAACTAAGTGTTCGATAATGTGCCAGGAGAAGCGCCTGTTCTCTGAAATCTGTGGCGATGCCACTCGAAACCGTATGTGTTTGACGAAACTAAGTTGTCGACCTTGTGAGAGAGGAACTCCAGATGCGAAACTTAGTTCCATTTTAAACTAATTGTTCTATCTGAAACTAAGTGTTCGATACTGTGCCAGGAGAAGCGCCTGTTTTCTGAAATCTGTGGCGATGCCACTCGAAACCGTATGTGTTCGACGAAACTATGTTGTCGACCTTGTGAGAGAGGAAGCTCCAGATGCGAAATTTAGTTCCATTTTAAACTAATTGTTCTATCTGAAACTAAGTGTTCGATAATGTGCCAGGAGAAGCGCCTGTTCTCTGAAATCTGTGGCGATGCCACTCGATACCGTATGTGTTCAACGAAACTAAGTGGTCGACCTTGTGAGAGAGGAAACTCCAGTTGCGAAATTTAGTTCCATTTTAAACTAATTGTTCTATCTGAAACTAAGTGTTCGATAATGTGCCAGGAGAAGCGCCTGTTCTCTGAAATCTGTGGCGATGCCACTCGAAACCGTATGTGTTTGACGAAACTAAGTTGTCGACCTTGTGAGAGAGGAAACTCCAGATGCGAAACCTAGTTCCATTTTAAACTAATTGTTCTATCTGAAACTAAGTGTTCGATACTGTGCCAGGAGAAGCGACTGTTCTCTGAAATCTGTGGCGATGCCACTCGAAACCGTATTTGTTCGACGAAACTAAGTGGTCGACCTTGTGAGAGAGGAAACTCCAGTTGCGAAATTTAGTTCCATTTTAAACTAATTGTTCTATCTGAAACTAAGTGTTCGATAATGTGCCAGGAGAAGCGACTGTTCTCTGAAATCTGTGGCGATGCCACTCGAAACCGTATGTGTTTGACGAAACTAAGTGGTCGACCTAGTGAGAGAGGAAACTCCAAATGCGAAACGTAGTTCCATTTTAAACTAATTGTTCTGTCTAAAACTAAGTGTTCGATAATGTGCCAGCAGGAGCGCTTGTTCCCTGAAATCTGTGTCGATGCTACTCGAAACCGTATGTGTTCGACGAAACAAGTGGTCGAACTTGTGAGAGAGGAAACTCAAAATGCGGAACAGAGTTCCATTTTAAACTGATTGTTCTATGTGAAACTATGTGTTCGATACTGTGCCAGGAGAAGCGCCGTTCTGCGAAATCTGTGGCGATACGACTCGAAACCGTATGTATTCGACGAAACTAAGTGGTCGACCTTGCGATAGAGGAAACTCCTGATGCGAAAATTAGTTTCATTTAAAACTAATTGTTCTATCTGAAACTAAGTGTTCGATGGTGTGCCAGGAGAAACTCCATTTCGGCGAAATCTGTGGCGATACCCCTCGAAACCGTATGTCTTCGAGGAAACTAAGTCGTCGACCTTGTGAGAGAGGAAACTCCAGTTGCGAAACATAGTTCCATTTGAAACTACTTGTTCTATCTGAAACTAAGTGTTCGATAGTGTGCCAGGAGAAACTCCCGTTCGGCGAAACCTGTGGCGATAGCACTCGCCCCCGTATGTGTTCGACGAAACTAAGTGGTCGACCTTCTGAGAGAGGAAACTCCAGAAGCGAAACTTAGTTCCATTTAAAACTAATTGTTCTATCTGAAACTAAGTGTTCGATACCGTGCCAGGAGAAGCGCCTGTTCTCGGAAATCTGTCGCGATGCTACTCGAAACCGTATGTGTTCGACGAAACTAAGTGGAAGACATGGTGAGAGAGGAAACTCCAGATGCGAAATTTAGTTCCATTTTGAACTAATTGTTCTCTCTGAAACTAAGTGTTCGATAATGTGCCAGGAGAAGCGCCTGTTCTCTGAAATCTGTGGCGATGCCACTCGATACCGTATGTGTTCAACGAAACTAAGTGGTCGACCTTGTGAGAGAGGAAACTCCAGTTGCGAAATTTAGTTCCATTTTAAACTAATTGTTCTATCTGAAACTAAGTGTTCGATAATGTGCCAGGAGAAGCGCCTGTTCTCTGAAATCTGTGGCGATGCAACTCGAAACCGTATGTGTTTGACGAAACTAAGTTGTCGACCTTGTGAGAGAGGAAACTCCAGATGCGAAACCTAGTTCCATTTTAAACTAATTGTTCTATCTGAAACTAAGTGTTCGATACTGTGCCAGGAGAAGCGACTGTTCTCTGAAATCTGTGGCGATGCCACTCGAAACCGTATGTGTTTGACGAAACTAAGTCGTCGACCTTGTGAGAGAGGAAACTCCAGTTGCGAAACATAGTTCCATTTGAAACTACTTGTTCTATCTGAAACTAAGTGTTCGATAGTGTGCCAGGAGAAACTCCCGTTCGGCGAAACCTGTGGCGATAGCACTCGCCCCCGTATGTGTTCGACGAAACTAAGTGGTCGACCTTCTGAGAGAGGAAACTCCAGAAGCGAAACTTAGTTCCATTTAAAACTAATTGTTCTATCTGAAACTAAGTGTTCGATACCGTGCCAGGAGAAGCGCCTGTTCTCGGAAATCTGTCGCGATGCTACTCGAAAGCGTATGTGTTCGACGAAACTAAGTGGAAGACATGGTGAGAGAGGAAACTCCAGATGCGAAATTTAGTTCCATTTTGAACTAATTGTTCTCTCTGAAACTAAGTGTTCGATAATGTGCCAGGAGAAGCGCCTGTTCTCTGAAATCTGTGGCGATGCCACTCGATACCGTATGTGTTCAACGAAACTAAGTGGTCGACCTTGTGAGAGAGGAAACTCCAGTTGCGAAATTTAGTTCCATTTTAAACTAATTGTTCTATCTGAAACTAAGTGTTCGATAATGTGCCAGGAGAAGCGCCTGTTCTCTGAAATCTGTGGCGATGCCACTCGAAACCGTATGTGTTTGACGAAACTAAGTTGTCGACCTTGTGAGAGAGGAAACTCCAGATGCGAAACCTAGTTCCATTTTAAACTAATTGTTCTATCTGAAACTAAGTGTTCGATACTGTGCCAGGAGAAGCGACTGTTCTCTGAAATCTGTGGCGATGCCACTCGAAACCGTATTTGTTCGACGAAACTAAGTGGTCGACCTTGTGAGAGAGGAAACTCCAGTTGCGAAATTTAGTTCCATTTGAAACTAATTGTTCTATCTGAAACTAAGTGTTCGATAATGTGCCAGGAGAAGCGCCTGTTCTCTGAAATCTGTGGCGATGCCACTCGAAACCGTATGTGTTTGACGAAACTAAGTGGTCGACCTTGTGAGAGAGGAAACTCCAAATGCGAAACATAGTTCCATTTTAAACTAATTGTTCTGTCTGAAACTAAGTGTTCGATAATGTGCCAGCAGGAGCGCTTGTTTCCTGAAATCTGTGACGATGCTACTCGAAACCGTATGTGTTCGACGAAACTAAGTGGTCGAACTTGTTAGAGAGGAAACTCAAAATGCGGAACAGAGTTCCATTTTAAACTGATTGTTCTATGTGAAACTATGTGTTCGATACTGTTCCAGGAGAAGCGCCGTTCTGCGAAATCTGTGGCGATACGACTCGAAACCGTATGTATTCGACGAAACTAAGTGGTCGACATGGTGAGAGAGGAAACTCCAGATGCGAAATTTAGTTCCATTTTGAACTAATTGTTCTCTCTGAAACTAAGTGTTCGATAATGTGCCAGGAGAAGCGCCTGTTCTCTGAAATCTGTGGCGATGCCACTCGAAACCGTATGTGTTTGACGAAACTAAGTTGTCGACCTTGTGAGAGAGGAACTCCAGATGCGAAACTTAGTTCCATTTTAAACTAATTGTTCTATCTGAAAGTAAGTGTTCGATACTGTGCCAGGAGAAGCGCCTGTTTTCTGAAATCTGTGGCGATGCCACTCGAAACCGTATGTGTTCGACGAAACTATGTTGTCGACCTTGTGAGAGAGGAAGCTCCAGATGCGAAATTTAGTTCCATTTTAAACTAATTGTTCTATCTGAAACTAAGTGTTCGATAATGTGCCAGGAGAAGCGCCTGTTCTCTGAAATCTGTGGCGATGCCACTCGATACCGTATGTGTTCAACGAAACTAAGTGGTCGACCTTGTGAGAGAGGAAACTCCAGTTGCGAAATTTAGTTCCATTTTAAACTAATTGTTCTATCTGAAACTAAGTGTTCGATACTGTGCCAGGAGAAGCGACTGTTCTCTGAAATCTGTGGCGATGCCACTCGAAACCGTATTTGTTCGACGAAACTAAGTGGTCGACCTTGTGAGAGAGGAAACTCCAGTTGCGAAATTTAGTTCCATTTTAAACTAATTGTTCTATCTGAAACTAAGTGTTCGATAATGTGCCAGGAGAAGCGCCTGTTCTCTGAAATCTGTGGCGATGCCACTCGAAACCGTATGTGTTTGACGAAACTAAGTGGTCGACCTTGTGAGAGAGGAAACTCCAAATGCGAAACATAGTTCCATTTTAAACTAATTGTTCTGTCTGAAACTAAGTGTTCGATAATGTGCCAGCAGGAGCGCTTGTTTCCTGAAATCTGTGACGATGCTACTCGAAACCGTATGTGTTCGACGAAACTAAGTTGTCGAACTTGTTAGAGAGGAAACTCAAAATGCGGAACAGAGTTCCATTTTAAACTGATTGTTCTATGTGAAACTATGTGTTCGATACTGTTCCAGGAGAAGCGCCGTTCTGCGAAATCTGTGGCGATACGACTCGAAACCGTATGTATTCGACGAAACTAAGTGGTCGACATGGTGAGAGAGGAAACTCCAGATGCGAAATTTAGTTCCATTTTGAACTAATTGTTCTCTCTGAAACTAAGTGTTCGATAATGTGCCAGGAGAAGCGCCTGTTCTCTGAAATCTGTGGCGATGCCACTCGAAACCGTATGTGTTTGACGAAACTAAGTTTTCGACCTTGTGAGAGAGGAACTCCAGTTGCGAAACTTAGTTCCATTTTAAACTAATTGTTCTATCTGAAAGTAAGTGTTCGATACTGTGCCAGGAGAAGCGCCTGTTTTCTGAAATCTGTGGCGATGCCACTCGAAACCGTATGTGTTCGACGAAACTATGTTGTCGACCTTGTGAGAGAGGAAGCTCCAGATGCGAAATTTAGTTCCATTTTAAACTAATTGTTCTATCTGAAACTAAGTGTTCGATACCGTGCCAGGAGAAGCGCCTGTTCTCTCAAATCTGTGGCGATGCCACTCGAAACCGTATGTGATCGGCGAAACTAAGTGGCCCACCTTGTGAGAGAGGATACTCCAGATGCGAAACATAGTTCCATTTTAAACTAATTGTTCTGTCTGAAACTAAGTGTTCGATAAGGTGCCAGGAGAAGCGCCTGTTCTCTGAACTGTGTGGCGATGACGCTCGAAACCGTATATGTTCGACGAAACTAAGTGGTTGATCTTGTGAGAGAGGATACTCCAAATGCGAAACTTAGTTCCATTTTAAACTAATTGTTCTATCTGAAACTAAGTGTTCCATACATTGCCAGGAGAAGCGCCTGTTCTCTGATATCTGTGGCGATGCCACTCGAAACCGAATGTGTTCGACGAAACTAAGTGGTCGAACTTGTGAGAGAGGAAACTCCAAATGCGAAACATAGGTCCATTTTAAACTAATTTTTCTATCTGAAGCTAAGTGTTCGATACTGTGCCAGGAGAAGCGCCTGTTCTCTGAAATCTGTGGCGATGCCACTCGAAACCGTATGTGTTTGACGAAACTAAGTTGTCGACCTTGTGAGAGAGGAACTCCAGATGCGAAACTTAGTTCCATTTTAAACTAATTGTTCTATCTGAAAGTAAGTGTTCGATACTGTGCCAGGAGAAGCGCCTGTTCTCTGAAATCTGTGGCGATGCCACTCGAAACCGTATGTGTTCGACGAAACTATGTTGTCGACCTTGTGGGAGAGGAAACTCCAGATGCGAAACCTAGTTCCATTTTAAACTAATTGTTCTATCTGCTACTAAGTATTCGATACTGTGCCAGGAGTAGCGCCTGTTCTCTGAGATCATTGGCGATGCTACTCGAAACCGTATGTGTTCGACGAAACTAAGTGGTCGACCTAGTGAGAGAGGAATCTCCAGATGCGAAACATAGTTCCATTTTAAACTAATGGTTCTACCTGAAACTAAGTGTTCGGTAGTGTGCCCGGAGAAACGCCTGTTCACTGAAATCTGTGGCGATGCTACTCGAAACCGTATGTGTTCGACGAAACTAAGTGGTCGACCTTGTGAGTGAGGAAACTCCAAATGCGAAACATAGTTCCATTTTAAACTAATTGTTCTATCTGAAACTAAGTGTTCGATAATGTGCCAGCAGGAGCGCTTGTTCCCTGAAATCTGTGACGATGCTACTCGAAACCGTATGTGTTCGACGAAACTAAGTGGTCGAACTTGTTAGAGAGGAAACTCAAAATGCGGAACAGTGTTCCATTTTAAACTGATTGTTCTATGTGAAACTATGTGTTCGATACTGTTCCAGGAGAAGCGCCGTTCTGCGAAATCTGTGGCGATACGACTCGAAACCGTATGTATTCGACGAAACTAAGTGGTCGACCTTGTGAGAGAGGAAACTCCTGATGCGAAACTTAGTTTCATTTAAAACTAATTGTTCTATCTGAAACTAAGTGTTCGATGGTGTGCCAGGAGAAGCGCCTGTTCTCTGAAATCTGTGGCGATGCCACTCGAAACCGTATGTGTTTGACGAAACTAAGTTGTCGACCTTGTGAGAGAGGAACTCCAGATGCGAAACTTAGTTCCATTTTAAACTAATTGTTCTATCTGAAAGTAAGTGTTCGATACTGTGCCAGGAGAAGCGCCTGTTCTCTGAAATCTGTGGCGATGCCACTCGAAACCGTATGTGTTCGACGAAACTATGTTGTCGACCTTGTGGGAGAGGAAACTCCAGATGCGAAACCTAGTTCCATTTTAAACTAATTGTTCTATCTGAAACTAAGTGTTCGATACTGTGCCAGGAGAAGCGACTGTTCTCTGAAATCTGTGGCGATGCCACTCGAAACCGTATTTGTTCGACGAAACTAAGTGGTCGACCTTGTGAGAGAGGAAACTCCAGTTGCGAAATTTAGTTCCATTTTAAACTAATAGTTCTATCTGAAACTAAGTGTTCGATACTGTGCCAGGAGAAGCGCCTGTTCTCTGAAATCTGTGGCGATGCCACTCGAAACCGTATGTGTTCGATGAAACTAAGTGGTCGACCTTGTGAGAGAGGAAACTCCAAATGCCAAACATAGTTCCATTTTAAACTAATTGTTCTGTCTGAAACTAAGTGTTCGATAATGTGCCAGCAGGAGCGCTTGTTCCCTGAAATCTGTGACGATGCTGCTCGAAACCGTATGTGTTCGACGAAACTAAGTGGTCGAACTTGTTAGAGAGGAAACTCAAAATGCGGAACAGAGTTCCATTTTAAACTGATTGTTCTATGTGAAACTATGTGTTCGATACTGTTCCAGGAGAAGCGCCGTTCTGCGAAATCTGTGGCGATACGACTCGAAACCGTATGTATTCGACGAAACTAAGTCGTCGACCTTGTGAGAGAGGAAACTCCAGTTGCGAAACATAGTTCCATTTGAAACTACTTGTTCTATCTGAAACTAAGTGTTCGATAGTGTGCCAGGAGAAACTCCCGTTCGGCGAAACCTGTGGCGATAGCACTCGACCCCGTATGTGTTCGACGAAACTAAGTGGTCGACCTTCTGAGAGAGGAAACTCCAGAAGCGAAACTTAGTTCCATTTAAAACTAATTGTTCTATCTGAAACTAAGTGTTCGATACCGTGCCAGGAGAAGCGCCTGTTCTCGGAAATCTGTCGCGATGCTACTCGAAAGCGTATGTGTTCGACGAAACTAAGTGGTCGACATGGTGAGAGAGGAAACTCCAGATGCGAAATTTAGTTCCATTTTGAACTAATTGTTCTATCTGAAACTAAGTGTTCGATACCGTGCCAGGAGAAGCGCCTGTTCTCGGAAATCTGTCGCGATGCTACTCGAAAGCGTATGTGTTCGACGAAACTAAGTGGAAGACATGGTGAGAGAGGAAACTCCAGATGCGAAATTTAGTTCCATTTTGAACTAATTGTTCTCTCTGAAACTAAGTGTTCGATAATGTGCCAGGAGAAGCGCCTGTTCTCTGAAATCTGTGGCGATGCCACTCGATACCGTATGTGTTCAACGAAACTAAGTGGTCGACCTTGTGAGAGAGGAAACTCCAGTTGCGAAATTTAGTTCCATTTTAAACTAATTGTTCTATCTGAAACTAAGTGTTCGATAATGTGCCAGGAGAAGCGCCTGTTCTCTGAAATCTGTGGCGATGCCACTCGAAACCGTATGTGTTTGACGAAACTAAGTTGTCGACCTTGTGAGAGAGGAAACTCCAGATGCGAAACCTAGTTCCATTTTAAACTAATTGTTCTATGTGAAACTAAGTGTTCGATACTGTGCCAGGAGAAGCGACTGTTCTCTGAAATCTGTGGCGATGCCACTCGAAACCGTATTTGTTCGACGAAACTAAGTGGTCGACCTTGTGAGAGAGGAAACTCCAGTTGCGAAATTTAGTTCCATTTGAAACTAATTGTTCTATCTGAAACTAAGTGTTCGATAATGTGCCAGGAGAAGCGCCTGTTCTCTGAAATCTGTGGCGATGCCACTCGAAACCGTATGTGTTTGACGAAACTAAGTGGTCGACCTTGTGAGAGAGGAAACTCCAAATGCGAAACATAGTTCCATTTTAAACTAATTGTTCTGTCTGAAACTAAGTGTTCGATAATGTGCCAGCAGGAGCGCTTGTTTCCTGAAATCTGTGACGATGCTACTCGAAACCGTATGTGTTCGACGAAACTAAGTGGTCGAACTTGTTAGAGAGGAAACTCAAAATGCGGAACAGAGTTCCATTTTAAACTGATTGTTCTATGTGAAACTATGTGTTCGATACTGTTCCAGGAGAAGCGCCGTTCTGCGAAATCTGTGGCGATACGACTCGAAACCGTATGTATTCGACGAAACTAAGTGGTCGACATGCTGAGAGAGGAAACTCCAGATGCGAAATTTAGTTCCATTTTGAACTAATTGTTCTCTCTGAAACTAAGTGTTCGATAATGTGCCAGGAGAAGCGCCTGTTCTCTGAAATCTGTGGCGATGCCACTCGAAACCGTATGTGTTTGACGAAACTAAGTTGTCGACCTTGTGAGAGAGGAACTCCAGATGCGAAACTTAGTTCCATTTTAAACTAATTGTTCTATCTGAAAGTAAGTGTTCGATACTGTGCCAGGAGAAGCGCCTGTTTTCTGAAATCTGTGGCGATGCCACTCGAAACCGTATGTGTTCGACGAAACTATGTTGTCGACCTTGTGAGAGAGGAAGCTCCAGATGCGAAATTTAGTTCCATTTTAAACTAATTGTTCTATCTGAAACTAAGTGTTCGATAATGTGCCAGTAGAAGCGCCTGTTCTCTGAAATCTGTGGCGATGCCACTCGATACCGTATGTGTTCAACGAAACTAAGTGGTCGACCTTGTGAGAGAGGAAAGTCCAGATGCGAAACTTAGTTCCATTTAAAACTAATAGTTGTATCTTAAACTAAGTGTTCGATACTGTGCCAGGAGAAGCGCCTGTTCTCTGAAATCTGTGGCGATGCCACTCGAAGCCGAATGTGTTCAACGAAACTAAGTCGTCGACCTTGTGAGGGAGGATACTCCAGATGCGAGACATAGTTACATTTTAATCTAATTGTTCTGTCTGAAATAAGTCTTCGATACTGTGCCAGGAGAAGGGCCTGCTCTCTGAAATCTGTGGCGATGCTACTCGAAACCGTATGTGTTCGACGAAACTAAGTGGTCGACCTGGTGAGACAGGAAACAACAGATGCGAAACTTAGTTCCATTTTAAACTAATTGTTCTATCTGAAACTAAGTGTTCGGTACTGTGCCAGGTGAAACTCCCGTTCGGCGAAATCTGGGTGATGCCACTCGAAACCGTATGTGTTCGACGAAAATAAGTGGTCGACCTAGTGGCAGAGGAAACTCCAAATTCGAAAGATAGTTCCATTTTAAATTAATTGTTATATATGAAACTAAGTGTTCGATAATGTGCCAGGAGAAGCGCCTGTTCTCTGAATTCTGTGGCGATACCACTCGAAACCGTATGTGTTCGACGAAACTATGTTGTCGACCTTGTGGGAGAGGAAACTCCAGATGCGAAACCTTGTTCCATTTTAAACTAATTGTTCTATCTGATACTAAGTGTTCGATACTGTGCCAGGAGAAGCGCCTGTTCTCTGAAATCTGTGGCGATGACACTCGAAACCGTATGTATTCGACGAAACTAAGTGGCCGAATTTGTGAGAGAGGAATCTCCAGATGCGAAACCTAGTTCCATTTAAAACTAATTGTTCTATCTGAAAGTGTTGGATACTGTGCCAGGAGAAGCGTCCGTTCTCTGAAATCTGTGGCGATGATACTCGAAACCGTATGTGTTCGACGAATCTAAATGGTCGACCTTGTGAGAGAGGAAACTCCAGATGCGAAACTTAGTTCCATTTTAATCTAATTGTTCTATCTGAAACTAAGTGTTCCATACTGTGCCAGCAGAAGCGCCTGTTCTCTGATATCTGTGGCGATGCCACTCGAAACCGTGTGTGTTCGACGAAATTAATTCGTCGACCTTGTGGGAAAGGAAACTCCAGATGCGAAACATTGTTCCATTTTAAACTAATTGTTCTATCTGAAACTAAGTGTTCGGTACTGTGCCGGGTGAAACTCCCGTTCGGCGAAATCTGGGTGATGCCACTCGAAACCGTATGTGTTCGACAAAAATAAGTTGTCGACCTAGTGGCAGAGGAAACTCCAAATTCGAAACATAGTTCCATTTTAAATTAATTGTTATATATGAAACTAAGTGTTCGATAATGTGCCAGGAGAAGCGCCTGTTCTCTGAAATCTGTGGCGATACCACTCGAAACCGTATGTGTTCGACGAAACTATGTGGTCGACCTTGTGAGAGAGGAAACTCCAGATGCGATGCTTTGTTCCATTTTAAACTAATTGCTCTATCTGATACTAAGTGTTCGATACTGTGCCAGGAGAAGCGCCTGTTCTCTGAAATCTGTGGCGATACCACTCGAAACCGTATGTGTTCGACGAAACTATGTGGTCGACCTTGTGAGAGAGGAAACTCCAGATGCGATGCTTTGTTCCATTTTAAACTAATTGTTCTATCTGATACTAAGTGTTCGTTACTGTGCCAGGAGAAGCGCCTGTTCTCTGAAATCTGTGGCGATGCCACTCGAAACCGTATGTGTTCGACGAAACTAAGTGGTCGACCTTCTGAGAGAGGAAACTCCGGATGCGAAACTTAGTTCCATTGTAATCTAATTGTTCTATCTGCAACTAAGTGCTCGATTCTGTGCCAGGAAAAGCGCCTGTTCTCTGAAATCTGTGGCGATGCCACTCGAAACCGTATGTATTCGACGAAACTAAGTGGCCGAATTTGTGAGAGAGGAATCTCCAGATGCGAAACCTAGTTCCATTTAAAACTAATTGTTCTATCTGAAAGTGTTGGATACTGTGCCAGGAGAAGCGTCCGTTCTCTGAAATCTGTGGCGATGATACTCGAAACCGTATGTGTTCGACGAATCTAAATGGTCGACCTTGTGAGAGAGGAAACTCCAGATGCGAAACTTAGTTCCATTTTAATCTAATTGTTCTATCTGAAACTAAGAGTTCCATACTGTGCCAGCAGAAGCGCCTGTTCTCTGATATCTGTGGCGATGCCACTCGAAACCGTGTGGGTTCGACGAAATTAATTCGTCGACCTTGTGGGAAAGGAAACTCCAGATGCGAAACATTGTTCCATTTTAAACTAATTGTTCTATCTGAAACTAAGTGTTCGGTACTGTGCCGGGTGAAACTCCCGTTCGGCGAAATCTGGGTGATGCCACTCGAAACCGTATGTGTTCGACGAAAATAAGTGGTCGACCTAGTGGCAGAGGAAACTCCAAATTCGAAACATAGTTCCATTTTAAATTAATTGTTATATATGAAACTAAGTGTTCGATAATGTGCCAGGAGAAGCGCCTGTTCTCTGAAATCTGTGGCGATACCACTCGAAACCGTATGTGTTCGACGAAACTATGTGGTCGACCTTGTGAGAGAGGAAACTCCAGTTGCGAAATTTAGTTCCATTTTAAACTAATTGTTCTATCTGATACTAAGTGTTCGATACTGTGCCAGGAGAAGCGCCTGTTCTCTGAAATCCGTGGCGATACCACTCGAAACCGTATGTGTTCGACGAAACTATGTGGTCGACCTTGTGAGAGAGGAAACTCCAGATGCGATGCTTTGTTCCATTTTAAACTAATTGTTCTATCTGATACTAAGTGTTCGATACTGTGCCAGGAGAAGCGCCTGTTCTGTGAAATCTGTGGCGATGCCACTCGAAACCGTATGTGTTCGACGAAACTAAGTGGTCGACCTTCTGAGAGAGGAAACTCCGGATGCGAAACTTAGTTCCATTTTAATCTAATTGTTCTATCTGGAACTAAGTGCTCGATTCTGTGCCAGGAGAAGCGCCTGTTCGCTGAAAACTGTGACGATGCCACTCGAAACCGTATGTATTCGACGAAACTAAGTGGCCGACCTTGTGAGAGAGGAATCTCCAGATGCGAAACCTAGTTCGATTTAAAACTAATTGTTCTATCTGAAAGTGTTGGATACTGTGCCAGGAGAAGCGTCAGTTCTCTGAAGTCTGTGGCGATGATACTCGAAACCGTATGTGTTCGACGAATCTAAATGGTCGACCTTGTGAGAGAGGAAACTCCGGATGCGAAACTCAGTTCCATTTTAAACTAATTGTGCTCTCTGAAACTAAGTGTTCGATACTGTGCCAGGAGAAGCGACTGTTCTCTGAAATCGGTGGCGGTGCCATTCGAAACCGTATGTGTTCGACGAAACTAAGTGGTCGACCTTGTGAGAGAGGAAACTCCAAATGCGAAACATTGTTCCATTTTAAACTAATTGTTCTGTCTGAAACTAAGTGTTCGGTACTGTGCCAGGAGAAGCGCCTGTTCTCTGAAAACTGTGGCGATACCACTCGAAACCGTATGTGTTCGACGAAACTAAGTGGTCGACCGTGTGAGAGAAGAATCTCCAGATGCGAAACTTAGTTCCATTTAAAACTAATTGTTCTATCTGAAAGTGTTGGATACTGTGCCAGGAGAAGCGCCTGTTCTCTGAAAACTGTGGCGATACCACTCGAAACCGTATGTGTTCGACGAAACTAAGTGGTCGACCGTGTGAGAGAGGAAACTCCAGATGCGAAACTTAGTTCCATTTTAAACTAATTGTTCTCTCTGAAACTAAGTGTTCGATACTGTGCCAGGAGAAACTCCCGTTCCGCGCAATCTGTGGCGTTACCACTCGAAACCGTATGTGTTGGTTGAAACTATCTGTTCGATACTGTGCCAGGAGAAACTCCCGTTCCGTTTCTCACAACATCAAATTCTGTAAGACTTGATTCGCCTTTTGTTGTCATCGCGCTGATGTCCATGATAACGACTGTGCCGTGTCGATTCTATATCCATTAGGCGATATGCGTCGATACTGGTCGGAGGCGCAGATCTTTGCATATTTCTAACACGTGAATTCATTCTGAACCCATGACGTCTGACTACATCCGTTGTGGGCCTCCCAATGTAGTCCGACCGAATCCGCTCCGCCTTCTTCCTGAGGTATCTCCTTACCCTTTGCCTGAGTTTCACATCGGCCCGGCAAACCGATAGCCACTTCCGGGAAACAAGCGCTGCGCTCAGTAAAGATGCAGAATCCAATTGCCGCAGAATCAACTGCGATATTTCCAGAGGTAACTCATGGACGAAGTCCACATTTGCCGAGCGTGGCGTCCCGATTGCATGTAGCAAGAATCTGAAGGACTCCATGCTAACACGACTGATGCACGTGTGCATATGATCCCCGTGTGCGTATCTGCACGTATTTTATAGGTGGCAAATATCTTGCGGTCCATGTTCCGGATGATTAGGTTCACCAATGAGCGACAACTCTCTGACTACTTTTTAAGAAATCAGCCCGAAAATCGGAATTCCATGAATCAGGGTTTACTTCAATTTTGCATACACCGGATCATGATGCACGGTGCGGAATGTGACGATTCCACCACCCACTGTTGGAAAACAGTCACATGTCTTCTACGGGTCCTCTGGGGCTCAACTAGGTTCTTCTATTAGGTGGTCCAAAAAGTTCGTTCCGTTTTCGGCGCGGCGACTTATTACCTTCTTACCTGAGTAATAAACCACAGTACATACTCAGGTAAAAATGTACATATTCCAGTACACTTCTAGTTTTGCTTTCGTGCGAATTAGACGTATTTTTTTAAGTTTTTCTGTAATATCTAAACTAAAATCATGACGGACAACAAAATTCATTTTCGACACATCATGTTATAAGAGTTTCGTAAAGGGTATAACGGTTCAGAAACTTCGAGAAATATTTGTGTTGTTTATGGGGAAGGTGCTGTAACAGATCGTACGTGCAGAAAATGGTTTGATCATTTTCGTTAAGGAAATTTTTCATTAGAAGATGACCATCGCGCTGGACGACCACATACTGCTGACAACAGTGCTGTACGTGCAATAGTGGAGCAAAATCGTTGCATTCAAGTGCGTGAAATTCCATCGGAACTTCAAATGAAAAAATCCACCGTGCATGATTGTTTACGGAAGATGGGATTAATATCAAAGTTGTGTGTGCATGGCTCTGTTGAATCGGCATCGAAATGAATCAATTTTAAAAGGAATGTTACTGGTACTGAGTACCTCCGTACTCTCCTGACATAGCCCCATCAGATTATTATTTATTTCGGTGCATTCAAAATTCGGTTACCGGAAAACAATTTGAAAAATTTGAGGTCCTCCAAAAGCACGTGGCGGAGTTTTTTAATAAAAAAAAGGAAAGACTTTTATGCAAAAGGAATTATGAAGCTACCTGAGAAGTGGCAAGAAGTAATTGAAAAGAATGGTGACTATGTATGTAAATAAAATAAATTGTATTTGAAAAAAACGGCGTTTTATTGTAACGGCTGAAACCGGAACGAACTCATTGGACCACCTAATACATTGGTGTTTTTTGCATTTCGTTGGAACGTAAATTATGAAGTTTCACACCGCCCACGACCGCAATATTGTTTTAGGCATCAGGGCGTAGAGTACTTGGTTGGACAGCCGATAGTGCTACTTAACGGGAGTTTGACTCAGTCATTCTTATACTATATTTTAACACTACATTCTCTACGCTTCTCGTGGCACAGTATCGAACACATAGTTTCAGATAGAACAATTAGTTTAAAATGGTACTAAGTTTCGCATCTGGAGTTTCCTCTTTCACAAGGCGACCACTTAGTTTCGTCGAACACATACGGTTTCGAGTAGCATCGCCACAGATTTCAGAGAACAGGCGATTCTCCTGGCACAGTATCGAACACTTTCAGATAGAACAATTAGTTTAAAATGCAACTAAGTTTCGCATCTGGAGTTTCCTCTCTCACAAGGTCGACCACTTAGTTTCGTCGAACACATACGGTTTCGAGTAGCATCGCCACATATTTCAGAGAACAGGCGCTTCTCCTGGCACAGTATCGAACACTTAGTTTCAGATAGAACAATTAGTTTAAAATGGTAGTAAGTTTCGCATCTGGAGTTTCCTCTCTCACAAGGTCGACCACTTAGTTTCGTCGAACACATACGGTTTCGAGTAGCATCGCCACAGATTTCAGAGAACAGGCGCTTCTCCTGGCACAGTATCGAACACTTAGTTTCAGATAGAACATTTAGTTTAAAATGGAACTAAGTTTCGCATCTGTAGTTTCCTCTCCCACAAGGTCGACAACATAGTTTCGTCGAACACATACGGTTTCGAGTGGCATGGCCACAGATTTCAGAGAACAGGCGCTTCTCCTGGCACAGTGTCGAACACTTAGTTTCAGATAGAACAATTAGTTTAAAATGGAATAATGTTTCGCATCTGGAGTATCCTCTCTCACAAGATCAACCACTTAGTTACGTCGAACACATACCGTTTCGAGTAGCATCGCCACAGATTTCAGAGAGCAGGCGCTTCTCCTGGCACAGTATCGAACACTTAGTTTCAGATAGAACATTTAGTTTAAAATGGAAATATGTTCCGCATCTGGAGAATCCTCTCTCACATGATCAACCACTTAGTTTCGTCGAACACGTATGGTTTCGAGTGGCATCGCCACAGATTTCAGAGAACAGGCGCTTCTCCTGGGACAGTATCGGACACTTAGTTTCAGATAGAAAAATTAGTTTAAAATGAAATTAAGTTTCGCATCTGGAGTTTCCTCTCTCACAAGGTCGACCACTTAGTTTCGTCGAACACATACGGTTTCGAGTGGCATCGGCACACATTTCAGAGAACAGGCGCTTCTCCTGGAACAGTATCGGACACATAGTTTCAGATAGAACAATCAGTTTAAAATGAAACTAAGTTTCGCATCTGGAGTTTCCTCTCTCACAAGATCGACCACTTAGTTTCGTCGAACACATACGGTTTCGAGTGGCATCGCCACAGATTTCAGAGAACAGGCGCTTTTCCTGGGACAGTATCCGACACTTAGTTTCAGATAGAAAAATTAGTTTAAAATGGTACTAATTTTCGCATCTGGAGTTTCCTCTTTCACAAGGCGACCACTTAGTTTCGTCAAACACATACGGTTTCGAGTGACATCGCCACAGATATCGGTCCATATAAATTATAATTAAATATAATAATATAATATATTTATAAATATATTATTATTTATATAAATAATATTATATATAAATTATATATTGTTACGTACCGGATGTTAAATTAAAATTTGCATACCTAAACACGGCGAAATTCCTCGACCGCGAATATTCTTCGAACGGTGGTCACGTTTTGCTAATAAGCGAAATTGCAATAGCGGGAGGCTATGGATGGGAAATAGCATGGCTCTTGGAACTTCCCCTTAGCGGTCCCCAAAATCTACAAAAGAGGCAGAGAAACCGCCGCGAGTTGCAATCGTTAGTCAAATCGCGAGGTGCGTGGCGTTTTGCCCTTGTTGCTATTTTGAGCCAGAGTTCGGGTTAAAATAGTGAAGTTACTTCCATAATTACCGAAGGACTCAGCTAACAAGCAATTATTCAAATTTAAAATCAATCTTAAGATTCCAATCTCCATTCTAATATATTAAATTCTTCTTTATAGTATTTATAGTATTTATAGTATAGTGAAAATAGAATTGCGTTAACTCATATAAGTGCCGTGAAAAGTTCATCAGCCATTCCTTCATCTTCGGGCTCCACCAGCATCTGGGACAATTCACATCAGAGCTAACGAAAAACATTGCTTCCAAGATAGTATTCATTGGTGAGTTTTCCATACTTATGTTATCATTGCGATACGAGGACCCAAACATATGTTTATATGCTTGTGGGAATTTCCCTTGGGCCCATTCGTAAACTTAACACGTTAGGAATTTACCAATCTAAGACTCCAACTAAAATACGTATTGTAAAATTGTCATCCATTCTGGACTCCGATATTTCTGAACCATTCCGTGTAATTGTTTTTATATAATGTAAAGAATCAATAGAACAGGCCAATAAGGTATTTATCCTCTATTCTGCGTTAACACCTATTTCATTCCTGACCTATGCGCGGATTCCGTACGGAATCTTAGATGATACGACCCATCCTAAATTAAATTTATTCAAGCGTTACATGCGGAACGGCTGACCGCTCGGCCCACGAAATAATTCCTTACGCACGTAACAGCTGAATTGGTGTCAGAAGTGGGATATGTATTGTCAATTAGCGCATGTGTTAGTGCAGAATAATTAAAGGATCATATAGACTTGAGATTCGCACACAGTTGCATAGATAGTTCAATTCATAATCAATAATCAACATCAATTATAATTACACGATAACGATTGCTGAATTTTCCTTCGCCTAATTTATCAATATGGCCACAAATTCCTCTCGTAATGCAGCAGCACAAGTTTCGGCAAATGTTACATTGGACGAGTTACACGTTACTAATTTGATGATGGCTTCTATGGCTGAATGCTTCACAATTCAACACAGTACATTAAATATTCCATTTTTCGATGGGAGAAACATTCCGCTTAAAAATTTCTTAAGTGACGTTCAAAACGGTGCAGTCTATGTGCCACCAGCACTGGAAACTTCATATGTAACGGCAATATTAGGAAAATTGCAAGGAACAGCGAGAGATAATATTTGGGGTAAAAATTTTCAAAAACTAGATGATCTCGTAAAACATTTAAAGTAAAGATTTGCACCAGGTAAAACATATCCATACTACCATCACGATATAGAAAATATCCGAATGAGACGCGGAGAAGCGGTCAGTGACTCTGCAGATCGATTAAATATCCTAATCAGCGGTGCTCGTGTTGCTTTAGAAGATAAATACGGGGAATGCGCTAATCAAATGATGGCTCCCGTAGAAGAATGTGCTTTAGAAGCTTTTATTCGAGGATTACCCGACGAAATTGCTATCGCGGTTGATTCGCGTGAACCAAAGAAAATACAGGACGCTGTAAAAATTGCTGCACGAATAGAAACCCGAATGAAATCAGGAATAATCCCCGGTGGTGAACCTTCGCGATTAATGTTATCACAACATTCAGTTCCGAATCCAGATTCTCGTGACTTACCTACCACCTACACAAACCGCTCCCAAACCTTGCGAGAGCAAGATTTGAGGAGTCCCAGTCCCATGAGAAATCCGAACTATAATCGCGCAAATTCACCGATTACCATTCTAAAATCTGCTCGTCCTACATCACCTGTTCCTTACAAGCATCACCATTATCCGTTGCCACCGCATCCTTATCCATACTATCCACCGTATTTTTATCCACCAATGCCATATCCGCCTTACAGTGCAATATATGATCACCCTCAATCTTTCCATATGAATCCAAACTTGACTAATCATACTCTAACCAGAGCAAATTCTCCAACCCCAGTTCCTTCGCGAAGCATTGAACCTTCAAGATCCAACACACCCACTAACCAAAATTCCAGATCTTCTTCCCCTATCCCAACATTTGATCATTTTAACTCGAATTCGCCGAGAAGGAACAGTGAAAATTTAAACTCCCGCACAACTCGTCGTGCCGGCGCGACGTCGAGTTACTCGAATCAGGAGCGTCGAAGAGTAAAATTTTTGGAAGCAGAGGAATCGTCTATTCCTATAAACGACAGCAAGAATCACCATTAATTAAAATGTCTGCGGAAGAATTACGCAATAAATCTGGTTTATTTTTGGTTGATACCGGCGCAGATATAAATCTGATAAAATTAAATGCTTTGCACGAAGACGTCGAAGTAGACATTCAGGAATCAGTCTCTATAACTGGAATTACCCCGGAAAAATTGAGAACTTTAGGAACAATTACCGTTACACTTTTAGAACAACCGGTTAAATTTCACGTCGTTAGATCATCGTTTCCCTTGCATAATGATGGAATTTTAGGCAAAGATTACTTACGTCAAGAGCAGGCGGAAATCTCGTTCGCTCAGAATACCTTGGTCACAAAAACTGAACCCATCAGACCTTTTAGGTTCATTGGGGAAGAACCAAATCAGAAATCTAAACGTAGTCCTCGTTCGCAAATTCTTACGATTAAAGCTCGTTAATTCAGAAATAAAAGAAGGATACTTGCCAAAGTTAGAATCAGTAGAAGGCTTATACATAGGCGAAGCAGCTGTTAGCGTACGGGATCGTTAATTGATTTATCGAATATTTTTTAACCGCGCGGCTGCGCGACGACGGGGACAAAGTCAGAGAGAATCTCTGACATGTACCAGAATATGGGTTCTGCTTCTCTTTTTATTTTCTCCTCCTCTATAAACCCCGATAAAATTTGAATTTACTAAGATAAAATCACACCTCTCTCTTCTATCTGTTCTATGACTTCCACTTACACACCTTCTGTCTCTTTTCCACTCACAGAAGGCACGACGACAAACAAGCAGCAATAGTAGTAACTGCAATAATAATGAAATAACTTCGCGCGCTTAGCCATAGAAAAAAGAATAGTAGAGGGGTATCATCTGTAATCAAATTAAAATCAAAAGATTGCCCCGAAGAAACGCGAATAACTCAGGAAGTAACGATAATTGCTTAACGAGATAGATAACAATCGAAAGAACGGATTTTTCTCTATAAATCCACCGTCGGGGATATTTTCAATTAATCCGTTCTCTCACGTCAGCCAATTACGAAGCCTCCTCCGAGCGGGGGGCTTTCTCGCGCGTAAAATAGAATAAACGCCCCGGGAAATCACGAATAACTTCGGAAATACTGTGCATCGCTTAACGAGACAGATAGCATTCGAAAGAGCAGATTTTTCTCAATAAATTCACCGTTGAGGATATTTTCAACTGACCCGATTATTCCGCAACAAATAATATCAAACCAGAGTCAAAATCACGGGAGCGCCCCCGACACGCCGAGTAGCTTAACTGTTTAACAAACTGGAGAACGGTCTCTAAACAATTAGCAACAAAGTGTTACAATGAACTACGGCGTCTAACTTCCCCCGGACATCGTAAAAATAAAATAAATAAAGCCTCTCACTTAAAGCGTAAATATAAACTCAAGATCCTCGAATAAGCGATTATCGGAACTTCAACGGACAAATCAAGTAGAGACACCTTAAAAATATAAGCCAGGTTTGGGGCTGGCCTCAATAAACAAAATCAAAATTTACTGCTTGCTTGACAAACGATAAGCCCACTCCTCACTTATCCAAATCCTATCTTCTCTCGCCTACCCCCCTTTCCCGCTAACAATCCTCGAGCACGCTGCTCTCTTTCTCTTTTTATCAACCTCCATCTCTCTCTTTCGCTTCTCCCTTGTCTTACTTAGTAACCCCCCTCCCCTCTCTGTCAACAAAGAGGCATCGGGGGGAGCAACAAACGAGGCAAATAAAGAAAGAATTAGCGTCCGAATTAAGCAAGAAGGCACAGAAACGAGAACTAAAATTAGAGCGAGGAACGACCCTCGACTGAAAATAACGTCTTAAAAAATAAAGATAAATCAGGTCCAAACAAGCAACTCGTAAGAGGGTTCGGGTGGGCTTGGGTCTGGTTTAAAACAAATCAAAGCCAAGTTTGTTGCTCGTAAATTCAAGGATCCACTCACGATACAGAGCCCCAACTATCCTTTGTTATTTAAGCTAAACCGTAAAATTTAGCCCCGCTCTCGAGTGTGCGATCCTACCCCGAATAAATTATACTTTCTCTTCCTCGTCAACTGTTACTCTTTATTCTTCTTTTTACGGCCAAACTCTCCAGACACTCGGAAATTCGAGAAACTGAGAAAGGCCTGTACACCGTATGTACCCCTAAAAAAAAAAAGAGAGGAAATAGAGGACGCGAAATAAAACAGACAAGCGAACGAACGTGGAAATTTAGTGCACGCCCTCCGAAAGGCGGAGAAAGTAAGGAGAGATGGAGGGAGAGCACAACCTCGGTATGCGAGGACGCGGGCCTCCCGAAATCTCCCCACTCGAAAACGTCTCAAAATATAAGATGGAAAGAGAGAGACGAAATATAGAATCCTCTCCGACGGAAAGAGAGGGAGAGGAAACAAGCGACGCGGGCGAACGAGGAATAAATAAAGTAAAATCATACGGGAACAAATCGCTTGACGACAAATAAGGACAGAAATACAATAAATAATGCATGATATAGAGACAAGACCACACGACTGACTAGATTAAATACGCATCAATATGAATAAATTATAAGGGAGACAGGGACAACGAGCCGCGAGACGGACGGGGGATACAGTTACGAATCGGATAATTAAACGGAGTTGCAAAGGCACAAACGCGTAGTACACAAAGTAATAAAGTTAAAATCAAGATAATAGCTAAAAGCTAATTCATAACAAACGAACAAGAGGTAAAAATAAAAACTAAGGCAATACACAGGACGACCGAGTGCACACCCGTTCTTGACCCTACAAAGGGCCCTTTAATAAACAAAAGAGCGCGACAAGCCGGTAGATCGGAACAGGTAACGCGTCAGGTACACCAACTCTTGGCAACACCAGAACAGACCGACTACAAATGGGTCATTAAATAAATAATACACACCTATCGGACAGGTAAAAGGAACGTTTACAAGGAACAAGTAGATTAAAATATAACTTATATATGGGTATACAGGCCGTGCCGCCGCTAAAGGAAAAAAAAAATATAGAAACGAGCTCGCGAGTAATAATAGAGATACAGTAAGACACAATAATAAAACAAGACCGATTGAACAAATAACGCCAGATTAAATCAACGGTCGCGGGACCTGGATAACGAAATAACAAACGCGAACTTAGAAGTAGAAGCACGGTTAAGAGCGTAAAATAAGAAGGTCTTTATGTTTTTTTTCTTTTTTGTCTTGTTTTTGTTGTTTTTTTGTCTCTGGCTAAAGGTTATTTTTAGGCGCAAATCACAGCGCAGAAATACCGGCTACCGGCAGTATTCATTTACTTGTACTCCGCATGTGGTAGCATTTCAATCTCAATTATGCATGATGCACCAGAGATATATAGGGTAATAACTGCGTAAATATCTGTATCTTTATTTATTTGTCTTTATTTTCCCCCCATAGATAATAGGAGATAAGGCAAACAAAATAACGAGAAGGATAGCATGCGAAAGAGCGGACTTTTTCTCTATAAAATCACCGTCGGGAAATAACGCGGGATCCGTTCTTTCGCGATAACTAAAATACGAAGCCTCCCCCGAGCGGGGGGCATTCCCGCGCGTAGAATAAATAAACACCCCGGGAAATCGCAAATATCTCCGGAGATAATGCAAACAAATAACGGGAAGGATAGCACGCGAGAGAGCGGACTGTTGTGTCTATAAAATCACCGTCGGTAAATAACGCGTGATCCGCCCTCTCGCGATAACTAAAATACGAAGCCTCCCCCGAGCGGGGGGCATTCCCGCGCGTAGAATAAAATAAACGCCCCGGGAAACCGCGAATATCTCCGGAGATAACGCAAACGAAATAACGAGAAGGATAGCATGCGAAAGAGCGGACTTTTGTCTCTATAAAATCACCGTCGGGAAACAACGCGTGATCCGCCCTCTCGTGATAATTAAATACGAAGCCTCCCCCGAGCGGGGGGCATTCCAGCGCTCAAAGTAGATTAAACACCCCGGGAAATCGCGAATATCTCCGGAGATAATGCAAACGAAATAACGGGTAGGACAGCATGCGAAAGAGCGGATTTTTTTCTCGATAATTTCACCGCCGGGGATACCCTCCCCCCACGGTATGAAACCCGCAAAGCTAGGCTAGGGCGGCCTTAATACACCCGACCTCCGGCCCGGATTAAAGGCAAATTACTCCCCCCTGAGGTGGGAGCTGGCAATGTACCGCCGTAATAGGCTACGTGGTGGCCTTTATGCACCCGAAACCCGGCACAGATCAGAGGCAAATTACTCCCCCCTGAGGTGGGAGCTGGCAATGTACCGCCGTAATAGGCTACGTGGTGGCCTTTATGCACCCGAAACCCGGCACAGATCAGAGGCATGTACCCACCCTCGTGGTGGGGGCTGACGATCACCGCCGGGATAGGCTGCGTGGTGGCCTTAAGCACCCGACTTCCGGCCCGGATTAAAGGCAATTACTCCCCCCTGAGGTGGGAGCCGGCAATGTACCGCCGTAATAGGCTACGTGGTGGCCTTTATGCACCCGAAACCCGGCACAGATCAGAGGCAAATTACTCCCCCCTGAGGTGGGAGCTGGCAATGTACCGCCGTAATAGGCTACGTGGTGGCCTTTATGCACCCAAAACCCGGCACAGATCAGAGGCAACTACCCACCCTCGTGGTGGGGGCTGACGATCACCGCCGAGATAGGCTGCGTGGTGGCCTTAAGCACCCGACCTCCGGCCCGGATCAAAGGCAAGTCACTCACCCATGTCAGAGGTGGGAGCTGGCGGGATGCCGCCAAGTCTCGTAGGCCAGGTTGGACTGTGCCACACAACATCGGAGGACGGAGCGACGCACCTGCCTCCCCCACGTACCTCCCAGGGGCTCCATAACAACGCCCGTGACCGACCAGAGGGGACTTGCGAGGAGAATCCGAGGTATGGACAGGGCCGAAACATATGCGCGGGGTCCCGTACGGACGAAACGTAGGGGGCAGGAGGGACGCTGCGTTCCCCGATGTGCGATAGGCCCGGGGGTGGCCTCTAAACACCCTCACCTCCTTAGCGGGGAGTCTAACTACCGCTAACCTATAGGTAGGAGCAGCCTCAAATAGCCCACCCGTCCGCTTCGCGCGCGACAAGTCCTTCGGGATAACAGTCAAACGGGGAAGTTTGGCGAGCGAAATAGGTGGCTGCAGGGGAAAACCGAGCCACCTCTGACACCGCACGGTCTCTCCGAAAGGAGCTCGGGGTGTGATTCGGGGTATCCAGTTACCGGGGACACCCGGACTTAAGCAACGTCAGAGAACCTATCTTCGCTCGCCTCGCAACTCTCCAGACTAACGACCTGGCTCCATGACAAAGCCACATTAGTCGGCGTGCGCTATGAGAGGGAAAGAGCATCGCGGGCAGAGGGCCATATCGCCTCGAGTCGTTGGGCGCACACAATTTAAGTCGGATCGGCGGCTCCCGGTGGGTCAGATCACCCCGGGGTAACACTGCTCTCTCATTCGCGTAGCACGTCGATGTGGTAACAGCGAATCCACAAACTCGTTCGCCCTCGGTCCCCCTGGTGTCGTTAGAGTCTTCCTGCCCGCTAGGGGCAGTTAGGTTTGAAGAGGCATCAGGTAAGAGGGAGTAGTAGCCAACAGCGTGGGCGGGGATTCGCAAAGCTCACCTGCTTAACCGCAGGGAACTAAAGTAACTGTTCACGAGCCGGGTGTGTGAGCTGTAGCCCCCTAATCAGGGACAAGCAGTCCCTCCTGCCTGGGTCAGCCCCCTGGGAGGCACACCCCCCCCCCCACTTTGAAATTGACTGAACCCCCCACCGATAGCACTACAGACTACTAGCGTACGGGATGGTGTCTGTCACGTATTAGCAATTAATACGTTGGAAGAAGACATACAAGTCGAAGTTACTCCACAAGAAGTAATTACCTTTGAATACTATGATTTTCCAGAAGAAGAATATTTCGATTCAGATTCAGAAGTTCAGGTTTTCCCTGTAGTTCAAGATAGGGTTTTTGAAATTCTAAAACGTTTGCGCTTAGATCACCTAAATGACGAGGAACGAGACCATATAACCGAAATTATAGAAGAATACCCAAATCGCTTTTATTTGCCAGGAGACCAATTACCTTTCACCCCGTTAATAAAACATACAATTCCGACATCAGATGATTGACCGATTAATACTAGACAGTATCGCTTTCCACCGGTTCACAAACGTTACGTGGTTTGCAGGGAAAGGAAGTTTTCGTTTATCTCGATGACATTGTAGTGTACGCAAAAACTCCTGAAGAACACGGAAAGAAAATTCGTAGATTATTTAATCGGTTAGAAAAACCTAAATTAACACTACAACCCGATAAATGTGAATTTTTGAAAACTGAAGTAGCATACCTAGGACATATAATTAGTCAAAAGGGCGTAAGGCCAGATCCAAAAAAGATTATAGCAGTAAAAAACTTCCCTCGACCAAAAACAGCAAAGAATGTCAGACAATTTTTGGGATTAGCAGGTTATTATCGCAGATTTATTAAAGATTTTGCAGCAAAATCCAAACCATTAACAGAATTGTTAAAAAAGAACGCGACCTTCGTTTGGGGAAAGGAACAAAAACGTAGCTTCCAGGAATTACGAAAAGCGCTCTGTAGAGGTCCAATTCTCCAATATCCAAATTTTGATAAGCCTTTCACTTTAACAACAGACGCCTCAGATTTTGCGATAGGAGCAATACTTAGGCAGGAGGTTGATGGAAACGATTTACCAATAGCTTATCTTTCTAGAACTCTAACAAACCCTGAGAAAAATTATTTCACCACCGAAAAAGAATGTTTGGCAGTATTATACGCAATTTTGCATTTTAGGCCGTATCTTTACGGTAGGAAATTCACGTTAGTTAGCGATCACGAACCCCTGAAATGGATAGACTCCATAAAGGATCCAGGGCAACGTTTAATTCGATGGAGATTGAAATTGCGTGACTACGACTATAATTTCGTTCATAAAGCGGGAAAATTAAACACCAGCCAAGACGCGTTATCCAGAAATCCTGTTGTTAAATTTAACCTCTCAGATACCAGCAGTACCGACTCTGACAGTGAACTTGAATCATCAAAAATTCTACCGATTCAAGAACAACCAGCAAAACAGACAGTGACGATGACGTTTTCCTAGATGACGAACGAAGACTGACTATAAACAAACAGGAATTACATGACTCTTTCAAACGTTTTGACGAATCTCTTAAAGAACACAGCGAACTTATGGAAGAATCATCAGGTAATACTTCGGACACTGACGAACTAGACGACGTAGAGTTAAATAGTAGAGAAGAAAAATTACTTAAACAATATGGAACAGAAGGACATGATAAATCGAAACCTGACTGTACACTGGAAACATCCGAGCAGACCAAAATTCATTGGCAACCCCATAGATCCACATTACCTACTCCTATTCCACATTCTAAACCATTGGCATTGTCAACTCCTTTTCCAGCTTCACCAATCTATACGAGACAAAATGCACTTCTACCAGGACACTTCAGTGAAACTAAATCAAAATCTGTTGGTATACCAAGGCGAATAATTCCAAGGACGGTATCAGGTAACGAGACGTACTGCACTGGCATCCAGCTGACGCAGGGAATTCCCCCGGATATCGCACCTAGCTCTCCCGTAAATCTTTCTCGGTAACCACAACGCTCTTCAAAGAAATTAATTAATATCAGCCGAAAAAATTTGACCTACTCACATGATAATTATGTTCGCTTTATTTCTGCTCATTGCGAATTGACAACATCCGTAGGGAAATTGCTAACAGATATAGGCGCTATCAGCGTTGAAAATATCAGAGAAATTAAACCAAAGGAAGGTCAAGTACTAATCACTAGACATGGAAAGTACAAAATATTTAGCATCGTTGAGCAGAAACATCATTTTGACGAGACGTTCGTCGCGAAAATAAAAACCGGGCTTGGGAACTTAAAATTAATTCTTCCAAATTCCGATATTAACTCCTTTCGAATTTCAAAATCCGGTGATTATACCGATTCACTTACTCTCGAATCACTAAAGGAAATCCTAACAGAAATGTTCGAGGAAATCGACATCGAAATTACAATTTGCCTTGGGAAAATTCAAATTCCTCCCGAAGAACTTCGTCATAATATAATTTCAGAATTACATGAAGGCATAGTCGGCGGTCACAAAGGAGTAGTAGTCTGTAGTGGTATCGGTGGGGGGTTCAGTCAATTTTAAAGTGGGGGTGTGTGTGCCTCCCAGGGGGCTGACCCAGGCAGGAGGGACTGCTTGTCCCTGATCAAGGGGCTACAGCTCACACACCCGGCTCGCGAACAGTTACTTTAGTTTCCTGCGGTTAAGCAGGTGAGCTTTGCGATTCCCCGCCCACGCTATGGCTACTGCCCCTCGTGCTCGATGCTTCCTGAGACAACCCGCCGCTAGCGGGCAGGAGAGTCTTAGAGACGACCGAGTTGGACGGAGGGCGAGCGTGTTTGTGGATTCGCTGGTACCGCGTCGACGTGCTACGCGAGTGAGAGAGCACTGCTGCGACGGAGTGATCTGACCCACCGGGAGCCGCCGATCCGACTTAGATTGTGAGCGCACGACGACTCGGGGCGAAATGGCCCTCTGCCCGCGGTGCTCTTTCTCTCTCACAGCGCACGCCGACTAATGCGGCTTTGCCATGGGGCCAGGTCGTTAGCCTGGAGAGTTACGAGGCGAGCGAGAATAGGTTCTCCGACCTTGCTTAAGTCTAGGGTGTCCCCGGTAACTGGATACCCCGAATCACACCCACAAGCCCTTGCGGGAGACCGTGCGGTGTCGAAGGTGGCTCGGTTTTCCCCTGCAGCCACCTATTTCGCTCGCCAAACAACCCCGTTTGACTCTTGTCTCAGTGGACTTGTCACGCGCGAAGCGGACGGGTGGGCTGTTTGAGGCTGTTCCTGCCTATAGGTTAGCGGTAATTTGACTCCCCGCTAAGGAGGTGAGGGTGTATAAAGGCTACCCCCAAGCCTATCGCACATCGGGGAACGCAGCGTCCCTCCTGCCCCCCACGTTTCGTCCGTACGGGACCCCGCGCATATGGATCTGCCCTGTCCATACCTTGGATTCCCCTCGCAGGTCCCCTCTGGTCGGTCACGGGCGTTGTTATGGAGCCCCTGGGAGGTACGTGGGAGAGGCAGGTGCGTCGCTCCGTCCGCCGATGTTGTGTGGCGCAGTCCAACCTGGCCTATGAGACGTGGCGGTATTCCGCCAGCTCCCACCTCTGACATGGGTGAGTGACTTGCCTGTGATCCGGGCCGGAAGTCGGGGTGAATGATGGCCACCCCGTAGCCAATCTTTTGCGATATTTCGCGGGCTCCCACCTCAGGGGGGAGTAATTGCCTTTAGTCCGGGCCGGATGTCGGGTGTACAAAGGCCACCACGCAGCCTATTTCGACGGCCTTTCTTCAGCCCCCACCACAACAGGGTGGGTAATTGCCTTTAATCCGGGCCGGATGTCGGGTGCATAACGCCACCACGCAGCCTTTCTCGGCGGTACTTTGCCGGCTCCCACCTCAGGGGGAAGTAATTGCCTTTGATCCGGGCCGGAACTAAGAGTGTACAAAGGCCGCTCTAGCCTGCTTACGGGGTTTATTCCGTGTTTATGGGAAGGGGTAGGGGGTGGGAGAGGTGGGGGGTGTTGATTTCCAGCCCCTGCGGTCAGGTTCGTGGCCCGGATCGCTTCTAGGGGGCTGGGGAATCTATTTACTGTCGTTTAGGGGGCGGTTGTCGATCCCGCGTTAATGGTCGCGGGGCCGTTTGCCGCCTCTAATCTTTTGGGGGGAGGTTGGATCGGTGTGCGGGCGTTTCCGCCCGCTTCTGGTGCGTGGACCAGGGTTTGTGGCTGGGTTATTATGGGACCCACCGGCCCTGCTGGTTGACGGCATCGCTCCTGGAGTGGGTGGCGCTGGAGTGGGGTGGCTTCCCCGATGCCTCGGATTGCCTTGGCCTTGGCAATCCTTCGAGTTAGAACTGCTAGGGGGATGGCCCTCAGTTCCTCCGGCGTAGGTCTTGGTGTCCCCATGAGCTTCATCCTCCATCCCATTAGTGCGGGACAGTCCAGGAGGATGTGCTGGGCCGTCTCCGGCTCGTCCTGGCATCTGGGGCAGGTCTGGGTCTCCGCCAGCCCCATCTTCCACAGTGTGTGCCCTGTGGGGGCGTAGCCAATGAGTAGGCTCACCGCCTCTCTCGCCTGTTGCTTCTGCAGGCACAGAAGCTCCTTGCTCCTTCTTAGGTCTATTTTAGGGCCCAAGAGGAGCTTGGCTTTTCGACAACCGTCGACGTTGTTTCAGTGGGCCTGGTGCAGCGCCCGGGTTCTGGCTTTCAGCGACGTCGTGAACGTCGCCTTGGCCAGTCCGAGCGCCGGTTCAGGCCCGGTGAAGGGGCTGTCCGACCCGAGGTTTGCCAGCCTGTCAGCCTCCTCGTTACCGGGGATGCCTCTGTGGCCGGGTACCCAGGTCAGGGACAGCTTATTCTACCCGCCCAACTGGTTGAGCGTGTCGATACCGTCCAGGGTCAATTTTGATCTGGTCGTCTCGTTGCTAAGCGCCACGAGGGTGGCTTGGCTGTCAGAACAGAGCTTGATCACCTGGCCGGTGGTCTTTTCCTCTATGAGGAGCCTTGCACATCTTATGATGGCGTACAGTTCCGCCTGGAAGACGGTGGGGCTTGATCCCAGGGAAGCAAAGTCGCCTCTACTCCCTGGACCCCTCGTCCAGGCGGCTCCGACTAGGTCGTTTTTACGCGACCCGTCGGTGTACCAGACTTGGTTTATGGTCCCAGCCAGGACCTTGTTCGTGGCCCACTCCTCCCTGGTGGGGATCGTGACCACGTAGTTCTTTTTAAACCTGAACTCAGGGTTAGTCGAGTCTAGAGGATAGTTATCCTCTAGCTCATCCCTCCGCTCTGGGAGGTTGGCGTGTCCGTCGTCCTCGCTGTGCCAGCGTCTCCACGAACTCAGGCATTGGGCCGTCCTCATGGCCACCTCCTGTGCCCTCAGGTGGAGTGGCGGGCATCCCAGAATGGCCTCTAGAGCGGCCGGCGGTGCGGTCGTCAGGGCTCCAGTGATGGCCCTCAGCGCCGCTCCCTGGATCTTGCCCAGGAGTGTCTGCATGGTGGTCAGTTGTGCTCCCCTCCAACATAGTAGGGCCCCGAAAAGGATCCTCGGGACGGTGATGGCCTCGTAGATCCATTTCGTGACGCTGGGTCCAAGTCCCCAGGTCGGCCCCATGACGCGCCGCAGCGTCTTCAGGGATGTGAGGGCCCTGTTCCCTTGCGCCCTCAAATGAGGCCTCCAGCTCATCCTCCAGTCCAGCGTGACACCCAGGTATTTTGCCGTTTTACTGGTCACGAGGGGCTGTCCGAAGAGCACGGGGGCCGTGTACTTGGGGACGACGCTTTTTCTAGTGACATGCACCATTTCCGTTTTGGTCGGATTAACCATGAGACCGGTGCATTCGCACCAGATCTCTGTGGCTGCGAGAGCCGTCTGGCATCGATCCATAATGGAGTCGATATCTGTGCCATATGCCATTATGAGGAAGTCATCGGCGTAGGCTTGCGCCCCCACTCCGCTGACCTCCAATGCTCCGATCAGGCTGTCGGCCACCAAGGTCCACAGAAGCGGCGAGAGGATCCCTCCCTGAGGGCAACCTTCATTGGTTGTCCCCTCCACCGTTTCCTGACCGCTTTGGACCGACAGACGTCTCGAGTTCAGCATTACTTTTATCCACCTGCTGATAGTGGAAGGGATGGCGAAATCCCTGAGTGCGTTTTGTATAGCCTCCGCCGAGGTTTGGTTAAATGCACCTTCAATATACATGAAGATGCAAACCGTCATGCCCTTATCCCTAATCCCCGCCTCCAGCTTTCCCACAACTCTATGGAGGGCGGCCTCAACCGAGAGGCCAGCCCTGAAAGCGCACTGGTGGCGGTGGAGTGGGGTTTCGACCAGCTAGACCTCTTTTACATACCTGTCCACCAATCTCTCCAGGGTCCTCAGGAGGAAGGAGGTCAGGCTAATCGGTCTAAAGGCCTTGGGGGTGGTGTAGTCCGCCTTTTTGGGCTTTGGAAGGAACACCACCCTCGTTTCGGTCCATAGCCTCGGGATAATCCCCGTGGCTATGCTGGCCCTCAGCACTCTTGTGAGTGGCTAGCACAACTGGGCCAAGCCTCTCTGCAAAAGCACTGGGTGGATCTCATCCGGGCCTGGAGCCTTATAGGGTGAGAATGAATTTATGGCCCATTTCACCCTGGCTTCATTTACGATTTTGTTCGCCAGGCCCCAATTAGGGGGCTCGGGAACAATCTCTCCTGCGATATCGCCCGCAGCGGCGTTTGGCACTGTGGACGTTCCATGGGGGTGGAAGCCCGGGAAGTGTTCCCTCATCAAGATCTCCGTGATCTCTCTGTCTGATGTGGTGAGGCTGCCATCGGGCCTTTTGAGGGGTCCGAGATTTTCGCTCGGTTCCCTCTCCAGGATTCTGTGCAGCCTCACCGTTTCCGGGATCGTTCGGATGTCCCGGCAGTGGTCCTTCCATGACTGGCTTCGCGCCTTCCGGGTGGCCTTCGCCATGGCTTTCCTGGCTTCCCTCATTGCTAGCCATTGGTCCCTCCGGCCTCCTCCCCTGGCTGTCATCTCCAGCTTCCGGAGGTCGTCCTTCTGCTTTTGGAGGTCCTCGTTCCACCACATCACGGAGGTTTTCCGGGACCTCTCCTTGGCCTCACAGGCCTCGTTGAAGGCCCCTGCGATTGCCTCCGTGATGCGGGTGGCTGCCGCGTCCAGGTCCTCCTTCGTCCCGTACCTGGAGGGAAAATATTTAGGTTCGCCCTGAGGGCGTTCCCGTAGGCGATCCAATACGTATTTCTCGGATTGGCTTTCCTGATTGGGGGGGTGGGGATCCCCCGTACCCCGAAAGGTACATGTGATATATCTGTGGTCGGACATGGATGGAACGTCGGAGACCCTCCAATCCACTGCCCTTCCCGCTATGCTCTCGGAGCATACTGTTATATCCAGGGTTTCTTTCCGAGTCCTGATCTCGTAGGTGTGTTCACACCCCCTGTTTAAATGCCTCAGGTCTAGGCTGTTGAGGAAGTCCATGACGGACTCTCTTCGTCGGTTGGTGGTCGTGCTGCCCCACTCTCTGTGGCAAGCATTCGCATCCATGCCGACTACCAACTCCTTGCCGTTCACTGTGGCCCACTCGGCCACGGTTCTCAGCTCGTTGGTGGGGAGAGGGTACGGGAGGTCCCAGGGTTGGTATGATGAGACCACCACTACCTCCTTTGGAGCTCCGTTCTCCCCAATGGTTGTCCATATTCCCGCTGCTTGGTCCCTGTTACAGAACTGCGGCAGCGGGGTGAACGGGCAATTCCTCCTGGCGAGGATGCAGGCCCTGGGGGCTGGATCCTCGGAGGAATGTGCCGTTTGCCCGATAAGTCCAAGTCCCCTGGGGGCCTTGAAACTTATCCAAGACTCTTGGATTAGCGCCAAGTCAGCTTTAATTGTGGCCATGAACTTCACCAAATGTGATCAAGCCACGTCACTGTGGTGCAGGTTGATCTGCACCACTTTTAGTCCGCCGCTGTCGGAGGGGGGGTCATCGCTTCCTGTCCTCTTCCTTCCTTCTCTTTTGGTTGCGGGGGTTGCCCTCCTTCCATCTCCGCTGGTTCCTGGGGTTGTCGTCCTTCCTTCTCCGCTGTTACGCACATCGACCAGCCTCAGTCAAAAACTAATTTTTCGACGGGATCTAAGATTGTTGGCCCCAATATACCGATACAGATACAAAAAAAAATCAAGGGCGGAAGACGCCAAATGAATTATTTGCGACACTTGTTATCGAAAACCAGGGCTTCGCATTGGAGGCTGCTTTGAGAGATACCACACGGTGGTAAATTATAAACTACAATTTTTACCCTAAAACATTCCGTTAAACCTATTATTGTGTTTAAAATATCGAAGTTCACAAAAGAATGAATAAATTGTGTTTTTCCTTCGTAATCTTGCATACTCTGCATCACTGCGCGCTCCGCGGAAATTAATTCCGACCAGCACGATACCTACGTCCAAATTAAATACGACCGCAAGGGGCTAAACACGAGGCCTCCTCCGAGCGGGGGGCGTTCTCGCGCGTAAAATAGAATGTACGCCCCGGCAAATCGCGAATATCTCCGGAGATAATGCAATCGAGGTAGAGGGAAAGATAGCATACGAAAGAGCGGATTTTTCTCTATAAAATCACCGTCGGGAAAAATAGCGCGTGATCCGTTCTTTCGCGATAATTCAGTACAAAGCCTCCTCCGAGCGGGGGGCATTTTCGCGCGTAAAAGTAGAATGAACGCCCCGGGAAATCGTGAATATCTCCGGAGATAATGTAAATGAAGTAAAGGGAAAGATAGTATACGAGAGAGCGGATGTCTCTCTATATAATCATTGTCGGGAAAAATATCGCGTGATCCGTTCTTTCGCGATAATTAAATATGGAGCCTCCTCCGAGCGGGGGGCATTCTCGCGCGTAAAAAGGGATAAACGCCCCGGGAAATCGCGAATATCTCCGGAGATAATGCAATCCGAGTAAAGGGAAAGATAGCATACGAGAGAGCGGATTTTTCTCTATGAAATCACCGTCGGGAAAAATATCGCGTGATCCGTCCTTTCGCGATAATTAAATACAAAGCCTCCTCCGAGCGGGGGGCATTTTCGCGCGTAAAGATAGAATGTACGCCCCGGGAAATCGTGAATATCTCCGGAGATAATGTAATTGAAGTAAAGGGAAAGATAGCATGCGAGAAAGCGGATCTTTCTCCATATAATCACCGTCGGGAAAAATATCGCGTGATCCGTTCCTTCGCGATAATTAAATATGGAACCTCCTCCGAGCGGGGGGCCAATCACGATACTCATCCTACTACTGGGGCTAGTAGCAGCAGTAAATTCGGAGGAAAAATATCAAATTACTGAGCTGAAGAACAGTCCGGGGTTATACTTTGAAAAATTACACAATATACGTTTTAAACGAGCAGATTGGCGCGTAACCTTATTTATTGATTTGAAGAAATTGAAGGAACAATTCCCAAACGAAAAATTTCATCTTACTAAATTACACTCAGAATGCATGACAGTACCGATCAGACATCAGTGCGACACCTTACTCAGAACCGATTATTTAAACAATAAAATTCACGAAGCATTTGATCTCTACGAGGAAATCAATGAAATAGCCGGAGAGGTCGTAGTGCAGGAGACTGAAACGTTAGCCAAAACCGTAGTACGCAGAAGTGTCCCATTTGGTATCATAGGCTCAGCTAGTCGCTACTTATTCGGCACATTAACAACTGATGACGCAGAATATTTTAATTCTGAAATAGATAAACTGTACACCGATCAAAAGCAAATTACACAGATAATTAAAAACCAAACCCATGTCACCGTCAGCAATTTGCAAGGACTACACGATACAATAAATAAAAACATTAAGGCTACCAAGGAGAATCGGGCAAAGATTAACGAAATACTGAAAACACTTAACTCCATAGAGGAAACAAAGGCCTTATTGAACTATAGTATAACTCTTGATCACTACTCCCGCAGCGCCGAAATTTCACTAGACCATTATATTAGGGCATTACAAAAATTCTTAGCCTCACTGCGCGCCGCGCGGGAAGGAAAACTAGATTTATCCTTGATGACCAGCGCTGATCTGAGGACCATCATTGACCAAATACATGATTCAGTCTCAGACTATAAATTTCCGACACCCACAAATCACCGCCGAACAGAAGAAATAAGCAAGCTAACAACATTAGAATTGGATTATCACAAGGAACGGATAATAATAGTATTACACCTACCCCTTGTGGAGCGTACTACCTATCACTTATATCGAATGCATACTTGGCCCACCGCTCAAATCCTGGACATCAACACCACCATCTCAGCGCAAATCATACCACAAACAACATATTTAGGACTGAGAGACGACCACCATACATACCTAATGATGGACGGAATACACCTTTCTTCTTGCACACGAACATGGTATGCTCATCTTTGCCCGCTGGAATTACCCCTCCGTGAAGTCTCAACATCGACTGCCTGTGAAATTTCTCTCCTACTCAGACCAAATGTGAAGACTTTAAGACAGTGCAATATTAAAGTGAGACCAAAACATGAACCATATTGGACGCGATTACAAACCACAGGATCTTGGCTATATGCATTGGACAAACCCGAATCTGTGCAATTGATCTGCAAGAACGAAAAGGATTTATTGCTAACCCTAGTCGAAACCGGCATCCTCTACATACATCCAGATTGTATAGCGAAAACGCATACAACTACCCTAGTCGGAATCAAGATCTATAACAATCATCACGAGCAATATTTATATCAACCTGACCTGTCGCTAAATATTTCCGAAATTTCACCAATTTTGCCATATTATAAGAGCCTTAGAACAATAGCAGATGACATAAGCGAACCTGACAATCCTAAAGGAGCTTCACTGTTCGAACTAGAAGCAAAACTTGACGAGATAGGAACACACCACAGCGAAAAGCAATATCAGCATACATTACTCTTCGGAGGCCTAATAGTTCAAGTAGTTATGATTATGGGAACAATGATAATCTGTATATACATACATAAGTGTGTATATGTGTGTGTATGTATGTATGTGCATGTATGTTTGTGTGTATATGCGAACATGTATAGATATAAGTATAAATTTATGTTTTTGGTCCTCGTCATCGTGCGCCCTTAGCAATATCCATTGTAAACTTCGTACTAACCATGTGTTATTTATTGTTAGCAAGCATTAGTTCCACCACAATGAACACCGAAGGCCGTCGATAGTTGGTCACCCGATTGGCACCACATACCAAAAAGGCGCACCTACTTCAAATCTTCCGAGATTATGGGATCGAGCACGCGGTGGTACGGAGGAGTTCCGCGGGGAATACTGCGTTCATGACTTTCGCCAAGGCCGAAGACGCAGCCCATGTCTTGAATCATTCGAAAACGGAACCTTTTATTATAAATAATCGGAAGGTTCGAATTCTTCCCGCTGATCCTTGGCACGAGAGAGAATCAACTTATAAACCTGAACACCCTTCTAACCCTACTCCAAGCATCAATCCTTTCCCTGGATACGTCCCTCCTTCCGCACCTATTCTACCCCCTGAATGTGTTGAGGAAATAGCCAAGTATCTAAATTACAGGGACAGAGCATGTATGGAGCAAGTGTCACGGAGTTGGCGGGAGGGCACGCTGCGTTCGTACCGCGGAATTACCGAGATATCACAATGCGATGAAAATTGGCGACAAACAAGGGTGTCTTTGCGCGCTTTTTACTGGGCGATCCTAAGGTTCGGCAACACTCTGAACCGAGTAATCCTGGACGATGCCGAGTTCTGCGCTGAAGTACAACCCCAGCTGATCACCATCCTCACGAAGCACGCCCCTGACCTGGAAGTGTTGGATACAACGGCCGTAACCATGAGACCATCGGCGCTCCGAGAACTCACAAGGTTACATAAACTGAAGGAAGTGAGACTTGGACCATGCAAAGGCAGCATAGATTTTGACCACGTAGCGTTATTAATCAAAAATAACCACCTGCAGACCTTGAACATTACGAAAAACCACGTAATAGGGAACGTCAGCCAGTCAGGACTCAGTCTGCAGGAACTAAATTTACGGGAAGTGTCAACGACGGGAGACACGTTGGAACAATTATTTACAAATATCACGCAACTAAGAAAATTGACCATTGACCAGCCAGAGGGACTCGAGAACGAGCTGCCGCTCATCGCGCTTTTGGAAAATACGGAACTGCACGAAACACTAAGATCGTTAAATTTAATTTACTGTAATTTCGACAACCCGGCAGAGGCCACCGCGGAAAGCGGGTAAGAAGAAGATGCAGAGGCCCGTTTTTTCGAACTCAGTTTGGGACCAGTCGAAATATCAAAATCAATACCAGCAGCCTTCACAAAGCTGACCGAGCTCTCCATTCCTTTTTGCGGGTAGATAACAGCAGGTTTTGTCAACGAGATCGGACAACATCTCAGAAAACTACATGCACTGGATATCACGGGTTGCACCAACATCCGAGGAGAGGCTTCCTTGGATCCACTCGCTCGAACAGCCCTCAGGATATTAAAGATGAGTTACATGCACCCCACCGTAGGAGGATACTTCCTAGAGGAATTGAGAAACCTTGAGTTCTTGGAGTGCCGGGAGAACGAAGGTCTAACGGACGAGGACATCGTGCCCTTGTTGAGCAACTGCGCCAAATTGTACCATCTGGACCTGGAAGGTTGCTATGGGATAGGGCGTGCACTCGTCAACGCTGTCCAGAGGATACTACGGGGCGACCCGCACAATCAGAGACTAGCCCTTTACTTGGGAGGAACCGCCGCAACGCCGTGCAGGCGTGATAGGAGAATGCTTCACGTAAGCATTCACTATCACAGGCTCGGACGGCAGGTCTTTGGGTAAAAGTCATACGTGTCATTAACATCACCTTCGATGTTATGGAGCTACTCCTCAATGTGCATATGGCTCTACACAAAGCCTGATACCCTTGTTGAGTTAAGCCAATTACCCACGTTATATTTTGAATGCATACCAATCATTTTGTACATTACCTGTTCAAGAATTGCGAAAATTTTTATATGCGACCATCTCTCTAATTCCACCTACGGTCAAGCCGCAAAGCATCATCGAGGGCGATTATCAGTCTAAGGGGGGAGGGGTGTTACGTACCGGATGTTAAATTAAAATTCGCAAACCTAAACACGGCACGTGCCGTGGCGTCGAACGTCGATCATGCTATGCGAGCCGAAAAATCATATCGAAGCAAATTCCTCGACCGCGAATATTCTTCGAATGGTGGTCACGTTTTGCTAATAAGCAAAATTGCAATAGCGGGAGGCTATGGATGGGAAATAGCATGGCTCTTGGAACTTCCCCTTAGCGGTCCCCAAAATCTACAAAAGAGGCAGAGAAACCGCCGCGAGTTGCAATCGTTAGTCAAATCGCGAGGTGCGTGGCGTTTTGCCCTTGTTGCTATTTTGAGCCAGAGTTCGGGTTAAATTAGTGAAGTTACTTCCATAATTACCGAAGGACTCAGCTAACAAGCAATTATTCAAATTTAAAATCAATCTTAAGATTCCAATCTCCATTCTAATATATTAAATTCTTCTTTATAGTATTTATAGTATTTATAGTATAGTGAAAATAGAATTGCGTTAACTCATATAAGTGCCGTGAAAAGTTCATCAGCCATTCCTTCATCTTCGGGCTCCACCAGTATCTGGGACAATTCACATCAGAGCTAACGAAAAACATTGCTTCCAAGATAGTATTCATTGGTGAGATTTCCATACTTATGTTATCATTGCGATACGAGGACCCAAACATATGTTTATATGCTTGTGGGAATTTCCCTTGGGCCCATTCGTAAACTTAACACGTTAGGAATTTCCCAATCTAAGACTCCAACTAAAATACGTATTGTAAAATTGTCATCCATTCTGAACTCCGATATTTCTGAACCATTCCGTGTAATTGTTTTTATATAATGTAAAGAATCAATAGAACAGGCCAATAAGGTATTTATCCTCTATTCTGCGTTAACACCTATTTCATTCCTGACCTATGCGCGGATTCCGTACGGAATCTTAGATGATACGACCCATCCTAAATTAAATTTATTCAAGCGTTACATGCGGAACGGCTGACCGCTCGGCCCACGAAATAATTCCTTACGCACGTAACAATATATATTGTTACGACCACCCCTTACGTTGTAACCCCTTGACGACGAGGGTCGTCAAGGGCGCCTAGCAATTTATAGACAGTCGAAAAAGAGTTGAATTGTAATCCGACAGCGAGAGCGACCGGACGCGCGCTCGAAGCTCTGATTCATAAAATACCAATAAACGCTCTGTTAATTATAATCATCTCCTCCGTGTACCGATATGCCCCGCACGCGCCGCAACACTGGTGTCAGAAGTGGGATGGCTGCCAGTGCGGGGAATTCGCGCGCGGGTGAAAGTGCGCGAAATAGTGCTCGTCAGGAGGAAACGCCGCGGGCCCGGGGACGGCCAAACACGCTCGCTGCGGTGCAGGAAATCCTCCAGGGGATGGAGGCAAGGATGCAGGGGCGTGACCACCAGATAAGTGACCGCGTTACTACCCTTGAGACGTCGCTGCGCGCGTTAGAGTCCCGCCGTCTAAATTCCATCGAAAGTGAAGCGTCGCGATTTTCGGCTCCGGTCTGAAGCGCGTTAGTCCCGGTAGACCTTAGGTATAGGATTAAACCCGCAAAGTTTAGCGGGAGCGGGTGGGATGAGTTTCTCGCCCAATTCGAGACCATAGCAAGAGTAAATTCGTGGGGCAATTGCGAAAAGGCCGTCGCGTTGGTCAACGCGCTGGAGGGCTCAGCTCTCTCCGTGCTCGCGAATTTAGAAGACGAGCAACGACTCGACTACTCGCAGTTACGGTCCGCGTTGGAATTGAGATTCGGAGGCCGGTATAGCTCGGAGCTGTGCTTCGTGCAGTTCCAGAGCTACCGGCAGAAATATAACCAGGACCTGCCGGCACTCGCGAGCGAAATCGAGAGGCTCGCCCGTCTAGCCCTTCCGGACTGTCCGTCCACCGTCAGAGACCGGCTCGCGACGTCTCAATTTATCACCGCGTTAACGGACACAAATCTCCAGCGACAGCTGCGGTTGTCGCCGTCCGCCGACCTGTACGCGAAAGTAGCGCGCGCTTTGGAAATAAAAACCGTCAACGAGCTGAGCGGTGTTGGACGGAGTTTTGGGGGACCGCCCGTAAACGGTCGGGGCACGTTAAATACCAGTGGGAATGCAGGGCCCCCGCAGGCCGCCTCCTAGGGAGACCGAGGAAGGAAAGGATGAAAGACGCGTGCAGTGCTGGCGTTGAGGCGACTTCGGCCACGTCCAGAGGGAGTGCAGGATGCGCCGCAACGAGGGTAATGGCGTGCACAAGCAAGCAAAAAAAGGGTAGAGGCTAACCCGCGGAGGGACGGTTTGGCCCGTAGAATTTATCCCTCGCAGCGTTCAGAGCATTTTGTAAATAGATTTTCCGCCCCGTATGTTCAACGGATGGCGCGCATTTCTTTGAGTTCAATCGTTCCGTTTTTATTTAGTTTCATTATGTTAATCACTAGTTCCTTGTTCGTGGTTTTGCAAGTAGCTGTCGGGCTGTTCGATACCTTATTTCCGTTGGACACCGGAAATAAGAGGGAGGAAGCGTCCCCTCCGCCGGCCGTGGTCCCGTGCGATATGTTAGCGGGAGGGATTTTCGTGGACGGGTTGGTTGACGGGAAACCATGTCAAATGCTTGTGGACACTAGTGCAGCCGTCACCCTCGTTCGTACGGACGGGGTTAGCTCGCGAGTCGGGGGCCCGCGGAGTGTTACTCATGTTTCAGACGCTCCAGAGAACCTGCGTACGGTCTCAGGGGAACCTTTGGACGGGATACTTAGAGGGAAGAGGAGGTGCCACTTCAACATCGGGACGACATCTTTTCAACACGACGCGCTCCTGGCGGATATACGCGACCCCTGCATCCTAGGACTCGATGCATTAAGCAAGCTGAGATGCATTCTGGATATCGGCGAGGGAACGCTACTCTTACTACGAGGAGAAGACGAGAGCACCCTAAGGACAGCGAGGGAGAACTCACAAGAATTTGTACCCCTGAAATACCAAACCCCACCGAAGGCACTCCGGCAGATCACTGCGGAACCGGAGACTGCCGAAACAATACCAAAGCACTTACAAAACCTGTTTAAAAGAAGCTCGGAACTTTTGGACGAGCAAGAACGAACGCAACTTAGAAAACTCTTGTGCGATTACGAAGACGTTTTCGCGAAGGATAAGAGTCAAGTTGGGCGACAATCCACCGATTAAGCAGCAGCCAAGGCTGCTACCCTTCAATCGCAGGGAGGAAGTGGAGGAACTCCTGTCTTCCATGCTGGAACAAGGAGTTATAGAAGAGTCGGCTAGCCCTTGGTCATCCCCTGTAGTCCTAGTGAAGAAGAAGGACGGTTCGACGCGGTTTTGTGTCGACTACCGGCGGCTGAACGGCGTGACAAAGAGGGATTCTTATCCGTTGCCTAGGATAGAAGATACCCTGGACGCTGTTGCGGGGTCGGCCTGGTTTTCGACGGTGGACCTCCAGAGTGGGTACTGGCAGATATCCATGGCGAGGGAGGACCGGGAGAAGACCGCGTTTTCGGTGGGGAATGGCCTGTAGCAATTCAGGTATGCCCTTCGGGTTAACAAACGCCCCGGCTACGTTCGAGCGCTTAATGGAAAGCGTCCTCCGCGGCCTGCTCTGGAAGAGATGCCTGGTGTTTTTAGATGACATTATAATCCTCGGAACGGATTTCGCGGAAGAATTGGAGAACCTCCGCAAGGTGTTTTCCAGGCTGCAAAGCGCCCACTTACTCATGAACCCGAAGAAGTGTACCTTCTTCAGGCGGGAGGTCGCCTACCTCGGACACGTGGTTTCCGCAGAGGGGATCAAGAGGGACCCGGCGAAGATCTCCACCGTGAAGGAATGGCCAACCCCCAAGGACAGGAAGCAAGTTAAGAGTTTCCTGGGGCTGTGCTCTTATTACCGACGGTTCATCCGCAATTTCTCAGGATTGGCAGCGCCTCTCCACCGGCTCACTGAAGAGAGCCGACCTTTCACCTGGGACGACGACTGCAGCATAGCGTTTGACGCGCTAAAGAATAGGCTTACCACTTCACCGGTACTGGCCTATCCGCTACGGGATAAGGAGTTCATCCTGGAAACCGACGCTTCCAATCACGCGGTCGGTGCAGTGCTCTCCCAGTTGCACGAGGGGGGCGAGAGAGCAATCGCCTACTTTAGTAAGATCCTGAGCAAAGCGGAAAAGAACTACTGCGCCACTAGGAAAGAGCTTTGGGCAATAGTCCGTGGAGTTGCGCACTTCCACCACTACCTGTGCGGCAAGAGATTTACGATTAGGACAGACCATGCCGCGTTGCGCTGGCTATTATCGTTCAAGTCTCCGGAAGGACAAATCGCCCGCTGGATAGAATGTCTGCAGCAATACGACTTCGAGGTAGTGCACCCCGCAGGGAAACTGCATACCAACGCGAACAGCCTGTCCAGAAGGCCTCCCAACCACTGTGACTTCTGCGAGCGGCAGAGGAAGAGAGAAGAGGAGCGCGGGAGCGCACATTCCGTCGGGGAGGTCAAGCGAATCCGGTTCGGAACGGACGAGGAGGGCTGGCGCCGCGCTCAAGCCGAAGACCCGGCCGAATTGGGGCCGCTTCTGAAATTCAAGAAGGAAGGACGGCGACCCACGAAAGAGGAAATTGCGATCCTAAGCAGCGTAGCCAAGTATTACTTCTACCTGAGGGATTCGCTAGAAGTGCAGGACGGCCTACTCTTCAGGCGATGGGAGTCACCGGACCTCAAGAAAACCGTTTGGCAGCTGGTGGCACCCGCCGAGAAGACCGAAGAAATCTTGCGGGAGGCCCACGACGCACCGGCTGGAGGGCACTTCGGGGTAAATAAAACCCTGGCCAAAGTGCGCCAGCGCTTCTATTGGGTCACCAATAGAGCCGACGTGGAAGCGTGGTGCCGCGCATGCGATGCCTGCACCGCGCGAAAAGGACCGACAAATAGGACGAAGGGAAAACTGAAAGTATACGACATGGGAGTACCCTTTGAGAGGATCGCCCTGGACATCTTGGGACCCCTACCAAAGAGGACGAGATAGTAACCGATTCCTGCTGGAAATCTCGGATTACTTCACACGATGGCCTGAAGTCATCCCAGTAAAAGATCACCGCGCTGAGACTGTGGCGCAAGCCCTCGTGGCGCAAGTCGTCAGCCGGCACGGCGTGCCCCTCGAAGTTCACACAGACCAGGGAAGGTGTTTGAGTCCGCCCTTTTCCGCGAGATTGCGCATGTACTTGGAATCAAGAAGACAAGGACGACCCCGCTGCACCCGCAATCCGACGGACTGGTAGAAAGATTGAACAGGACGATCCTTTTTTTTTTCTCGAGGGGAAATCTTCGATAGACACCCCGGCCTCCTTTGGGAGGAGGCCGGGGTAGTGTCGGATTTCTACCGACTAAAACCCCCCGGTGGTCATCCTCAGGCGTTAGGGGGAGTACCCGGGAACACTTCGTATTGATCCGGATACCCCCCCGCCTTGCCCCCTGAAGGGGGGCCAATCCACTATTTGGGATGCGGTGCGACCACAACACCGCATCCCTCTACCTCTGGGGCCACCCTATCGGCTGCCTGGACCCCAATCCAGACAGCCTAGTGGCCCCGACGACTCCGACGGTCGCCGCGTCCGGTGCCGGAGGCGGGACGTGTACGTCTCCGCCTTCGGCCCCTACCCTCTGGGTCCGCTGCCTCGCGGGCCCTTTCCGCGGCCTCCTTCCGCGACATAACTTGTTCGCAGAAGGAGGCCACGGCTCCCCACTCCTCTTCGCCGCCCACCATCGCTTTTACGACGGCGGGCAGCGAGAGGTCCCACCCTATGATGTTCAGAAGGACTCGGCGCTCCCCTGCCCAGGAGGGACTCTCCTCCAGGGTGTGCTGCGCCGAGTCCTTCTCTTCACCGCAGTGATGACACTGCGGGGACGGCTCCCTTCCGATCTTGTGCAGATACTCACCAAAGCACCCATGCCCTGTGAGTACCTGTGTTAGACGGAAGGTGAGCCGTCCCCTCCTTTCCAGCCAACGCTGGAGGACCGGCAGGATGGCCCTGACGGTCCTTTCCCCGGAGCCGGGCTCCTCCAATTGGCTGCGCCACCTTTCCAGGGTGTGCAGCCCCGCCCGGCTCCTGCCGGCCTCCATCTCCGCTGCACGGTACTCAGCCGTATCCGGCATTTCTTTGAGGGCCGCGGAGATCCTGTAGACCTCCGCGGCTTCCACCAAGTTGAGCTCCCAAGGGGGAGAGCACCCAAGCAGGGACGCCGCCCTCAGGGAGACGGTGCGGTACCCCCTGGCGACCCGCGCGGCTAGGGGCCTTTGTGCTCGGGAAAGGAGCTGGCGATTACGCTTGCTCCTCCCGAGCGACCCCGCCCACACGGGTGCACCATATAGGGCGGCACTCCGCACCACCCCCTCGTACAGGCGGCGTACACCCGCCTGAGGTCCCCCCACGTTGGGCAGCAAGCGGCCCAAGACCGCCGCTGTCCGTTCCACTCGGGGCACCACCTCTTCGAGGTGGGGCCCAAAGCTCCAGTGGCTGTCGAGGGTGACACCCAGATATTTCATCCGGCTGCCCACCTCAACAGCCACGCCTCCCACCGTGACCGGAGTCTCGGGGGGAGGGTCCCTCCTGACCCCGTCGAAGAACCACATTGCCTTGTTCTTCGACGGGGACACCTCCAGGCCTAGCCGCCTTATGGCGGCCACCACGCATTCCGCACCGCACTCCGCCAGACGGAGAGTGCGGGCGTAATCCCTCCCGGAGGTGACCACCAGTGTGTCATCTGCGTAACACACCAGCGCCACCCCCGGGGGAAGCGCACACCGCAAGACGCGGTCATACGCAAGGTTCCACAGGGTCGGGCCTAGCACCAGCTAGGGCGTTCAGCCCTCCCGTCCCGCGTCGGGTAGCCAATGGACCTGTCCTGCAGGAAGGACCCGACTATCCTGCGCAAGTAGGGAGGCACGCGGTGATACACCAGCGCCTCCCTAATCGCCTGCCAGGGGACGGAGTTGAAAGCGTTGACGATATCGAGCGATATCGCCAACACAACTCCACCCCCCGGGGCCGACACCGCCGTCTCGGCGAGGGAGCGCACCCGCTGGATCGCGTCCAACGTGGAGCGCCCCTCCCGGAAACCGAACTGGCTATGAACAGGACGATCCTGCAGTACCTGTTACTGTTCATCGCCAAACACCAGCGAGATTGGGATCACTGGACGCCCCTTTTTCTGCTAGCGTACCGCTCTTCAGAACACGACACGCTCAGGCAGTCTCCGTCGAATATGTTGTACGGAAGGGAACTGCGGCTGCCTTTGGACTTACTACGAGGAACGCCGCCTTACCAGAACGAAGAGATTCCACCATCGGAGTATGTGCAAAAACTCGAAAGGACGCTAGGCATCATCCACGACTTCGCACGGCGGAGATTGATCTCGTCCTCGGGGAAGATGAAGACCAGATGCGACATGAACGTGCCGGGCACCCGCTTCGCAGAGGGGGGCGCGGTGTGGCTATTCCAACCCAGGAGGACCCTCGGCAAGTGCCCGAAGCTACAATCTAGCCGGGAGGGCCCGTACATCGTCCAGGAGAGGATCAACGACGTGGTCTACCGGATCCGGCGGTCACCCCTCGGCAAGCCGAAGGTGGTCCACATCAACAGATTGGCGAGGTACCAGGGCGGGCAGCCCGAGAAGAGTGCACCGACGAGGAAGCGACGTCGCCGACGCCGCAGAAGGAAACCCAGCGGACCAGACAGGAAGGATGTGTCGACCAGGGCACTAAGGGAACGATTTCCCCTGTAGTCGCGATGGTTCCCCCACCTGTCCTGCCTGCGAGATTTGGGGAGGTTGCCTTTTCCGGTCGGGGGAAGGGGTGCCCCCAACTTCGGGCTTGCCAGGGGGTGGCTGACACCTCATGGGGCTAACATGGGAGCCTGGCCGCCACCAGCAATGTACAGGGGCGCCAGACCCTCCCCTTACTTCCGGGTGCAGTCGGCGGGGAGTGCCTAGCGACGAACGGGTGGGGCCGTTCCGCGAGGGGCCCGAGAATTCTCAGGATGACGGAAGACGTTCCAGAGGAAGTTGGAAGGACCCCCGGTCGTCGCCCGAAGAGCGAAGAGGGCGAGCCCAGCAGTCCACCTTCGGCGAAGCCAGGGCTTGACGACGAGGGTCGTCAAGGGCGCCTAGTAATTTATAAACAGTCGAAAAAGAGTTGAATTGTAATCCGACAGCGAGAGCGACCGGACGCGCGCTCGACGCTCTGATTCATAAAATACCAATAAACGCTCTGTTAATTATAATCATCTCCTCCGTGTACCGATATGCCCCGCACGCGCCGCAACAATATATATTTAATATAATATATATATATATATTATCGGTAATATATTTATACTCTTATATTATTAATAATATATATTAATAAATATAATTTATATAATATTAATATATATATATATATATATATATATATATATATATAAATTATTAAATCATAAATATGAACTATACTATATGTTCGCGACCCCTTCGATCTTGGCCGAGAACACCGAATATTTATTTGAGCGCCGGGTGTCGGATCAGAAAGGATGGTGGCTGAATATCGCTCGTCCGTGATTCGCGACGATCTCTCTGTTCGTAACGATCTCCGTAGATCGAAATATTCCGTAATTAAACTCACTGGGCCCGTGCCCGCGTACAATTCTCTTCCCGTGGTGGAAGAAATTGTCTCCGATATGAATGTGAGAAGCCTCGTGGCTTGCGATAAAAACTCTTACGTGCGTCGTGGTTAACAGTCGGCAGAAGAAGAACGAGATTTCGCTCTATCCCCCGGAAACGCACTTCGGGGAGACAGAGCCCCCTGCGACTACGCACCCTCTGCCGCCCGCCGGAAACGAGGGGCGCCACGACATTTAAACTGGCTTAAACACTATATATATATATATATATATATATATATATATATAATATAATAATTTATATTAAAATTTATTGCAGAGCATAAACCTTTTTTTATTAATAACGAAACAACAACGCGGTAACCAAAACGACTGGACAGAAACCAGTCGACTATTTGTTTACTACATACATTCAGATTGTGTTGCTACTCTAATACTTCCCCTCAATCGTAAATGTTGTTACTCTCCACCGAGTCTTCACCTTCAATCTTCGATTGACTGGACTCCCAGTAAATCGCGACAGTGTTCGTGTTTTGAACGTGGTAGTCCCTTCGTCAGCACATCGGCCATCATTTCCTGCGTGGGCATATATTTTAATACCACAGATCTTTCTTTCAATGCATCGCGGACGAAATGATGCCTTATGTCGATATGCTTGGTCCTCCTGTGAAATACGGCGTTTTTGGCCAATTTTTGTGCTCCTTGATTGTCGTTCCACAGTGTCAATGGTGTCTCATCTCTAACGCCTAATTCTTTCAGGAAACTCTGGAGGATGATTGCTTCTTTCGTCGCTTCTGTCAGAGCCATGTACTCTGCCTCCGTACTAGACAGGGCTACTGTTCGCTGCTTCCGTGATTCCCAGCTTATAGCTGAATTACCATATTTGAAGATGTAACCAGTATATGACCTTCTATCATCCGGGCAGGCTCCCCAATCCGCGTCAACATATCCCATTAAATCTTCTTTGGCTTTGGTGAACACTAATCCATAATTTAGGCTTCCCCTCAAGTATCGCAGAACTCTTTTCGCAGCTTTCCAATGGTTTTGATCAAAATTGGAGCTGAATTGACTGAGCCAGCTCACCACGTGAGCTATGTCTGGTCTCGTGGCAATGGCTATGTACATCAACGATCCTATCAGTTCCCTATATGGCAACCCTTTAATTTCGGCTCCCGATACATCTTCATTGGTTTCTTCCTTTATATCCCGTTTATTTAATTCACAAGGAGTAGAAATCGGTTTCGCATCTCTCATGCCAAATTTTCTCAATGTGTCTTCAATATAGGTCTTCTGAGTCATCGCCATCTTCCCCTTACTCAGCGTGAACTTAATTCCTAAGCAATGCTGAATGGGTCCTAAGTCCTTCATTTCAAACGTTGACATTAGTCCTTGTTTTAATTCTTCCATGTGTTCTCTATTTCTTGATATCATTAATATATCATCGACATAAATCGCCACGATAAGCAAATTTTCGTTCATTATTTTGAAGTAAACACAAGGGTCAGGATTCATCGATTGCAATCCTAATTCACGCAATTTCTCATCAAGTCTAATATTCCATTGTCTGCTTGATTGTTTCAAACCATAAATTGCCTTCTTTAGTAAACAGACTTTATTCTCGCCTTTAATATCTTGCAACATTTTGTTATTTCTGATCTTCTGATCCTTACTGATTTTACTGTCCTTTGCTGATCTTATGTCTTGTAATATTTCTTCCAGCATTTCTGGTATTTCCATGTATATCTCTTCATCTATATCTCCATTCAGAAAAGCGGTCGATACATCAAGATGATCAACCAGCATGTCTCGCTCAACTGCTAGAGCGATTAATGTCCTTATGGAACTCAATCTTGCTACTGGTGCAAAAGTTTCATGAAAGTCCATTCCCGGGACTTGTGTAAAACCTCGAGCTACGAGTCTCGCCTTCCTCCTATCCAGCGTCCCGTCAGCCTTACATTTATTCCGTAATATTAAACGACAGCTTACGATGCTTCGGTCCCTTGGTCGATCTACGATTTCCCACGTATTATTTTGATCATAGACATTATCTCACTACGTATGGCTGCTTTCCACTCTTCCCTATCTTTACTGGCCATTGCCTTTTTAGCCGAAATTTCACTTGTATCCACATGTTCTTCTGTCACTTCTTCTTTTGTAGTGACTTGTTGTGCTACCTCATAGTGATACTGTTTCTTGGGTCTTCCTGGATTTCCCGTCCTTATTATTTTTGGTCTCCCCACGGTTCTTCGCAACTGTACTTCTGGATTTCGTATTACCTGTTCTTGCTCTTGATGTTGGTTATTTAACCCATCTTCTTCCCTTTGTTCGCAGGTTTCACTGTTTTCATTATTTTGTGGTTCTTCGTGAGTCCACTCCACAGCTTCTTCGTATTCTTCATCATCATCTTCTTCTTCTTCTTGTAATAAGTTTTGTTCTCCGAGGTCTCTGATCGTTTTTGTCTCTATTTCGTCATATTTTCTTTCCTTTAGTTTGTTTCCATTAATCATCCTATTTTCATTAACGAATTCTTCATATTTTGTTCCGGCACCAATTTCTTCGAAGAATTTTATATCTCTGGATACAATTATTTTCCTTTCACTAGGTACCCAAACTCGGTAACCTTTAGATTCCAAGGAATAACCTACGAACATACACTCTCTGGATCTTGGAGAAAATTTTCCTTTGTTTGTATCTCGGTCCAATGCATATCCTTTACATCCGAATGTTCGGAAATATTTCACATTTGGCCTTTTACCGGTCCAAAGTTTATAAGGTGTTTGCCCATTTAAGTGGTTTGCGGGGCATCTATTGCGGATGTAATTAGCTGTATGCAGTGCTTCTGCCCAAAACGATGGGGATAGTTTCGATTGAATTAGTAGACATCTTGCCATTTCCACAAGTGTTCTATTCATGCGTTCCGCGGTGCCATTTTGTTGCGGTGTGTGCGGGATTGTCAATCTTCTTTGGATTCCAGATTTTTGTAAATAGTCGTCAAATTCTTTATTGCAATATTCTTTTCCGTTGTCGGACTGAATGTATTTGATTTTCCTACCAGTGAAGTTTTCAACCATGCTCTTGTACTTTTTGAATTCAGTGAGGGCTTCGCTTTTCCTCTTCAAGAATCTTACTTCGCACCACCTCGTTCTGTCTTCTATGAAGATTAAGAAATATTTTGACCCATTCAATGACTCTGTCCTCATCGGTCCACATAAGTCTGTGTGTACTAATTCTAGCAGTTCCGATTTGCGACTGGACTCTTTTGGGAAAGGTGTCTGCGTAAGTTTGCCTTTTAAGCATACTTCACACGTAGGTAGTTCTTTTTGTGTTCTGATTCTGATGCCACATACCTCTTTATTAGCAACCATTTTCTTCAGATCTCTTCCGTTCAAGTGTCCGTATCTCTCATGCCATGTTTTTAAATTTTCGTCTGATTCACTCGACATTCTTCCTGCATATTGTGTGTTTTGCCTAATGTAATATAAACCATCGATTTTGTCAGCGCGCATTAAAATGCTTCCTGCTCTATCCTTGACTAGAGCACCGTTTCTACCGAAGGTTACATTATATCCCTTGTCTGTAATCTTTGAAACAGACATTAAATTTGTGCGTAATCCTGGAACATATAAGGTATTTAATAAATTTATTTTCTGACTGCCATCTTTGTTTGAGGTAATAATAGATGCTGTCCCTTTCGCCAATATTTAGCTGATGTATTGTTAGTCGCTAAATTCAAGTCTTCGAACTCAGATGACTCCAGATTCTTTAGGCTTTCTTCTTTCTTCGTAATATGCGATGTACAACCACTATCTAAGCACCAATCGCTTGTACTTATGTCGCGTCCGGACTTTAAAGCATAGTCTTTTCTATCTGTGACTAGTAAGCTAGATTCCTTGGGAGTCTGCTTTCCCGACTTCCAAGGTTTGTATTTCCCATCTTCTAGTCTGCAGTCTATAGCTTTGTGTCCCACCTTTTTGCATTTATGGCAACGGAATTTGAATTCTTCTTTATGTTCTTCCCTACGCTCGTCGGGCCTATTGTTCCGGAATTTGTGATTTTTGAATGGTTGTCTTCCAGCCATCATTGCATTCGGGACTTCTTCCTCTAATTTCTGATTGCGTGCATCACTTTCTTCAACTATCTTTATCTTTAATATTTCCGGTGATGGTAATTCATCTCTGGATTCGATTGCACATAGGAAATATTCAAATTTCTCTGGGAGACTATACAATAACATTATGGCTAACAAATCCTTATTGAGGTCTACATCCATTTCTTGTAGCTTGTCGACCACATCAAAGAATTTAGAAATGTGGTCTCGTGTGTCTTCACCTTCACGCATTTTATGCAAAGTGAGTTGTTTTAAAAGGTTCGCTTTTCGAGCAGGTCCCTTAGATTGATAGGTACTTTCTAATTTAAGCCAAACATCTCGAGATGTGGTACAATTCTTGATTTGTTTTAATGCATGAGGGTGGATAGATAGTATTAGATCTGACCTGGCTTTCTTGTCAGCAATTTTCCACTGCTTTGTGACTATAGCTCCTTCTGCCAAATCCGGTTTCGGTATCTCACCACTCACATATCCCCATGCATCATTCTTCACCAAAAGGGCTTCGGCTTCTAATTTCCAAGTCTCATAATTATCCCTTTCTAACATTTCTATTCGTGTATAACTGCTGGTACTCATTTTCGCGCACATACACTACACTTATTATCTTCACTCGCGATATTGACTTTAATTAACTACCTAAAATATACTATTCCAAGGGAGCTGGGCCCATAACCTATTGCAGAGCATAAACCTTTTTTTATTAATAACGAAACAACAACGCGGTAACCAAAACGACTGGACAGAAACCAGTCCACTATTTGTTTACTACATACATTCAGATTGTGTTGCTGCTCTAATAAAATTTGTTTATAATTTAATATAATAACATATATCAATATTATATATTTATAAATTTATTTTAATTATATATAAAAAAAAATTATATATTATATATTATATTATTAGGCAGAGGAATAAATACAAAACACGTATCACAATTACTGTTAATGTATATATATAATTAGAATGAATAAAATAATTGTACAAGAAGAATTGCATTACCACGAGGCGATGAGAGCCCACGAACAGAACCAGAAAAAAAACAAAAGAAAGGTGATATCTCCCTAGTGTATAAGGAGAGCGATGCTCACGCATTAAAGCGCGCACTTTGAATGTTCTAACACTCCCCCTTTCAAAGTGTACGGTAAACTAATTTCTACCTAAATCATTTAACAATTCTTCAGGCATAACAAATCGATACATTTTTCCAACTTATTTTTAGGTAAAGACTTCGTTAGTACGTCCGCGGTCATTTCATTTGTAGAAATGTACTTTACATCTATTTCGCCGTTCTCCAGCATTTCTCTCGTGTAGTGATACCTAATATCTATGTGCTTACTTTTACGGTGAAACATATTATTTTTACTTAGCTGGATAGCGCTTTGATTGTCACAAAATATACTAATCTTATCGCGAACTAAATTACTAAATCCTAAGTTTAATAACATTCTCTTTAAGTAGAATGCCTCTTTGGCTGCTTCGGATATTGCCATATACTCGGCCTCCATTGTTGATAGGGCCACTGATTTTTGTTTCTTTCATTCCCAACTGGTGGGTCCTCCGGCTAACATGGTAACGTATCCAGAACGTGACCTTCTCCCGTTCTCGTCTCCGGCCCAGTCGGAGTCTACATAAACTTCGACTAGTTTATCTCTTTTGGAGTATGTGATGCTGTAGTTTATGGTTCCTTTAAGGTATCTTAAAACGTGTTTGGCTGCTTTCCATTGGTAATTCTTTGGACACGTGTTAAATTGACTTAGAAAGTTTGCGGCGAATGCTATGTCAGGTCGAGTAGCATTTTATAAATATATTAATGCCCCTATGAGTTCCCTATATGGCACCTTTGTCATATCTTCTGTAGTTTCATCAATGTTGTTAAAGGTTTCATTCGGTACCAAAGGTGTACTCGCGGGTTTGCAGTCTTCCATTCCAAATTTCTTTAGAGTTTCTTCTATATATTTACGTTGATTTAATTTTATTTGCCCAGTGTCTCCTTCTCTTTCTATAGAAATACCCAGAATATTCGTAACTTTACCCAGATCATTTATTTTGAACTTATTCTTTAATCGTTGTTTTATTTTCGTGAGTGCTCGTAGATCTTTCGACGCCAGTAGTATGTCGTCGACATATATGATTACCACTACTTCCATTTCGTTGGTTATGCATGTATAGACACACGGGTTAATTTCAGATCTCTTAACACTAATACTGATTAGATAATTATTTATGGTGTGACACCAGTCTCTTCCGGCTTGTTTAAGACCGTACAATCTTCAGACTACACACTTTATTTTCTTTACCAGTTTCAGTGAACATTTCTGGCTGTTGCATGAATATGGTACCCGTTAATTCCCCTTGTACATAGGCAGTGACGACATCCATGTGATGTACGTGCATCCTGTTTTCCGCTGCTCCGGCTAAGAGAATTCGTACGATTTCTAGTCGAACTACGGGCGCAAAGACTTCATCGTAGTCGATCCCTTTCTTCTGTTCGTTTCCTCTGGCCACTAATCGAGCTTTGTACTTGTTTATTGTGCCGTCTTGATTTTTCTTTATCTTAAACACCCATCTATTTGAGAGTATCCTGGCGTTATCTGGTTTATCTGTAAGCTCCCATGTTTTATTTTCTACAAGAGAATTATATTCCTTTTTCATAGCTTCCAGTCAGAATGATCTGTCTCCGCTGTTCATGGCTTCTTTTAGTGTTCTTGGTTCACCGTGTTCTTCTTCACCCACGTTTGCTGTGTAATTAAATAACTTCCTTGGCCTTCCCGGTTTGCCGGTTCGTAGTATTTTTGGGCGGCCTTTCCCTTTCCTTAAAGTTGGTGTGACGTCTTCATCAGCATCTTCGGTGTCGCTGGGGATTACTTCGGAATCTTCATTGTTAATGTCGGGGTGCTCTTGTTCTGAGTTTTGCCCCGGTTCCTCCTCTTTAATATGTTCTTCTCTGTACGTTTCTCGAGGATCATTTCTATACAGGAGTATGGAATAGTGGTCATTCGGGTTCTCTACATCGTGTAGTTTTTCGTGGAATCGTACGTCTCTTCTTGTGACGACATGACGAGTTCCACGTTCCCATAGTCTGTATGCCTTTGACACGTCGGAGTATCCGACTAAGACATATTCTTTGCCTTTTGGCATAAATTTGTTTGTTTTTGTTCCTTTTTCCAGCGCCACTGCGCTGCTACCGAATATCCTTAAAAATCCTACATAGGGTTTTTCGCCTCTCCATTGTTCATATGGTGTGACTTCGTTTAACTTTTTGGTAGGGCATCTGTTCCTAATGTATACGGCCGCGTTTACTGCTTCTGCCCATAGGCTCATTTGTAATTTTGATTGGGTTAACATACTTCTCGCCATTTCCACTATTGTCCTGTTGGCGCGTTCGGCTACTCCGTTCTGCTGCGGTGTATACGGGGTCGACAGTTGCCTTGCTATTCCCTCTTGCTCAAGGTAATTTGAGAATTCCTTTGAAAGATATTCTTTGGCGTTGTCACTCCTGATTTTTTTGATTTCTTTTCCGGTTTGTTTCTCTACTCGGTTTTTATACGCTTTAAATGCAGACAATATTTCGGATTTTTGTTTTAGTACAGCTATTTCTGTGAATCTAGTTTTGTCGTCGATGAATGTTGCGAAATACTTTGCTCCCCCTAATGATGGTACACTCATAGGACCGCATACGTCCGTGTGGATCAATCCTAGTATTTCTTTCTCTACCCTTTCTGATTCCTTAAAGGGTGTTTGATTTATTTTGCTCAAGTCGCACGTTTTACACTGTGGAGAGTTTATTGCACTTCTTTGATTTATGTTCATACCGATCACCATATTTTTATTGTGCAGTTTATTTACATCGTTAAAGTTTAAATGACCTAGCCTTTGATGCCATCTTATAAGTTTGTCATTTTCTTCTTCTCTTGACTGAAGTGCCTGTTGACGTCCCTTTGTTTCCACAATATACAAACCATTCCGTTTATGAGCTGTTAACGCTATGGAATTATCCTTACGCTTCACAAAGGCTGAGTGTTTTGTAAACGTTACTGTATAACCATTTTCTGTGATGCTTGATACGGACATCAGGTTGTTTCTGAATTCAGGAACCCACATAACATTTGCTAGTTTAATGTCATTCGTACTTTGATTTTTGGAGTGCACATTTATCTTGATATTTCCTCTTCCTAATGAGTTTGTGCTTTCTTCTGTGGCTGTACACACTTTGTCCCTTTGTTCTTTGTCAAGGTTTATGAATTGAGCTTTATCTTTGCACATGTGCACTGTTGCTCCACTGACCATGTTTTTGTTGGCTTCTGCAGTTTTTGGATATATGGTTGCTCTCCCCGGGTTTCTGCTTCTGGTAATGTTCTCTCTGTATCGCTCTGTCATTTGAGAATTTCTTCCTTGTCAGTAATGCTACTTCCTTATCTGAGTCCTTTACTTCATTAATATCTATTTTTCTAATTTCTTCTTCAATTAATTTTATTGTTAGTTCTTCTAACGTACGCATTTTATCTCTTGACTCTATTGCTATGCAAAAGGTTTCATATTCACTGGGTAGTGACATTAATAGCATTATTGGCCAAATAGATTCTGGTAATATTATTCCAGACTCTTGTAATTGTTCAGATTTGTGTATGAAGTCGTTGATGTACTGAGCCATACTTTGTTTGGAATCTTTTTTCATTCTATATAGTTGTTTAAATAATACACACTGTCGCATAGGGCCTCTAGATTGTTGAACATTATTTTATGCTTCCCAAGCTTCCTTCGACGTTTCTGCCCGTTTTACGTGTGTATATTGGTTCTTATTAAGACTCAGTATGATTAGATCGAGAGCCTTTTCGTCATGCGTTTTCCACGCGGCTCCATTTTCTTCAGTTCTATTCTTTATACCATTCACGTAGTCCCACAATTCGTTATATCTCAAAATACTTTTCATTTGGATCTTCCATGATTCATAATTCGTATCGTTTAATTTTTCAATGTTCTGAATATTTGTTGAACCCATGGTTGTGGAAACTTTTCTCTGCACTTGGCACGTGTTCGCACTTAACCTCACTTTTATTTTATTTTATTATTATCTTTTATTTACCTGCCCTGAGCCCATAACCTGTTGACGGGTCTTTGGTGGATTATGTTAGGCAGAGGAATAAATACAAAACACGTGTCACAATTACTGTTAATGTATATATATATACATTTTACATACATATACATATACATATACCTACACATACATATATACATATACATACATATATACATATATACATATATATATAATTAGAATGAATAAAATAATTGTACAAGAAGAATTGCATTACCACGAGGCGATGAGAGCCCACGAACAGAACCAGAAAAAAAAACAAAAGAAAGGTGATATCTCCCTAGTGTATAAGGAGAGCGATGCTCACGCATTAAAGCGCGCACTTTGCATGTTCTAACAATATAAATAATAATTAATTGATTTTTATTACTAGAGATTTTTTAATTTATATAGGTATATAATGTAAAATTATTTTTGTTACTAGAGATTTTTTAATTTATATAGGTATATAATGTAAAATTATTTTTGTTACTAGAGATTTTTTAATTTATATAGGTATATAATGTAAAATTATTTTTGTTACTAGAGATTTTTTAATTTATATAGGTGTATAATGTAAAATTATTTTTGTTACTAGAGATTTTTTAATTTATATAGGTATATAATGTGAAATTATTTTTATTACCAGAGATTTTTTATTAAAATACATTAATTAATAAATTACTTATATTAATTAAATAAATTATAAATTATATTGGGATAAAAGAATTAGGTCATTGTTTTTGGTAAAATATTAAAAGAAAGAATATGTTTTTATTTAGATACTTTTCGTTAGAGTGGGGATTAACGATTTTTATTTTGATAAAAAAAAGCTTTCTGGTTGAATTGATGTTTTTATTTAGATACTTTTCGTTAAAGTGGAGATTAACGATTTTTATTTTGATAAAAAAAAGGTTTCTCGTTGAATTGATGTTTTTATTTAGATACTTTTCGTTAAAGGGATAGAGATTTTTTAATTTATATAGGTATATAATGTGAAATTATTTTTATTACCAGAGATTTTTTATTGAAATAAATTAATTAATAAATTACTTATATTATTTAAATAAATTATAAATTTTATTGGGATAAAAGAATTAGGTAATTGTTTTTGGTATAATATTAAAAGAAAGAATATGTTTTTATTTAGATACTTTTCGTTAAAGTGGGGATTAACGATTTTTATTTTGATAAAAAAAAGCTTTCTCGTTGGATTGATGTTTTTATTTAGATACTTTTCGTTAAAGTGATAGAGATTTTTTAATTTATATAGGTATATAATGTGAAATTATTTTTATTACCAGAGATTTTTTATTGAAATAAATTAATTAATAAATTACTTATATTAATTAAATAAATTATAAATTTTATTGGGATAAAAGAATTAGGTCATTGTTTTTGGTATAATATTAAAAGAAAGAATATGTTTTTATTTAGATACTTTTCGTTAAAGTGGGGATTAACGATTTTTATTTTGATAAAAAAAAGCTTTCTCGTTGGATTGATGTTTTTATTTAGATACTTTTCTTTAAAGTGATAGAGATTTTTTAATTTATATAGGTATATAATGTGAAATTATTTTTATTACCAGATATTTTTTATTGAAATAAATTAATTAATAAATTACTTATATTAATTAAATAAATTATAAATTTTATTGGGATAAAAGAATTAGGTCATAGTTTTTGGTATAATATTAAAAGAAAGAATATGTTTTTATTTAGATACTTTTCGTTAAAGTGGGGATTAACGATTTTTATTTTGATAAAAAAAAGCTTTCTCGTTGAATTGATGTTTTTATTTAAATACTTTTCGTTAAAGTGGGGATTATCAATAAATAGAGTTTCATAAAAAATTTTATATTATAAATTAATATTTTATACTATTTATACAAAAATGTAATTTTTGTTTTAAAATTAATAATATAAATAGTGTTAAGATATTCGAGGCGCCCGCGTACCAGAGGGGCACGCTTGTCGGCTCTCACAAGATCAACCACTTAGTTTCCTCGAACACATAGGGTTCCGAGTGGCATCGCCACACATTTCAGACAACAGGCGCTTCTCCTGGCACAGTATCGAACACTTAGTATCAGATAGAACAATTAGTTTAAAATGGAACTAAGCTTCGCATCTGGAGTGTCCTCTCTCACAAGGTCGAGGACTTAGTTTCGTCGAACACATACGGTTTCGAGTGGCACCGCCACAGATTTCAGAGGACAGACGCTTCTCCTGGCACAGTATCGAACACATAGTTTCAGATAGAACAATTAGTTTTAAATGGAACTAAGTTTCGCTTCTGAAGTTTCCACTCACATAAGGTCGGCCACTTAGTTTCGTCAAACACATACGGTTTCGTGTAGCATCGCGACAGATTTCAGAGAACAGGCGCTTCTCCTGGCACAGTATCGAACACTTCTTTTCAGATAGAACAATTAGTTTAAAATGGCACTAAGTTTCGCGTCTGGAGTTTCCTATCTCACAAGGTCGACCACTTAGTTTCGTGGAACACAAACGGTTTCGAGTAGCATCGCCACAGATTTCAGAGAACAGGCGCTTCGCCTGGCACAGTATCGACCACTTATTTCAGACAGAACAATTAGTTTAAAATGGAACTATGTTTCGCATCTGGAATATCCTCTCTCACAAGGTCGACTACTTAGTTTCGTCGAACACATACGGTTTCGAGTGGCATCGCCACAGATTTCAGAGAACAGGCGCTTCTCCTGGCACTGTATCGAACACTTAGTTTCAGATAGAACACTTAGTTTAAAATGGAACTGTGTTTCGTATTTGGAGTTTCCTCTCTCACAAGGTGGACCACTCAGTTTCGTCAAACACATACGGTTTCGAGTGGCATCGCCACAGATTTCGGAGAACAGGCGCTTCTCCTGGCACAGTATCGAACGCTTAGTTTCAAATAGAACAATTAGTTTAAAGGGGCACTAAGTTTTGCGTCTGGAGTTTCCTCTCTCACAAGGTCGACCACTTAGTTTCGACGAACACATACGGTTTCGAGAAGCATCGCCACACATTTCAGAGAACGGGCGCTTCTCCTGGCACAGTGCCGGACACATAGTTTCAGATAGAACAATTAGTTTAAAATGGTAATAAATTTCGCATCTTGAGTTTCCTCTCTCACAAGGTCGACCACTTAGTTTCGTCGAACACATACGGTTTCGGGTGGCATCGCCACAGATTTGAGAGAACAGGCGCTTCTCCTGGCCCAGTATCGGACACATAGTTTCAGATACAACAATTAGTTTAAAATGGTACTAAGTTTCGCATCTGGAGTTTCCTCTTTCACAAGGCGACCACTTAGTTTCGTCGAACACATATGGTTTCGAGTAGCATCGCCACAGATTTCGGAGAACAGGCGCCTCTCCTGGCACAGTATCGAACACTTAGTTGCAGATAGAACAATTAGTTTAAAATGGAAGTAAGTTTCGCATCTGCAGTTTCCTCTCTCACAAGGTCGACCACTTAGTTTCGTCGAACACATACGGTTTCGAGTAGTATCGCCACAGATTTCAGAGAACAGGAGCTTCTCCTGGCACAGTATCGGACACTTAGTTTCAGATAGAACAATTAGTTTAAAATGGAACTAAGTTTCGCGTCTGGAGTTTCCTCTCTCACAATGTCGACCACTCAGTTTCGTCGAACACATACGGTTTCGAGTAGCATCGCGACAGATTTCAGAGAACAGGCGCTTCTCCTGGCACAGTATCGAACGCTTAGTTTCAGATAGAACAATTAGTTTAAAGGGGCACTAAGTTTCGCGTCTGGAGTTTCCTCTCTCAAAAGGTCGACCACTGAGTTTCGTCGAACACATACCGTTTCGAGTGGTATCGCCACAGGTTTCACAGAACGGGCGCTTCTCCTGGCACAGTATCGAACGCTTAGTTTCAGATAGAACAATTAGTTTAAAATGGAACTAAGTTTCGCAACTGGAGTTTCCTCTCACACAAGGTCGAACATTTAGATTCGTCGAACACATACGGTTTCGAGTAGCATCGCCACAGATTTCAGAGAACAGGCGCTTCTCCTGGCACAGTATCGAACACTTTCAGATAGAACAATAAGTTTAAAATGGAACTAAGTTTCGCACCTGGAGGTTCCTCTCTCACAAGGTCGGCCACTTAGTTTCGTCGAACACATACGGTTTCCAGTGGCATCGCCACAGATTTCAGAGAACAGGGGCTTCTGCTGGCACAGTATCGAACGCTTAGTTTCAGATAGAACAATAAGTTTAAAATGGCACTAAGTTTTGCGTCTGGAGTTTCCTCTCTCACAAGGTCGACCACTTAGTTTCGTCGAACACATACGGTTTCGGGTGGCATCGCCACAGATTTGAGAGAACAGGCGCTTCTCCTGGCCCAGTATCGGACACATAGTTTCAGATACAACAATTAGTTTAAAATGGTACTAAGTTTCGCATCTGGAGTTTCCTCTTTCACAAGGCGACCACTTAGTTTCGTCGAACACATATGGTTTCGAGTAGCATCGCCACAGATTTCGGAGAACAGGCGCCTCTCCTGGCACAGTATCGAACACTTAGTTGCAGATAGAACAATTAGTTTAAAATGGAAGTAAGTTTCGCATCTGCAGTTTCCTCTCTCACAAGGTCGACCACTTAGTTTCGTCGAACACATACGGTTTCGAGTAGTATCGCCACAGATTTCAGAGAACAGGAGCTTCTCCTGGCACAGTATCGGACACTTAGTTTCAGATAGAACAATTAGTTTAAAATGGAACTAAGTTTCGCGTCTGGAGTTTCCTCTCTCACAATGTCGACCACTCAGTTTCGTCGAACACATACGGTTTCGAGTAGCATCGCGACAGATTTCAGAGAACAGGCGCTTCTCCTGGCACAGTATCGAACGCTTAGTTTCAGATAGAACAATTAGTTTAAAGGGGCACTAAGTTTCGCGTCTGGAGTTTCCTCTCTCAAAAGGTCGACCACTGAGTTTCGTCGAACACATACCGTTTCGAGTGGTATCGCCACAGGTTTCACAGAACGGGCGCTTCTCCTGGCACAGTATCGAACGCTTAGTTTCAGATAGAACAATTAGTTTAAAATGGAACTAAGTTTCGCATCTGGAGTTTCCTCTCACACAAGGTCGAACATTTAGATTCGTCGAACACATACGGTTTCGAGTAGCATCGCCACAGATTTCAGAGAACAGGCGCTTCTCCTGGCACAGTATCGAACACTTTCAGATAGAACAATAAGTTTAAAATGGAACTAAGTTTCGCACCTGGAGGTTCCTCTCTCACAAGGTCGGCCACTTAGTTTCGTCGAACACATACGGTTTCCAGTGGCATCGCCACAGATTTCAGAGAACAGGGGCTTCTGCTGGCACAGTATCGAACGCTTAGTTTCAGATAGAACAATAAGTTTAAAATGGCACTAAGTTTTGCGTCTGGAGTTTCCTCTCTCACAAGGTCGACCACTTAGTTTCGTCGAACACATACGGTTTCGAGTAGCATCGCCACAGATTTCAGAGAACAAGCGCTTCTCCTGGCACATTATCGAACACATAGTTTCGGATAGAACAATTAGTTTAAACTGGAACTATGTTTCGCATTTGGAGTTTCCTCTCTCGCAAGGTCGGCCACTTAGTTTCGTCGAACACATATGGTTTCGAGTGGCATAGCCACAGATTTCAGACAACGGGCGCTTCTCCTGGCACAGTATCGAACACTTAGTTTCAGATGGAACATTTGGTTTAAAATGGAATTAAGTTTCGCATCTGGAGTTTCCTCTCTCACCAGGACGACCACTTAGTTTCGTCGAACACATACGGTTTCGAGTAGCATCGCCACAGATTTCAAAGAAGAGGCGCTTCTTCTGGCACAGTATCGAACACTTAATTTCAGATGGAACAATTAGTTTAAAATGGAAATAAGTTTCGCATCTGAAGTTTCCTCTCTCACAAGGTCGGCCACTTAGTTTCGTCGAACACATACGGTTTCCAGTGGCATCGCCACAGACTTCAGAGAACAGGCGCTTCTCCTGGCACATTATCGAACACTTAGTTTCAGATAGAACAATAAGTTTAAACTGGAACTATGTTTCGCATTTGGAGTTTCCTCTGTCACAAGGTCGGCCACTTAGTTGCGTCGAACACATACGGTTTCGAGTGGCATCGGCACAGATTTCAGAGAACAGGCGCTTCTCCTGGCACAGTATCGAACACTTAGTTTCAGATGGAACATTTAGTTTAAAATTGAACTAAGTTTCGCATCTGGAGTTTCCTCTCTCACAAGGTCGGCCACTTAGTTTCGTCGAACACATACGGTTTCAAGCGGCATCGCCACAGATTTCAGAGAACAGCCGCTTCTCCTGGTACAGTATCGAACACTTAATTTCAGATGGAACAATTAGTTTAAAATGGAATTAAGCTTCGCATCTGAAGTTTCCTCTCTCACAAGGTCGGCCACTTAGTTTCGTCGAACACATACAGTTTCGAGTGGCATCGCCACAGATTTCAGAGAGCAGGCGCTTCTCCTGGCACAGTATGGAACACTTAGTTTCAGATGGAACATTTGGTTTAAAATGGAATTAAGTTTCGCATCTGGAGTTTCCTCTCTCACCAGGACGACCACTTAGTTTCGTCGAACACATACGGTTTCGAGTAGCATCGCCACAGATTTCAAAGAAGAGGCGCTTCTTCTGGCACAGTATCGAACACTTAATTTCAGATGGAACAATTAGTTTAAAATGGAAATAAGTTTCGCATCTGAAGTTTCCTCTCTCACAAGGTCGGCCACTTAGTTTCGTCGAACACATACGGTTTCCAGTGGCATCGCCACAGATTTCAGAGAACAGGCGCTTCTCCTGGCACATTATCGAACACTTAGTTTCAGATAGAACAATAAGTTTAAACTGGAACTATGTTTCGCATTTGGAGTTTCCTCTGTCACAAGGTCGGCCACTTAGTTGCGTCGACCACATACGGTTTCGAGGAGCATCGCGACTGATTTCAGAGAACAGGCGCTTCTCCTGGCGCAGTATCGAACACTGAGTTTCACATAGAACAATTAGTTTAGAATGGAACTAAGATTCGCAACTGGAGTTTCCTCTCTCGCAAGGTCGACCACTTAGTTTCGTTGAACACATACGGTTTCGAGTAGCATCGCCTCAGATTTCAGACAACAAGCACTTCTCCTGGCACATTATCGAACACATAGTTTCGGATAGAACAATTAGTTTAAACTGGAACTATGTTTCGCATTTGGAGTTTCCTCTCTCGCAAGGTCGGCCACTTAGTTTCGTCGAACACATACGGTTTCGAGTATCATCGCCAGAGATTTCAGAGAACAGGCGCTTCTGCTGGCACAGTATCGAACACTTAGTATCAGATAGAACAATTACTTTAAAACGGAACTAAGCTTCGCATCTGGAGTTTCTTCTCTCACAAAGTGGACCACTTAGTTTCGTCGAACACATACGGTTTCGAGGAGCATCGCGACTGATTTCAGAGAACACGCGCTTCTCCTGGCGCAGTATCGAACACTGAGTTTCACATAGAACAATTAGTTTAAAATGGTACTTAGATTCGCAACTGGAGTTTCCTCTCTCGCAAGCTCGACCACTTAGTTTCGTCGAACAAATACGGTTTCGAGTAGCATCGGCACAGATTTCAGAGAGCAGGCGCTTCTCCTGGCACAGTATGGAACACTTAGTTTCAGATAGAACAATAGTTTAAAATAGAACAATGTTTCGCATCTGGAGTTTCCTTTCTCACAAGGTCGACGATTTAATTTCGTCGAACACATACGGTTTCGAGTGGCATCGCCACAGATATCAGAGAACAGGCGCTTCTCCTGGCACAGTATCGAACACTTAGTTTCAGATGGAACAATTGGTTTAAAATGGAACTAAGTTTCGCATCTGGAATTTCCTCCCTCACAAGGTCGACAATTTAGATTCGTCGAACACATAGGGTTTCAAGTGGCATCGCCACAGATTTCAGAGAACAGCCGCTTCTCCTGGCACAGTATCGAACACTTAATTTCAGAAGGAACAATTAGTTTAAAATGGAACTAAGATTCGCAACTGGAGTTTCCTCTCTCAGAAGGTGGGCCACTTAGTTTCGTCGACCACATACGGTTTCGAGGAGCATCGCGACTGATTTCAGAGAACACGCGCTTCTCCTGGCGCAGTATCGAACACTGAGTTTCACGTAGAACAATTAGTTTAAAATGGAACTAAGATTCGCAACTGCAGTTTCCTCTCTCGCAAGGTCGACCACTTAGTTTCGTCGAACACATACGGTTTCGAGTAGCATCGCCTCAGATTTCAGACAACAAGCACTTCTCCTGGCACATTATCGAACACATAGTTTCGGATAGAACAATTAGTTTAAACTGGAACTATGTTTCGCAGTTGGAGTTTCCTCTCTCGCAAGGTCGGCCACTTAGTTTCGTCGAACACATACGGTTTCGAGTATCATCGCCAGAGATTTCAGAGAACAGGCGCTTCTCCTGGCACAGTATGGAACACTTAGTTTCAGATAGAACAATAGTTTAAAATAGAACAATGTTTCGCATCTGGAGCTTCCTTTCTCACAAGGTCGACGATTTAATTTTGTCGAACACATACGGTTTCGAGTAGCATCGGGACAGATTTCAGAGAAGAGGCGCTTCTCCTGGCACAGTATCGAACACTTAATTTCAGATGGAACAATTAGTTTAAAATGGAACTAAGTTTCGCATCTGAAGTTTCCTCTCTCACAAGGTCGGCCATTTAGTTTCGTCGAACACATACCGTTTCGAGTGGTATCGCCACAGATTTCAGAGAACACGCGCTTCTCCTGGCGCAGTATCGAACACTGAGTTTCACGTAGAACAATTAGTTTAAAATGGAACTAAGATTCGCAACTGCAGTTTCCTCTCTCGCAAGGTCGACCACTTAGTTTCGTCGAACACATACGGTTTCGAGTAGCATCGCCTCAGATTTCAGACAACAAGCACTTCTCCTGGCACATTATCGAACACATAGTTTCGGATAGAACAATTAGTTTAAACTGGAACTATGTTTCGCATTTGGAGTTTCCTCTCTCGCAAGGTCGGCCACTTAGTTTCGTCGAACACATACGGTTTCGAGTATCATCGCCAGAGATTTCAGAGAACAGGCGCTTCTCCTGGCACAGTATGGAACACTTAATTTCAGATAGAACAATAGTTTAAAATAGAACAATGTTTCGCATCTGGAGTTTCCTTTCTCACAAGGTCGACGATTTAATTTCGTCGAACACATACGGTTTCGAGTAGCATCGGCACAGATTTCAGAGAAGAGGCGCTTCTCCTGGCACAGTATCGAACACTTAATTTCAGATGGAACAATTAGTTTAAAATGGAACTAAGTTTCGCATCTGAAGTTTCCTCTCTCACAAGGTCGGCCATTTAGTTTCGTCGAACACATACCGTTTCGAGTGGTATCGCCACAGATTTCAGAGAACACGCGCTTCTCCTGGCGCAGTATCGAACACTGAGTTTCACGTAGAACAATTAGTTTAAAATGGAACTAAGATTCGCAACTGCAGTTTCCTCTCTCGCAAGGTCGACCACTTAGTTTCGTCGAACACATACGGTTTCGAGTAGCATCGCCTCAGATTTCAGACAACAAGCACTTCTCCTGGCACATTATCGAACACATAGTTTCGGATAGAACAATTAGTTTAAACTGGAACTATGTTTCGCATTTGGAGTTTCCTCTCTCGCAAGGTCGGCCACTTAGTTTCGTCGAACACATACGGTTTCGAGTATCATCGCCAGAGATTTCAGAGAACAGGCGCTTCTCCTGGCACAGTATGGAACACTTAGTTTCAGATAGAACAATAGTTTAAAATAGAACAATGTTTCGCATCTGGAGCTTCCTTTCTCACAAGGTCGACGATTTAATTTCGTCGAACACATACGGTTTCGAGTAGCATCGGCACAGATTTCAGAGAAGAGGCGCTTCTCCTGGCACAGTATCGAACACTTAATTTCAGATGGAACAATTAGTTTAAAATGGAACTAAGTTTCGCATCTGAAGTTTCCTCTCTCACAAGGTCGGCCATTTAGTTTCGTCGAACACATACCGTTTCGAGTGGTATCGCCACAGGTTTCACAGAACGGGCGCTTCTCCTGGCACAGTATCGGACACATAGTTTCAGATAGAACAATAAGTTTAAAATGGCACTAAGTTTTGCGTCTGGATTTTCCTCTCTCACAAGGTCGACCACTTAGTTTCGTCGAACACATAGGGTTTCAAGTGGCATCGCCACAGATTTCAGAGAACAGCCGCTTCTCCTGGCACAGTATCGAACACTTAATTTCAGATGGAACAATTAGTTTAAAATGGAACTAAGTTTCGCATCTGGAGTTTCCTCTCTCAGAAGGTCGGCCACTTAGTTTCGTCGACCACATACGGTTTCGAGGAGCATCGCGACTGATTTCAGAGAACACGCGCTTCTCCTGGCGCAGTATCGAACACTGAGTTTCACATAGAACAATTAGTTTAAAATGGAACTAAGATTCGCAACTGGAGTTTCCTCTCTCGCAAAGTCGACCACTTAGTTTCGTTGAACACATACGGTTTCGAGTAGCATCGCCTCAGATTTCAGACAACAAGCACTTCTCCTGGCACATTATCGAACACATAGTTTCGGATAGAACAATTAGTTTAAACTGGAACTATGTTTCGCATTTGGAGTTTCCTCTCTCGCAAGGTCGGCCACTTAGTTTCGTCGAACACATACGGTTTCGAGTATCATCGCCAGAGATTTCAGAGAACAGGCGCTTCTGCTGGCACAGTATCGAACACTTAGTATCAGATAGAACAATTACTTTAAAACGGAACTAAGCTTCGCATCTGGAGTTTCTTCTCTCACAAAGTGGACCACTTAGTTTCGTCGAACACATACGGTTTCGAGTAGCATCGGCACAGATTTCAGGGAGCAGGCGCTTCTCCTGGCACAGTATGGAACACTTAGTTTCAGATAGAACAATAGTTTAAAATAGAACAATGTTTCGCATCTGGAGTTTCCTTTCTCACAAGGTCGACGATTTAATTTCGTCGAACACATACGGTTTCGAGTGGCATCGCCACAGATATCAGAGAACAGGCGCTTCTCCTGGCACAGTATCGAACACTTAGTTTCAGATAGAACAATTGGTTTAAAATGGAACTAAGTTTCGCATCTGGAATTTCCTCCCTCACAAGGTCGACCATTTAGATTCGTCGAACACATAGGGTTTCAAGTGGCATCGCCACAGATTTCAGAGAACAGCCGCTTCTCCTGGCACAGTATCGAACACTTAATTTCAGATGGAACAATTAGTTTAAAATGGAACTAAGATTCGCATCTGGAGTTTCCTCTCTCAGAAGGTGGGCCACTTAGTTTCGTCGACCACATACGGTTTCGAGGAGCATCGCGACTGATTTCAGAGAACACGCGCTTCTCCTGGCGCAGTATCGAACACTGAGTTTCACGTAGAACAATTAGTTTAAAATGGAACTAAGATTCGCAACTGCAGTTTCCTCTCTCGCAAGGTCGACCACTTAGTTTCGTCGAACACATACGGTTTCGAGTAGCATCGCCTCAGATTTCAGACAACAAGCACTTCTCCTGGCACATTATCGAACACATAGTTTCGGATAGAACAATTAGTTTAAACTGGAACTATGTTTCGCATTTGGAGTTTCCTCTCTCGCAAGGTCGGCCACTTAGTTTCGTCGAACACATACGGTTTCGAGTATCATCGCCAGAGATTTCAGAGAACAGGCGCTTCTCCTGGCACTGTATGGAACACTTAGTTTCAGATAGAACAATAGTTTAAAATAGAACAATGTTTCGCATCTGGAGCTTCCTTTCTCACAAGGTCGACGATTTAATTTCGTCGAACACATACGGTTTCGAGTAGCATCGGCACAGATTTCAGAGAAGAGGCGCTTCTCCTGGCATAGTATCGAACACTTAATTTCAGATGGAACAATTAGTTTAAAATGGAACTAAGTTTCGCATCTGAAGTTTCCTCTCTCACAAGGTCGGCCATTTAGTTTCGTCGAACACATACCGTTTCGAGTGGTATCGCCACAGGTTTCACAGAACGGGCGCTTCTCCTGGCACAGTATCGGACACATAGTTTCAGATAGAACAATAAGTTTAAAATGGCACTAAGTTTTGCGTCTGGATTTTCCTCTCTCACAAGGTCGACCACTTAGTTTCGTCGAACACATAGGGTTTCAAGTGGCATCGCCACAGATTTCAGAGAACAGCCGCTTCTCCTGGCAGAGTATCGAACTCTTAATTTCAGATGGAACAATTAGTTTAAAATGGAACTAAGTTTCGCATCTGGAGTTTCCTCTCTCAGAAGGTCGGCCACTTAGTTTCGTCGACCACATACGGTTTCGAGGAGCATCGCGACTAATTTCAGAGAACACGGGCTTCTCCTGGCGCAGTATCGAACACTGAGTTTCACATAGAACAATTAGTTTAAAATGGTACTTAGATTCGCAACTGGAGTTTCCTCTCTCGCAAGCTCGACCACTTAGTTTCGTCGAACACATACGGTTTCGAGTAGCATCGGCACAGATTTCAGAGAGCAGGCGCTTCTCCTGGCACAGTATGGAACACTTAGTTTCAGATAGAACAATAGTTTAAAATAGAACAATGTTTCGCATCTGGAGTTTCCTTTCTCACAAGGTCGACGATTTAATTTCGTCGAACACATACGGTTTCGAGTGGCATCGCCACAGATATCAGAGAACAGGCGCTTCTCCTGGCACAGTATCGAACACTTAGTTTCAGATAGAACAATTGGTTTAAAATGCAACTAAGTTTCGCATCTGGAATTTCCTCCCTCACAAGGTCGACCATTTAGATTCGTCGAACACATAGGGTTTCAAGTGGCATCGCCACAGATTTCAGAGAACAGCCGCTTCTCCTGGCACAGTATCGAACACTTAATTTCAGATGGAACAATTAGTTTAAAATGGAACTAAGTTTCGCATCTGAAGTTTCCTCTCTCACAAGGTCGGCCACTTAGTTTCGTCGAACACATACGGTTTCGAGTGGTATCGCCACAGGTTTCACAGAACGGGCGCTTCTCCTGGCACAGTATCGGACACATAGTTTCAGATAGAACAATAAGTTTAAAATGGCACTAAGTTTTGCGTCTGGATTTTCCTCTCTCACAAGGTCGACCACTTAGTTTCGTCGAACACATAGGGTTTCAAGTGGCATCGCCACAGATTTCAGAGAACAGCCGCTTCTCCTGGCAGAGTATCGAACTCTTAATTTCAGATGGAACAATTAGTTTAAAATGGAACTAAGTTTCGCATCTGGAGTTTCCTCTCTCAGAAGGTCGGCCACTTAGTTTCGTCGACCACATACGGTTTCGAGGAGCATCGCGACTGATTTCAGAGAACACGGGCTTCTCCTGGCGCAGTATCGAACACTGAGTTTCACATAGAACAATTAGTTTAAAATGGTACTTAGATTCGCAACTGGAGTTTCCTCTCTCGCAAGCTCGACCACTTAGTTTCGTCGAACACATACGGTTTCGAGTAGCATCGGCACAGATTTCAGAGAGCAGGCGCTTCTCCTGGCACAGTATGGAACACTTAGTTTCAGATAGAACAATAGTTTAAAATAGAACAATGTTTCGCATCTGGAGTTTCCTTTCTCACAAGGTCGACGATTTAATTTCGTCGAACACATACGGTTTCGAGTGGCATCGCCACAGATATCAGAGAACAGGCGCTTCTCCTGGCACAGTATCGAACACTTAGTTTCAGATAGAACAATTGGTTTAAAATGCAACTAAGTTTCGCATCTGGAATTTCCTCCCTCACAAGGTCGACCATTTAGATTCGTCGAACACATAGGGTTTCAAGTGGCATCGCCACAGATTTCAGAGAACAGCCGCTTCTCCTGGCACAGTATCGAACACTTAATTTCAGATGGAACAATTAGTTTAAAATGGAACTAAGTTTCGCATCTGAAGTTTCCTCTCTCACAAGGTCGGCCACTTAGTTTCGTCGAACACATACGGTTTCGAGTGGCATCGCCACAGATTTCAGAGAAAAGGCGCTTCTGCTGGCACAGTATCGAACACTTAGTTTCAGATAGAACAATAAGTTTAAAATGGCACTAAGTTTTGCGTCTGGAGTTTCCTCTCTCACAAGGTCGACCACTTAGTTTCGTCGAACACATACGGTTTCGAGTAGCATCGCCACAGATTTCAGAGAACAAGCGCTTCTCCTGGCACATTATCGAACACTTAGTTTCAGATAGAACAATTAGTTTAAACTGGAACTATGTTTTGCGTCTGGATTTTCCTCTCTCACAAGGTCGACCACTTAGTTTCGTCGAACACATAGGGTTTCAAGTGGCATAGCCACAGATTTCAGAGAACAGCCGCTTCTCCTGGCACAGTATCGAACACTTAATTTCAGATGGAACAATTAGTTTAAAATGGAACTAAGTTTCGCATCTGGAGTTTCCTCTCTCAGAAGGTCGGCCACTTAGTTTCGTCGACCACATACGGTTTCGAGGAGCATCGCGACTGATTTCAGAGAACACGCGCTTCTCCTGGCGCAGTATCGAACACTGAGTTTCACAAAGAACAATTAGTTTAAAATGGAACTAAGATTCGCAACTGGAGTTTCCTCTCTCGCAAGGTCGGCCACTTAGTTTCGTCGAACACATACGGTTTCGAGTATCATCGCCAGAGATTTCAGAGAACAGGCGCTTCTGCTGGCACAGTATCGAACACTTAGTATCAGATAGAACAATTACTTTAAAATGGAACTAAGCTTCCTATCTGGAGTTTCTTCTCTCACAAAGTGGACCACTTAGTCTCGTCGAACACATACGGTTTCGAGTATCATCGCCAAAGATTTCAGAGAACAGGCGCTTCTCCTGGCACAGTATCGAACACTTAGTTTCAGATGGAACATTTAGTTTAAAATTCAACTAAGTTTCGCATCTGGAGTTTCCTCTCTCACAAGGTCGGCCACTTAGTTTCGTCGACCACATACGGTTTCGAGGAGCATCGCGACTGATTTCAGAGAACACGCGCTTCTCCTGGCACAGTATGGAACACTTAGTTTCAGATAGAACAATTGTTTAAAATAGAACAATGTTTCGCATCTGGAGTTTCCTTTCTCACAAGGTCGACGATTTAATTTCGTCGAGCACATACGGTTTCGAGTGGCATCGCCACAGATATCAGAGAACAGGCGCTTCTCCTGGCACAGTATCGAACACTTAGTTTCAGATAGAACAATTGGTTTAAAATGGAACTAAGTTTCGCATCTGGAATTTCCTCCCTCACAAGGTCGACCATTTAGATTCGACGAACACATAGGGTTTCAAGTGGCATCGCCACAGATTTCAGAGAACAGCCGCTTCTCCTGGCACAATATCGAACACTTAGTTTCAGATAGAACAATAAGTTTAAAATGGCACTAAGTTTTGCGTCCGGAGTTTCCTCTCTCACAAGGTCGACCACTTAGTTTCGTCGAACACATACCGTTTCGTGCGCATCGCCACAGATTTCAGAGAACCGGCGCTTCTCCTGGCACAGTATCGAACACTTAGTTTCAGGCACAGTATCGAAAACTTAGTTTCAGATGGAACATTTAGTTTAAAATTGAACTATGTTTCGCATCTGAAGTTTCCTCTCTAACAAGGTCGACCACTTAGTTTCGCCGAACACATACGGTTTCGAGTGGCATCGCCACAGATTTCAGAGAACAGCCGCTTCTCCTGCCACAGTATCGAACACTTAGTTTCAGATACAACAATTAGTTTAAAATGGAACAATGTTTCGAATCTGGAGTTTTCTTTCGCACAAGATCGACGACTTAATTTCGTCGAACACATACGGTTTCGAGTGGCATCGCCAAAGATTTCAGAGAACAGGCGCTTCTCCTGGCACAGTATCGAACACTTTCAGATAGAACAATTAGTTTAAAATGGAATTAAGTTTTGCATCTGGAGTTTCCTCTCTCACAACGTCGGCCACTTAGTATCGTCGAACACATATGGTTTCCAGTAGCATCGCCACAGATTTCAGAGAACAGGCGCTTCTCCTGGCACAGTATCGAACACTTAGTTTCAGATAGAACAATTACTTTAAAACGGAAATAAGCTTCGCATCTGGAGTTTCTTCTCTCACAAAGTGGACCACTTAGTTTCGTCGAACACATACGGTTTCGAGTATCATCGCCAGAGATTACAGAGAACAGGCGCTTCTCCTGGCACAGTATCGAACACTTAGTTTCAGATGGAACATTTAGTTTAAAATTGAACTAAGTTTCGCATCTGGAGTTTCCTCTCTCACAAGGTCGGCCACTTAGTTTCGTCGACCACATACGGTTTCGAGGAGCATCGCCACAGATTTCAGAGAACAGGCGCTTCTCCTGGCACAGTATCGAACACTTAGTTTCAGATAGAACAATTAGTTTAAAATGGAAGTAAGTTTCGCATCTGCAGTTTCCTCTCTCACAAGGTCGACCACTTAGTTTCGTCGAACACATACGGTTTCGAGTAGTATCGCCACAGATTTCAGAGAACAGGAGCTTCTCCTGGCACAGTGTCGACCACTTAGTTTCAGATAGAACAATTAATTTGAAATGGAACTGAGTTTCGCATCTGAAGTTTCCTCTCTCACAAGGTCGACAACTTAGTTTCGTCGAACACATACGGTTTCGAGTAGCATCGCCACAGATTTCAGAGAACAGGCGCTTCTCCTGGCACAGTATCGAACACTTAGTTACAGATAGAACAATTGGTTTAAAATGGAACTATGTTTCGCATCTGGAGTTTCCTCTCTCACAAGGTCGACAACTTAGTTTCGTCGAACACATACGGTTTCGAGTAGCATCGCCTCAGGTTTCAGAGAACAGGCGCTTCTCCTGCCACAGTATCGAACACTTAGTTTCAGATAGAACAATTAGTTTAATATGGTACTTAGTTTCGCATCTGGAGTTTCCTCTCTCACAAGGCGACCTCTTAGTTTCGTGGAACACATACGGTTTCGAGTAGCAGCGCGACAGATTTCAGAGAACAGGCGCTTCTCCTGGCACAGTATCGAACACTTAATTTCAGATGGAACAATTAGTTTAGAATGGAACTAAGTTTCGCATCTGAAGTTCCCTCTTTCACAAGGTCGGCCACTTAGTTTCGTGGAACACATACGGTTTCGAGTAGCATTGCCACAGATTTCAGAGAACGGACGCTGCTCCTGGCACAGTATCGAACACTTAGTTTCAGATAGAACAATTAGTTAAAAATGGAACTAAGATTCGCATCTGGAGTTTCCTCTCTCACAAGGTCGACCATTTAGATTCGTCGAACACATACGGTTTCGAGTAGCATCGCCACAGATTTCAGAGAACAGGCGCCTCTCCTGGCATAGTATCGAACACTTAGTTGCAGATAGAACAATTAGTTTAAAATGGAAGTAAGTTTCGCATCTGCAGTTTCCTCTCTCACAAGGTCGACCACTTAGTTTCGTCGAACACATACGGTTTCGAGTAGTATCGCCACAGATTTCAGAGAACAGGAGCTTCTCCTGGCACAGTATCGGACACTTAGTTTCAGATAGAACAATTAGTTTAAAATGGAAGTAAGTTTCGCATCTGCAGTTTCCTCTCTCACAAGGTCGACCACTTAGTTTCGTCGAACACATACGGTTTCGAGTAGTATCGCCACAGATTTCAGAGAACAGGAGCTTCTCCTGGCACAGTGTCGACCACTTAGTTTCAGATAGAACAATTAATTTGAAATGGAACTGAGTTTCGCATCTGAAGTTTCCTCTCTCACAAGGTCGACAACTTAGTTTCGTCGAACACATACGGTTTCGAGTAGCATCGCCTCAGGTTTCAGAGAACAGGCGCTTCTCCTGCCACAGTATCGAACACTTAGTTTCAGATAGAACAATTAGTTTAATATGGTACTTAGTTTCGCATCTGGAGTTTCCTCTCTCACAAGGCGACCTCTTAGTTTCGTGGAACACATACGGTTTCGAGTAGCAGCGCGACAGATTTCAGAGAACAGGCGCTTCTCCTGGCACAGTATCGAACACTTAATTTCAGATGGAACAATTAGTTTAGAATGGAACTAAGTTTCGCATCTGAAGTTCCCTCTTTCACAAGGTCGGCCACTTAGTTTCGTGGAACACATACGGTTTCGAGTAGCATCGCCACAGATTTCAGAGAACGGACGCTGCTCCTGGCACAGTATCGAACACTTAGTTTCAGATAGGACAATTAGTTAAAAATGGAACTAAGATTCGCATCTGGAGTTTCCTCTCTCACAAGGTCGACCATTTAGATTCGTCGAACACATACGGTTTCGAGTAGCATCGCCACAGATTTCAGAGAACAGGCGCCTCTCCTGGCATAGTATCGAACACTTAGTTGCTGATAGAACAATTAGTTTAAAATGGAAGTAAGTTTCGCATTTGCAGTTTCCTCTCTCACAAGGTCGACCACTTAGTTTCGTCGGACACATACGGTTTCGAGTAGTATCGCCACAGATTTCAGAGAACAGGAGCTTCTCCTGGCACAGTATCGGACACTTAGTTTCAGATAGAACAATTAGTTTAAAATGGAAGTAAGTTTCGCATCTGCAGTTTCCTCTCTCACAAGGTCGACCATTTAGATTCGTTGAACACATACGGTTTCGAGTATCATCGCCACAGATTTCAGAGAACAGGCGCTTCTCCTGGCACAGTACCGAACACTTAGTTTCAGATAGAACAAACAGTTTAAAATGGAACTAAGTTTCGCATCTGGAGTTTCCTCTCTCACAAGGTCGGTCACTTAGTTTCGTCGAACACATACGTTTTCGAGTGGCATCGCCACAGATTTCGGAGAACAGCCGCTTCCCCAGGCATAGTATCGAACACTTAATTTCATATGGAACAATTAGTTTAAAATGGAACTAAGTTTCGCATCTGAAGTTTCCTCTCTCACAAGGTCGGCCACTTAGGTTCGTCGAACACATATGGTTTCCAGTAGCACCGCCACAGATTTCAGAGAACGGGCACTTCTCCTGGCACAGTATCGAACACTTAGTTTCAGATAGAACAATTAGTTTAAAATGGCACTAAGTTTCGCGTCTGGAGTTGCCTCTCTCACAAGGTCGACCACTCAGTTTCGTCGAACACATACCGTTTCGAGTAGCATCGCGACAAATTTCAGAAAACAGGCACTTCTCCCGGCAAAGTATCGAACACTTAGTTTCAGATAGAACATTTAGTTTAAAATGGCACTATGTTTCGCGTCTGGAGTTTCCTCTCTCACAAGGTCGACCACTCAGTTTCGTCGAACACATACCATTTCGAGTAGCATCGCGACAGATTTCAGAGAACAGGCACTTCTCCTGGCAAAGTATCGAACACTTAGTTTCAGATAGAACACTTAGTTTAAAATGGCACTAAGTTTCGCATGTGGAGTTTCCCCTTTCACAAGGCGACCACTCAGTTTCGTCGAACACATACGGTTTCGAGTGTCATCGCCACAGATTTCAGAGAACAGGCGCTTCTGCTGGCACAGTATCGAACACTTAGTTTCAAATAGAAGATTTAGTTTAAAATGGAACTAAGTTTCGCATCTGGAGTTTCCTCTCTCAGAAGGTCGGCCACTTAGTTTCGTCGAACACATACGGTTTCGAGTGGCATCGTCACAGATTTCAGAGAACAGGCGCTTCTCCTGGCACAGTATCGAACACTTAGTTTCAGATAGAACGATTAGTTTAAAATGGAACTAAGTTTCGCATCTGGAGTTTCCTCTCTCACAAGGTGGACCACTTAGTTTCATCGAACACATACGGTTTCGAGTAGCATCGCCACTGATTTCAGAGAACAGGCGCTTCTCCTGGCACAGTATCGAACACTTAGTTTCAGATGGCACAATTAGTTTCAAATGGAACTAAGTTTCGCATGTGGAGTTTCCCCTTTCACAAGGCGACCACTCAGTTTCGTCGATCACATACGGTTTCGAGTAGCATCGCCACAGATTTCATAGAACAGGCGCTTCTCCTGGCACAATATCGAACACTTAGTTTCAGATAGAACAATTAGTTTAAAATGGAACTAAGTTTCGGATCTGGAGTTTCCTCTATCACAAGGTCGACCACTTAGTTTCGCCGAACACATACGGTTTCGATTGGCATCGCCACAGACTTCAGAGAACAGGCGCTTCTCCTGGCACAGTATCGAACACATAGTTTCAGATATAAAAATTAGTTTAAAATCGAACTATGCTTCGCATCTGGAGTTTCCTCTCTCACAAGGTGGACCACTTAGTTTCATCGAACACATACTCTTTCGAGTAGCATCGCCACTGATTTCAGAGAACAGGCGCTTCTCCTGGCACAGTATCGAACACTTAGTTTCAGATAGAACAATTAGTTTAAAACGGAACTAACTTTCGCATCTGGAGTTTCTTCTCTCACAAGGCGACCACTTAGTTGCGTCGAACACATACGGTTTCGATTGGCATCGCAACAGACTTCAGAGAACAGGCGCTTCTCCTGGCACAGTATCGAACACATAGTTTCAGATATAAAAATTAGTTTAAAATCGAACTATGCTTCGCATCTTGAGTTTCCTCTCTCACAAGGTCGGTCAGTTAGTTTCGTCGAACACATACGGTTTCGAGTAGCATCGCCACAGATTTCAGAGAACAGGCGCTTCTCCTGGCACAGTATGGAACACATAGTATCAGATGGAACAATTAGTTTAAAATGCAACTATGTTTCGCATCTGGAGTTTCCTCTCTCACAAGGTCGGCCACTTAGTTTCGTCGAACACATACGGTTTCGAGTGGCATCGTCACAGATTTCAGCGAACAGGCGCTTCTCCTGGCACAGTATCGAACACTTAGTTTCAGATAGAACGATTAGTTTAAAATGGAACTAAGTTTCGCATCTGGAGTTTCCTCTCTCACAAGGTCGGTCACTTAGTTTCGTCGAACACATACGGTTTCGAGTAGCATCGCCACAGATTTCAGAGAACAGGCGCATCTCCTGGTACAGTATTGAACACATAATTTCAGATGGAACAATTAGTTTTAAATGGAACTAAGTTTCGCATGTGGAGTTTCCCCTTTCACAAGGCGACCACTCAGTTTCGCCGAACACATACGGTTTCGAGTAGCATCGCCACAGATTCCAGAGAACAGGCGCTTCTCCTGACACAGTATCGAACACTTAGTTTCAGATAGAACAATTAGTTTAAAATGGTACTAATTTTCGCATCTGGAGTTTCTTCTCTCACAAGGCGACCACTTAGTTGCGTCGAACACATACGGTTTCGATTGGCATCGCCACAGACTTCAGAGAACAGGCGCTTCTCCTGGCACAGTATCGAACACATAGTTTCAGATATAAAAATTAGTTTAAAATGGAACTAAGTTTCGGATCTGGAGTTTCCTCTATCACAAGGTCGACCACTTAGTTTCGCCGAACACATACGGTTTCGATTGGCATCGCCACAGACTTCAGAGAACAGGCGCTTCTCCTGGCACAGTATCGAACACATAGTTTCAGATATAAAAATTAGTTTAAAATCGAACTATGCTTCGCATCTGGAGTTTCCTCTCTCACAAGGTGGACCACTTAATTTCATCGAACACATACGGTTTCGAGTAGCATCGCCACTGATTTCAGAGAACAGGCGCTTCTCCTGGCACAGTATCGAACACTTAGTTTCAGATAGAACAATTAGTTTAAAACGGAACTAACTTTCGCATCTGGAGTTTCCTCTCTCACATGGTCGACCACTTAGTTTCCTCGAACACATACGGTTTCGAGTGGCATCGCCACAGTTTTCAGATAACTGGCGCTTCTCCTGGTACAGTATCGAACACTTACTTTCAGATAGAACAATTAGTTTTAAATGAAACTAAGTCTGGCATCTGGAATTTCCTCTCTCACAAGGTGGACCACTTAGTTTCGTCGAACACGTACGGTTTCGAGTAGCATCGCCACTGATTTCAGAGAACAGGCGCTTCTCCTGGCACAGTATCGAACACTTATTTTCAGATAGAACAATTCGTTTAAAATGGAACAATGTTTCGCATCTGGAGTTTCCTTTCTCCCAAGGTCGACCACTTAGTTTCGTCGAACACATACGGTTTCGAGCAGTATCGCCACAGATTTCGCAGAACGGGAGTTTCTCCTGGCACAGTATCGAATACTTAGTTTCAGATAGAACAATTAGTTTAAAATGCAACTATGTTTCGCATCTGGAGGTTTCCTCTCTCACAAGGTCGGCCACTTAGTTTCGTCGAACACATACGGTTTCGAGTTGCATCGCTACACATTTCTGAGAACAGGCGCTTCGCCTGGCACAGTATCGAACACTCATTTCAGACAGAACAATTAGTTTAAAATGGAACTATGTTTCGCATCTGGAGTATCCTCTCTCACAAGATCAACCACTTAGTTTCGTCGAACAATTACGGTTTCGAGTGGCATCGCCACAGATTTCAGAGAACAGGCGCTTCTCCTGGCACAGTATCGAACACTTAGTGTCAGATGGAACATTTGGTTTAAAATGGAACTAAGTTTGGCATCTGGAGTTTCCTCTCTCACAAGGTCGACCACTTAGTTTCGTCGAACACATACGTTTTCGAGTAGCATCGCCACAGATTTCAGAGAACAGGCGCTTCTCCTGGCACAGTATCGAGCACTTAGTTTCAGATAGAACAATTTGTTGAAAATGGAACTATGTTTCGCATCTGGAGTTTCCTCTCCCACAAAGTCGACCACTTAGTTTCCTCGAACACATACGGTTTCGAGTAGCATCGCCACAGATTTCAGAGAACAGGCGCTTCTCCTGGCAGAGTATCGAACACTTAGTGTCAGATAGAACAATTAGTTTAAAATGGAACTAAATTTCGCATCTGGAGATTCCTCTCCCACAAGGTCGAACAGTTAGATTCGTCGAACACATACGGTTTCGAGTGGCATCGCCACACATTTCAGAGAACAGGCGCTTCTCCTGGCACAGTATCGAACACTTAATTTCAGATAGAACAATTAGTTTAAAATGGAACTAAGTTTCGCCTCTGGAGTTTCCTCTCTCACAAGGTCGAACACTTAGTTTCGTCGAACACATACGGTTTCGAGTAGTAACGCCACAGGTTTCAGAGAACAGGCGCTTCTACTGGCAGATTATCGAACACTTAGTTTCAGATGGAACATTTGGTTTAAAATGGAACAAAATTTCGCATCTGGAGTTTCCTCTCTCACAAGGTCGACCACTTAGTTTCGTCGAACACATACGGTTTCGAGCAGTATCGCCACAGATTTCGCAGAACGGGAGTTTCTCCTGGCACAGTATCGAATACTTAGTTTCAGATAGAACAATTAGTTTAAAATGCAACTATGTTTCGCATCTGGAGGTTTCCTCTCTCACAAGGTCGGCCACTTAGTTTCGTCGAACACATACGGTTTCGAGTGGCATCGTCACAGAATTTAGAGAACAGGCGCTTCTCCTGGCACAGTATCGAACACTTAGTTCCAGATAGAACGATTAGTTTAAAATGGAACTAAGTTTCGCATCTGGAGATTCCTCTCCCACAAGGTCGAACAGTTAGATTCGTCGAACACATACGGTTTCGAGTGGCATCGCCACACATTTCAGAGAACAGGCGCTTCTCCTGGGACAGTATCGAACACTTAGTTTCAGATAGAACAAATAGTTTATAATGGAAATAAGTTTCGCATCTGGAGTTTCCTCTCTCACAAGGTCGACCACTTAGTTTCGACGAACACATACGGTTTCGAGGTGCATCGCCACAGATTTCAGAGAACAGGCGCTTCGCCTGGCACAGTATCGAACACTTATTTCACACAGAACAATTAGTTTAAAATGGAGCTATATTTCGCATCTGGAGTATCCTCTCTCACAAGATCAACCAATTAGTTTCGTCGAACACTTACGGTTTCGAGTGGCATCGCCACAGATTTCAGAGAACAGGCGCTTCGCCACAGATTTCAGAGAGCAGGCGCTTCTCCTGGGACAGTATCGAACACTTAGTTTCAGATAGAACAAATAGTTTATAATGGAAATAAGTTTCGCATCTGGAGTTTCCTCTCTCACAAGGTCGACCACTTAGTTTCGACGAACACATACGGTTTCGAGGTGCATCGCCACAGATTTCAGAGAACAGGCGCTTCGCCTGGCACAGTATCGAACACTTATTTCACACAGAACAATTAGTTTAAAATGGAGCTATGTTTCGCATCTGGAGTATCCTCTCTCACAAGATCAACCAATTAGTTTCGTCGAACACATACGGTTTCGAGTGGCATCGCCACATATTTCAGAGAACAGGGGCTTCTCCTGGCACAGTATCGAACACTTAGTTTCAGATAGAACAATTAGTTTAAAATGGAACTAAGTTTCGCATCTGGAGTTTCCTCTCTCACAAGGTCGGCCACTTAGTTTCGTCGAACACATACGGTTTCGAGTGGCACCGGCACAGATTTCAGAGAACAGGCGCTTCTCCTGGAACAGTATCGAACACTTAGTTTAGGACGGAAAATTTGGTTTAAAGTGGAACTAAGTTTCGCATCTGGAGTTTCCTCTCTCACAAGGTCGACCACTTAGTTTCGTCGAACACATACGGATTCGACTGGCATAGCGACAGATTTCAGAGAACAGGCGCTTCTCCTGGCACAGTATCGAACACTTAGTTTCGAACGGAAAATTTGGTTTAAAGTGGAACTAAATTTCGCATCTGAAGTTTCCTCTCTCACAAGGTCGACCATTTAGATTCGTCGAACACATACGTGTTCGAGTAGCATCGCCACTGATTTCAGAGAACAGGCGCTTCTCCTGGTACAGTATCGAACACTTTCAGATAGAACAATTAGTTTAAAATGGAACTAAGTTCCGCATCTGGACTTTCCTCTCTCACAAGGTCGGCCACTTAGTTTCGTCGAACACATACGGTTTCGAGTGGCATCGCCACAGATTTCAGAGAACAGGCGCTTCTCCTGGCACATTATCGAACACTTAGTTTCAGATGGAATAATTAGCTTAAAATGGAACTAAATTTCGCATCTGGACTTTCCTCTCTCACAAGGTCGACCATTTAGATTCATCGAACACATAAGGATTCGACTGGCATCGCGAGAGATTTCAGAGAACAGGCGCTTCTCCTGGCACAGTATCGAACACTTAGTTTCAGATAGAACAATTAGTTTATAATGGAAATATGTTTCGCATCTGGAGTTTCCTCTCTCACAAGGTCGACCACTTAGTTTCGACGAACACATACGGTTTCGAGGTGCATCGCCACAGATTTCAGAGAACAGGCGCTTCGCCTGGCACAGTATCGAACACTTATTTCACACAGAACAGTTAGTTTAAAATGGAGCTATGTTTCGCATCTGGAGTATCCTCTCTCACAAGATCAACCAATTAGTTTCGTTGAACACTTACGGTTTCGAGTGGCATCGCCACATATTTCAGAGAACAGGCGCTTCGCCACAGATTTCAGAGAGCAGGCGCTTCTCCTGGGACAATATCGAACACTTAGTTTCAGATAGAACAAATAGTTTAAAATGGAACTAAGTTTCGCATCTGGAGTTTCCTCTCTCACAAGGACGACCACTTAGTTTCGTCGAACACATACGGATTCGACTGGCATCGCGACAGATTTCAGAGAACAGGCTCTTCTCCTGGCACAGTATCGAACACTTAGTTTCAGATAGAACAAATAGTTTATAATGGAAATAAGTTTCGCATCTGGAGTTTCCTCTCTCACAAGGTCGACCACTTAGTTTCGACGAACACATATGGTTTCGAGGTGCATCGCCACAGATTTCAGAGAACAGGCGCTTCGCCTGGCACAGTATCGAACACTTATTTCACACAGAAGAATTAGTTTAAAATGGAGCTATGTTTCGCATCTGGAGTATCCTCTCTCACAAGATCAACCAATTAGTTTCGTCGAACACTTACGGTTTCGAGTGGCATCGCCACAGATTTCAGAGAACAGGCGCTTCGCCACAGATTTCAGAGAGCAGGCGCTTCTCCTGGGACAGTATCGAACACTTAGTTTCAGATAGAACAAATAGTTTATAATGGAAATAAGTTTCGCATCTGGAGTTTCCTCTCTCACAAGGTCGACCACTTAGTTTCGACGAACACATACGGTTTCGAGGTGCATCGCCACAGATTTCAGAGAACAGGCGCTTCGCCTGGCACAGTATCGAACACTTATTTCACACAGAACAATTAGTTTAAAATGGAGCTATGTTTCGCATCTGGAGTATCCTCTCTCACAAGATCAACCAATTAGTTTCGTCGAACACATACGGTTTCGAGTGGCATCGCCACATATTTCAGAGAACAGGCGCTTCTCCTGGCACAGTATCGAACACTTAGTTTCAGATAGAACAATTAGTTTAAAATGGAACTAAGTTTCGCATCTGGAGTTTCCTCTCTCACAAGGTCGGCCACTTAGTTTCGTCGAACACATACGGTTTCGAGTGGCATCGCCACAGATTTCAGAGAACAGGCGCTTCTCCTGGCACATTATCGAACACTTAGTTTCAGATGGAATAATTAGCTTAAAATGGAACTAAATTTCGCATCTGGACTTTCCTCTCTCACAAGGTCGACCATTTAGATTCATCGAACACATAAGGATTCGACTGGCATCGCGAGAGATTTCAGAGAACAGGCGCTTCTCCTGGCACAGTATCGAACACTTAGTTTCAGATAGAACAATTAGTTTAATATGGACCTATGTTTCGCATTTGGAGTTTCCTCTCTCACAAGTTCAACAACTTAGTTTCGTTGAACACTTACGGTTTCGAGTGGCATCGCCACATATTTCAGAGAACAGGCGCTTCGCCACAGATTTCAGAGAGCAGGCGCTTCTCCTGGGACAGTATCGAACACTTAGTTTCAGATAGAACAAATAGTTTATAATGGAAATATGTTTCGCATCTGGAGTTTCCTCTCTCACAAGGTCGACCACTTAGTTTCGACGAACACATACGGTTTCGAGGTGCATCGCCACAGATTTCAGAGAACAGGCGCTTCGCCTGGCACAGTATCGAACACTTATTTCACACAGAACAGTTAGTTTAAAATGGAGCTATGTTTCGCATCTGGAGTATCCTCTCTCACAAGATCAACCAATTAGTTTCGTTGAACACTTACGGTTTCGAGTGGCATCGCCACATATTTCAGAGAACAGGCGCTTCGCCACAGATTTCAGAGAGCAGGCGCTTCTCCTGGGACAATATCGAACACTTAGTTTCAGATAGAACAAATAGTTTAAAATGGAACTAAGTTTCGCATCTGGAGTTTCCTCTCTCACAAGGTCGACCACTTAGTTTCGTCGAACACATACGGATTCGACTGGCATCGCGACAGATTTCAGAGAACAGGCTCTTCTCCTGGCACAGTATCGAACACTTAGTTTCAGATAGAACAAATAGTTTATAATGGAAATAAGTTTCGCATCTGGAGTTTCCTCTCTCACAAGGTCGACCACTTAGTTTCGACGAACACATATGGTTTCGAGGTGCATCGCCACAGATTTCAGAGAACAGGCGCTTCGCCTGGCACAGTATCGAACACTTATTTCACACAGAAGAATTAGTTTAAAATGGAGCTATGTTTCGCATCTGGAGTATCCTCTCTCACAAGATCAACCAATTAGTTTCGTCGAACACTTACGGTTTCGAGTGGCATCGCCACAGATTTCAGAGAACAGGCGCTTCGCCACAGATTTCAGAGAGCAGGCGCTTCTCCTGGGACAGTATCGAACACTTAGTTTCAGATAGAACAAATAGTTTATAATGGAAATAAGTTTCGCATCTGGAGTTTCCTCTCTCACAAGGTCGACCACTTAGTTTCGACGAACACATACGGTTTCGAGGTGCATCGCCACAGATTTCAGAGAACAGGCGCTTCGCCTGGCACAGTATCGAACACTTATTTCACACAGAACAATTAGTTTAAAATGGAGCTATGTTTCGCATCTGGAGTATCCTCTCTCACAAGATCAACCAATTAGTTTCGTCGAACACATACGGTTTCGAGTGGCATCGCCACATATTTCAGAGAACAGGCGCTTCTCCTGGCACAGTATCGAACACTTAGTTTCAGATAGAACAATTAGTTTAAAATGGAACTAAGTTTCGCATCTGGAGTTTCCTCTCTCACAAGGTCGGCCACTTAGTTTCGTCGAACACATATGGTTTCGAGTGGCATCGGCACAGATTTCAGAGAACAGGCGCTTCTCCTGGCACAGTATCGAACAGTTAGTTTAGGACGGAAAATTTGGTTTAAAGTGGAACTAAGTTTCGCATCTGGAGTTTCCTCTCTCACAAGGTCGACCACTTAGTTTCGTGGAACACATACGGATTCGACTGGCATCGCGACAGATTTCAGAGAACAGGCGCTTCTCCTGGCACAGCATCGAACACTTAGTTTCAGATAGAACAATTAGTTTAATATGGACCTATGTTTCGCATTTGGAGTTTCCTCTCTCACAAGTTCAACAACTTAGTTTCGTCGAACACTTACGGTTTCGAGTGGCATCGCCACAGATTTCAGAGAACAGGCGCTTCGCCACAGATTTCAGCGAGCAGGCGCTTCTCCTGGGACAGTAACGGACACATAGTTTCAGATAGAACAATTAGTTTAAAATGGTACTAAATTTCGCATCTGGAGTTTCCTCTGTCACAAGGCGGCCACTTAGTTTCGTGGAACACATACGGTTTCGAGATGCATCGCCACAGATTTCAGAGAACAGGCGCTTCGCCTGGCACAGTATCGAACACTTATTTCACACAGAACAATTAGTTTAAAATGGAGCTATGTTTCGCATCTGGAGTATCCTCTCTCACAAGGTCGACCACTTAGTTTCGACGAACACATACGGTTTCGAGGTGCATCGCCACAGATTTCAGAGAACAGGCGCTTCGCCTGGCACAGTATCGAACACTTATTTCACACAGAACAATTAGTTTAAAATGGAGCTATGTTTCGCATCTGGAGTATCCTCTCTCACAAGATCAACCAATTAGTTTCGTCGAACACTTACGGTTTCGAGTGGCATCGCCACAGATTTCAGAGAACAGGCGCTTCGCCACAGATTTCAGAGAGCAGGCGCTTCTCCTGGGACAGTAACGGACACATAGTTTCAGATAGAACTATTAGTTTAAAATGGTACTAAATTTCGCATCTGGAGTTTCCTCTCTCACAAGGTCGACCACTTAGTTTCGTCGAACACATACGGATTCGACTGGCATCGCGACAGATTTCAGAGAACAGGCTCTTCTCCTGGCACAGTATCGAACACTTAGTTTCAGATAGAACAAATAGTTTATAATGGAAATAAGTTTCGCATCTGGAGTTTCCTCTCTCACAAGGTCGACCACTTAGTTTCGACGAACACATATGGTTTCGAGGTGCATCGCCACAGATTTCAGAGAACAGGCGCTTCGCCTGGCACAGTATCGAACACTTATTTCACACAGAAGAATTAGTTTAAAATGGAGCTATGTTTCGCATCTGGAGTATCCTCTCTCACAAGATCAACCAATTAGTTTCGTCGAACACTTACGGTTTCGAGTGGCATCGCCACAGATTTCAGAGAACAGGCGCTTCGCCACAGATTTCAGAGAGCAGGCGCTTCTCCTGGGACAGTATCGAACACTTAGTTTCAGATAGAACAAATAGTTTATAATGGAAATAAGTTTCGCATCTGGAGTTTCCTCTCTCACAAGGTCGACCACTTAGTTTCGACGAACACATACGGTTTCGAGGTGCATCGCCACAGATTTCAGAGAACAGGCGCTTCGCCTGGCACAGTATCGAACACTTATTTCACACAGAACAATTAGTTTAAAATGGAGCTATGTTTCGCATCTGGAGTATCCTCTCTCACAAGATCAACCAATTAGTTTCGTCGAACACATACGGTTTCGAGTGGCATCGCCACATATTTCAGAGAACAGGCGCTTCTCCTGGCACAGTATCGAACACTTAGTTTCAGATAGAACAATTAGTTTAAAATGGAACTAAGTTTCGCATCTGGAGTTTCCTCTCTCACAAGGTCGGCCACTTAGTTTCGTCGAACACATATGGTTTCGAGTGGCATCGGCACAGATTTCAGAGAACAGGCGCTTCTCCTGGCACAGTATCGAACAGTTAGTTTAGGACGGAAAATTTGGTTTAAAGTGGAACTAAGTTTCGCATCTGGAGTTTCCTCTCTCACAAGGTCGACCACTTAGTTTCGTGGAACACATACGGATTCGACTGGCATCGCGACAGATTTCAGAGAACAGGCGCTTCTCCTGGCACAGCATCGAACACTTAGTTTCAGATAGAACAATTAGTTTAATATGGACCTATGTTTCGCATTTGGAGTTTCCTCTCTCACAAGTTCAACAACTTAGTTTCGTCGAACACTTACGGTTTCGAGTGGCATCGCCACAGATTTCAGAGAACAGGCGCTTCGCCACAGATTTCAGCGAGCAGGCGCTTCTCCTGGGACAGTAACGGACACATAGTTTCAGATAGAACAATTAGTTTAAAATGGTACTAAATTTCGCATCTGGAGTTTCCTCTGTCACAAGGCGGCCACTTAGTTTCGTGGAACACATACGGTTTCGAGATGCATCGCCACAGATTTCAGAGAACAGGCGCTTCGCCTGGCACAGTATCGAACACTTATTTCACACAGAACAATTAGTTTAAAATGGAGCTATGTTTCGCATCTGGAGTATCCTCTCTCACAAGGTCGACCACTTAGTTTCGACGAACACATACGGTTTCGAGGTGCATCGCCACAGATTTCAGAGAACAGGCGCTTCGCCTGGCACAGTATCGAACACTTATTTCACACAGAACAATTAGTTTAAAATGGAGCTATGTTTCGCATCTGGAGTATCCTCTCTCACAAGATCAACCAATTAGTTTCGTCGAACACTTACGGTTTCGAGTGGCATCGCCACAGATTTCAGAGAACAGGCGCTTCGCCACAGATTTCAGAGAGCAGGCGCTTCTCCTGGGACAGTAACGGACACATAGTTTCAGATAGAACAATTAGTTTAAAATGGTACTAAATTTCGCATCTGGAGTTTCCTCTGTCACAAGGCGGCCACTTAGTTTCGTGGAACACATACGGTTTCGAGATGCATCGCCACAGATTTCAGAGAACAGGCGCTTCGCCTGGCACAGTATCGAACACTTATTTCACACAGAACAATTAGTTTAAAATGGAGCTATGCTTCGCATCTGGAGTATCCTCTCTCACAAGATCAACCACTTAGTTTCGTCGAACACATACGGTTACGAGTGGCATCGCCATACTTTTCAGAGAACAGGCGCTTCTCCTGGCACAGTAACGGACACATAGTTTCAGATAGAACAATTAGTTTAAAATGGAACTATGTTTCGCATCTGGAGTTTCCTCTCTCGCAAGATCAACAACTTAGTTTCGCCGAACACATACGGTTTCGAGTGGCATCGCCACAGATTTCAGAGAGCAGGCGCTTCTCCTGGCACAGTATCGAACACTTAGTTTCAGATAGAACAATTAGTTTAAAATGGAACTAAGTTTCGCATCTGGAGTTTCCTCTCTCACAAGGTCGACCACTTAGTTTCGTCGAACACATACGGATTCGACTGGCATCGCGACAGATTTCAGAGAACAGGCGCTTCTCCTGGCACAGTATCGAACACTTAGTTTCAGATAGAACAATTAGTTTAAAATGGAACTAAGTTTCGCATCTGGAGTTTCCTCTCTCACAAGGTCGACCACTTAGTTTCGTCGAACACATACGGATTCGACTGGCATCGCGACAGATTTCAGAGAACAGCCGCTTCTCCTGGCACAGTATCGAACACTTAGTTTCAGATAGAACAATTAGTTTAATATGGACCTATGTTTCGCATTTGGAGTTTCCTCTCTCACAAGTTCAACAACTTAGTTTCGTTGAACACTTACGGTTTCGAGTGGCATCGCCACAGATTTCAGAGAACCGGCGCTTCGCCACAGATTTCAGAGAGCAGGCGCTTCTCCTGGGACAGTATCGAACACTTAGTTTCAGATAGAACAAATAGTTTATAATGGAAATAAGTTTCGCATCTGGAGTTTCCTCTCTCACAAGGTCGACCACTTAGTTTCGACGAACACATACGGTTTCGAGGTGCATCGCCACAGATTTCAGAGAACAGGCGCTTCGCCTGGCACAGTATCGAACACTTATTTCACACAGAACAATTAGTTTAAAATGGAGCTATATTTCGCATCTGGAGTATCCTCTCTCACAAGATCAACCAATTAGTTTCGTCGAACACTTACGGTTTCGAGTGGCATCGCCACAGATTTCAGAGAACAGGCGCTTCGCCACAGATTTCAGAGAGCAGGCGCTTCTCCTGGGACAGTATCGAACACTTAGTTTCAGATAGAACAAATAGTTTATAATGGAAATAAGTTTCGCATCTGGAGTTTCCTCTCTCACAAGGTCGACCACTTAGTTTCGACGAACACATACGGTTTCGAGGTGCATCGCCACAGATTTCAGAGAACAGGCGCTTCGCCTGGCACAGTATCGAACACTTATTTCACACAGAACAATTAGTTTAAAATGGAGCTATGTTTCGCATCTGGAGTATCCTCTCTCACAAGGTCGACCACTTAGTTTCGACGAACACATACGGTTTCGAGGTGCATCGCCACAGATTTCAGAGAACAGGCGCTTCGCCTGGCACAGTATCGAACACTTATTTCACACAGAACAATTAGTTTAAAATGGAGCTATGTTTCGCATCTGGAGTATCCTCTCTCACAAGATCAACCAATTAGTTTCGTCGAACACTTACGGTTTCGAGTGGCATCGCCACAGATTTCAGAGAACAGGCGCTTCGCCACAGATTTCAGAGAGCAGGCGCTTCTCCTGGGACAGTAACGGGCACATAGTTTCAGATAGAACAATTAGTTTAAAATGGAACTAAGTTTCGCATCTGGAGTTTCCTCTCTCACAAGGTCGACCACTTAGTTTCGTCGAACACATACGGATTCGACTGGCATCGCGACAGATTTCAGAGAACAGGCTCTTCTCCTGGCACAGTATCGAACACTTAGTTTCAGATAGAACAAATAGTTTATAATGGAAATAAGTTTCGCATCTGGAGTTTCCTCTCTCACAAGGTCGACCACTTAGTTTCGACGAACACATATGGTTTCGAGGTGCATCGCCACAGATTTCAGAGAACAGGCGCTTCGCCTGGCACAGTATCGAACACTTATTTCACACAGAAGAATTAGTTTAAAATGGAGCTATGTTTCGCATCTGGAGTATCCTCTCTCACAAGATCAACCAATTAGTTTCGTCGAACACTTACGGTTTCGAGTGGCATCGCCACAGATTTCAGAGAACAGGCGCTTCGCCACAGATTTCAGAGAGCAGGCGCTTCTCCTGGGACAGTATCGAACACTTAGTTTCAGATAGAACAAATAGTTTATAATGGAAATAAGTTTCGCATCTGGAGTTTCCTCTCTCACAAGGTCGACCACTTAGTTTCGACGAACACATACGGTTTCGAGGTGCATCGCCACAGATTTCAGAGAGCAGGCGCTTCTCCTGGGACAGTATCGAACACTTAGTTTCAGATAGAACAAATAGTTTATAATGGAAATAAGTTTCGCATCTGGAGTTTCCTCTCTCACAAGGTCGACCACTTAGTTTCGACGAACACATACGGTTTCGAGGTGCATCGCCACAGATTTCAGAGAACAGGCGCTTCGCCTGGCACAGTATCGAACACTTATTTCACACAGAACAATTAGTTTAAAATGGAGCTATGTTTCGCATCTGGAGTATCCTCTCTCACAAGATCAACCAATTAGTTTCGTCGAACACATACGGTTTCGAGTGGCATCGCCACATATTTCAGAGAACAGGCGCTTCTCCTGGCACAGTATCGAACACTTAGTTTCAGATAGAACAATTAGTTTAAAATGGAACTAAGTTTCGCATCTGGAGTTTCCTCTCTCACAAGGTCGGCCACTTAGTTTCGTCGAACACATATGGTTTCGAGTGGCATCGGCACAGATTTCAGAGAACAGGCGCTTCTCCTGGCACAGTATCGAACAGTTAGTTTAGGACGGAAAATTTGGTTTAAAGTGGAACTAAGTTTCGCATCTGGAGTTTCCTCTCTCACAAGGTCGACCACTTAGTTTCGTTGAACACATACGGATTCGACTGGCATCGCGACAGATTTCAGAGAACAGGCGCTTCTCCTGGCACAGCATCGAACACTTAGTTTCAGATAGAACAATTAGTTTAATATGGACCTATGTTTCGCATTTGGAGTTTCCTCTCTCACAAGTTCAACAACTTAGTTTCGTCGAACACTTACGGTTTCGAGTGGCATCGCCACAGATTTCAGAGAACAGGCGCTTCGCCACAGATTTCAGCGAGCAGGCGCTTCTCCTGGGACAGTAACGGACACATAGTTTCAGATAGAACAATTAGTTTAAAATGGTACTAAATTTCGCATCTGGAGTTTCCTCTGTCACAAGGCGGCCACTTAGTTTCGTGGAACACATACGGTTTCGAGATGCATCGCCACAGATTTCAGAGAACAGGCGCTTCGCCTGGCACAGTATCGAACACTTATTTCACACAGAACAATTAGTTTAGAATGGAGCTATGTTTCGCATCTGGAGTATCCTCTCTCACAAGGTCGACCACTTAGTTTCGACGAACACATACGGTTTCGAGGTGCATCGCCACAGATTTCAGAGAACAGGCGCTTCTCCTGGCACAGCATCGAACACTTAGTTTCAGATAGAACAATTAGTTTAATATGGACCTATGTTTCGCATTTGGAGTTTCCTCTCTCACAAGTTCAACAACTTAGTTTCGTCGAACACTTACGGTTTCGAGTGGCATCGCCACAGATTTCAGAGAACAGGCGCTTCGCCACAGATTTCAGCGAGCAGGCGCTTCTCCTGGGACAGTAACGGACACATAGTTTCAGATAGAACAATTAGTTTAAAATGGTACTAAATTTCGCATCTGGAGTTTCCTCTGTCACAAGGCGGCCACTTAGTTTCGTGGAACACATACGGTTTCGAGATGCATCGCCACAGATTTCAGAGAACAGGCGCTTCTCCTGGCATCGTAGCGAACACTTAGTTTCAGTTAGAATATTTAGTTTAAAATGGAAATATGTTTCGCATCTGGAGTTTCCTCTCTCACAAGGTGGACCACTTAGTTTCGTCGAACACATACGGTTTCGAGTAGCATCGCGACAGATTTCAGAGAACAGGCGCGTCTCCTGGCACTGTATCGAACACTTAGTTTCAGATGGGACACTTAGTTTTAAATGGAACTAAGTTTCGCTTCTGGAGTTTCCTCTCTCACAAGATCGACCATTTAGATTCGTCGAACACATACACTTTCGAGTGGTATCACCACAGATTTCGCAGAACGGCGTCCCTCCTGGCACATTATCGAACACATAGTTTCAGATAGAATAATTAGTTTAAAAGGGAACTAGGTTTCGCATCTGGAGTTTCCTCTCTCACAAGGTCGGCCACTTAGTTTCGTCGAACACATACGGTTTCGAGTGGCATCACCACAGATTTCAGAGAACAGGCGCTTCTCGTGGCACAGTATCGAACACTTAGTTTCAGATAGAACAATTCATTTAAAATGGAACAAAATTTCGCTTCTGAAGTTTCCTCTCTCCCAAGGTCGGCCACTTAGTTTCGTCAAGCTAATACGGTTTCGAGTGGCATCGCCACAAATTTCGCCGAACGGGAGTTTCTCCTGGCACATTATCGAGCACTTAGTTTCAGATAGAAAAATTAGTTTAAAATTGAACTATGTTTCGCATTTGGAGTTTCCCCTCTCGCAAGGTCGACCACTTAGTTTCGTCGAACACATGTGGTTTCGAGTTACATGGTCACACATTTGAGAGAACAGGCGCTTCTCCTGGCACAGTATCGAACACTTAGTTTCAGAGAGAACAATTAGTTTTAAATGGAACTATATTTCGCTTCTTGAGATTCCTCTCCCACAAGGTCAACTACTTTGTTTCGTCGAACACATACGGTTTCGAGTAGTATCGCCACAGATTTCAGAGAACAGGCGCTTCTCCTGACACAGTATCGAACTCATAGTTTCAGATAGAACAATTAGTATAAAATGGTACTATGTTTCGCATCTGGAGTTTCCTCTTTCACAAGGCGACCACTTAGTTTCGTCGAACACATACGGTTTCGAGTAGCATTGCGACAGATTTCAGAGAACAGGCGCGTCTCCTGGCACTGTATCGAACACTTAGTTTCAGATGGAACACTTAGTTTTAAATGGAACTAAGTTTCGCTTCTGGAGTTTCCTCTCTCAAAAGGTCGACAATTTAGATTCGTCGAGCACATACGGTTTCGAGTGGTATCGCCACAGATTTCGCAGAACGGCGTTTCTCCTGGCACAGTATCGAACACTTAGTTTCAAATAGAACAATTAGTTTAAAATGGAACTAAATTTCGCATCTGGAGTTTCATCTCTCACAAGATCGGCCACTTAGTTTCGTCGAACACATACGGTTTCGAGTGGCATCGCCACAGATTTCAGAGAACAGGCGCTTCTCCTGGCACAGTATCGAACACTTAGTTTCAGATAGAACAATAATATTAAAATGGAACTAAGTTTCGCATTTGGAGTTTCCTCTCTCACAAGTTCGACCACTTAGCTTCGTCGAACACATACGTTTTCGAGTAGCATCGCCACAGATTTCAGAGAACAGGCGCTTCTCCTGGCACAGTATCGAGCACTTAGTTTCAGATAGAACAATTTGTTTAAAATGGAACTACGTTTCGCATCTGGAGTTTCCTCTCCCACAAGGTCGACCACTTAGTTTCCTCGATCACATACGGTTTCGAGTAGTTTCGCCACAGATTTCAGAGAACAGGCGCTTATCCTGGCACAGTATCGAACACTTAGTTACAGATAGAACATTTTGTTTAAAATGGAACTAAGTTTCGCATCTGGAGTTTACTCTCTCACATGGTCGACCACTTAGTTTCGTCGACCACATATGGTTAAAGTAGCAACGCCACAGGTTTCAGAGAACAGGCGCTTCTACTGGCAGATTATCGAACACTTTGTTTCAGATGGAACATTTGGTTTAAAATGGAAATATGTTTCGCATTTGGAGTTTCCTCCCTCACAAGGTCGACAACTTAGTTTCGTCGAACACATACGGTTTCGAGTAGCATCGCCACAGATTTCAGAGAACAGGCGCTTCTCCTGGCACAGTATCGAACACTCAGTTTCAGATAGAAAAATTAGTTTAAAATGGAACTACGTATCGCATCTGGAGTTTCCTCTCCCACAAGGTCGACCACTTAGTTGCCTCGAACACATACGGTTTCGAGTAGTTTCGCCACAGATTTCAGAGAACAGGCGCTTATCCTGGCGCAGTATCGAACACTTAGTTTCAGATAGAACAATTGGTTTAAAATGGAACTAAGTTTCGCATCTGGAGTTTCCCCTCCCACAAGGTCGACCACTTAGTTTCCTCGAACACATACGGTTTCGAGTAGCATAACCAGAGATTTCAGAGAACAGGCGCTTCTCCTGGCACAGTATCGAACACTTAGTTTCAGATAGAACAATTAGTTTAAAATGGAACTACGTTTCGCATCTGGAGATTCCTCTCCCACAAGGTCGAACATTTAGATTCGTCGAACATATACGGATTCGAGTAGCATCGCCACACATTTCAGAGAACAGGCGCTTCTCCTGGCACAGTATCGAACACTTAGTTTCAGATAGAACAATTAGTTTAAAATGGAACTAAGTTTCGCATCTGGAGTTTCCTCATTCACAAGGTGGACCACTTAGTTTTGTCGAACACATACGGTTTCGAGGTGCATCGCCACAGATTTCAGAGAACAGGCGCTTCTCCTGGCACAGTATCGAACACTTAGTATCAGATAGAACAATTAGTTTAAAATGGAACAAAGCTTCGCATCTGGAGTTTCCTCTCTCACAAGGTCGACCACCTAGTTTCGTCGAACACATACGGTTTCGAGTGGCATCGCCACAGATTTCAGAGAACAGGCGCTTCTCCTGGCACAGTATCGAACACTTAGTTTCAGATAGAACAATTAGTTTAAAATGGAACTACGTTTCGCATCTGGAGATTCCTCTCCCACAAGGTCGAACATTTAGATTCGTCGAACATATACGGATTCGAGTAGCATCGCCACACATTTCAGAGAACAGGCGCTTCTCCTGGCACAGTATCGAACACTTAGTTTCAGATAGAACAATTAGTTTAAAATGGAACTAAGTTTCGCATCTGGAGTTTCCTCATTCACAAGGTGGACCACTTAGTTTTGTCGAACACATACGGTTTCGAGTTGCATCGCCACAGATTTCAGAGAACAGGCGCTTCTCCTGGCACAGTATCGAACACTTAGTATCAGATAGAACAATTAGTTTAAAATGGAACAAAGCTTCGCATCTGGAGTTTCCTCTCTCACAAGGTCGACCACCTAGTTTCGTCGAACACATACGGTTTCGAGTGGCATCGCCACAGATTTCAGAGAACAAGCGCTTCTCCTGGCACAGTATCGAAAACGTAGATTCAGATAGAACATTAATTTAAAATGGAACTAAGTTTCGCATCTGGAGTTTCCTCTCTCACATGGTCGACCACTTAGTTTCGCCGAACACATACGGTTTCGAGTGGCATGGCCACAGATTTCAGAGAACAGGCGCTTCTCCTGGCACAGTATCGAACACTTAGTTTCAGATAGAACAATTAGTTTAAAATGGAACTAAGTTTCGCATCTGGAGTTTCCTCTCCCACAAGGTCGACCACTTAGTTTCGTCGAACACATACGGTTTCGAGTGGCATCGCCAAAGATTTCAGAGAACAGGCGCTTCTCCTGGGACAGTATCGAACACTTAATATCATATAGAACAATTAATTTAAAATGGAACTAAGTTTCGCATCTGGAGTTTCCTCCCTCACAAGGTCGACCACTTAGTTTCGTCGAACACATACGGTTTCGAGCAGCATCGCCACACAGTTCAGAGAACAGGCGCTTCTCCTGGCACAGTATCGAACACTTAGTTTCAGATAGAACAATTAGTTTAAAATGGAACTAAGCTTCGCATCTGGAGTTTCCTCTCTCAGAGGTCGACCACTTAGTTTCGTCGAACACATACGGTTTCGAGTAGCATCGCGACAGATTTCAGAGAACAGGCGCTTCTCCTGGCACAGTATGGAACGCTTAGTTTCAGATATAACAATTAGTTTAAAATGGAACTAAGTTTCGAATTTGGAGTTTCCTCCCTCAAAAGGTCGACCACTTAGTTTCGTCGATCACATACGGTTTCGAGTGGCATCGCCACAGATTTCAGAGAACAGGCGTTTCTCCTGGCACACTGTCGAACACTTAGTTTCAGATAGAACAATTAGTTTAAATGGAACTAAGTTTCGCATCTGGAATTTCCTCTCTCACAAGATCGACCACTTAGTTTCGTCGAACACATACGGTTTCGAGTAGCATCGCCACAGATTTCAGAGAACAGGCGCGTCTCCTGGCACAGTATCGAACACTTAATATCATATAGAACAATTAGTTTAAAATGGAACTAGGTTTCGCATCTGGAGTTTCCTCTCTCACCAGGTCGACCACTTAGTTTCTTCGAACACATACAGTTTCGAGTGGCATCGCCACAGATTTCGCAGAACGGCATTTCTCCTGGCACATTATCGGACACTTAGTTTCATATAAAAAAATTAGTTTAAAATGGAACTATATTTCGCTTCTGGAGTTACATCTCTCACAAGGTTGACCACTTAGCTTCGCCGAACACATACGATTGCGAGTGGTATCGCCACAGATATCGGCGAACCGGAGCTTCTCCCGGCACAGTATCGACTACTTAGTTTCGTCGAACACATACGGTTTCGACAGGCATTGCCACAGATTTCAGAGAACAGGCGCTTCTCCTGGCACAGCATCGAACACATAGCTTCAGATAGAACAATTAGTTTAAAATGGAACTACGTTTCGCATCTGGAGTTTCCTCTCCCACAAGGTCGACCACTTAGTTTCGTCGAACACATACGGTTTCGAGTGGCATCGCCAAAGATTTCAGAGAACAGGCGCTTCTCCTGGCACAGTATCGAACACTTAATATCATATAGAACAATTAATTTAAAATGGAACTAAGTTTCGCATCTGGAGTTTCCTCCCTCACAAGGTCGACCACTTAGTTTCGTCGAACACATACGGTTTCGAGCAGCATCGCCACACAGTTCAGAGAACAGGCGCTTCTCCTGGCACAGTATCGAACACTTAGTTTCAGATAGAACAATTAGTTTAAAATGGAACTAAGCTTCGCATCTGGAGTTTCCTCTCTCAGAGGTCGACAACTTAGTTTCGTCGAACACATACGGTTTCGAGTAGCATCGCGACAGATTTCAGAGAACAGGCGCTTCTCCTGGCACAGTATGGAACGCTTAGTTTCAGATATAACAATTAGTTTAAAATGGAACTAAGTTTCGCATTTGGAGTTTCCTCCCTCAAAAGGTCGACCACTTAGTTTCGTCGATCACATACGGTTTCGAGTGGCATCGCCACAGATTTCAGAGAACAGGCGTTTCTCCTGGCACACTGTCGAACACTTAGTTTCAGATAGAACAATTAGTTTAAATGGAACTAAGTTTCGCATCTGGAATTTCCTCTCTCACAAGATCGACCACTTAGTTTCGTCGAACACATACGGTTTCGAGTAGCATCGCCACAGATTTCAGAGAACAGGCGCGTCTCCTGGCACAGTATCGAACACTTAATATCATATAGAACAATTAGTTTAAAATGGAACTAGGTTTCGCATCTGGAGTTTCCTCTCTCACCAGGTCGACCACTTAGTTTCTTCGAACACATACAGTTTCGAGTGGCATCGCCACAGATTTCGCAGAACGGCATTTCTCCTGGCACATTATCGGACACTTAGTTTCATATAAAAAAATTAGTTTAAAATGGAACTATATTTCGCTTCTGGAGTTACATCTCTCACAAGGTTGACCACTTAGCTTCGCCGAACACATACGATTGCGAGTGGTATCGCCACAGATATCGGCGAACCGGAGCTTCTCCCGGCACAGTATCGACTACTTAGTTTCGTCGAACACATACGGTTTCGACAGGCATTGCCACAGATTTCAGAGAACAGGCGCTTCTCCTGGCACAGCATCGAACACTTAGCTTCAGATAGAACAATTAGTTTAAAATGGAACTACGTTTCGCATCTGGAGTTTCCTCTCTCACAAGGTCGACCACTTTGTTTCCTCGAACACATACGGTTTCGAGTTGTATCGCCACAGATTTCAGAGAACTGGCGCTTCTCCTGGCACATTATCGAACACTTAGTTTCAGATAGAACAGTTAGTTTTAAATGAAACTAAATTTCACTTCTGGAGTTTTCTCTCTCACAAGGTCGACCACTTAGTTTCGTCGAACACATACGGTTTCGAGTGGCATCGCCACAGATTTCAGAGAACAGGCGCTTCTCCTGGAACAGTATCGAACACTTAGTTTCAGATAGAACAATTAGTTTAAAATGGAACTAAGTTTCGCATCTGGAGTTTCCTGTCCCAGAAGGGCGACCACTTTGTTTCCTCGAACACATACGGTTTCGAGTTGTATCGCCACAGATTTCAGAGAACTGGCGCTTCTCCTGGCACATTATCGAACACTTAGTTTCAGATAGAACAGTTAGTTTTAAATGAAACTAAATTTCACTTCTGGAGTTTCCTCTCTCACAAGGTGGACCACTTAGTTTGGTCGAACACATACGGTTTCGAGTAGCAATGACACAGGTTTCAGAGAACAGGCGCTTCTACTGGCAGAGTATCGAATACTTAGTTTCAGACAGAACATTTAGTTTAAAATGGAAATATGTTTCGCATTTGGAGTTTCCTCCCACACAAGGTCGACCACTTAGTTTCGTCGAACTCATACGGTTTCGAGTGGCATCGCCACAGATTTCAGAGAAAAGGCGCTTCTCCTGGCACAGTATCGAACACTTAGTTTCAGATAGAACAATTAGTTTAAAATGGAAGTAAGTTTCGCATCTAGTGAATCCTCTCTCACAAGGTCAGCCACTTAGTTTCGTCGAACACATACGGTTTCGAGTAGCAACGCCACAGGTTTCAGAGAACAGGCGCTTCTCCTGGCAGAGTATCGAACACTTAGTTTCAGATGGAACATTTGGTTTAAAATGGAACTAAGTTTCGCATCTGGAGTTTCCTCTTTCAGAAGGTCGACCATTTAGTTTCGTCGAACACATACGGTTTCGAGTAGCAACGCCACAGGTTTCAGAGAACAGGCGCTTCTACTGGCAGATTATCGAACACTTAGTTTCAGATGGAACAATTAGTTTAAAATGGAACTAGGTTTCGCATCTGGAGTTTCCTCTCCCACAAGGTCGACAACATAGTTTCGTCGAACACATACGGTTTCGAGTGGCATGGCCACAGATTTCAGAGAACAGGCGCTTCTCCTGGCACAGTGTCGAACACTTAGTTTCAGATAGAACAATTAGTTTAAAATGGAACTAAGTTTCGCATCTAGAGTTTCCTCTCTCAGCAGGTCGACCACTTAGTTTCGTCGAACACATACGGTTTCGAGTAGCATCGCCACAGATTTCAGAGAACAGGCGCTTCTTCTAGCACAGTATCGAACACTTTCAGATAAAACAATTAGCTTAAAATGGAACTAGGTTTCGCATCTGGAGTTTCCTCTCTCACAAGGTCGGCCACTTAGTTTCGTCGAACACATACGGTTTCGAGTAGCATCGCCACAGCTTTCAGAGAACTGGCGCTTCTCCTGGCACAGTATCGAACACTTGGTTTCAGATAGAACAATTAGTTTAAAATGGTAGTAAATTTCGCATCTGGAGTTTCCTCTCTCAAGGTCGACCACTTATTTTCGTCGAACACATACGGTTTCGAGTAGCATCGCCACATATTTCAGAGAACAGGCGCTTCTCCTGGCACAGTGTCGAACCCTTATTTTCAGATAGAACAATTAGTTTAAAATGGAACTAATTTTCGCATCTGGAGTTCCTCTCTCACAAGGTCGACAACTTAGTTTCGTCAAACACATACGGTTTCGAGTGGCATCGCCACAGATTTCAGAGAACAGGCGCTTCTACTGGCAGATTATCGAACACTTAGTTTCAGATGGAACATTTGGTTTAAAATGGAACTAAGTTTCGCATCTGGAGTTTCCTCTCTCACAAGGTCGGCCACTTAGTTTCGTCGAACACATACGGTTTCGAGTGGCATCGCCACAGATTTCAGAGAACAGGCGCTTCTCCTGGCACAGTATCGAACACTTAGTTTCAGATAGAACAATTAGTTTAAAATGGAACTAAGTTTCGCATCTGGAGTTCCTCTCTCACAAGGTCGACAACTTAGTTTCGTCAAACACATACGGTTTCTAGTGGCATCGCCACAGATTTCAGAGAACAGGCGCTTCGCCTGGCACAGTATCGAACACTTATTTCAGACAGAACATTTATTTTAAAATGGAACTATGTCTCGCATCTGGAGTATCCTCTCTCACAAGATCAACCACTTAGTTTCCTCGAACACATACGGTTTCGAGTGGCATCGCCACACATTTCAGAGAACAGGCGCTTCTCCTGGCACAGTATCGAACGCTCAGTATCAGATAGAACAATTAGTTTAAAATGGAACTAAGCTTCGCATCTGGAGTTTCCTCTCTCACAAGGTCGACCATCTAGTTTCGTCGAACATATACGGTTTCGAGTAGCATCGCCACAGATTTCAGAGAACAGGCGCTTCTCCTGGCACAGTAACGAACACTTAGTTTCAGATAGAACAATTAGTTTAAAATGGAACTAAGTTTCGCATCTGGAGTTTCCTCTCTCACAAGGTCGACGACTTAGTTTCGTCGAATACATACGGTTTCGAGGGGAATCGCCACAGATTTCAGAGAACAGGCGTTTCGCCTGGCACAGTATCGGACCCATAGTTTTAGATAGAACAATTAGTTTAAAATGGTACTAAATTTCGCATCTGGAGTTTCCTCTCTCACAAGGCGGCCACTTAGTTTCCGGGAACACATTCGGTTTCGAGTAGCATCGCCACAGATTTCAGAGAACAGGCGCTTCTCCTGGCACAGTAACGAACACTTAGTTTCAGATAGAACAATTAGTTTAAAATGGAACTAGGTTCGCATCTGGAGTTTCCTCTCCCACAAGGTCGACAACATAGTTTCGTCGAACACATACGGTTTCGAGTGGCATGGCCACAGATTTCAGAGAACAGGCGCTTCTCCTGGCACAGTGTCGAACACTTAGTTTCAGATAGAACACTTAGTTTAAAATGGAAATATGTCTCGCATTTCGAGTTTCCCCCCTCACAAGGTCGACCACTTAGTTACGTCGAACACAAACGGTTGCGAGTAGCATCGCCACAGATTTCAGAGAACAGGCGCTTCTCCTGGCACAGTATCGAACACTTGGTTTCAGATAGAACAATTAGTTTAAAATGGAACTAATTTTCGCATCTGGAGTTCCTCTCTCACAAGGTCTACAACTTACGAGGAGAGGTTGTCAGTCGGGAATGAGATTTTTCAACGAGACTTTGGGGAAACGTAGTACAATCAGAACTGATTCCATTGCGCCCAAGAATTTGCCCCAACACCCCACGGTTTTTTCAGGAAAAGGGTTTAAAATTAAACGTCCCTTACATATGTTTATGCACCTTTCCTTATACAGTGTGACCCTAGCGGAACGGATAGCGCGCCTGCCTCACGCCGCGCAGATCCGAGTTCAAATCCTCGATGGGGCGAAAGACGACGTTAAACTTTTTTTTCCACGAAAATAATTCAGAACGGTAAAAAACAAGTTTCTAACATTGGAAATTAATTTCTTAAAGAATAATGCGAGAAAAGGTATTTTTACACATTATATCCTAAATTATTTTATGCATGCACACACAGACACATATGTATAATATACAAAAATACAATTAACTGCAAAGAAGTATTGATAATATCCGTAATTAATAACTTTCGGGCAAGAGGTACTTCTGGAATACGGGCCAGCAAAGAGTGTCTTTATAATTGAATTTATACAGGTTAAACTCTGTTCTTTAAATCTGATCATTTGTGGATATTCCATTGCTGCGAAAAATATTCGTGTTGCATACGGAGTAAAGCAATATATCTGTGATTCAACTAGTAAGCATTCAACAAAATTTGAGCTTTTTAAAGTAGGAAATTCAAGACTGATTATTTTGTTTCATAACTTTCAATGTGGTTTAAATTGTACGAAGTTTGTCTAAAATTTATCGTTTTCATCGAAATTTCATTAATATGTTAAAAATATTTTCTGATAAAAAAAGGATGTGTGTATTATATGCTTACATATGTGTGTGTGTGTATGGCTTGTTCCTGTGTGTACATAAAATAATCTAGAATATAATGTATAAAAATTCTTCCCACGTATTTATTATTCGGTATTATCTTTTAACGTATTATTTTCCGATGATAGAAACTTGTTTTAATTAATTAATTTTTAACTGTAACGTTATTATTTATATATATTTGTGTACATTACATGCTCTAGTTATAAACATATCTTTTCACGCATTGGTCATCTACGATTCGGTAATTATTCTTTAAGAAATTAATTTCCAATGTTAGAAACTTGTTTATTACCGTTCTGAATTATTTTCGCGGAAAAAAAAGTTTAACGTCGTCTTTCGCCCCATCGAGGATTTGAACTCGGATCTGCGCGGCGTGAGGCAGGCGCGCTATCCGTTCCGCTAGGGTCACACTGTATAAGGAAAGGTGCATAAACATATGTAAGGGACGTTTAATTTTAAACCCTTTTCCTGAAAAAACCGTGGGGTGTTGGGGCAAATTCTTGGGCGCAATGGAATCAGTTCTGATTGTACTACGTTTCCCCAAAGTCTCGTTGAAAAATCTCATTCCCGACTGACAACCTCTCCTCGTTAGTTTCGTCAAACACATACGGTTTCGAGTGGCATCGCCACAGATTTCAGAGAACAGGCGCTTCTACTGGCAGATTATCGAACACTTAGTTTCAGATGGAACATTTGGTTTAAAATGGAACTAAGTTTCGCATCTGGAGTTTCCTCTCTCACAAGGTCGACCACTTAGTTTCGTCGAACACATACGGTTTCGAGTAGCATCGCCACCGATTTCAGAGAACTGACGCTTCTCCTGGCACAGTATCGAACACTTAGTATCAGATAGAACAATTAGTTTAAAATGGAACTATGTTTCGCATCTGAAGTTTCCTCTCTCACAAGGTCGACCACTTAGTTTCGTCGAACACATACGGTTTCGATTGGCATCGCCACAGATTTCAGAGAACAGGCGCTTCTCCTGGCATAGTATCGAACACTTAGTTTCAGAAGGAACAGTTAGTTTAAAATGTAACTAAGTTTCGCATCTGGAGTTTCCTCTCTCAAAAGGTCGACCACTTAGTTTCGTCGAACACATACGGTTTCGAGTAGCATCGCCACAGATTTCAGAGAACAGGCGCTTCTCCTGGCACAGTATCGAGAACTTAGTTTCGGATAGAACAATTAGTTTAAAATGGAACTATGTTTCGCATCTGAAGTTTCCTCTCTCACAAGGTCGACCACTTAGTTTCGTCGAACACATACGGTTTCGATTGGCATCGCCACAGATTTCAGAGAACAGGCGCTTCTCCTGGCATAGTATCGAACACTTAGTTTCAGAAGGAACAGTTAGTTTAAAATGTAACTAAGTTTCGCATCTGGAGTTTCCTCTCTCAAAAGGTCGCCCACTTAGTTTCGTCGAACACATACGGTTTCGAGCGGCATCGCCACACAGTTCAGAGAACAGGCGCCTCCCCTGGCACAGTATCGAACACCTAGTTTCAGATGGAACAATTAGTTTAAAATGGAAGTAAGTTTCGCATCTGCAGTTTCCTCTCTCACAAAGTCGACCACTTAGTTTCGTCGAACACATACGGTTTCGAGTGGCATCGCCACACATTTCAGAGAACAGGCGCCTCTCCTGGGACAGTATCGAACACTTAGTTTCAGATGGAACAATTAGTTTAAAATGGAACTAAGGTTCGCATCTGGAGTTTTATCTCTCACAAGGTCAACCACTTAGTTTCGTCGAACCCATACGGTGTCGAGGGGCATCGCCACAGATTTCAGAGAACAGGCGCTTCTCCTGGCACTGTATCGAACACATAATTTCAGATAGAAAAATTCATTTTAAATGGAACTAAGTGTCGCATCTGGAGGTTCATCTCTCACAAGGTCGACCACTTAGTTTCGTCGAACACATACGGTTTCGAGTAGCATCACCACAGATTTCACAGAACAGGCGCTTCTCCTGGCACAGTGTCGAACACATTGTTTCATATAGAACAATTAGTTTAAAATGGAAATAAGTTTCGCATCTGGAGTTTCTTCCATCACAAGGCGACCACTTAGTTTCGTCGAACACATACGGTTTCGAGTAGCATCGCCACAGATTTCAGAGAACAGGCGCCTCTCCTGGCACAGTATCGAACACTTAGTTTCAGATAGAACAATTAGTTTAAAATGGAAGTAAGTTTCGCATCTAGTGAATCCTCTCTCACAAGGTCAGCCACTTAGTTTCGTCGAACACATACAGTTTCGAGTAGCAACGCCACAGGTTTCAGAGAACAGGCGCTTCTCCTGGCACAGTATCGAACACTTAGTTTCAGATGGAACATTTGGTTTAAAATGGAACTAAGTTTCGCATCTGGAGTTTCCTCTTTCAGAAGGTCGACCACTTAGTTTCGTCGAACACATACGGTTTCGAGTAGCAACGCCACAGGTTTCAGAGAACAGGCGCTTCTACTGGCAGATTATAGAACACTTAGTTTCAGATGGAACAATTAGTTTAAAATGGAACTAGGTTTCGCATCTGGAGTTTCCTCTCCCACAAGGTCGACAACATAGTTTCGTCGAACACATACGGTTTCGAGTGGCATGGCCACAGATTTCAGAGAACAGGCGCTTCTCCTGGCACAGTGTCGAACACTTAGTTTCAGATAGAACAATTAGTTTAGAATGGAACTAAGTTTCGCATCTAGAGTTTCCTCTCTCAGCAGGTCGACCACTTAGTTTCGTCGAACACATACGGTTTCGAGTAGCATCGCCACAGATTTCAGAGAACAGGCGCTTCTTCTAGCACAGTATCGAACACTTTCAGATAAAACAATTAGCTTAAAATGGAACTAGGTTTCGCATCTGGAGTTTCCTCTCTCACAAGGTCGGCCACTTAGTTTCGTCGAACACATACGGTTTCGAGTAGCATCGCCACAGCTTTCAGAGAACTGGCGCTTCTCCTGGCACAGTATCGAACACTTGGTTTCAGATAGAACAATTAGTTTAAAATGGTAGTAAATTTCGCATCTGGAGTTTCCTCTCTCAAGGTCGACCACTTATTTTCGTCGAACACATACGGTTTCGAGTAGCATCGCCACATATTTCAGAGAACAGGCGCTTCTCCTGGCACAGTGTCGAACCCTTATTTTCAGATAGAACAATTAGTTTAAAATGGAACTAATTTTCGCATCTGGAGTTCCTCTCTCACAAGGTCGACAACTTAGTTTCGTCAAACACATACGGTTTCGAGTGGCATCGCCACAGATTTCAGAGAACAGGCGCTTCTACTGGCAGATTATCGAACACTTAGTTTCAGATGGAACATTTGGTTTAAAATGGAACTAAGTTTCGCATCTGGAGTTTCCTCTCTCACAAGGTCGGCCACTTAGTTTCGTCGAACACATACGGTTTCGAGTGGCATCGCCACAGATTTCAGAGAACAGGCGCTTCTCCTGGCACAGTATCGAACACTTAGTTTCAGATAGAACAATTAGTTTAAAATGGAACTAAGTTTCGCATCTGGAGTTCCTCTCTCACAAGGTCGACAACTTAGTTTCGTCAAACACATACGGTTTCTAGTGGCATCGCCACAGATTTCAGAGAACAGGCGCTTCGCCTGGCACAGTATCGAACACTTATTTCAGACAGAACATTTATTTTAAAATGGAACTATGTCTCGCATCTGGAGTATCCTCTCTCACAAGATCAACCACTTAGTTTCCTCGAACACATACGGTTTCGAGTGGCATCGCCACACATTTCAGAGAACAGGCGCTTCTCCTGGCACAGTATCGAACGCTCAGTATCAGATAGAGCAATTAGTTTAAAATGGAACTAAGCTTCGCATCTGGAGTTTCCTCTCTCACAAGGTCGACCATCTAGTTTCGTCGAACATATACGGTTTCGAGTAGCATCGCCACAGATTTCAGAGAACAGGCGCTTCTCCTGGCACAGTATCGGACCCATAGTTTTAGATAGAACAATTAGTTTAAAATGGTACTAAATTTCGCATCTGGAGTTTCCTCACTCACAAGGCGGCCACTTAGTTTCCGGGAACACATTCGGTTTCGAGTAGCATCGCCACAGATTTCAGAGAACAGGCGCTTCTCCTGGCACAGTATCGAGAACTTAGTTTCGGATAGAACAATTAGTTTAAAATGGAACTATGTTTCGCATCTGAAGTTTCCTCTCTCACAAGGTCGACCACTTAGTTTCGTCGAACACATACGGTTTCGATTGGCATCGCCACAGATTTCAGAGAACAGGCGCTTCTCCTGGCATAGTATCGAACACTTAGTTTCAGAAGGAACAGTTAGTTTAAAATGTAACTAAGTTTCGCATCTGGAGTTTCCTCTCTCAAAAGGTCGCCCACTTAGTTTCGTCGAACACATACGGTTTCGAGTAGCATCGCCACAGATTTCAGAGAACAGGCGCTTCTCCTGGCACAGTATCGAACACTTAGTTTCAGATAGAACAATTAGTTTAAAATGGAACTAAGTTTCGCATCTGGAGTTTCCTCTCTCACAAGGTCGACGACTTAGTTTCGTCGAATACATACGGTTTCGAGGGGAATCGCCACAGATTTCAGAGAACAGGCGTTTCGCCTGGCACAGTATCGGACCCATAGTTTTAGATAGAACAATTAGTTTAAAATGGTACTAAATTTCGCATCTGGAGTTTCCTCACTCACAAGGCGGCCACTTAGTTTCCGGGAACACATTCGGTTTCGAGTAGCATCGCCACAGATTTCAGAGAACAGGCGCTTCTCCTGGCACAGTAACGAACACTTAGTATCAGATAGAACAATTAGTTTAAAATGGAACTATGTTTCGCATCTGAAGTTTCCTCTCTCACAAGGTCGACCACTTAGTTTCGTCGAACACATACGGTTTCGATTGGCATCGCCACAGATTTCAGAGAACAGGCGCTTCTCCTGGCATAGTATCGAACACTTAGTTTCAGAAGGAACAGTTAGTTTAAAATGTAACTAAGTTTCGCATCTGGAGTTTCCTCTCTCAAAAGGTCGACCACTTAGTTTCGTCGAACACATACGGTTTCGAGTAGCATCGCCACAGATTTCAGAGAACAGGCGCTTCTCCTGGCACAGTATCGAGAACTTAGTTTCGGATAGAACAATTAGTTTAAAATGGAACTATGTTTCGCATCTGAAGTTTCCTCTCTCACAAGGTCGACCACTTAGTTTCGTCGAACACATACGGTTTCGATTGGCATCGCCACAGATTTCAGAGAACAGGCGCTTCTCCTGGCATAGTATCGAACACTTAGTTTCAGAAGGAACAGTTAGTTTAAAATGTAACTAAGTTTCGCATCTGGAGTTTCCTCTCTCAAAAGGTCGCCCACTTAGTTTCGTCGAACACATACGGTTTCGAGTAGCATCGCCACAGATTTCAGAGAACAGGCGCTTCTCCTGGCACAGTATCGAACACTTAGTTCCAGATAGAACAATCAGTTTAAAATGGAACTAAGTTTCGCATACGGGGTTTCCTCTCCCACAAGGTCGACCACTTAGTTTCGTCGAACACATAGGGTTTCGAGTAGCATCGCCACCGATTTCAGAGAACAGACGCTTCTCCTGGCACAGTATCGAAAACTTAGTTTCAGATACAACTATTAGTTTTAAATGGAACTGAGTTTCGCATCTGGAGTTTCCTCTCTCACAAGGTCGGCCACTTAGTTTCGTCGAACACATACGGTTTCGAGTGGCATCGCCACAGATATCAGAGAATAGGCGCTTCTCCTGGCACAGTATCGAACGCTTGTGGCAGACAGAACAATTAGTTTAAAATGGAACTATGTTTCGCATCTGGAGTCTCCTCTCTCACAAGGTCAACCACTTAGTTTCGTCGAACACATACGGTTTCGAGCGGCATCGCCACACAGTTCAGAGAATAGGCGCTTCTCCTGCTACAGTATCGAACACTTAGATTCAGATAGAACAATTAGTTTACAATGTAACTATGTTTCGCATCTGGAGTTTCCTCTCTCACAAGCTCGACCACTTAGTTTCGTCGAACACATACGGTTTCGAGTGGCATTGCCACAGATTTCAGAGAACAGGCGCTTCTCCTGGCACAGTATCGAAAACTTAGTTTCAGATAGAACAATTGGTCTAAAATGGAACTAAGTTTCGCATCTGGAGTTTCCTCTCTCACAAGGTCGGCCACTTAGTTTCGTCGAACACATACGGTTTCGAGTGGCAACGCCACATATTTCAGAGGACAGGCGCTTCTCCTGGCACAGCATCGAACACATAGTTTCAGATAGAACAATTAGTTTAAAATGGAACTAAGTTTCGCATCTGGATATTCCTCTCTCACAAGGTCGACCACTTAGTTTCGTCGACCACATACGGTTTCGAGCAGCATCGCCACAGATTTCAGAGAACAGGCGCTTCTCCTGGCACAGTATCGAACACTTAGATTCAGATAGAACAATTAGTTTACAATGTAACTATGTTTCGCATCTGGAGTTTCCTCTCTCACAAGCTCGACCACTTAGTTTCGTCGAACACATACGGTTTCGAGTGGCATTGCCACAGATTTCAGAGAACAGGCGCTTCTCCTGGCACAGTATCGAACACTTAGTTTCAGAAGGAACATTTAGTTTAAAATGGTACTCAGTTTTGCATCTGGAGTTTCCTCTCTCACAAGGTCCGCCACTTAGTTTCGTTGAAGACATACGGTTTCGAGTGGCAACGCCACATATTTCAGAGGACAGGCGCTTCTCCTGGCACAGTATCGAACACATAGTTTCAGATAGAACAATTAGTTTAAAATGGAACTAAGTTTCGCATCTGGATATTCCTCTCTCACAAGGTCGACCACTTAGTTTCGTCGACCACATACGGTTTCGAGCAGCATCGCCACAGATTTCAGAGAACAGGCGCTTCTCCTGGCACAGCATCGAACACTTAGTTTCAGAAGGAACATTTAGTTTAAAATGGAACTAAGTTTTGCATCTGGAGTTTCCTCTCTCACAAGGTCCACCACTTAGTTTCGTTGAACACATACGTTTTCGAGTGGCAACGCCACATATTTCAGAGGACAGGCGCTTCTCCTGGCACAGTATCGAAAACTTAGTTTCAGATAGAACAATTGGTTTAAAATGGAACTAAGTTTCGCATCTGGAGTTTCCTCTCTCAGAAGGTGGACCACCTAGTTTCGTCGAACACATACGCTTTCGAGTAGCATCGCTACAGATTTCAGAGAACAGACGCTTCTCCTGGCACAGTATCGAACACTTAGTATCAGATAGAACAATTAGTTTAAAATGGAACTATGTTTCGCATCTGAAGTTTCCTCTCTCACAAGGTCGACCACTTAGTTTCGTCGAACACATACGGTTTCGAGTAGTGTCGCTACAGATTTCGCAGAACGGGAGTTTCTCCTGGCACAGTATCGAACACTTAGTTTCAGATAGAACAATTAGTTTAAAATGCAACAATGTTTCGCATCTGGAGTTTCCTCTCTCACAAGGTCGGCCACTTAGTTTCGTAGAACACATACGGTTTCGAGTGGTATCGCCACAGATTTCAGAGAACAGGCGCTTCTCCTGGCACAGTATCGAACACTTAGTTTCAGGTAGAACAATTAGTTTAAAATGCAACTATGTTTCGCATCTGGAGTTTCCTCTCTCACAAGGTCGGCCACTTAGTTTCGTCGAACACATACGGTTTCGAGTAGCATCGCCACAGATTTCAGAGAGCGGGCGCTTCTCCTGGCACAGTATCGAACACTTAATATGATATAGAACAATTATTTTAAAATGGAATTAAGTTTCGCATTTGGAGTTTCTTCTCTCACAAGGTCGGCCACTTAGTTTCGTCGAACACATACGGTTTCGAGTGGCATCGCCACAGATTTCAGAGAACAGGCGCTTCTCCTGGCACAGTATCGAACACTTAGTTTCAGAAGGAACATTTAGTTTAAAATGGAACTAAGTTTTGCATCTTGAGTTTCCTCTCTCACAAGGTCCACCACTTAGTTTCGTCGAACTCATACGGTTTCGAGTGGCATCGCCACAGATTTCAGAGAACGGGCGCTTCTCCTGGCACAGTATCGAAAACTTAGTTTCAGATAGAACAATTGGTTTAAAATGGAACTAAGTTTCGCATCTGGAGTTTCCTCTCTCACAAGGTCGGCCACTTAGTTTCGTCGAACACATACGGTTTCGAGTGGCATCGCCACAGATTTCAGAGAACAGGCGCTTCTCCTGGCTTAGTATCGAACACTTAGTTTCAGAAGGAACATTTAGTTTAAAATGGAACTAAGTTTTGCATCTGGAGTTTCCTCTCTCACAAGGTCCACCACTTAGTTTCGTTGAACACATACGGTTTCGAGTGGCAACGCCACATATTTCAGAGGAGAGGCGGTTCTCCTGGCACAGTATCGAACACTTAGTTTCAGATAGAACAATTAGTTTAAAATGGCACTAATTTTCGCGTCTGGAGTTTCCTCTCTCACAATGTCGACCACTCAGTTTCGTCGAACACTTACGGTTTCGAGTAGCATCGCGACAGATTTCAGAGAACAGGCGCTTCTCCTGGCACAGTAGCGAACGCTTAGTTTCAGATAGAACAATTAGTTTAAAGGGGCACTGAGTTTCGCGTCTGGAGTTTCCTCTCTCAAAAGGTCGACCACTGAGTTTCGTCGAACACATACCGTTTCGAGTGGTATCGCCACAGGTTTCACAGAACGGGCGCTTCTCCTGGCACAGTATCGAACACATAGTTTCAGATAGAACAATTAGTTTAAAATGGAACTAAGTTTCGCATCTGGAGTTTCCTCTCACACAAGGTCGACCATTTAGATTCGTCGAACACATACGGTTTCGAGTAGCATCGCCACAGATTTCAGAGAACAGGTGCTTCTCCTGGCACAGTATCGAACACTTTCAGATAGAACAATTAGTTTAAAATGGAACTAAGTTTCGCACCTGGAGGTTCCTCTCTCACAAGGCGACCACTTAGTTTCGTCGAACACATACGGATTCGAGTGGCAACGCCACAGGTTTCAGAGAACAGGCGCTTCTACTGGCAGAGTATCGAATACTTAGTTTCAGATAGAACATTTTGTTTAAAATGGAAATATGTTTCGCATTTGGAGTTTCCTCCCTCGCAAGGTCGACCACTTAGTTTCGTCGAACACATACGGTTTCGAGTAGCATCGCCACAGATTTCAGAGAACAGGCGCTTCTCCTCTCACAGTATCGAACACTTAGTTTCAGATAGAACAATTAATTTAAAATGGCACTAAGTTTCGCGTCTGGAGTTTCCTCTCTCACAAGGTCGACCACTCAGTTTCGTCGAACACATACCGTTTCGAGTGGTATCAACACAGGTTTCACAGAACGGGAGCTTCTCCTGGCACAGTATCGAACACTTAGTTGCGGATAGAACAATTAGTTTAAAATGGAACTAAGTTTCGCATCTGGATATTCCTCTCTCACAAGGTCTACCACTTAGTTTCGTCGACCACATACGGTTTCGAGCAGCATCGCCACAGATTTCAGAGAACAGGCGCTTCTCCTGGCACAGTATCGAACACTTAGTTTCAGAAGGAACATTTAGTTTAAAATGGAACTAAGTTTTGCATCTGGAGTTTCCTCTCTCACAAGGTCCACCACTTAGTTTCGTTGAACACATACGGTTTCGAGTGGCAACGCCACATATTTCAGAGGACAGGCGCTTCTCCTGGCACAGTATCGAAAACTTAGTTTCAGATAGAACAATTGGTTTAAAATGGAACTATGTTTCGCATCTGGAGTTTCCTCTCTCACAAGTTCGACCACTTAGTTTCGTCGAACACATACGGTTTCGAGTAGCATCGCCACCGATTTCGGAGAACAGACGCTTCTCCTCGCTCAGTATCGAACACTTAGTTTCAGATAGAACAATTTGCTTAAAATCGAACTAAGTTTCGCATCTGGAGTATCCTCTCTCACTAGGTCAACCACTTAGTTTCGTCGAACACATACGGTTTCGAGTAGCATCGCCACAGATTTCAGAGAACAGGCGCTTCTCCTGGCACATTATCGAACACTTAGTTACAGATAGAACAATTAGTTTAAAACGCCACTATGTTTCGCATCTGGAGTTTCCTCTCTCACAACGTCGGCCACTTAGTTTCGTCGAACACATACGGTTTCGAGTGGTATCGCCACAGATTTCAGAGAACAGGCGCTTCTTCTGGCACATTATCGCACACTTAGTTCAGATAGAACAATTAGTTTAAAATGCAACTATGTTTCGCATCTGGAGTTTCCTCTCTCACAAGGTCGGCCACTTAGTTTCGTCGAACACATACGGTTTCGAGTGGTATCGCCACATATGTCAGAGAACAGGCGCTTCTCCTGGCACAGTATCGAACACTGAGTTTCACATAGAACAATTAGTTTAAAATGGAACTAAAATTCGCAACTGGAGATTCCTCTTTCACAAGGTCGACCACTTAGTTTCGTCGAACACATACGGTTTGGAGTAGCATCGCCACAGATTACAGAGAACAGGCGCTTCCCCTGGCACAGTATCGAACACTTAGTTTCAGAGAGAAAAATTAGTTTAAAATGGAACTATGTTTCGCATTTGGTGTTTCCTCTGTCACAAGGTGGGCCACTTAGTTTCGTCGAACACATACGGTTACGAGTAGCATCGCCACAGATTTCAGAGAAGAGGCGCTTCTTCTGGCACAGTATCGAACACTTACTTTCAGATGGAGGAATTAGTTTAAAATGGAACTAAGTTTCGCATCTGAAGTTTCCTCTCTCACAAGGTCGGCCACTTAGTTTCGTCGAACACGTACGGTTTCGAGTAGCATCGCCACAGATTTCGGAGAACAGGCGCTTCTGCTGGCACAGTATCGAACACTTAGTGACAGATAGAACACTTAGTTTAAAATGGAACTATGTTTCGCATTTGGTGTTTCCTCTTCCACAAGGTGGGCCACTTAGTTTCGTCGAACACATACGGTTTCGAGTGCCATAGCCACAGATTTCAGACAACGGGCGCTTCTCCTGGCACAGTATCGAACACTTAGTTTCAGATGGAACTATGTTCCGCATCTGGTGAATCCTCTCTCACAAGGTCGACCACTTAGTTTCGTCGAACACATACGGTTTCGAGTGGCATCGCCACATATTTCAGAGAACAGGCGCATCTGCTGGCACAGTATCGAACACTTAGTTTCAGATAGAACAATCAGTTTAAAATGGAAATAAGTTTCGCATCTGGAGTTTGCTCTCTAACAAGGTCGACCATTTAGATTCGTCGAGCACATACGGTTTCGAGTGGCATCGCCACAGATTTCAGAGAACAGGCGCTTCTCCTGGCACAGAATCGAAAACATAGTTTCAGATAGAACAATTAGTTTAAAATGGAACAAAGCATCGCATCTGGAGTTTCCTCTCTCACAAGGCGACCACTTAATTTCGTCGAACACATACGGTTTCGAGTGGCATCGCCACAGATTTCAGAGAACAGTCTATTCTCCTGGCACAGTATCGAACACTTAGCTTCAGATAGAACAATTAGTTTAAAAAGGAACTAAGTTTCGCATCTGGTGTTTCCTCTCTCAGAAGGTCGACCACTTAGTTTCGTCGAACACATACGGTTTCGAGTAGCATCGCCACAGTTCTCAGAGAACAGGCGATTCTCCTGGCAAATTATCGAACACTTAATATCATTTAGAACAATTAGTTTAAAATGGAACTAAGTTCCGCATCTGGAGATTTCTCTCTCACAGGGTCGCCTACTTAGTTTCGTCGAACACATGCGGTTTCGAGTGGCATCGCTATAGATTTCAGAGAACAGGCGTATATCGTGGCACACTATCGAACACTTAGTTCCAGGTAGAACAATTAGTTTTAAATGGAACTATGTTTCGCATCCGCAGTTTCCTCTCCCACAAGGTCGACCACTTAGTTTCGTCGAACACATACGGTTTCGACTGGCATCGCCACAGATTTCAGAGAACAGGCGCTTCTCCTGGCACAGTATCGAAAACTTAGTTTCAGATAGAACAATTAATTTAAAATGGAACTAAGTTTCGCATCTGGAGTTTCCTCTCTCACAGGGTCGACCACTTAGTTTCGTCGAACAGATACGGTTTCGTGTAGCATCGCCACAGATTTCAGAGAGCAGGCGCTTCTCCTGGCACAGTATCGAACACTTATCTGAGACAGAACAATTAGTTTTAAATGGAACTAAGTTTCGCATCTGGAGTTTTCTCTCTCACAGGGTCGACTACTTAGTTTCGTCGAACACATACGGTTTCGAGTGGCATCGCCACAGATTTCAGAGAACAGGCGTATATCGTGGCACACTATCGAACACTTAGTTCCAGGTAGAACAATTAATTTAAATTGGAACAAAGCTTCGCATCTGGAGTTTCCTCTCTCACAAGGTCGACCACTTAGTTTCGTCGAGCACATACGGTTTCGAGTGGTATCGCCACAGATTTCGCAGAACAGGCGCTTCTCCTGGCACATTATCGAACACTTAGTTTCAGATAGAACAATTAGTTTAAAATGGAACTATGTTTCGCATCTTGAGTGTCCTCTCTCACAAGTTCAACCACTTAGTTTCGTCGAACACATACGGTTTCGGGCGGCATCGCCACACAGTTCAGAGAACAGGCGCTTCTCCTGGCACAGTATCGTAAACTTAGTTTCAGCTAGAACAATTAGTTTAAAATGGAACAATGTTTCGCATCTGGAGTTTCCTTTCCCACAAGGTCGACGACTTAATTTCGTCGAACACATACGGTTTCGAGTGGCATCGCCACAGATATCAGAGAACAGGCGCTTCTCCTGGCACAGTATCGAACACTTTCAGGTAGAACAATTAGATTAAAATGGAACTAAGTTTCGCATCTGGAGTTTCCTCTCTCACAATGTCGGCCACTTAGTATCGTCGAACACATACGGTTTCGAGAGGTATCTCCACAGATTTCAGAGAACAGGCGCTTCTCCTGGAACAGTATCGAACACTTAGTTTCAGATAGAACAATTAGTTTAAAATGGAACTATGTTCCGCATCTGGTGAATCCTCTCTCACAAGGTCGACCACTTAGTTTCGTCGAACACATACGGTTTCGAGTGGCATCGCCACACATTTCAGAGAACAGGCGTTTCTCCTGGCACAGTATCAAACACTTAGTGTCAGATAGGATTATTAGTTTAAAATGAACTAAGTTTCGCAATTTGGAGTTTCCTCTCTCACAAGGTCGACCACTTAGTTTCGTCGAACTCATACGGTTTCGAGTGGCATCGCCACAGATTTCAGAGAGCAGGCGCTTCTCCTGGAACAGTATCGAACACTTAGTTTCAGATAGAACAATTAGTTTAAAATGGAACTATGTTCCGCATCTGGTGAATCCTCTCTCACAAGGTCGACCACTTAGTTTCGTCGAACACATACGGTTTCGAGTGGCATCGCCACATATTTCAGAGAACAGGCGCATCTGCTGGCACAGTATCGAACACTTAGTTTCAGATAGAACAATCAGTTTAAAATGGAAATAAGTTTCGCATCTGGAGTTTGCTCTCTAACAAGGTCGACCATTTAGATTCGTCGAGCACATACGGTTTCGAGTATCATCGCCACAGATTTCAGAGAACAGGCGATTCTCCTGGCACAGTATCGAACACTTAGTTTCAGATAGAACAATTAGTTCAAAATGGCACTAAGTTTTGCGTCTGGAGTTTCCTCTCTCACAATGTCGACCACTCAGTTTCGCCGAACACATACGGTTTCGAGCGGCATCGCCACACAGTTCAGAGAACAGGCGCTTCTCCTGGCACAGTATCGAACACTTATTTCAGACAGAACAATTAGATTAAAATGGAACCATGTTTCGCATCTGGAGTATCCTCCCTCACAAGGTCGACCACTTAGTTTCGACGAACACATACGGTTTCGAGTGGCATCGCCACAGATTTCAGAGAACAGGCGCATCGCCTGGCACAGTATCGAACACTTAGTTTCAGATAGAACAATTAGTTTTAAATGGAACTATATTTCGCATCTGGAGTTTCCTCTTTCAAAAGGCGACCACTTAGTTTCGTCGAACACACACGGTTTCGAGTGGCATCGCCACAGATTTCAGAGAACAGTCTATTCTCCTGGCACAGTATCGAACACTTAGCTTCAGATAGAACAATTAGTTTAAAAAGGAACTAAGTTTCGCATCTGGTGTTTCCTCTCTCAGAAGGTCGACCACTTAGTTTCGTCGAACACATACGGTTTCGAGTAGCATCGCCACAGTTCTCAGAGAACAGGCGATTCTCCTGGCAAATTATCGAACACTTAATATCATTTAGAACAATTAGTTTAAAATGGAACTAAGTTCCGCATCTGGAGATTTCTCTCTCACAGGGTCGCCTACTTAGTTTCGTCGAACACATGCGGTTTCGAGTGGCATCGCCATAGATTTCAGATAACAGGCGTATATCGTGGCACACTATCGAACACTTAGTTCCAGGTAGAACAATTAGTTTTAAATGGAACTATGTTTCGCATCCGCAGTTTCCTCTCCCACAAGGTCGACCACTTAGTTTCGTCGAACACATACGGTTTCGACTGGCATCGCCACAGATTTCAGAGAACAGGCGCTTCTCCTGGCACAGTATCGAAAACTTAGTTTCAGATAGAACAATTAATTTAAAATGGAACTAAGTTTCGCATCTGGAGTTTCCTCTCTCACAGGGTCGACCACTTAGTTTCGTCGAACAGATACGGTTTCGTGTAGCATCGCCACAGATTTCAGAGAGCAGGCGCTTCTCCTGGCACAGTATCGAACACTTATCTCAGACAGAACAATTAGTTTAAAATGGAACTAAGTTTCGCATCTGGAGTTTCCTCTCTCATAAGGTCGACCACTTAGTTTCGACGAACACATACGGTTTCGAGTGGCATCGCCACAGATTTCAGCGAACGGGCGCTTCTCCTGGCACAGTATCTAACACTTAGTTTCAGATAGAACAAATAGTTTAAAATGGAACTAAGTTTCGCATCTGGAGTTTTCTCTCTCACAGGGTCGACTACTTAGTTTCGTCGAACACATACGGTTTCGAGTGGCATCGCCACAGATTTCAGAGAACAGGCGTATATCGTGGCACACTATCGAACCCTTAGTTCCAGGTAGAACAATTAATTTAAATTGGAACAAAGCTTCGCATCTGGAGTTTCCTCTCTCACAAGGTCGACCACTTAGTTTCGTCGAGCACATACGGTTTCGAGTGGTATCGCCACAGATTTCGCAGAACAGGCGCTTCTCCTGGCACATTATCGAACACTTAGTTTCAGATAGAACAATTAGTTTAAAATGGAACTATGTTTCGCATCTTGAGTATCCTCTCTCACAAGTTCAACCACTTAGTTTCGTCGAACACATACGGTTTCGGGCGGCATCGCCACACAGTTCAGAGAACAGGCGCTTCTCCTGGCACAGTATCGTAAACTTAGTTTCAGCTAGAACAATTAGTTTAAAATGGAACAATGTTTCGCATCTGGAGTTTCCTTTCCCACAAGGTCGACGACTTAATTTCGTCGAACACATACGGTTTCGAGTGGCATCGCCACAGATATCAGAGAACAGGCGCTTCTCCTGGCACAGTATCGAACACTTTCAGGTAGAACAATTAGATTAAAATGGAACTAAGTTTCGCATCTGGAGTTTCCTCTCTCACAATGTCGGCCACTTAGTATCGTCGAACACATACGGTTTCGAGTGGTATCTCCACAGATTTCAGAGAACAGGCGCTTCTCCTGGCACAGTATCGAACACTTAGTTTCAGATGGAACATTTGGTTTAAAATGGAACTAAGTTTCGCATCTGGAGTTTCCTCGCTCACAAGGTCGACCACTTAGTTTCGTCGAACATATACCCTCTCGAGTAGCATCGCGACAGATTTCCGAGAACAGGCGCTTCTCCTGGCACATTATCGAACACTTAGTTTCAGATAGAACAATTTGTTTAAAATGGCACTAAGTTTCGCGTCTGGAGTTTCCTCTCTCACAAGGTCGACCACTCAGTTTCGTCGAACACATACCGTTTCGAGTAGCATTGCGACAGGTTTCAGAGAACAGGCGCTTCTCCTGGCACAGTATCGAACACTTAGTTTCAGATAGAACAATTAATTTAAAATGGAACTAAGTTTCGCATCTGAAGTTTCCTCTCTCACAGATTTCGCAGAACGGCGTTTCTCCTGGCACATTATGGAACACATAACTTCAGATAGAACAATTAGTTTAAAATGGAACTAAGTTTCGCATCTAGACTTTCCTCTCTCACAAGGTCGACCACTTAGTTTCGTCGAACACATACGGTTTCGAGTGTCATCGCCACAGATTTCAGAGAACAGGCGCTTCTGCTGGCACAGTATCGAACACTTAGTTTCAGTTGGAACATTTAGTTTAAAATTGAAATATGTTTCGCATCTGGAGTTTCCTCCCTCACAAGGTCGACCACTTAATTTGGTCGAACACATACGGTTTCGAGTGGCATCGCCACAGATTTCAGAGAACAGGCGCTTCTCCTGGCATCGTAGCGAACACTTAGTTTCAGTTAGAATATTTAGTTTAAAATGGAAATATGTTTCGCATTTGGAGTTTCCTCTCTCACAAGGTCGACCACATAGTTTCGTCGAAGACATACGGTTTCGAGTAGTATCGCCACAGATTTCGCAGAACAGGCGCTTCTCCTGGCACAGTATCGAACACTTAATATCATATAGAACAATTAGTTTAAAATGGAACTATGTTTCGCGTCTGGAGTTTCCTCTCTCACCAGGTCGACCACTTAGTTTCGTCGAACACATACACTTTCGAGTGGTATAGCCACAGATTTCGCAGAACGGCGTTTCTCCTGGCACATTATGGAACACATAACTTCAGATAGAACAATTAGTTTAAAATGGAACTAAGTTTCGCATCTAGACTTTCCTCTCTCACAAGGTCGACCACTTAGTTTCGTCGAACACATACGGTTTCGAGTGTCATCGCCACAGATTTCAGAGAACAGGCGCTTCTGCTGGCACAGTATCGAACACTTAGTTTCAGTTAGAATATTTAGTTTAAAATGGAAATATGTTTCGCATTTGGAGTTTCCTCTCTCACAAGGTCGACCACATAGTTTCGTCGAAGACATACGGTTTCGAGTAGTATCGCCACAGATTTCGCAGAACGGGAGTTTCTCCTGGCACAGTATCGAACACTCAGTTTCAGATAGAACAATTAATTTAAAATGGAACTAAGTTTCGCATCTGAAGTTTCCTTTCTCACAAGGTCGGCCGCTTAGTTTCGTCGAACACATACGGTTTCCAGTGGCATCGCCACAGATTTCAGAGAACAGGCGCTTCTCCTGGCACAGTATTGAACACTTAGTTTCAGGTGGAACATTTAGTTTAAAATTGAATAATGTTTCGCATCTGGAGTTTCCTCTCTCACAAGGTCGACCACTTAGTTACGCCGAAAGCATACGGTTTCGAGTGGCATCGTCACAGATTTCAGAGAACAGGCGCTTCTGCTGGCACAGTATCGAACACTTAGTTTCAGATAGAACAATTAGTTTAAAATGGCACTAAGTTTCGCTTCCGGAGTTTCCTCTCTCAGAAGGTCGGGCACTTAGTTTCGTCGAACACATACGGTTTTGAGTGGCATCGCCACAGATTTCGGAGAACAGGCGCTTCTCCTGGCACAGTATCGAACACTTAGTTTCAGATGGAACATTTAGTTTAAAATTGAAATATGTTTCGCATCTGGAGTTTCCTCCCTCACAAGGTCGACCACTTAGTTTGGTCGAACACATACGGTTTCGAGTGGCATCGCCACAGATTTCAGAGAACAGGCGCTTCTCCTGGCACCGTAGCGAACACTTAGTTTCAGTTAGAATATTTAGTTTAAAATGGAAATATGTTTCGCATTTGGAGTTTCCTCTCTCACAAGGTCGACCACATAGTTTCGTCGAAGACATACGGTTTCGAGTAGTATCGCCACAGATTTCGCAGAACGGGAGTTTCTCCTGGCACAGTATCGAACACTCAGTTTCAGATAGAACAATTAGTTTAAAATGCAACTATGTTTCGCATCTGGAGTTTCCTCTCTCACAAGGTCGGCCACTTAGTTTCGTCGAACACATACGGTTTCGAGTGGCATCGCCACAGATTCCAGAGAACAGGCGCTTCTCCTGGCACAGTATCGAACACTTAATATCATATAGAACAATTAGTTTAAAATGGAACTATGTTTCGCGTCTGGAGTTTCCTCTCTCACCAGGTCGACCACTTAGTTTCGTCGAACACATACACTTTCGAGTGGTATAGCCACAGATTTCGCAGAACGGCGTTTCTCCTGGCACATGATGGAACACATAACTTCAGATAGAACAATTAGTTTAAAATGGAACTAAGTTTCGCATCTAGACTTTCCTCTCTCACAAGGTCGACCACTTAGTTTCGTCGAACACATACGGTTTCGAGTTGTATCGCCACAGATTTCAGAGAACAGGCGCTTCTGCTGGCACGGTATCGAACACTTAGTTTCAGATAGAACAATTAGTTTAAAATGGCACTAAGTTTCGCGTCTGGAGTTTCCTCTCCCACAAGGTCGACCACTCAGTTTCGTCGAACACATACCGTTTCGAGTGGTATTGCCACAGGTTTCACAGAACGGGCGCTTCTCCTGGCACAGTATCGAACACTTAGTTTCAGATAGAACAATTAATTTAAAATGGAACTAAGTTTCGCATATGATGTTTCCTCTCTCACAAGGCCGACCACTTAGTTTCGTCTAACACATACGGTTTCGAGTGACATCGCCACAGATTTCAGAGAACAGGCGCTTCTCCTGGCACAGTATCGAACACTTAGTATCAGATAGAACAATTAGTTTAAAATGGAACTATGTTTCGCATCTGGAGTATCCTCTCTCACTAGGTCAACCACTTAGTTTCGTCGAACACATACACTTTCGAGTGGTATAGCCACAGATTTCGCAGAACGGCGTTTCTCCTGGCACATTATGGAACACATAACTTCAGATAGAACAATTAGTTTAAAATGGAACTAAGTTTCGCGTCTGGAGTTTCCTCTCCCACAAGGTCGACCACTCAGTTTCGTCGAACACATACCGTTTCGAGTGGTATTGCCACAGGTTTCACAGAACGGGCGCTTCTCCTGGCACAGTATCGAACATTTAGTTTCAGATAGAACAATCAGTTTAAAATGGAACTAAGTTTCGCATACGGAGTTTCCTCTCCCACAAGGTCGACCACTTAGTTTCGTCGAACATATACGGTTTCGAGTAGCATCGCCACAGATTTCAGAGAATAGGCGCTTCTCCTGTCACAGTATCGAGCACTTAGTTTCAGATAGAACAATTAGTTTAAAATGGAACTGTGTTTCGCATCCGGAGTTTCCTCTCTCACAAGGTCAACCACTTAGTTTCGTCGAACACATACGGTTCGAGTAGCATCGTCACAGATTTCAGAGAACAGGCGCCTCTCCTGGCACAGTATCGAACACTTAGTTTCAGATAGGATTATTAGTTTAAATTGGAACTAAATTGTGCAATTTAGAGTTTCCTCTCTCGCAAGGTCAACCACTTAGTTTCGTCGAACACATACGGTTTCGAGTAGCATCGCCACACATTTCAGAGGACAGGCGCTTCTCCTGGCACAGTATCGAACACATGGTTTCAGATAGAACAATCAGTTTAAAATGGACCTAAGTTTCGCATCTGGAGTTTCCTCTCTCAGAAGGTCGGCCACTTAGTTTCGTCGAACACATACGGTTCCGAGTGGCATCGCCACAGATTTCAGAGAACAGGCGCTTCTGCTGGCACAGTATCGAACACTTAGTTTCAAATAGAAGATTTAGTTTAAAATGGAACTAAGTTTCGCATCTGGAGTTTCCTCTCTCAGAAGGTCGGCCACTTAGTTTCGTCGAACACATACGGTTCAGAGTGGCATCGCCACAGATTTCAGAGAACAGGCGCTTCTCCTGGCACAGTATCGAACACTTAGTTTCAGATAGAACAATTCGTTTAAAATGGAACTAAGTTTCGCATCTGGAGTTTCCTCTCTCACAAGGTCGACGACTTAGTTTCGTTGAACACATACGGTCTCGAGCGGCATCGCCACACATTTCAGAGAACAGGCGCTTGTCCTGGCACAGTATCGAACACATAGTTTCAGATAGAACAATTAGTTTAAAATGGAACTATGTTTCGCATTTGGAGTTTCCTCTCTCACAAGGTCGACCACATAGTTTCGTCGAAGACATACGGTTTCGAGTAGTATCGCCACAGATTTCGCAGAACGGGAGTTTCTCCTGGCACAGTATCGAACACTCAGTTTCAGATAGAACAATTAATTTAAAATGGAACTAAGTTTCGCATCTGAAGTTTCCTTTCTCACAAGGTCGGCCGCTTAGTTTCGTCGAACACATACGGTTTCCAGTGGCATCGCCACAGATTTCAGAGAACAGGCGCTTCTCCTGGCACAGTATTGAACACTTAGTTTCAGGTGGAACATTTAGTTTAAAATTGAATAATGTTTCGCATCTGGAGTTTCCTCTCTCACAAGGTCGACCACTTAGTTACGCCGAAAGCATACGGTTTCGAGTGGCATCGTCACAGATTTCAGAGAACAGGCGCTTCTGCTGGCACAGTATCGAACACTTAGTTTCAGATAGAACAATTAGTTTAAAATGGCACTAAGTTTCGCTTCCGGAGTTTCCTCTCTCAGAAGGTCGGGCACTTAGTTTCGTCGAACACATACGGTTTTGAGTGGCATCGCCACAGATTTCGGAGAACAGGCGCTTCTCCTGGCACAGTATGGAACACTTAGTTTCAGATGGAACATTTAGTTTAAAATTGAAATATGTTTCGCATCTGGAGTTTCCTCCCTCACAAGGTCGACCACTTAGTTTGGTCGAACACATACGGTTTCGAGTGGCATCGCCACAGATTTCAGAGAACAGGCGCTTCTCCTGGCACCGTAGCGAACACTTAGTTTCAGTTAGAATATTTAGTTTAAAATGGAAATATGTTTCGCATTTGGAGTTTCCTCTCTCACAAGGTCGACCACATAGTTTCGTCGAAGACATACGGTTTCGAGTAGTATCGCCACAGATTTCGCAGAACGGGAGTTTCTCCTGGCACAGTATCGAACACTCAGTTTCAGATAGAACAATTAGTTTAAAATGCAACTATGTTTCGCATCTGGAGTTTCCTCTCTCACAAGGTCGGCCACTTAGTTTCGTCGAACACATACGGTTTCGAGTGGCATCGCCACAGATTCCAGAGAACAGGCGCTTCTCCTGGCACAGTATCGAACACTTAATATCATATAGAACAATTAGTTTAAAATGGAACTATGTTTCGCGTCTGGAGTTTCCTCTCTCACCAGGTCGACCACTTAGTTTCGTCGAACACATACACTTTCGAGTGGTATAGCCACAGATTTCGCAGAACGGCGTTTCTCCTGGCACATTATGGAACACATAACTTCAGATAGAACAATTAGTTTAAAATGGAACTAAGTTTCGCATCTAGACTTTCCTCTCTCACAAGGTCGACCACTTAGTTTCGTCGAACACATACGGTTTCGAGTTGTATCGCCACAGATTTCAGAGAACAGGCGCTTCTGCTGGCACGGTATCGAACACTTAGTTTCAGATAGAACAATTAGTTTAAAATGGCACTAAGTTTCGCGTCTGGAGTTTCCTCTCCCACAAGGTCGACCACTCAGTTTCGTCGAACACATACCGTTTCGAGTGGTATTGCCACAGGTTTCACAGAACGGGCGCTTCTCCTGGCACAGTATCGAACACTTAGTTTCAGATAGAACAATTAATTTAAAATGGAACTAAGTTTCGCATATGATGTTTCCTCTCTCACAAGGCCGACCACTTAGTTTCGTCTAACACATACGGTTTCGAGTGACATCGCCACAGATTTCAGAGAACAGGCGCTTCTCCTGGCACAGTATCGAACACTTAGTATCAGATAGAACAATTAGTTTAAAATGGAACTATGTTTCGCATCTGGAGTATCCTCTCTCACTAGGTCAACCACTTAGTTTCGTCGAACACATACACTTTCGAGTGGTATAGCCACAGATTTCGCAGAACGGCGTTTCTCCTGGCACATTATGGAACACATAACTTCAGATAGAACAATTAGTTTAAAATGGAACTAAGTTTCGCGTCTGGAGTTTCCTCTCACACAAGGTCGACCACTCAGTTTCGTCGAACACATACCGTTTCGAGTGGTATTGCCACAGGTTTCACAGAACGGGCGCTTCTCCTGGCACAGTATCGAACATTTAGTTTCAGATAGAACAATCAGTTTAAAATGGAACTAAGTTTCGCATACGGAGTTTCCTCTCCCACAAGGTCGACCACTTAGTTTCGTCGAACATATACGGTTTCGAGTAGCATCGCCACAGATTTCAGAGAATAGGCGCTTCTCCTGTCACAGTATCGAGCACTTAGTTTCAGATAGAACAATTAGTTTAAAATGGAACTGTGTTTCGCATCCGGAGTTTCCTCTCTCACAAGGTCAACCACTTAGTTTCGTCGAACACATACGGTTCGAGTAGCATCGTCACAGATTTCAGAGAACAGGCGCCTCTCCTGGCACAGTATCGAACACTTAGTTTCAGATAGGATTATTAGTTTAAATTGGAACTAAATTGTGCAATTTAGAGTTTCCTCTCTCGCAAGGTCAACCACTTAGTTTCGTCGAACACATACGGTTTCGAGTAGCATCGCCACACATTTCAGAGGACAGGCGCTTCTCCTGGCACAGTATCGAACACATGGTTTCAGATAGAACAATCAGTTTAAAATGGACCTAAGTTTCGCATCTGGAGTTTCCTCTCTCAGAAGGTCGGCCACTTAGTTTCGTCGAACACATACGGTTCCGAGTGGCATCGCCACAGATTTCAGAGAACAGGCGCTTCTGCTGGCACAGTATCGAACACTTAATATCATATAGAACAATTAGTTTAAAATGGAACTAAGTTTCGCATCTGGAGTTTCCTCTCTCACAAGGTCGACCACTCAGTTTCGTCGAACCCATACCGTTTCGAGGGGCATCGCCACAGATTTCAGAGAACAGGCGTTTCTCCTGGCACAGTATCGAACACTTTCAGAAAGAACAATTAGTTTAAAATGGCACTAAGTTTCGCGTCTGGAGTTTCCTCTCTCACAAAGTCGACCACTCAGTTTCGTCGAACACATACCGTTTCGAGTGTTATCGCCACAGATTTCAAACAACAGGCGCTTCTCCTGGCACAGTATCGAACACTTAGTTTCAGATAGAAAAATTAGTTTAAAATGGAACAATGTTTCGCATCTGGTGAATCCTCTCTCACAAGGTCGACCACTTAGTTTCGTCGAACACATACGGTTTCGAGTGGCATCGCCACACATTTCAGAGAACAGGCGCTTCTCCTGGCACAGTGTCGAACACTTAGTTACAGATAGAACACTTAGTATAAAATGGAACTATATTTCGCATTTGGAGTTTCATCTCTCACAAGGCCGACCACTTAGTTTCGTCAAACACATACGGTTTCGAGTGGCATCGCCACAGATTTCAGAGAACAGGCGCTTCTCGTGGCACAGTATCGAACACTTAGTTTCAGATAGAACAATAAGTTTAAAATGGAACTATGTTTCGCATCGGGAGTATCCTCTCTCACAAGGTCGACTACTTAGTTTCGTCGAACACATACGGTTTCGAGTGGCATCGCCACACATTTCAGAGAACAGGCGCTTCTCCTGGCACAGTGTCGAACACTTAGTTACAGATAGAACACTTAGTATAAAATGGAACTATATTTCGCATTTGGAGTTTCATCTCTCACAAGGCCGACCACTTAGTTTCGTCAAACACATACGGTTTCGAGTGGCATCGCCACAGATTTCAGAGAACAGGCGCTTCTCGTGGCACAGTATCGAACACTTAGTTTCAGATAGAACAATAAGTTTAAAATGGAACTATGTTTCGCATCGGGAGTATCCTCTCTCACAAGGTCGACTTCTTAGTTTCGTCGAACACATACGGTTTCGAGTAGCATCGCCACAGATTTCAGAGAACATTCGCTTCTCCTGGCACAGTATCGAACACTTAGTATCAGATAGAACAATTAGTTTAAAATGGATCTATGTTTCGCATCTGGAGTGTCCTCTCTCACAAGGTCGACCACTTAGTCTCGTCGAACACATACGGTTTCGAGTAGCATCGCCACAGATTTCAGAGAACGGGCGCTTCTCCTGGCACAGTATCGAACACTTAATATCATATAGAACAATTATTTTAAAATGGAATTAAGTTTCGCATCTGGAGTGTCCTCTCTCACTAGGTCGACCACTGAGTTTCGTCGAACACATACGGTTTCGAGTGGCATCGCCACAGATTTAAGAGAACAGGCGCTTCTCCTGGCACAGTATCGAACACTTAGTTTCAGATAGAACAATTAGTTTAAAATGGAACTAAGTTTCGCACCTGGAGTTTCCTCTTTCACCAGGCCACCACTTAGTGTCGTCGAACACATACGCTTTCGAGTAGCATCGCCACAGATTTCAGAGAACAGGCGCTTCTCCTGGCACAGTATCAAACACTTTCAGATAGAACAATTAGTTTAAAATGGAACTATGTTTCGCGTCTGGAGTTTCCTCCCTCACAAGGTCGACCACTTAGTTTCGTCGAACACACACGTTTTCGAGTAGCATCGCCACAGATTTCAGAGAACAGGCTCCTCCCCCGGCACAGTATCGAACACTTAATTTCAGATAGAACAATTAGTTTAAAATGGAACTAAGTTTCGCATCTGGAGTTTCCTCTCTCACAAGGTCGGCCACTTAGTTTCGTCGAACACATACGGTTTCGAGTGGCATCGCCACACATTTCAGAGAACAGGCGCTTCTCCTGGCACAGTGTCGAACACTTAGTTACAGATAGAACACTTAGTTTAAAATGGAACTATATTTCGCATTTGGAGTTTCATCTCTCACAAGGCCGACCACTTAGTTTCGTCGAACACATACGGTTTCGAGTAGCATCGCCACAGATTTCAGAGAACAGGCGCTACTCCTGGCACAGTATCGAACACTTAGTTTCAGATAGAACAATTAGTTGAAAATGGAACTATGTTTCGCATCTGCAGTTTCCTCTCTCACAAGGTCGACAACTTAGTTTCGTCGAACAAATACTGTTTCGAGTGGCATCGCCACAGATTTCAGAGAACAGGCGTTTCTCCTGGCACAGTATCGAACACTTTCAGAAAGAACAATTAGTTTAAAATGGCACTAAGTTTCGCGTCTGGAGTTTCCTCTCTCACAAAGTCGACCACTCAGTTTCGTCGTACACATACCGTTTCGAGTGTTATCGCCACAGATATCAGAGAACAGGTGCTTCTCCTGGCACAGTATCGAACATTAGTTTCAGGTAGAACAATTAATTTGAAATGGAACTGAGTTTCGCATCTGAAGTTTCCTCTCTCACAAGGTCGGCCACTTAGTTTCGTCGAACACATACGGTTTCGAGTGGCATCGCCACACATTTCAGAGAACAGGCGCTTCTCCTGGCACAGTGTCGAACACTTAGTTACAGATAGAACACTTAGTTTAAAATGGAACTATATTTCGCATTTGGAGTTTCATCTCTCACAAGGCCGAGGACTTAGTTTCGTCAAACACATACGGTTTCGAGTGGCATCGCCACAGATTTCAGAGAACAGGCGCTTCTCGTGGCATAGTATCGAACACTTAGTTTCAGATAGAACAATATGTTTAAAATGGAACTATGTTTCGCATCGGGAGTATCCTCTCTCACAAGGTCGACTACTTAGTTTCGTCGAACACATACGGTTTCGAGTAGCATCGCCACAAGTTTCAGAGAACAGGTGCTTCTCCTGGCACAGTATCGAACACTTAGTTTCAGGTAGAACAATTGGTTTAAAATGGAACTAAGATTCGCATGTGGAGTTTCCTCTCTCACAAGGTCGACGACTTGGTTTCGTCGAACACATACGGTTTCGAGTGGCATCGCCACAGATTTCAGAGAACAGGCGCTACTCCTGGCACAGTATCGAACACTTAGTTTCAGATAGAACAATTAGTTTAAAATGGAACTAAGTTTCGCATCTGGAGTTTCTTCTCTCACAAGGTCGGCCACTTAGTTACGTCGAACACATACGGGTTCGAGTAGCATCGCCACTGATTTCAGAGAACAGGCGCTTCTCCTGGCACAGTATCGAACACTTTCAGATAGAACAATTAGTTTAAAATGGAACTAAGTTCCGCATCTTGAGTTTCCTCTCTCACAAGGTCGTCCACTTAGTTTCGTCGAACACATACGGTTTCGAGTGGCAACGCCACAGATTTCAGAGAACATTCGCTTCTCCTGGCACAGTATCGAACACTTAGTATCAGATAGAACAATTAGTTTAAAATGGATCTATGTTTCGCATCTGGAGTGTCCTCTCTCACTAGGTCGACCACTGAGTTTCGTCGAACACATACGGTTTCGAGTGGCATCGCCACAGATTTAAGAGAACAGGCGCTTCTCCTGGCACAGTATCGAACACTTAGTTTCAGATAGAACAATTAGTTTAAAATGGAACTAAGTTTCGCACCTGGAGTTTCCTCTTTCACCAGGCCACCACTTAGTGTCGTCGAACACATACGCTTTCGAGTAGCATCGCCACAGATTTCAGAGAACAGGCGCTTCTCCTGGCACAGTATCAAACACTTTCAGAAAGAACAATTAGTTTAAAATGGCACTATGTTTCGCGTCTGGAGTTTCCTCTCTCACAAAGTCGACCACTCAGTTTCGTCGAACACATACCGTTTCGAGTGTTATCGCCACAGATTTCAAACAACAGGCGCTTCTCCTGGCACAGTATCGAACACTTAGTTTCAGATAGAAAAATTAGTTTAAAATGGAACAATGTTTCGCATCTGGTGAATCCTCTCTCACAAGGTCGACCACTTAGTTTCGTCGAACACATACGGTTTCGAGTGGCATCGCCACACATTTCAGAGAACAGGCGCTTCTCCTGGCACAGTGTCGAACACTTAGTTACAGATAGAACACTTAGTTTAAAATGGAACTATATTTCGCATTTGGAGTTTCATCTCTCACAAGGCCGACCACTTAGTTTCGTCAAACACATACGGTTTCGAGTGGCATCGCCACAGATTTCAGAGAACAGGCGCTTCTCGTGGCACAGTATCGAACACTTAGTTTCAGATAGAACAATAAGTTTAAAATGGAACTATGTTTCGCATCGGGAGTATCCTCTCTCACAAGGTCGACTACTTAGTTTCGTCGAACACATACGGTTTCGAGTAGCATCGCCACAAATTTCAGAGAACAGGTGCTTCTCCTGGCACAGTATCGAACATTAGTTTCAGGTAGAACAATTAATTTGAAATGGAACTGAGTTTCGCATCTGAAGTTTCCTCTCTCACAAGGTCGGCCACTTAGTTTCGTCGAACACATACGGTTTCGAGTGGCATCGCCACACATTTCAGAGAACAGGCGCTTCTCCTGGCACAGTGTCGAACACTTAGTTACAGATAGAACACTTAGTTTAAAATGGAACTATATTTCGCATTTGGAGTTTCATCTCTCACAAGGCCGACCACTTAGTTTCGTCGAACACATACGGTTTCGAGTAGCATCGCCACAGATTTCAGAGAACAGGCGCTACTCCTGGCACAGTATCGAACACTTAGTTTCAGATAGAACAATTAGTTGAAAATGGAACTATGTTTCGCATCTGCAGTTTCCTCTCTCACAAGGTCGACAACTTAGTTTCGTCGAACAAATACTGTTTCGAGTGGCATCGCCACAGATTTCAGAGAACAGGCGTTTCTCCTGGCACAGTATCGAACACTTTCAGAAAGAACAATTAGTTTAAAATGGCACTAAGTTTCGCGTCTGGAGTTTCCTCTCTCACAAAGTCGACCACTCAGTTTCGTCGAACACATACCGTTTCGAGTGTTATCGCCACAGATATCAGAGAACAGGCGCTTCTTCTGGCACAGTATCGAACACTTAGTTTCAGATAGAACAATTAGTTGAAAATGGAACTATGTTTCGCATCTGCAGTTTCCTCTCTCACAAGGTCGACAACTTAGTTTCGTCGAACACATACGGTTTCGAGTGGTATCGCCACAGATTTCGCAGAACGGCGCTTCTCCTGGCACTGTATCGAACACTTATATTCAGATAGAACAATTAGTTTAAAATGGAACTAAGTTTCGCACCTGGAGTTTCCTCTCTCACAAGGTCGACAACTTAGTTTCGTCGAACACATACGGTTTCGAGTGGTATCGCCACTGATTTCGCCGAACGGGAGTTAGTCATGGCACAGTATCGACCACTTAGTTTCGTCGAACACATACGGTTTCGAGTGGTATCGCCACAGATTTCGCAGAACGGCGCTTCTCCTGGCACTGTATCGAACACTTATATTCAGATAGAACAATTAGTTTAAAATGGAACTATGTTTCGCACCTGGAGTTTCCTCTTTCACAAGGCCACCACTTAGTTTCGTCGAACACATACGGTTTCGAGTAGCATCGCCACAGATTTCAGAGAACGGGCGCTTCTCCTGGCACAGTATCGAACACTTAGTTTCAGATTGAACAATTAGTTTAAAATGGAACTAAGTTTCGCATCTGGAGTTTCCTCTCTCACAAGGTCGACAACTTAGTTTCGTCGAACAAATACGGTTTCGAGTGGCATCGCCACAGATTTCAGAGAACAGACGCTCCTATAGGCACAGTATCGAACACATTGTTTCAGATAGAACAATTAGTTTAAAAAGGAACTAAGTTTCCCTGCTGGAGTTTCCTCCCTCACAAGGTCGACCATTTAGTTTCGTCGAACACATACGGTTTCGAGTGGCATCGCCACAGATTTCAGAGAACAGGCGCTTCTCCTGGCACAGTATCGAAAACTTAGTTTCAGATAGAACAATTAGTTTAAAATGGAACTAAATTTGGCATCTGGAGTTTCCTCTCTCACAAGGTCGACCGCTTAGTTTCGTCGAACACATACGGTTTCGAGTGGAACCGCCACAGATTTCAGAGAACAGGCGCTTCTCTTGCACAGTATCGAACACTTACTTTCAGAAGCAACATTTCGTTTAAAATGGAACTAAGTTTTGCATCTGGAGTTACCTCTCTCACAAGGTCGACCACTTAGTTTCGTCGAACACATACGGTTTCGAGTGGCATCGCCACAGATTTCAGAGAACAGGCGCTTCTCCTGGCACAGTATCGAACACTTAGTTTCAGATAGAACAATTAGTTGAAAATGGAACTATGTTTCGCATCTGCAGTTTCCTCTCTCACAAGGTCGACAACTTAGTTTCGTCGAACACATACGGTTTCGAGTGGTATCGCCACAGATTTCGCAGAACGGCGCTTCTCCTGGCACTGTATCGAACACTTATATTCAGATAGAACAATTAGTTTAAAATGCAACTATGTTTCGCATCTGGAGTTTCCTCTTTCACAAGGTCGGCCACTTAGTTTCGTAGAACACATACGGTTTCGAGTGGTATGGCCACAGATTTCAGAGAACAGGCGCTTCTCCCAGCACAGTATCGAACACTCAGTTTCAGATAGAACAATTAGTTTAAAATGGAACTAATTTTCGCATCTGAAGTTTCCTCTCTCACAACGTCGACCAGTTTGTTTCGTCGAACACATGCGGTTTCAAGTATCATCGTCACAGATTTCAGAGAACAGGCGCTTCTCCTGGCACAGTATCGAACACTTAGTTTCAGATAGAACAATTAGTTTAAAATGGAACAAAGCTTCGCATCTGGAGTTTCCTCTCTCACAAGGTCGACCACTTAGTTTCGTCGAACACATACGGTTTCGAGTAGCATCGCCACAGATTTCAGAGAACAGGCGCCTCTCCTGGCACAGTATCGAACACTTAGTTTCAGATAGAACAATTAGTTTAAAATGGAAGTAAGTTTCGCATCTGCAGTTTCCTCTCTCACAAGATCGACCACTTAGTTTCGTCGAACACATACGGTTTCGAGTAGCATCGCCATCGATTTCAGAGAACAGACGCTTCTCCTGGCACAGTATCGAACACTTAGCCTCAGATAGAACAATTAGTTTAAAATGGAACTATGTTTCGCATCTGAAGTTTCCTCTCTCACAAGGTCGACCACTTAGTTTCGTCGAACACATACGGTTTCGAGTAGCATCGCCACAGATTTCAGAGAACAGGCGCTTCTCCTGGCACAGTATCGAACACTTAGTTTCAGATAGAACAATTAGTTTAAAATGGAAGTAAGTTTCGCATCTGCAGTTTCCTCTCTCACAAGATCGACCACTTAGTTTCGTCGAACACATACGGTTTCGAGTAGCATCGCCATCGATTTCAGAGAACAGACGCTTCTCCTGGCACAGTATCGAACACTTAGCCTCAGATAGAACAATTAGTTTAAAATGGAACTATGTTTCGCATCTGAAGTTTCCTCTCTCACAAGGTCGACCACTTAGTTTCGTCGAACACATACGGTTTCGAGTAGCATCGCCACAGATTTCAGAGAACAGGCGCTTCTCCTGGCACAGTATCGAACACTTAGTTTCAGATAGAACAATTAGTTTAAAATGGAAGTAAGTTTCGCATCTGCAGTTTCCTCTCTCACAAGATCGACCACTTAGTTTCGTCGAACACATACGGTTTCTAGTAGCATCGCCACCGATTTCAGAGAACAGACGCTTCTCCTGGCACAGTATCGAACACTTAGTATCAGATAGAACAATTAGTTTAAAATGGAACTATGTTTCGCATCTGAAGTTTCCTCTCTCACAAGGTCGACCACTTAGTTTCGTGGAACACATACAGTTTCGAGTGGTATCGCCACAGATTTCGCAGAACGGCGTTTCTCCTGGCACATTATCGAACACTTAGTTTCAGATAGAACAATTAGTTTAAAATGGTACTAAGTTTCGCATCTGGAGTTTCCTCCCTCACAAGGCGACCTCTTAGTTTCGTGGAACACGTACGGTTTCGAGTGGCATCGCCACAGATTTCAGAGAACAGGCGCTTCTCCTGGCACAGTATCGAACACTTAGTTTCAGAAGGAACATTTAGTTTAAAATGGAACTCAGTCTTGCATCTGGTGTTTCCTCTCTCACAAGGTCGACCACTTAGTTTCGTTGAACACATACGGTTTCGAGTGGCAACGCCACATATTTCAGAGGACAGGCGCTTCTCCTGGCACAGTATCGAACACTTAGTATAAGATAGAACAATTAGTTTAAAATGGAACTATGTTTCGCATCTGAAGTTTCCTCTCTCACAAGGTCGACCACTTAGTTTCGTCGAACACATACGTTTTCGAGTAGTGTCGCCACAGATTTCGCAGAACGGGAGTTTCTCCTGGCACAGTATCGAACACTTAGTTTCAGATAGAACAATTAGTTTAAAATGGTACTAAGTTTCGCATCTGGAGTTTCCTCCCTCACAAGGCGACCTCTTAGTTTCGTGGAACACGTACGGTTTCGAGTGGCATCGCCACCGATTTCAGAGAATAGGCGCTTCTCCTGGCACATTATCGAACACTTAGTTTCAGATAGAACAATTAGTTTAAAATGGTACTAAGTTTCGAATCTGGAGTTTCCTCCCTCACAAGGCGACCTCTTAGTTTCGTGGAACACGTACGGTTTCGGGTGGCATCGCCACAGATTTCAGAGAACAGACGCTTCTCCTGGCACAGTATCGAACACTTAGTATCAGATAGAACAATTAGTTTAAAATGGACCTATGTTTCGGATCTGAAGTTTCGTCTCTCACAAGGTCGACCACTTAGTTTCGTCGAACACATACGGTTTCGTGTAGTGTCGCCACAGATTTCGCAGAACGGGAGTTTCTCCTGGCGCAGTATCGAACACTTAGTTTCAGATAGAACAATTAGTTTAAAATGCAACTATTTTTCGCATCTGGAGTTTCCTCTTTCACAAGGTCGGCCACTTAGTTTCGTAGAACACATACGGTTTCGAGTGGTATGGCCACAGATTTCGGAGAACAGGCGCTTCTCCCAGCACAGTATCGAACACTCAGTTTCAGATAGAACAATTAGTTTAAAATGGAACTAATTTTCGCATCTGAATTTTCCTCTCTCACAACGTCGACCAGTTTGTTTCGTCGAACACATGCGGTTTCAAGTATCATCGTCACAGATTTCAGAGAACAGGCGCTTCTCCTGGCACAGTATCGAACACTTAGTTTCAGATAGAACAATTAGCTTAAAATGGAACAAAGCTTCGCATCTGGAGTTTCCTCTCTCACAAGGCGGACCACTTAGTTTCGTCGAACACCTACGGTTTCGAGTGGCATCGCCACAGATTTCAGAGAACAGGCGTTTCTCCTGGCACAGTATCGAACACTTAGTTTCAGATAGACCAATTAGTTTAAAATGGAACTAAGTTTCGCATCTGGAGTTTCCTCTCTCACAAGGTCGACCACTTAGTTTCGTCGAACACATACGGTTTCGAGTGGCATCGCCACAGATTTCAGAGAGCAGGCGCTTCTCCTGGCACATTATCGAACACTTAGTTTCAGATAGAACAATTAGTCTAATATGGACCTATGTTTCGCATTTGGCGTTTCCTCGCTCACAAGTTCGACAACTTAGTTTCGTCGAACACATACGGTTTCGAGTGGCATCGCCACCGATTTCAGAGAACAGGCGCTTCTCCTGGCAGACTATCAGACACATAGTTTCAGAAAGAACAATTAGTTTAAAATTGTACTAAATTTCGCATCTGGAGTTTCTTCCCTCACAAGGCGACCACTTAATTTCTTCGAACACATACGGTTTCGAGGGGCATCGCCACATATTTCAGAGAACAGGCGCTTCGCCTGGCACAGTATCGAACACTTATTTCAGACAGAACAATTAGTTTAAAATGGAACTATGTTTCGTATCTTGAGTATCCTCTCTCACAAGATCAACCACTTAGTTTCGTCGAACACATACGGTTTCGAGTGGCATCGCCACACATTTCAGAGAACAGGCGCTTCGCCTGGCAGACTATCAGACACATAGTTTCAGATAGAACAATTAGTTTAAAATGGAACAAAGCTTCGCATCTGGAGTTTCCTCTCTCACAAGGTCGACCACTTAGTTTCGTCGAACACATACGGTTTCGAGTAGCATCGCCACAGATTTCAGAGAGCAGGCGCCTCTCCTGGCACAGTATCGAACACTTAGTTTCAGATAGAACAATTAGTTTAAAATGGAAGTAAGTTTCGCATCTGCAGTTTCCTCTCTCACAAGATCGACCACTTAGTTTCGTCGAACACATACGGTTTCGAGTAGCATCGCCATCGATTTCAGAGAAGAGACGCTTCTCCTGGCACAGTATCGAACACTTAGCCTCAGATAGAACAATTAGTTTAAAATGGAACTATGTTTCGCATCTGAAGTTTCCTCTCTCACAAGGTCGACCACTTAGTTTCGTCGAACACATACGGTTTCGAGTAGCATCGCCACAGATTTCAGAGAACAGGCGCCTCTCCTGGCACAGTATCGAACACTTAGTTTCAGATAGAACAATTAGTTTAAAATGGAAGTAAGTTTCGCATCTGCAGTTTCCTCTCTCACAAGATCGACCACTTAGTTTCGTCGAACACATACGGTTTCTAGTAGCATCGCCACCGATTTCAGAGAACAGACGCTTCTCCTGGCACAGTATCGAACACTTAGTATCAGATAGAACAATTAGTTTAAAATGGAACTATGTTTCGCATCTGAAGTTTCCTCTCTCACAAGGTCGACCACTTAGTTTCGTGGAACACATACAGTTTCGAGTGGTATCGCAACAGATTTCGCAGAACGGCGTTTCTCCTGGCACATTATCGAACACTTAGTTTCAGATAGAACAATTAGTTTAAAATGGTACTAAGTTACGCATCTGGAGTTTCCTCCCTCACAAGGCGACCTCTTAGTTTCGTGGAACACGTACGGTTTCGAGTGGCATCGCCACAGATTTCAGAGAACAGGCGCTTCTCCTGGCACAGTATCGAACACTTAGTTTCAGAAGGAACATTTAGTTTAAAATGGAACTCAGTCTTGCATCTGGTGTTTCCTCTCTCACAAGGTCGACCACTTAGTTTCGTTGAACACATACGGTTTCGAGTGGCAACGCCACATATTTCAGAGGACAGGCGCTTCTCCTGGCACAGTATCGAACACTTAGTATCAGATAGAACAATTAGTTTAAAATGGAACTATGTTTCGCATCTGAAGTTTCCTCTCTCACAAGGTCGACTACTTAGTTTCGTGGAACACATTCAGTTTCGAGTGGTATCGCCACAGATTTCGCAGAACGGCGTTTCTCCTGGCACATTACCGAACACTTAGTTTCAGATAGAACAATTAGTTTAAAATGGTACTAAGTTTCGCATCTGGAGTTTCCTCCCTCACAAGGCGACCTCTTAGTTTCGTGGAACACGTACGGTTTCGGGTCGCATCACCACAGATTTCAGAGAACAGGCGCTTCTCCTGGCACAGTATCGAACACTTAGTTTCAGAAGGAACATTTAGTTTAAAATGGAACTCAGTTTCGCATCTGGAGTTTCCTCCCTCACAAGGCGACCTCTTAGTTTCGTGGAACACGTACGGTTTCGGGTGGCATCGCCACAGATTTCAGAGAACAGGCGCTTCTCCTGGCACAGTATCGAACACTTAGTATCAGATAGAACAATTAGTTTAAAATGGAACTATGTTTCGCATCTGAAGTTTCCTCTCTCACAAGGTCGACCACTTAGTTTCGTCGAACACATACGGTTTCGAGTAGCATCGCCACAGATTTCAGAGAACAGGCGCCTCTCCTGGCACAGTATCGAACACTTAGTTTCAGATAGAACAATTAGTTTAAAATGGAAGTAAGTTTCGCATCTGCAGTTTCCTCTCTCACAAGATCGACCACTTAGTTTCGTCGAACACATACGGTTTCTAGTAGCATCGCCACCGATTTCAGAGAACAGACGCTTCTCCTGGCACAGTATCGAACACTTAGTATCAGATAGAACAATTAGTTTAAAATGGAACTATGTTTCGCATCTGAAGTTTCCTCTCTCACAAGATCGACCACTTAGTTTCGTCGAACACATACGGTTTCTAGTAGCATCGCCACCGATTTCAGAGAACAGACGCTTCTCCTGGCACAGTATCGAACACTTAGTATCAGATAGAACAATTAGTTTAAAATGGAACTATGTTTCGCATCTGAAGTTTCCTCTCTCACAAGGTCGACCACTTAGTTTCGTGGAACACATACAGTTTCGAGTGGTATCGCCACAGATTTCGCAGAACGGCGTTTCTCCTGGCACATTATCGAACACTTAGTTTCAGATAGAACAATTAGTTTAAAATAGTACTAAGTTTCGCATCTGGAGTTTCCTCCCTCACAAGGCGACCTCTTAGTTTCGTGGAACACGTACGGTTTCGAGTGGCATCGCCACAGATTTCAGAGAACAGGCGCTTCTCCTGGCACAGTATCGAACACTTAGTTTCAGAAGGAACATTTAGTTTAAAATGGAACTCAGTCTTGCATCTGGTGTTTCCTCTCTCACAAGGTCGACCACTTAGTTTCGTTGAACACATACGGTTTCGAGTGGCAACGCCACATATTTCAGAGGACAGGCGCTTCTCCTGGCACAGTATCGAACACTTAGTATAAGATAGAACAATTAGTTTAAAATGGAACTATGTTTCGCATCTGAAGTTTCCTCTCTCACAAGGTCGACCACTTAGTTTCGTCGAACACATACGTTTTCGAGTAGTGTCGCCACAGATTTCGCAGAACGGGAGTTTCTCCTGGCACAGTATCGAACACTTAGTTTCAGATAGAACAATTAGTTTAAAATGGTACTAAGTTTCGCATCTGGAGTTTCCTCCCTCACAAGGCGACCTCTTAGTTTCGTGGAACACGTACGGTTTCGAGTGGCATCGCCACCGATTTCAGAGAACAGGCGCTTCTCCTGGCACATTATCGAACACTTAGTTTCAGATAGAACAATTAGTTTAAAATGGTACTAAGTTTCGCATCTGGAGTTTCCTCCCTCACAAGGCGACCTCTTAGTTTCGTGGAACACGTACGGTTTCGGGTGGCATCGCCACAGATTTCAGAGAACAGACGCTTCTCCTGGCACAGTATCGAACACTTAGTATCAGATAGAACAATTAGTTTAAAATGGACCTATGTTTCGGATTTGAAGTTTCGTCTCTCACAAGGTCGACCACTTAGTTTCGTCGAACACATACGGTTTCGTGTAGTGTCGCCACAGATTTCGCAGAACGGGAGTTTCTCCTGGCGCAGTATCGAACACTTAGTTTCAGATAGAACAATTAGTTTAAAATGCAACTATTTTTCGCATCTGGAGTTTCCTCTTTCACAAGGTCGGCCACTTAGTTTCGTAGAACACATACGGTTTCGAGTGGTATGGCCACAGATTTCGGAGAACAGGCGCTTCTCCCAGCACAGTATCGAACACTCAGTTTCAGATAGAACAATTAGTTTAAAATGGAACTAATTTTCGCATCTGAATTTTCCTCTCTCACAACGTCGACAAGTTTGTTTCGTCGAACACATGCGGTTTCAAGTATCATCGTCACAGATTTCAGAGAACAGGCGCTTCTCCTGGCACAGTATCGAACACTTAGTTTCAGATAGAACAATTAGCTTAAAATGGAACAAAGCTTCGCATCTGGAGTTTCCTCTCTCACAAGGCGGACCACTTAGTTTCGTCGAACACCTACGGTTTCGAGTGGCATCGCCACAGATTTCAGAGAACAGGCGTTTCTCCTGGCACAGTATCGAACACTTAGTTTCAGATAGAACAATTAGTTTAAAATGGAACTAAGTTTCGCATCTGGAGTTTCCTCTCTCACAAGGTCGACCACTTAGTTTCGTCGAACACATACGGTTTCGAGTGGCATCGCCACAGATTTCAGAGAGCAGGCGCTTCTCCTGGCACATTATCGAACACTTAGTTTCAGATATAACAATTAGTCTAATATGGACCTATGTTTCGCATTTGGCGTTTCCTCGCTCACAAGTTCGACAACTTAGTTTCGTCGAACACATACGGTTTCGAGTGGCATCGCCACCGATTTCAGAGAACAGGCGCTTCTCCTGGCAGACTATCAGACACATAGTTTCAGAAAGAACAATTAGTTTAAAATTGTACTAAATTTCGCATCTGGAGTTTCTTCCCTCACAAGGCGACCACTTAATTTCTTCGAACACATACGGTTTCGAGGGGCATCGCCACATATTTCAGAGAACAGGCGCTTCGCCTGGCACAGTATCGAACACTTATTTCAGACAGAACAATTAGTTTAAAATGGAACTATGTTTCGCATCTTGAGTATCCTCTCTCACAAGATCAACCACTTAGTTTCGTCGAACACATACGGTTTCGAGTGGCATCGCCACACATTTCAGAGAACAGGCGCTTCGCCTGGCAGACTATCAGACACATAGTTTCAGATAGAACAATTAGTTTAAAATTGTACTAAATTTCGCATCTGGGGTTACTTCCCTCACAAGGCGACCACTTAATTTCGTCGAACACATACGGTTTCGAGTGGCATCGCGACACTATTCAGAGAACAGGCGCTTCTCCTGGCACAGTGTCGAACACATAGTTTCCGATAGAACAATTAGTTTAAAATGGAACAAAGCTTTGCATCTGGAGTTTCTTGTCTCACAAGGTCGACCACTTAGTTTCGTCGAACACATACGGTTTCGAGTGGCATCGCCACAGATTTCAGAGAACAGGCGCTTCTCCTGGCACAGTATCGAACACTTAGTTCCAGATAGTACAATAAGATTAAAATGGAACTAAGTTTCGCATCTGAAGTTTCCTCTCTCACAAGGTCGACCACTTAGTTTCGTCGAACACATACCGTTTCGAGCGTCATCGCCACACAGTTCAGAGAACAGGCGCTTCTCCTGGCACAGTATCGAACACTTTGTTTCAGATAGAACAATTAGTTTAAAATGGAACTAAGTTTCGCATCTGGAGTTTCCTCTCTCACAAGGTCGACCAATTAGCTTCGTCGAACACATACGGTTTCGAGTAGTGTCGCCACAGATTTCGCAGAACGGGAGTTTCTCCTGGCGCAGTATCGAACACTTAGTTTCAGATAGAACAATTAGTTTAAAATGCAAGTAAGTTTCGCATCTGCAGTTTCCTCTCTCCCAAGGTCGACCACTTAGTTTCGTGGAACACGTACGGTTTCGAGTGGCATCGCCACAGATTTCAGAGAACAGACGCTTCTCCTGGCACAGTATCGAACACTTAGTATCAGATAGAACAATTAGTTTAAAATGGAACTATGTTTCGGATCTGAAGGTACCTCTCTCACAAGGTGGACCACTTAGTTTCGTCGAACACATACGGTTTCGAGTAGTGTCGCCACAGATTTCGCAGAACGGGAGTTTCTCCTGGCGCAGTATCGAACACTTAGTTTCAGATAGAACAATTAGTTTAAAATGCAACTATGTTTCGCATCTGGAGTTTCCTCTTTCACAAGGTCGGCCACTTAGTTTCGTAGAACACATACAGTTTCGAGTGGTATCGCTACAGATTTAGCAGAACGGCGTTTCTCCTGGCACATTATCGAACACCTAGTTTCAGATAGAACAATTAGTTTAAAATGGAACTATGTTTCGGATCTGAAGGTACCTCTCTCACAAGGTCGACCACTTAGTTTCGTAGAACACATACGGTTTCGAGGGGCATCGCCACATATTTCAGAGAACAGGCGCTTCGCCTGGCACAGTATCGAACACTTATTTCAGACAGAACAATTAGTTTAAAATGGAACTATGTTTCGCATCTTGAGTATCCTCTCTCACAAGATCAACCACTTAGTTTCGTCGAACACATACGGTTTCGAGTGGCATCGCCACAGATTTCAGAGAACAAGCGCTTCTCCTGGCACAGTATCGAAAACGTAGATTCAGATAGAACAATTAATTTAAAATGGAACTAAGTTTCGCATCTGGAGTTTCCTCTCTCACATGGTCGACCACTAAGTTTCGCCGAACACATACGGTTTCGAGTGGCATGGCCACAGATTTCAGAGAACAGGCGCTTCTACTGGCACAGTATCGAACACTTAGTTTCAGATGGAACAATTAGTTTAAAATGGAACTAAGTCTTGCATCTGGAGTTTCCTCTCTCACAAGGTCGACCACTTAGTTTCGTTGAACACATACGGTTTCGAGTGGCAACGCCACATATTTCAGAGGACAGGCGCTTCTCCTGGCGCAGTATCGAACACCTAGTTACAGATAGAACGCTTAGTTTAAAATGGAACTATGTTTCGCATCTGGAGTATCCTCTATCACAAGGTCGACAACTTAGTTTCGTGGAACACATACAGTTTCGAGTGGTATCGCCACAGATTTCGCAGAACGGCGTTTCTCCTGGCACAGTATCGAACACTTAGTTTCAGATAGAACAATTTGTTTAAAATGGAAGTAAGTTTCGCATCTGCAGTTTCCTCTCTCACAAGGTCAACCACTTAGTTTCGTCGAACACATACGGTTTCGAGTAGCATCGCCACAGATTTCAGAGAACAGGCGCTTCTCCTGGCGCAGTATCGAACACCTAGTTTCAGATAGAACAATTAGTTTAAAATGGAACTAAGTTTCGCATCTGGAGTTTCCTCTCTCACAAGGTCGGCCACTTAGTTTCGTCGAACACATACGGTTTCGAGTGGCATCGCCACAGATTTCAGAGAACAGGCGCTTCTCCTGGCACAGTATCGAACACTTAGTTTGAGATAAAACAATTAGTTTATACTGGTACTAAGTTTCGGATCTGGAGTTTCCTCTCTCACAAGGTCAACCACTTAGTTTCGTCGGACACATGCGGTTTCGAGTAGTATCGCCACAGATTTCGCAGAACGGCAGTTTCTGCTGGCACAGTATCGAACACTTAGTTTCAGATAGAACAATTAATTTAAAATGGAAATATGTGTCGCATCTGAAATTTCCTCTCTCACAAGGTCGACCACGTAGTTTCGTCGAACACATAGGGTTTCGAGTTGTATCGCCACAGATTTCGCCGAGCGGGAATTTCTCCTGGCACAGTATCAACGACTCAGTTTTGTCGAACACATACGGTTTCGAGTAGGATCGCCACAGATTTCGCAGAACGGGAGTTTCTCCTGGCACAGTATCGAATACTTAGTTTCAGATAGAACAATTAATTTAAAATGGAACTATGTGTCGCATCTGGAGTTTCCTCTCTCACAAGGTCGACCACCTAGTTTCGTCGAACACATACGGTTTCGAGTGGCATCGCCACAGATTTCAGAGAACAAGCGCTTCTCCTGGCACAGTATCGAAAACGTAGATTCAGATAGAACAATTAATTTAAAATGGAACTAAGTTTCGCATCTGGAGTTTCCTCTCTCACATTGTCGACCACTAAGTTTCGCCGAACACATACGGTTTCGAGTGGCATGGCCACAGATTTCAGAGAACAGGCGCTTCTACTGGCACAGTATCGAACACTTAGTTTCAGATAGAACAATTGGTTTAAAATGGAACTAAGTTTCGCATCTGGAGTTTCCCCTCCCACAAGGTCGACCACTTAGTTTCCTCGAACACATACGGTTTCGAGTAGCATCGCGACAGATTTCAGAGAACAGGCGCTTCTCCTGGCACAGTATCGAACACTTAGTTTCAGATAGAACAATTAGTTTAAAATGGAACTAAGGTTCACATCTGGATATTCCTCTCTCACAAGGTCGACCATTTAGATTCGTCGAACACATACGGTTTCGAGTAGCATCGCCACAGATTTCAGAGAACAGGCACTTCTCCTGGCACAGTATCGAACACTTTCAGACAGAACAATTAGTTTAAAATGGAACTAAGTTTCGCATCTGGAGTTTCCTCTCTCACAAGGTCGGCCACTTAGTTTCGTCGAACACATACGTTTTCGAGTGGCATCGCCACAGATTTCAGAGAACAGGCGCTTCTCCTGGCAGAGTATCGAACGCTTAGTTTCAGATGGAACATTTGGTTTAATATGGAATTAAGTTTCGCAACTGGAGTTTCCTCTCTCACCAGGTCGACCACTTAGTTTCGTCGAACACATACGGTTTCGAGTAGCATCGCCACAGATTTCAGAGAACGGGCGCTTCTCCTGGCACAGTATCGAACACTTAATATCATATAGAACAAATATTTTAAAATGGAATTAAGTTTCGCATTTGGAGTTTCCTCTCTCACAAGGCCGACAACTTAGTTTCGTCGAACAAATACGGTTTTGAGTGGCATCGCCACAGATTTCAGAGAACAGGCGCTTCTCCTGGAACAGTATCGAACACTTCTTTCAGACAGAACAATTAGATTAAAATGGAATTATGTTTCGCATCTGGAGTATCCTCCCTCACAAGGTCAATCACTTAGTTTCGTCGAACACATACGGTTTCGAGTGGCATCGCCACAGATTTCAGAGAACAGGCACTTCTCCTGGCACAGTATCGAACATTTAGTTTCAGATGGAACATTTAGTTTAAATTGAACTATGTTTCGCATCTGGAGTTTCCTCTCCCACAAGGTCGACCACTTAGTTTCGTCGAACTCATACGGTTTCGAGTGGCATCGCCACAGATTTCAGAGAACAGGCGCTTCACCTGGCACAGTATCGAACACTTAGTTTCAGATAGAACAATTAGTTTAAAATGGAACTATGTTCCGCATCTGGTGAATCCTCCCTCACAAGGTCAATCACTTAGTTTCGTCGAACACATACGGTTTCGAGTGGCATCGCCACAGATTTCAGAGAACAGGCGCTTCTCCTGGCACAGTATCGAACAATTAGTTTCAGATAGAACAATTAGTTTAAAATGGAACAATGTTTCGCATCTGGAGTTTCCTTTCGCACAAGGTCGACGACTTAATTTCGATGAACACATACGGTTTCGAGTTGCATCGCCACAGATTTCAGAGAACAGGCGCTTCTCCTGGCACAGTATCGAACACTTAGTATCAGATAGAACTATTAGTTTAAAATGGAACTAAGCTTCAAATCTGGAGTTTCCTCTCTCACAAGGCGGCCACTTAGTTTCGTGGAACACATTCGGTTTCGAGTTGCATCGTCACAGATTTCAGAAAACAGGCGCTTCGCCTGGCACATTATCGAACACTCAGTTTCAGATAGAACAATTAGTTTAAAAAGGAACTAAGCTTCGCATCTGGAGTTTCCTCTCTCACAAGGTCGACCACTTGGTTTCGTCGAACACATACGGTTTCGAGTAGCATCGCCACCGATTTCAGAGAACAGGCGCTTCTCCTGGCGCAGTATCGAACACTTAGTTTCAGATAGAACAATTAGTTTAAAATAGAAATATGTTTCGCATCTGGAGTATCCTCTCTCACAAGGTCGACCACTTAGTTTCATGGAACACATACGGTTTCGAGTGGCATCGCCTCAGATTTCAGAGAACAGCCGCTTCTCCTGGCACAGTATCGAACACTTAATTTCAGATGGAACAATTAGTTTAAAATGGAACACAGTTTCGCATCTGAAGTTTCCTCCCTCACAATGTCGGCCATTTAGTTTCGTCGAACACATACGGTTTCGAGTGGCATCGCCACAGATTTCAGAGAACAGGCTCTTCTCCTAGCACAGTATCGAACACTTAGTTTCAGATGGAACATTTAGTTTAAAATTGTACTATGTTTCGCATCTGGAGTTTCCTCTCTCACAAGGTCGACCACTTAGTTTCGCCGAACGCATACGGTTTCGAGTGGCATCGCCACAGATTTCAGAGAACAGGCTCTTCTCCTAGCACAGTATCGAACACTTAGTTTCAGATAGAACAATTAATTTAAAATGGAATTAAGTTTCGCATCTGAAGTTTCCTCTCTCATAAGGTCGGCCACTTAGTTTCGTCAAACACATACGGTTTCGAGTGGCATCGCCACAGATTTCAGAGAAGAGGCACTTCTCCTGGCACAGTACCGAACCCTTTGTTTCAGATAGAACAATTAGTTTAAAATGGAACTATGTTTCGCATCTGGAGTATCCTCTCTCACAAGGTCAACCACTTAGTTTCGTCGAACACATACGGTTTCGAGTGGCATTACCACATATTTCAGAGAACAGGCGCTTCTCCTAGCACAGTGTCGAACACATAGTTTCAGATAGAACAATTAGTTTAAAATGGAATTAAGTTTCGCATCTGAAGTTTCCTCCCTCACAATGTCGGCCATTTAGTTTCGTCGAACACATACGGTTTCGAGTGGCATCGCCACAGATTTCAGAGAACAGGCTCTTCTCCTAGCACAGTATCGAACACTTAGTTTCAGATGGAACATTTAGTTTAAAATTGTACTATGTTTCGCATCTGGAGTTTCCTCTCTCACAAGGTCGACCACTTAGTTTCGCCGAACGCATACGGTTTCGAGTGGCGTCGCCACAGATTTCAGAGAACAGGCGCTTCTGCTGGCACAGTATCGAACACTTAGTTTCTGATAGAACAATTAGTTTAAAGCGGCACTAATTTTCGCGTCTGGAGTTTCCTATCTCACAAGGTCGACCACTCAGTTTCGTCGAACACATACCGTTTCAAGTGGTATCACCGCAGGTTTCACAGAACGGGCGCTTCTCCTGGTACAGAATCGAACACTTAGTTTCAGATAGAACAATTAATTTAAAATGGAATTAAGTTTCGCATCTGAAGTTTCCTCTCTCATAAGGTCGGCCACTTAGTTTCGTCAAACACATACGGTTTCGAGTGGCATCGCCACAGATTTCAGAGAAGAGGCACTTCTCCTGGCACAGTACCGAACCCTTTGTTTCAGATAGAACAATTAGTTTAAAATGGAACTATGTTTCGCATCTGGAGTATCCTCTCTCACAAGGTCAACCACTTAGTTTCGTCGAACACATACGGTTTCGAGTGGCATTACCACATATTTCAGAGAACAGGCGCTTCTCCTGGCACAGTATCGAAAACTTAGTTTCAGATAGAACAATTAGTTTAAAATGGAACTAAGTTTCGCATCTGGTGTTTCCTCTGTCACAAGGTGGGCCACTTAGTTTCGTCGAACACATACGGTTTCGAGTGGCATCGCCACAGATTTCAGAGAACAGGCGCTTCTCCTGGCAGAGTATCGAACGCTTAGTTTCAGATGGAACATTTGGTTTAATATGGAATTAAGTTTCGCAACTGGAGTTTCCTCTCTCACCAGGTCGACCACTTAGTTTCGTCGAACACATACGGTTTCGAGTAGCATCGCCACAGATTTCAGAGAACGGGCGCTTCTCCTGGCACAGTATCGAACACTTAATATCATATAGAACAAATATTTTAAAATGGAATTAAGTTTCGCATTTGGAGTTTCCTCTCTCACAAGGCCGACAACTTAGTTTCGTCGAACAAATACGGTTTTGAGTGGCATCGCCACAGATTTCAGAGAACAGGCGCTTCTCCTGGAACAGTATCGAACACTTCTTTCAGACAGAACAATTAGATTAAAATGGAATTATGTTTCGCATCTGGAGTATCCTCCCTCACAAGGTCAATCACTTAGTTTCGTCGAACACATACGGTTTCGAGTGGCATCGCCACAGATTTCAGAGAACAGGCACTTCTCCTGGCACAGTATCGAACATTTAGTTTCAGATGGAACATTTAGTTTAAATTGAACTATGTTTCGCATCTGGAGTTTCCTCTCCCACAAGGTCGACCACTTAGTTTCGTCGAACTCATACGGTTTCGAGTGGCATCGCCACAGATTTCAGAGAACAGGCGCTTCTCCTGGCACAGTATCGAACACTTAGTTTCATATAGAACAATTAGTTTAAAATGGAACTATGTTCCGCATCTGGTGAATCCTCCCTCACAAGGTCAATCACTTAGTTTCGTCGAACACATACGGTTTCGAGTGGCATCGCCACAGATTTCAGAGAACAGGCGCTTCTCCTGGCACAGTATCGAACACTTAGTTTCAGATAGAACAATTAGTTTAAAATGGAACAATGTTTCGCATCTGGAGTTTCCTTTCGCACAAGGTCGACGACTTAATTTCGATGAACACATACGGTTTCGAGTTGCATCGCCACAGATTTCAGAGAACAGGCGCTTCTCCTGGCACAGTATCGAACACTTAGTATCAGATAGAACTATTAGTTTAAAATGGAACTAAGCTTCAAATCTGGAGTTTCCTCTCTCACAAGGCGGCCACTTAGTTTCGTGGAACACATTCGGTTTCGAGTTGCATCGTCACAGATTTCAGAGAACAGGCGCTTCGCCTGGCACATTATCGAACACTCAGTTTCAGATAGAACAATTAGTTTTAAAAGGAACTAAGCTTCGCATCTGGAGTTTCCTCTCTCACAAGGTCGACCACTTGGTTTCGTCGAACACATACGGTTTCGAGTAGCATCGCCACCGATTTCAGAGAACAGGCGCTTCTCCTGGCGCAGTATCGAACACTTAGTTTCAGATAGAACAATTAGTTTAAAATAGAAATATGTTTCGCATCTGGAGTATCCTCTCTCACAAGGTCGACCACTTAGTTTCATGGAACACATACGGTTTCGAGTGGCATCGCCTCAGATTTCAGAGAACAGCCGCTTCTCCTGGCACAGTATCGAACACTTAATTTCAGATGGAACAATTAGTTTAAAATGGAACACAGTTTCGCATCTGAAGTTTCCTCCCTCACAATGTCGGCCATTTAGTTTCGTCGAACACATACGGTTTCGAGTGGCATCGCCACAGATTTCAGAGAACAGGCTCTTCTCCTAGCACAGTATCGAACACTTAGTTTCAGATGGAACATTTAGTTTAAAATTGTACTATGTTTCGCATCTGGAGTTTCCTCTCTCACAAGGTCGACCACTTAGTTTCGCCGAACGCATACGGTTTGGAGTGGCATCGCCACAGATTTCAGAGAACAGGCGCTTCTGCTGGCACAGTATCGAACACTTAGTTCCTGATAGAACAATTAGTTTAAAACGGCACTAATTTTCGCGTCTGGAGTTTCCTCTCTCACAAGGTCGTCCACTCAGTTTCGTCGAGCACATACCGTTTCGAGTGGTATCGCCGCAGGTTTCACAGAACGGGCGCTTCTCGTGGTACAGTATCGAACACTTAGTTTCAGATAGAACAATTAATTTAAAATGGAACTAAGTTTCGCATCTGAAGTTTCCTCTCTCACAAAGTCGGCCACTTAGTTTCGTCAAACACATACGGTTTCGAGTGGCATCGCCACAGATTTCAGAGAACAGGCGCTTCTCCTGGCACAGTATCGAACACTTAGTGTCAGATAGAACAATTAGTTTAAAATGGAACTAAGTTTCGCATCTGGAGATTCGTCTCTCACAAGGTCGACTACTTAGTTTCGTCGAACACATACGGTTTCGAGTGGCATCGCCACAGATTTCAGAGAACGGGCGCTTCTCCTGGCAGAGTATCGAACACTTAGTTTCAGATAGAACAATTATTTTAAAATGGAACTATGTTTCGCTTCTGGAGTATCCTCTCTCACAAGATCAACCACTTAGTTTCGTCGAACACATATGGTTTCGAGTGGCATCGCTACACATTTCAGAGAACAGGCGCTTCTCCTAGCACAGTGTCGAACACATAGTTTCAGATAGAACAATTAGTTTAAAATGGAAGTAAGTTTCGCATCTGAAGTTTCCTCCCTCACAATGTCGGCCATTTAGTTTCGTCGAACACATACGGTTTCGAGTGGCATCGCCACAGATTTCAGAGAACAGGCTCTTCTCCTAGCACAGTATCGAACACTTAGTTTCAGATGGAACATTTAGTTTAAAATTGTACTATGTTTCGCATCTGGAGTTTCCTCTCTCACAAGGTCGACCACTTAGTTTCGCCGAACGCATACGGTTTCGAGTGGCGTCGCCACAGATTTCAGAGAACAGGCGCTTCTGCTGGCACAGTATCGAACACTTAGTTTCTGATAGAACAATTAGTTTAAAGCGGCACTAATTTTCGCGTTTGGAGTTTCCTATCTCACAAGGTCGACCACTCAGTTTCGTCGAACACATACCGTTTCAAGTGGTATCACCGCAGGTTTCACAGAACGGGCGCTTCTCCTGGTACAGAATCGAACACTTAGTTTCAGATAGAACAATTAATTTAAAATGGAATTAAGTTTCGCATCTGAAGTTTCCTCTCTCATAAGGTCGGCCACTTAGTTTCGTCAAACACATACGGTTTCGAGTGGCATCGCCACAGATTTCAGAGAAGAGGCACTTCTCCTGGCACAGTATCGAACACTTAGCTTCAGATAGAACAATTAGTTTAAAAAGGAACTAAGTTTCGCATCTGGTGTTTCCTCTCTCAGAAGGTCGACCACTTAGTTTCGTCGAACACATACGGTTTCGAGTGGCATCGCCACAGATTTCAGAGAACAGGCGCTTCTCCTGGCACAGTATCGAACACTTATCTCAGACAGAACAATTAGTTTAAAATGGAACTAAGTTTCGCTTCTGGAGTTTCCTCTCTCATAAGGTCGACCACTGAGTTTCGACGAACACATACGGTTTCGAGTGGCATCGCCACAGATTTCAGAGAACAGGCGCTTCTCCTGGCACAGTATCGAAAACTTAGTTTCAGATAGAACAATTAATTTAAAATGGAACTAAGTTTCGCATCTGGAGTTTCCTCTCTCACAGGGTCGACCACTTAGTTTCGTCGAACAGATACGGTTTCGTGTAGCATCGCCACAGATTTCAGAGAGCAGGCGCTTCTCCTGGCACAGTATCGAACACTTATCTCAGACAGAACAATTAGTTTAAAATGGAACTAAGTTTCGCATCTGGAGTTTCCTCTCTCACAAGGTCGGCCATTTAGTTTCGTCGAACACATACGGTTTCGGGTGGCATCGCCACCATATTTCAGAGAACAGGTGCTTCTCCTGGCACGGTATCGAACACTTAGTTTCAGATAGAACAATTAGTTTAAAATGGAACTAAGTTTCGCGTCTGGAATTTCCTCTCTCACAAGGTCGGCCACTTAGTTTCGTCAAGCACATACGGTTTCGAGTGGCATCGCCACAGATTTCAGAGAACAGGCGCCTCTCCTGGCACAATATCAAACACTTAGTTTCAGATCGAACAATCAGTTTAAAATGGAACTAAATTCCGCATCTGGAGTTTCCTCCCACACAAGGTCGGCCATTTAGATTCGTCGAACACATACGGTTTCGAGTAGCATCGCGACAGATTTCAGAGAACAGGTGCTTCTCCTGGCACGGTATCGAACACTTAGTTTCAGATAGAACAATTAGTTTAAAATGGAACTAAGTTTCGCATCTGGAGTTTCCTCCCACACAAGGTCGACCATTTAGATTCGTCGAACACATACGGTTTCGAGTAGCATCGCCACTGATTTCAGAGAACAGGCGCTTCGCCTGGCACAGTATCGAACACTTTCAGATAGAACAATTAGTTTAAAATGGAACTAAGTTTCGCGTCTGGAATTTCCTCTCTCACAAGGTCGGCCACTTAGTTTCGTCAAGCACATACGGTTTCGAGTGGCATCGCCACAGATTTCAGAGAACAGGCGCCTCTCCTGGCACAATATCAAACGCTTAGTTTCAGATAGAACAATTAGTTTAAAATGGCACTAAGTTTCGCGTCTGGAGTTTCCTCCCTTACAAGGTCGACCACTCAGTTTCGTCGAACACATACCGTTTCGAGTGGTATTGCCACAGGTTTCACAGAACGGGCGCTTCTCCTGGCACAGTATCGAACACTTAGTTTCAGATAGAACAATTAATTTAAAATGGAACTATGTTTCGCATCTGGAGTATCCTCTCTCACAAGGTCGGCCACTTAGTTTCGTCGAACACATACGGTTTCGAGTGGCATCGCCACAGATTTCAGAGAACAGGCGCTTCTCCTGGCACAGTATCGAACACTTAGTTTCAGATAGAACAATTCGTTTAAAATGGAACTAAGTTTCGCATCTGGAGTTTCCTCTCTCACAAGGTCGACGACTTAGTTTCGTCGAACACATACGGTCTCGAGCGGCATCGCCACACATTTCAGAGAACAGGCGCTTGTCCTGGCACAATATCAAACGCTTAGTTTCAGATAGAACAATTAGTTTAAAATGGCACTAAGTTTCGCATCTGAAGTTTCCTCTCTCACAAAGTCGGCCACTTAGTTTCGTCAAACACATACGGTTTCGAGTGGCATCGCCACAGATTTCAGAGAACAGGCGCTTCTCCTGGCACAGTATCGAACACTTAGTGTCAGATAGAACAATTAGTTTAAAATGGAACTAAGTTTCGCATCTGGAGATTCGTCTCTCACAAGGTCGACTACTTAGTTTCGTCGAACACATACGGTTTCGAGTGGCATCGCCACAGATTTCAGAGAACGGGCGCTTCTCCTGGCAGAGTATCGAACACTTAGTTTCAGATAGAACAATTATTTTAAAATGGAACTATGTTTCGCTTCTGGAGTATCCTCTCTCACAAGATCAACCACTTAGTTTCGTCGAACACATATGGTTTCGAGTGGCATCGCTACACATTTCAGAGAACAGGCGCTTCTCCTAGCACAGTGTCGAACACATAGTTTCAGATAGAACAATTAGTTTAAAATGGAAGTAAGTTTCGCATCTGAAGTTTCCTCCCTCACAATGTCGGCCATTTAGTTTCGTCGAACACATACGGTTTCGAGTGGCATCGCCACAGATTTCAGAGAACAGGCTCTTCTCCTAGCACAGTATCGAACACTTAGTTTCAGATGGAACATTTAGTTTAAAATTGTACTATGTTTCGCATCTGGAGTTTCCTCTCTCACAAGGTCGACCACTTAGTTTCGCCGAACGCATACGGTTTCGAGTGGCGTCGCCACAGATTTCAGAGAACAGGCGCTTCTGCTGGCACAGTATCGAACACTTAGTTTCTGATAGAACAATTAGTTTAAAGCGGCACTAATTTTCGCGTCTGGAGTTTCCTATCTCACAAGGTCGACCACTCAGTTTCGTCGAACACATACCGTTTCAAGTGGTATCACCGCAGGTTTCACAGAACGGGCGCTTCTCCTGGTACAGAATCGAACACTTAGTTTCAGATAGAACAATTAATTTAAAATGGAATTAAGTTTCGCATCTGAAGTTTCCTCTCTCATAAGGTCGGCCACTTAGTTTCGTCAAACACATACGGTTTCGAGTGGCATCGCCACAGATTTCAGAGAAGAGGCACTTCTCCTGGCACAGTATCGAACACTTAGCTTCAGATAGAACAATTAGTTTAAAAAGGAACTAAGTTTCGCATCTGGTGTTTCCTCTCTCACAAGGTCGACCACTTAGTTTCGTCGAACACATACGGTTTCGAGTGGCATCGCCACAGATTTCAGAGAACAGGCGCTTCTCCTGGCACAGTATCGAACACTTATCTCAGACAGAACAATTAGTTTAAAATGGAACTAAGTTTCGCTTCTGGAGTTTCCTCTCTCATAAGGTCGACCACTGAGTTTCGACGAACACATACGGTTTCGAGTGGCATCGCCACAGATTTCAGAGAACAGGCGCTTCTCCTGGCACAGTATCGAAAACTTAGTTTCAGATAGAACAATTAATTTAAAATGGAACTAAGTTTCGCATCTGGAGTTTCCTCTCTCACAGGGTCGACCACTTAGTTTCGTCGAACAGATACGGTTTCGTGTAGCATCGCCACAGATTTCAGAGAGCAGGCGCTTCTCCTGGCACAGTATCGAACACTTATCTCAGACAGAACAATTAGTTTAAAATGGAACTAAGTTTCGCATCTGGAGTTTCCTCTCTCACAAGGTCGGCCATTTAGTTTCGTCGAACACATACGGTTTCGGGTGGCATCGCCACCATATTTCAGAGAACAGGTGCTTCTCCTGGCACGGTATCGAACACTTAGTTTCAGATAGAACAATTAGTTTAAAATGGAACTAAGTTTCGCGTCTGGAATTTCCTCTCTCACAAGGTCGGCCACTTAGTTTCGTCAAGCACATACGGTTTCGAGTGGCATCGCCACAGATTTCAGAGAACAGGCGCCTCTCCTGGCACAATATCAAACACTTAGTTTCAGATCGAACAATCAGTTTAAAATGGAACTAAATTCCGCATCTGGAGTTTCCTCCCACACAAGGTCGGCCATTTAGATTCGTCGAACACATACGGTTTCGAGTAGCATCGCGACAGATTTCAGAGAACAGGTGCTTCTCCTGGCACGGTATCGAACACTTAGTTTCAGATAGAACAATTAGTTTAAAATGGAACTAAGTTTCGCATCTGGAGTTTCCTCCCACACAAGGTCGACCATTTAGATTCGTCGAACACATACGGTTTCGAGTAGCATCGCCACTGATTTCAGAGAACAGGCGCTTCGCCTGGCACAGTATCGAACACTTTCAGATAGAACAATTAGTTTAAAATGGAACTAAGTTTCGCGTCTGGAATTTCCTCTCTCACAAGGTCGGCCACTTAGTTTCGTCAAGCACATACGGTTTCGAGTGGCATCGCCACAGATTTCAGAGAACAGGCGCCTCTCCTGGCACAATATCAAACGCTTAGTTTCAGATAGAACAATTAGTTTAAAATGGCACTAAGTTTCGCGTCTGGAGTTTCCTCCCTTACAAGGTCGACCACTCAGTTTCGTCGAACACATACCGTTTCGAGTGGTATTGCCACAGGTTTCACAGAACGGGCGCTTCTCCTGGCACAGTATCGAACACTTAGTTTCAGATAGAACAATTAATTTAAAATGGAACTATGTTTCGCATCTGGAGTATCCTCTCTCACAAGGTCGGCCACTTAGTTTCGTCGAACACATACGGTTTCGAGTGGCATCGCCACAGATTTCAGAGAACAGGCGCTTCTCCTGGCACAGTATCGAACACTTAGTTTCAGATAGAACAATTCGTTTAAAATGGAACTAAGTTTCGCATCTGGAGTTTCCTCTCTCACAAGGTCGACGACTTAGTTTCGTCGAACACATACGGTCTCGAGCGGCATCGCCACACATTTCAGAGAACAGGCGCTTGTCCTGGCACAATATCAAACGCTTAGTTTCAGATAGAACAATTAGTTTAAAATGGCACTAAGTTTCGCATCTGAAGTTTCCTCTCTCACAAAGTCGGCCACTTAGTTTCGTCAAACACATACGGTTTCGAGTGGCATCGCCACAGATTTCAGAGAACAGGCGCTTCTCCTGGCACAGTATCGAACACTTAGTGTCAGATAGAACAATTAGTTTAAAATGGAACTAAGTTTCGCATCTGGAGATTCGTCTCTCACAAGGTCGACTACTTAGTTTCGTCGAACACATACGGTTTCGAGTGGCATCGCCACAGATTTCAGAGAACGGGCGCTTCTCCTGGCAGAGTATCGAACACTTAGTTTCAGATAGAACAATTATTTTAAAATGGAACTATGTTTCGCTTCTGGAGTATCCTCTCTCACAAGATCAACCACTTAGTTTCGTCGAACACATATGGTTTCGAGTGGCATCGCTACACATTTCAGAGAACAGGCGCTTCTCCTAGCACAGTGCCGAACACATAGTTTCAGATAGAACAATTAGTTTAAAATGGAAGTAAGTTTCGCATCTGAAGTTTCCTCCCTCACAATGTCGGCCATTTAGTTTCGTCGAACACATACGGTTTCGAGTGGCATCGCCACAGATTTCAGAGAACAGGCTCTTCTCCTAGCACAGTATCGAACACTTAGTTTCAGATGGAACATTTAGTTTAAAATTGTACTATGTTTCGCATCTGGAGTTTCCTCTCTCACAAGGTCGACCACTTAGTTTCGCCGAACGCATACGGTTTCGAGTGGCGTCGCCACAGATTTCAGAGAACAGGCGCTTCTGCTGGCACAGTATCGAACACTTAGTTTCTGATAGAACAATTAGTTTAAAGCGGCACTAATTTTCGCGTCTGGAGTTTCCTATCTCACAAGGTCGACCACTCAGTTTCGTCGAACACATACCGTTTCAAGTGGTATCACCGCAGGTTTCACAGAACGGGCGCTTCTCCTGGTACAGAATCGAACACTTAGTTTCAGATAGAACAATTAATTTAAAATGGAATTAAGTTTCGCATCTGAAGTTTCCTCTCTCATAAGGTCGGCCACTTAGTTTCGTCAAACACATACGGTTTCGAGTGGCATCGCCACAGATTTCAGAGAAGAGGCACTTCTCCTGGCACAGTATCGAACACTTAGCTTCAGATAGAACAATTAGTTTAAAAAGGAACTAAGTTTCGCATCTGGTGTTTCCTCTCTCAGAAGGTCGACCACTTAGTTTCGTCGAACACATACGGTTTCGAGTGGCATCGCCACAGATTTCAGAGAACAGGCGCTTCTCCTGGCACAGTATCGAACACTTATCTCAGACAGAACAATTAGTTTAAAATGGAACTAAGTTTCGCTTCTGGAGTTTCCTCTCTCATAAGGTCGACCACTGAGTTTCGACGAACACATACGGTTTCGAGTGGCATCGCCACAGATTTCAGAGAACAGGCGCTTCTCCTGGCACAGTATCGAAAACTTAGTTTCAGATAGAACAATTAATTTAAAATGGAACTAAGTTTCGCATCTGGAGTTTCCTCTCTCACAGGGTCGACCACTTAGTTTCGTCGAACAGATACGGTTTCGTGTAGCATCGCCACAGATTTCAGAGAGCAGGCGCTTCTCCTGGCACAGTATCGAACACTTATCTCAGACAGAACAATTAGTTTAAAATGGAACTAAGTTTCGCATCTGGAGTTTCCTCTCTCACAAGGTCGGCCATTTAGTTTCGTCAAGCACATACGGTTTCGAGTGGCATCGCCACAGATTTCAGAGAACAGGCGCCTCTCCTGGCACAATATCAAACACTTAGTTTCAGATCGAACAATCAGTTTAAAATGGAACTAAATTCCGCATCTGGAGTTTCCTCCCACACAAGGTCGGCCATTTAGATTCGTCGAACACATACGGTTTCGAGTAGCATCGCGACAGATTTCAGAGAACAGGTGCTTCTCCTGGCACGGTATCGAACACTTAGTTTCAGATAGAACAATTAGTTTAAAATGGAACTAAGTTTCGCATCTGGAGTTTCCTCCCACACAAGGTCGACCATTTAGATTCGTCGAACACATACGGTTTCGAGTAGCATCGCCACTGATTTCAGAGAACAGGCGCTTCGCCTGGCACAGTATCGAACACTTTCAGATAGAACAATTAGTTTAAAATGGAACTAAGTTTCGCGTCTGGAATTTCCTCTCTCACAAGGTCGGCCACTTAGTTTCGTCAAGCACATACGGTTTCGAGTGGCATCGCCACAGATTTCAGAGAACAGGCGCCTCTCCTGGCACAATATCAAACGCTTAGTTTCAGATAGAACAATTAGTTTAAAATGGCACTAAGTTTCGCGTCTGGAGTTTCCTCCCTTACAAGGTCGACCACTCAGTTTCGTCGAACACATACCGTTTCGAGTGGTATTGCCACAGGTTTCACAGAACGGGCGCTTCTCCTGGCACAGTATCGAACACTTAGTTTCAGATAGAACAATTAATTTAAAATGGAACTATGTTTCGCATCTGGAGTATCCTCTCTCACAAGGTCGGCCACTTAGTTTCGTCGAACACATACGGTTTCGAGTGGCATCGCCACAGATTTCAGAGAACAGGCGCTTCTCCTGGCACAGTATCGAACACTTAGTTTCAGATAGAACAATTCGTTTAAAATGGAACTAAGTTTCGCATCTGGAGTTTCCTCTCTCACAAGGTCGACGACTTAGTTTCGTCGAACACATACGGTCTCGAGCGGCATCGCCACACATTTCAGAGAACAGGCGCTTGTCCTGGCACAGTATCGAACACATAGTTTCAGATAGAACAATTAGTTTTAAAAGAAACTAAGTTTCGCATCTGGAGTTTCTTCTCTCACAAGGCGACCACTTTGTTTCATCGGACACATACGGCTTCGAATAGCATGGCCACACATTTCAGAGAACAGGCGCTTCTCCTGGCACAGTATCGAACACTTAGTTTCAGATAGAACAAATAGTTTAAAATGGAACAAAGCTTCGCATCTGGAGTTTCCTCTCTCACAAGGTCGACAACTTAGTTTCGTCGAACACATACGGTTTCGAGCGGCATCGCCACACATATCAGAGAACAGGCGCTTCTCCTGGCACAGTATCGACCATATAGTTTCAGATATTAGGTGCCCAACTAAGTTCGTGCGCTTTTCGTTGCCAAAAACGAGACGAAATTTGGTACCGAATGAGTAATTTTTAATCTGGTAAATAATCTCCTCCATATTCTATGACCCTTTCCCAACGTGACACAAGTTTCAAAATCCCATTTTTATAAAAATCTACGCTTTTATTATTAAAAAACTCAGACACTGTCCTCTTTACTTCCTCTCCGTTTATGAAGTTCCTATTTGTTATATAATTTTGTAATGCTAAAACAAGGTGGTAATCTGTTGGGGAAAGGTCCGGTGAATATGGAGGATGAATTAAAGTTTCCCATCCCAGTTTGCAAATTGTTTCTCGGGTCTTATTTGCAACGTATTGTCTGGCGTTGTCCTGCAGTAAGAGTACACCTCTCCGATTTACAAGTCCCGGTTGTTTTTTCTTCAATTCCACCTATACTTTTTGAAGCTGAGCAGAGTACAGGTCCGCGGTGATCATTTGGCCTTTTTGTAAACATTCGAAATGAACAATTCCGGCTGTTGTTCCCCATACACATAACAAAATTTTCGGTTGGTGAAGGGCCGGTTTTGCAGTGGATGGAGCAGGTTCCCCAGGTGTTAACCAGTAGGAAGAACGCTTCTTATTTGTGTATGCGACCCATTTCATCCCATTTTTCATCACAAGTAAGAATACGATTCAAAAACGGATCGTTTTGGAACCGTGAGAGTAGGGAAACGCAAGCCGCTACCCTTTGGCACCTCTGGCTCTCGGTAAGTTCGTGCGGTACCCACCTTCCTACACGATACACTTTACCTACTGTGTGTAGATGTTTCCTAATCGTTTCTTCAGACATACCATGCTTCACTGCAAGCATTTTGCACGACATTTTGGGATCTGTCTCAATATCCACTTGCAAAACTTGATTATTCATAAGAATCGGCCGTCCGTCGCGTTGCTCATCTTCGAGGCTTTCATTACCACTTTTAAACTTTTGAAACCACTTTTGCGCGGTGCGATTACTTAATACACAGTCCCCAAAGGGCACACAAATTTTTCTGGCCGCTTGCGCAGCCTTGGCTCCAAGTTTGAACTCATAAAGCAAATATGCGCGAATTACGGCGTTAGACACGGTCATTTTGGAAGTAATATTATAGACGAAAATGAAGTGTACACTACGATTTTTTTCTACATACTAACTCACTTTGACTTCCTCTAACACCGCCCAAAGGTAAATCAGGTAAAGCAATAAAAACATTGGCTCTAGGAGCAATAAAGTGGGCCGCGCGGGAAAAACCGCGCGAACTTAGTTGGGCACCTAATAGAACAATTAGTTTAAAATGGAGCTAAGTTTCGCATCTGGAGTTTCCTCTCTCACAAGGTCGACCACTTAGTTTCGTCGAACACATACGGTTTCGATTAGCATCGCCACAGATTTCAGAGAACAGGCGCTTCCCCTGGGACAGTATCGAACACTTAGTTTCAGATAGAAGAACTAGTTTAAAATCCAACTAAGCTTCGCATCAGGAGTTTCCTGTCCCACAAGGTCGACCACTTAGTTTCGTCGAACACATACGGTTTCGAGGGGCATCGCCACACATTTCAGAGAACAGGCGTTTCTCCTGGCACACTATCGACACTTAGTTTCAGATAGAACAATTAGTTAAAATGGAACTATGTTCCGCATCTGGAGAATCCTCTCTCACATGATCAACCACTTAGTTTCGTCGAACACGTATGGTTTCGAGTGGCATCGCCACAGATTTCAGAGAACAGGCGCTTCTCCTGGGACAGTATCGGACACTTAGTTTCAGATAGAAAAATTAGTTTAAAATGAAATTAAGTTTCGCATCTGGAGTTTCCTCTCTCACAAGGTCGACCACTTAGTTTCGTCGAACACATACGGTTTCGAGTGGCATCGGCACACATTTCAGAGAACAGGCGCTTCTCCTGGAACAGTATCGGACACATAGTTTCAGATAGAACAATCAGTTTAAAATGAAACTAAGTTTCGCATCTGGAGTTTCGTCTCTCACAAGTTCGAACACTTAGTTTCGTCGAACACATACGGTTTCGAGTAGCATCGCCACAGATTTCAGAGAACAGGCGCTTCTCCTGGCACAGTATCGAACACTTAGTTTCGGATAGAACAATTAGTTTAAAATGGAACTAAGTTTCGCATCTGGTGAATCCTCTCTCACAAGGTCAACCACTCAGTTTCGTCGAACACATACGGTTTCGAGCGGCATCGCCATACATTTCAGAGAACAGGCGCTTCTCCTGGCACAGTATCGAACACTTAATTTCAGATGGAACAATTAGTTTAAAATGGAACTAAGTTTCGCATCTGAAGTTTCCTCTCTCACAAGGTCGGCCACTTAGTTTGGTCGAACACATACGGTTTCGAGTGGCATCGCCACAGATTTCAGAGAACAGGCGCTTCTCCTGGCACAGTATCGAACACTTAGTTTCAGATAGAGCAATTAGTTTAAAATGGAACTAAGTTTCGCATCTGGAGTTTCCTATCCCACAAGTTCGACCACTTAGTTTCGTCGAACACATACGGTTTCGAATGTCATCGCCACAGATTTCGCAGACGGGGAGTTTCCTCTGGCACAGTATCGACCAATTAGTTTCGGCGAACACATACGGTTTCGGGTGCGCATTGCCACAGATTTCAGAAAACATGCGCTTCTCCTGGCACGGTATCGAAAACTCAGTTTCAGATCGAACAATTAGTTTTAAATGGAACTAAGTTTCGCATCTGGAGTATCCTCTCGCACAAGGTCAACCACTTAGTTTCGTCGAACACATACGGTTTCGAGTGTCATCGCCACAGATTTCAGAGAACAGGCGCTTCCCCGGCACAGTATCGAACACTTAGTTTCAGATAGAACAATTAATTTAAAATGGAACTAAGTTTCGCATCTGGAGTTTCCTCTCTCAGCATGTCGACCACTTAGTTTCGTCGAACACATACGGTTTCGAGTGGAATCGCCACAGATTTCAGAGAACAGGCGCTTCTCCTGGCACAGTATCGAACACTTAATTTCAGATGGAACAATTAGTTTAAAATGGAACTAAGTTTCGCACCTGGAGATTCCGCTCTCACAAGGTCGGCCACTTAGTTTCGTCGAACACATACGGTTTCGAGTGGCATCGCCACAGATTTCAGAGAACAGGCGCTTCTACTGGCACAGTATCGAACACATAGTTTCAGATAGAACAATTAGTTTAAAATGGAACTAAGTTTCGCATACGGAGTTTCCTCTCCCACAAGGTCGACCACTTAGTTTCGTCGAACACATACGGTTTCGAGTAGCATCGCCACAGATTTCAGAGAACAAGCGCTTCTCCTGGGACAGTATCGGACACTTAGTTCAGATAGAAAAATTAGTTTAAAATGAAACTAAGTTTCGCATCTGGAGTTTCCTCTCTCACAAGGTCGATCACTTAGTTTCGTCGAACACATACAGTTTCGAGTGGCATCGCCACAGATTTCGGAGAACAGGCGCTTCTCCTGGCACAGTATCGAACACTTAGTTTCAGATGGAACATTTAGTTTAAAATTGAAATATGTTTCGCATCTGGAGTTTCCTCCCTCACAAGGTCGACCACTTAGTTTGGTCGAACACATACGGTTTCGAGTGGCATCGCCACAGATTTCAGAGAACAGGCGCTTCTCCTGGCACCGTAGCGAACACTTAGTTTCAGTTAGAATATTTAGTTTAAAATGGAAATATGTTTCGCATTTGGAGTTTCCTCTCTCACAAGATCGACCACATAGTTTCGTCGAAGAAATACGGTTTCGAGTAGTATCGCCACAGATTTCGCAGAACGGGAGTTTCTCCTGGCACAGTATCGAACACTCAGTTTCAGATAGAACAATTAGTTTAAAATGCAACTATGTTTCGCATCTGGAGTTTCCTCTCTCACAAGGTCGGCCACTTAGTTTCGTCGAACACATACGGTTTCGAGTGGCATCGCCACAGATTCCAGAGAACAGGCGCTTCTCCTGGCACAGTATCGAACACTTAGTATCAGATAGAACAATTAGTTTAAAATGGAACTATGTTTCGCATCTGGAGTATCCTCTCTCACAAGGTCAACCACTTAGTTTTGTCGAACACATACGGTTTCGAGCGGCATCGCCATACATTTCAGAGAACAGGCGCTTCTCCTGGCACAGTATCGAACACCAAGTTTCAGATAGAACAATTAGTTTAAAATGGAACTATGTTTTGCATCTGGAGTATCCTCTTTCACAAGGCGACAACTCAGTTTCGTCGAACACATACGGTTTCGAGTGGCATCGCCAGAGATTTCAGAGAACAGGCGCTTCTCCTGGCACAGTATCGAACACTTAGTTTCAGATAGAACAATTAGTTTTAAATGGAACTAAACTTCGCATCTGGAGTTTCCTCTCTCACAAGATGGACCACTTAGTTTCGTCGAACACAAACGGTTTCGAGTAGCATCGCCACAGATTTCAGAGAACAGGCGCTTCTCCTGGCTCATTATCAAACACTAAGTTTCAGATAGAACAATCAGTTCAAAATGGAACTAAGTTTCGCATCTGGAGTTTCCTCTCTCACAAAGTCGACCACTTAGTTTCGTCAGACACATACGGTTTCGAGTAGCATCGCCACAGATTTCAGAGAACAAGCACTTCTCCTGGCACAGTATGGAACACTTAGTTTCAGATAGAACAATTAGTTTAAAATGGACCTATGTTTCGCATTTGGAGTTTTCTCTCTCACAAGTTCGACCACTTAGTTTCGTCGAACACATACGGTTTCGAGTGGCATCGCCACAGATTGCAGAGAACAGGCACTTCTCCTTAAACAGTATCGAACACTTAGTTTCAGATAGAACAATAAGGTTAAAATGGAACTAAGTTTCGCATCTGGAGTTTCCTCTCTCACAAGGCGACCACTTAGTTTCTTCGAACACATACGGTTTCGAGTAGCATCGCCACAGATTTCGAGTAGCATCGCCGCATCTGGAGAATCCTCTCTCACAAGGTCGACTACTTAGTTTCGTCGAACACATACGATTTCGGGTGGTATCGCCACAGGTTTCCGCGAACGGGAGTTCCTACTGGCAGAGTATCGACAACTCAGTTTCGTCGAACACATACAGTTTCGAGTGGCATTGCCACACATTTCAGAGAACAGGCGCTTCTCCTGGCACAGTATCGAACACTTTCAGATAGAACAATTAGTTTAAAATGGAACTAAGTTTCGCACCTGGAGATTCCGCTCTCACAAGGTCGGCCACTTAGTTTCGTCGAACACATACGGTTTCGAGTGGCATCGCCACAGATTTCAGAGAACAGGCGCTTCTACTGGCACAGTATCGAACACATAGTTTCAGATAGAACAATTAGTTTAAAATGGAACTAAGTTTCGCATACGGAGTTTCCTCTCCCACAAGGTCGACCACTTAGTTTCGTCGAACACATACGGTTTCGAGTAGCATCGCCACAGATTTCAGAGAACAAGTGCTTCTCCTGGGACAGTATCGGACACTTAGTTCAGATAGAAAAATTAGTTTAAAATGAAACTAAGTTTCGCATCTGGAGTTTCCTCTCTCACAAGGTCGATCACTTAGTTTCGTCGAACACATACAGTTTCGAGTGGCATCGCCACAAATTTCAGAGAACAGGCGCTTCTCCTGGCACAGTATCGAACACTTAGTTTCAGATAGAACAATCAGTTTAAAATGGAACTAAGTTTCGCATACGGAGTTTCCTCTCCCACAAGGTCGACCACTTAGTTTCGTCGAACACATACGGTTTTGAGTAGCATCGCCACAGATTTCAGATACCAGGCGGTTCTCCTGGCACACTATCGAACACTTAGTTTCAGATAGAACAAATAGTTTTAAATGGAAATAGGCTTCGCATCCGGAGTTTCCTCTCCCACAAGGTCGACCACTTAGTTGCGTCGAACACATACGGTTTCGAGTAGCATCGCCACAGATTTCAGAAAACAAGCGCTTCTCCTGGAACAGTATCGGACCCTTAGTTCAGATAGAAAAATTAGTTTAAAATGAAACTAAGTTTCGCATCTGGAGTTTCCTCTCTCACAAGGTCGATCACTTAGTTTCGTCGAACACATACAGTTTCGAGTGGCATCGCCACAAATTTCAGAGAACAGGCGCTTCTGCTGGCACAGTATCGAACACTTAGTTTCAGATAGAACAATCAGTTTAAAATGGAACTAAGATTCGCATACGGAGTTTCCTCTCCCACAAGGTCGACCACTTAGTTTTGTCGAACACATACGGTTTTGAGTAGCATCGCCACAGATTTCAGAGAACAAGCGCTTCTCCTGGCATATTATCAAACACTTAGTTTCAGATAGAACAATTAGTTTAAAATGGAACTGTGTTTCGCATCTTGAGTTTCCTCTCTCACCACGTCGACCACTTAGTTTCGTCGAACACATACGGTTTCGAGTGGTGTCGCCACAGATTTCAGAGAACAGGCTCTTTTCCTGGCACAGTATCGAACACTTAGTTTCAGATAGAACAATTAGTTTAAAAGGGAACTAAGTTTCGCCTCTGGAGTTTCCTCTCTCACAAGGTCGACCACTTAGTTTCGTCGAACACATACGGTTTCGAGTGGCATCGCCAGAGATTTCAGAGAACAGCCGCTTCTCATGGAACATTATCGAACACTTTCAGATAGAACAATTAGTTTAAAATGGTACTAAGTTTCGCATCTGGAGTTTCTTCCATCACAAGGCGACCACTTAGTTTCGTCGAACACATACGATTTCGGGTGGCATTGCCACAAATTTCAGAGAACAGGCGTTTCTCCTGGCACAGTATCGAACACTTAGTATCAGATAGGACAATTACTTTTAAATGGAACTAAACTTCACATCTGGAGTTTCCTCTCTCACAAGGTGGACCACTTAGTTTCGTCGAACACATACGGTTTCGAGTGGCATCGCCACAGATTTCAGAGAACAGGCGCTTCTCCTGGCACAGTATCGAACACTTAGTTACCGATAGAACAATTAGTTTAAAATGGAACTAAGTTTCGCATCTGGAGTTTCCTCTTTCACAAGGTCGAACACATACGGTTTCGAGTGGCATCGCCACAGATTTCAGAGAATAGGCGCTTCTCCTGGCACAGTATCGAACACTTAGTTTCAGGTAGAACAGTTAGTTTTGAAAGAAACTAAGTTTCGCATCTGGAGTTTCTTCTCTCACAAGGCGACCACTTAGTTTCGTCGAACACATACGGCTTCGAGTAGCATCACCACACATTTCAGAGAACAGGCGCTTCTCCTGGCACAGTATCGAACACTTAGTGTCAGATAGAACAAATAGTTTAAAATGGAAATAAGCTTCGCATCTGGAGTTTCTTCTCTCAGAAGGCGACCACTTAGTTTGGTCGAACACATACCGTTTCGAGTGCGCATCGCCACAGATTTCAGAGAACAGGCGCTTCTCCTGGCACAGTATCGAACACTTAGTTTCAGATAGAACCATTAGTTTAAAATGGAACTATGTTTCGTATCTGGAGTTTCCTCTCCCACCAGGTGGACCACTTAGTTTTGTCGAACACATACGGTTTCTAGTAGCATCGCCACTGATTTCAGAGAACAGGCGCTTCTCCTGGCACAGTATCGAACACTTAGTTTCAGATAAAACAATTAGTTTAAAATGGTACTAAGTTTCGCATCTGGAGTTTCCTCTCTCACAAGGCGGCCCCATAGTTTCGTCGAACACATACGGTTTCGAGTAGCATCGCGACAGATTTCAGAGAACAGGCGCTTCACCTGGCACAGTATCGAAAACTTAGTTTCAGATAGAACAATTAGTTTAAAATGGAACTAAGTTTCGCATCTGGAGTTTCCTCTCTCACAAGGCCGGCCACTTAGTTTCGTCGAACACATACGGTTTCGAGTGGCATCGCCACAGATTTCAGAGAACAGCCGCTTCTCCTGGCACAGTATCGAACACTTAATTTCAGATAGAACAATTAGTTTAAAATGGAACTATGTTTCTCATCTGGAATTTCCTCTCTCAAAAAGTCAACGACTTAATTTCGTCGAACACATACGGTTTCGAGTGGCATCGCCACACATTTCAGAGAACTGGCGCGTCTCCTGGCACAGTATCGAAAACTTAGTTTCCGATAGAACAATTAGTTTAAAATGGTACTAAGTTTCGCATGTGGAGTTTCCTCTCTCACCACGTCGACCACTTAGTTTCGTCGAACGCATACGGTTTCGAGTGGCATCGCCACAGATTGCAGAGAACAGGCGCTTCTCCTGGGACAGTATCGGACACTTAGTTTCAGATAGAACAATTAGTTTAAAATGGAACTGTGTTTCGCATGTGGAGTTTCCTCTCTCACCACGTCGACCACTTAGTTTCGTCGAACGCATACGGTTTCGAGTGGCATCGCCACAGATTGCAGAGAACAGGCGCTTCTCCTGGCAGAGTATCGAACACTTAGTTTCATATAGAACAATTTGTTTAAAATGGGACTAAGTTTCGCATCTGGAGTTTCCTCTCCGACAAGGTCGACCACTTAGTTTCGTCGAACACATACGGTCTCGATTAGCATCGCGACAGATTTCAGATACCAGGCGGTTCTCCTGGCACACTATCGAACAGTTAGTTTCAGATAGAACAAATAGTTTTAAATGGAAATAGGCTTCTCATCCGGAGTTTCCTCTCCAACAAGGTCGACCACTTAGTTGCGTCGAACACATACGGCTTCGAGTGGTATCGCCACAGATTTCAGGGAACAGGCGCTTCTCCTGGCACATTATCGAACACTTAGTTTCAGATAGAACAATTAGTTTAAAATGTAACTAAGTTTCGCATCTGGAGTTTCCTCTCTCAAAAGGTCGACCACTTAGTTTCGTCGAACACATACGGTTTCGAGTAGCGTCGCCACAGATTTCAGAGAACCGGCGCTTCTCCTGGCACAGTATCGAACACTTAGTGACAGATAGAACATTTAGTTTAAAATTGTACTATGTTTCGCATCTAGAGTTTCCTCTCTCACAAGGTCGACCATTTAGATTCGTCGAACACATTCGTTTTCTAGTAGCATCGCCACAGATTTCAGAGAACAGGCACTTCTCCTGGCACAGTAGCGAACACTTTCAGACAGAACAATTAGTTTAAAATGGAACTAAGTCTCGCATCTGGAGTTTCCTCTCTCACAAGGTCGGCCACTTAGTTTCGTGGAACACATACGTTTTCGAGTGGCATCGCCACAGATTTCAGAGAACAGCCGCTTCTCCTGGCACAGTATCGAACACTTAGTTTCAGATAGAACAATTAATTTAAAATGAAACTAAGTTTCGCATCTGAAGTTTCCTCTCTCACAAGGTCGGCCACTTAGTTTCGTCGAACACATACGGTTTCGAGTAGCGTCGCCACAGATTTCAGAGAACAGGCGCTTCTCCTGGCACAGTATCGAACACTTAGTTTCAGATAGAACAATTAGTTTAAAATGGACCTAAGTTTCGCATCTGGAGTTTCCTCTCTCAGAAGGTCGACCACTTAGTTTCGTCGAACACATACGGTTTCGAGTAGCGTCGCCACAGATTTCAGAGAACCGGCGCTTCTCCTGGCACAGTATCGAACACTTAGTTTCAGATAGATCAATTAGTTTAAAATGGAACAGTGTTTCGCATCTGGAGTTTCCTTTCGCACAAGGTCGACGACTTAATTTCGTCGAACACATACGGTTTCGAGTGGCATCGCCACAGATTTCAGAGAACAGCCGCTTCTCCTGGCACATTATCGAACACTTAGTTTCAGATAGAACAATTAGTTTAAAATGGAACAATGTTTCGCGTTTGGTGTTTCCTCTCTCACAAGGTGGGCCACTTAGTTTCGTCGAACACATACGGTTTCGAGTAGCATCGCGACAGATTTCAGAGAACAGGCGCTTCTCCTGGCACAGTATCGAACACTTAGTTTCAGATAGAACAAATAGTTTTAAATGGAAATAGGCTTCTCATCCGGAGTTTCCTCTCCAACAAGGTCGACCACTTAGTTGCGTCGAACACATACGGCTTCGAGTGGTATCGCCACAGATTTCAGGGAACAGGCGCTTCTCCTGGCACATTATCGAACACTTAGTTTCAGATAGAACAATTAGTTTAAAATGTAACTAAGTTTCGCATCTGGAGTTTCCTCTCTCAAAAGGTCGACCACTTAGTTTCGTCGAACACATACGGTTTCGAGTAGCGTCGCCACAGATTTCAGAGAACCGGCGCTTCTCCTGGCACAGTATCGAACACTTAGTGACAGATAGAACATTTAGTTTAAAATTGTACTATGTTTCGCATCTAGAGTTTCCTCTCTCACAAGGTCGACCATTTAGATTCGTCGAACACATTCGTTTTCTAGTAGCATCGCCACAGATTTCAGAGAACAGGCACTTCTCCTGGCACAGTAGCGAACACTTTCAGACAGAACAATTAGTTTAAAATGGAACTAAGTCTCGCATCTGGAGTTTCCTCTCTCACAAGGTCGGCCACTTAGTTTCGTGGAACACATACGTTTTCAAGTGGCATCGCCACAGATTTCAGAGAACAGCCGCTTCTCCTGGCACAGTATCGAACACTTAGTTTCAGATAGAACAATTAATTTAAAATGAAACTAAGTTTCGCATCTGCAGTTTCCTCTCTCACAAGGTCGGCCACTTAGTTTCGTCGAACACATACGGTTTCGAGTAGCGTCGCCACAGATTTCAGAGAACAGGCGCTTCTCCTGGCACAGTATCGAACACTTAGTTTCAGATAGAACAATTAGTTTAAAATGGACCTAAGTTTCGCATCTGGAGTTTCCTCTCTCAGAAGGTCGACCACTTAGTTTCGTCGAACACATACGGTTTCGAGTAGCGTCGCCACAGATTTCAGAGAACCGGCGCTTCTCCTGGCACAGTATCGAACACTTAGTTTCAGATAGATCAATTAGTTTAAAATGGAACAGTGTTTCGCATCTGGAGTTTCCTTTCGCACAAGGTCGACGACTTAATTTCGTCGAACACATACGGTTTCGAGTGGCATCGCCACAGATTTCAGAGAACAGCCGCTTCTCCTGGCACATTATCGAACACTTAGTTTCAGATAGAACAATTAGTTTAAAATGGAACAATGTTTCGCGTTTGGTGTTTCCTCTCTCACAAGGTGGGCCACTTAGTTTCGTCGAACACATACGGTTTCGAGTAGCATCGCGACAGATTTCAGAGAACAGGCGCTTCTCCTGGCACAGTATCGAACACTTCGTTTCAGATAGAACAATTAGTTTAAAATGGAACTAAGATTCGCATCTGGAGTTTCCTCTCTCACAAGGTCGACCATATAGATTCGTCGAACACATTCGTTTTCTAGTAGCATCGCCACAGATTTCAGAGAAAGGCACTTCTCCTGGCACAGTAGCGAACACTTTCAGACAGAACAATTAGTTTAAAATGGAACTAAGTCTCGCATCTGGAGTTTCCTCTCTCACAAGGTCGGCCACTTAGTTTCGTGGAACACATACGTTTTCGAGTGGCATCGCCACAGATTTCAGAGAACAGCCGCTTCTCCTGGCACAGTATCGAACACTTAGTTTCAGATAGAACAATTAATTTAAAATGAAACTAAGTTTCGCATCTGAAGTTTCCTCTCTCACAAGGTCGGCCACTTAGTTCCGTCGAACACATACGGTTTGGAGTGGTATCGCCACAGATATCAGAGAACAGGCGTTTATCCTGGCACACTATCGAACACTTAGTTCCAGATAGAACAATTAGTTTTAAATGGAACTAAGTTTCGCATCTGGAGTTTCCTCTCTCTCAAGGTCGACCACTTAGTTTCGTCGAACACATACGGTTTCGAGTAGCATCGCCACAGATTTCAGAGAACGGGCACTTCCCCTGGCACAGTATCGAACACTTAGTATCAAATAGAACAATTAGTTTAAAATGGAAATAAGCTTCGCATCTGGAGTTTCCTCTCTCACAAGGTCGAACACTTAGGTTCGTCGAACACATACGGTTTCGAGTAGCATCGCCACTGATCTCAGAGAACAGGCGCTTCTCCTGGCAGAGTATCGAACACTTAGTTTCAGATGGAACATTTGGTTTAAAATGGAATTAAGTTTCGCATCTGGAGTTTCCTCTCTCACCAGGTCGACCACTTAGTTTCGTTAAACACATACGGTTTCGAGTAGCATCGCCACAGATTTCAGAGAAGAGGTGCTTCTCCTGGCACAGTATCGAACTCTTAGTGACAGATAGAACACTTAGTTTAAAATGGAACTATGTTTCGCATTTGGTGTTTCCTCTGTCACAAGGTGGGCCACTTAGTTTCGTCGAACACATACGGTTTCGAGTGGCATCGCCACAGATTTCAGAGAACAGGCGCTTCTCCTGGCAGAGTATCGAACACTTAGTTTCAGATAGAACAATTAACTTAAAATGGAACTAAGTTTCGCATCTGAAGTTTCCTCTCTCACAAGGTCCGCCACTTAGTTTCGTCGAACACATACGGTTTCGAATGGCATCGCCACAGATTTCAGAGAACAGGCGCTTCTCCTGGCACATTATCGAACACTTAGTTTCAGATAGAACAATTAGTTTAAAATGTAACTAAGTTTCGCATCTGGAGTTTCCTCTCTCAAAAGGTCGACCACTTAGTTTCGTCGAACACATACGGTTTCGAGTAGCGTCGCCACAGATTTCAGAGAACCGGCGCTTCTCCTGGCACAGTATCGAACACTTAGTGACAGATAGAACATTTAGTTTAAAATTGTACTATGTTTCGCATCTAGAGTTTCCTCTCTCACAAGGTCGACCATTTAGATTCGTCGAACACATTCGTTTTCTAGTAGCATCGCCACAGATTTCAGAGAACAGGCACTTCTCCTGGCACAGTAGCGAACACTTTCAGACAGAACAATTAGTTTAAAATGGAACTAAGTCTCGCATCTGGAGTTTCCTCTCTCACAAGGTCGGCCACTTAGTTTCGTGGAACACATACGTTTTCGAGTGGCATCGCCACAGATTTCAGAGAACAGCCGCTTCTCCTGGCACAGTATCGAACACTTAGTTTCAGATAGAACAATTAATTTAAAATGAAACTAAGTTTCGCATCTGCAGTTTCCTCTCTCACAAGGTCGGCCACTTAGTTTCGTCGAACACATACGGTTTCGAGTAGCGTCGCCACAGATTTCAGAGAACAGGCGCTTCTCCTGGCACAGTATCGAACACTTAGTTTCAGATAGAACAATTAGTTTAAAATGGACCTAAGTTTCGCATCTGGAGTTTCCTCTCTCAGAAGGTCGACCACTTAGTTTCGTCGAACACATACGGTTTCGAGTAGCGTCGCCACAGATTTCAGAGAACCGGCGCTTCTCCTGGCACAGTATCGAACACTTAGTTTCAGATAGATCAATTAGTTTAAAATGGAACAGTGTTTCGCATCTGGAGTTTCCTTTCGCACAAGGTCGACGACTTAATTTCGTCGAACACATACGGTTTCGAGTGGCATCGCCACAGATTTCAGAGAACAGCCGCTTCTCCTGGCACATTATCGAACACTTAGTTTCAGATAGAACAATTAGTTTAAAATGGAACAATGTTTCGCGTTTGGTGTTTCCTCTCTCACAAGGTGGGCCACTTAGTTTCGTCGAACACATACGGTTTCGAGTAGCATCGCGACAGATTTCAGAGAACAGGCGCTTCTCCTGGCACAGTATCGAACACTTAGTTTCAGATAGAACAATTAGTTTAAAATGGAACTAAGATTCGCATCTGGAGTTTCCTCTCTCACAAGGTCGACCATATAGATTCGTCGAACACATTCGTTTTCTAGTAGCATCGCCACAGATTTCAGAGAAAGGCACTTCTCCTGGCACAGTAGCGAACACTTTCAGACAGAACAATTAGTTTAAAATGGAACTAAGTCTCGCATCTGGAGTTTCCTCTCTCACAAGGTCGGCCACTTAGTTTCGTGGAACACATACGTTTTCGAGTGGCATCGCCACAGATTTCAGAGAACAGCCGCTTCTCCTGGCACAGTATCGAACACTTAGTTTCAGATAGAACAATTAATTTAAAATGAAACTAAGTTTCGCATCTGAAGTTTCCTCTCTCACAAGGTCGGCCACTTAGTTCCGTCGAACACATACGGTTTGGAGTGGTATCGCCACAGATATCAGAGAACAGGCGTTTATCCTGGCACACTATCGAACACTTAGTTCCAGATAGAACAATTAGTTTTAAATGGAACTAAGTTTCGCATCTGGAGTTTCCTCTCTCTCAAGGTCGACCACTTAGTTTCGTCGAACACATACGGTTTCGAGTAGCATCGCCACAGATTTCAGAGAACGGGCACTTCCCCTGGCACAGTATCGAACACTTAGTATCAAATAGAACAATTAGTTTAAAATGGAAATAAGCTTCGCATCTGGAGTTTCCTCTCTCACAAGGTCGAACACTTAGGTTCGTCGAACACATACGGTTTCGAGTAGCATCGCCACTGATCTCAGAGAACAGGCGCTTCTCCTGGCAGAGTATCGAACACTTAGTTTCAGATGGAACATTTGGTTTAAAATGGAATTAAGTTTCGCATCTGGAGTTTCCTCTCTCACCAGGTCGACCACTTAGTTTCGTTAAACACATACGGTTTCGAGTAGCATCGCCACAGATTTCAGAGAAGAGGTGCTTCTCCTGGCACAGTATCGAACACTTAGTGACAGATAGAACACTTAGTTTAAAATGGAACTATGTTTCGCATTTGGTGTTTCCTCTGTCACAAGGTGGGCCACTTAGTTTCGTCGAACACATACGGTTTCGAGTGGCATCGCCACAGATTTCAGAGAACAGGCGCTTCTCCTGGCAGAGTATCGAACACTTAGTTTCAGATAGAACAATTAACTTAAAATGGAACTAAGTTTCGCATCTGAAGTTTCCTCTCTCACAAGGTCCGCCACTTAGTTTCGTCGAACACATACGGTTTCGAATGGCATCGCCACAGATTTCAGAGAACAGGCGCTTCTCCTGGCACAGTATCGAACACTTAGTTTCAGATAGAACAATTAATTTAAAATGGAACAATGTTTCGCATCTGGAGTTTCCTTTCCCACAAGGTCGACCACTTAATTTCGTCGAACAGATACGGTTTCGAGTGGCATCGCCAAAGGTATCAGAGAACAGGCGCTTCTCCTGTCACAGTATGGAACACTTAGTTTAGGATAGAACAATTAATTTAAAATGGAACTAAGTTTCGCATCTGGAGTTTCCTCTCTCACAAGGTCGACCATTTAGATTCGTCGAACACATACGGTTTCGAGGGGCATCGCCACAGATTTCAGAGAACAGGCGCTTCTCCTGGCACAGTATCGAACACTTTCAGATAGAACAATTAGTTTAAAATGGAACTAAGTTTCGCATCTGGAGTTTCCTCTCCCACAAAGTCGACCACTTAGTTTCGTCAAACACATACGGTTTCGAGTGGGATCGCCACAGATTTTTCAGAACGGGAGTTTCCCCTGGCACAGTATCGACCAATTAATTACGTCGAACACATACGTTTTCGGGTGCGCATCGCGATAGATTTCAGAGAACAGGCGTTCCTCCTGGCACAGTATCGAACACTTAGTTTTAGATAGAACAATTAGTTTAAATGAAACTAAGTCTGGCATCTGGAGTTTCCTCTCCCACAAGGTCGACCACTTAGTTTCGTTGAACATATACGGTTTCGAGTGGCAACGCCACAGATTTCAGAGAACAGGCGCTTCTCCTGGCACAGTATCGAGCACGTAGTTTCAGATAGAACAATTTGTTTAAAATGGAACTACGTTGCGCATCTGGAGATTCCTCTCCCACAAGGTCGACCAATTAGTTTCGTTGAACATATACGGTTTCGAGTGGCAACGCCACAGATTTCAGAGAACAGGCGCTTCTCCTGGCACAGTATCGAGCACGTAGTTTCAGATAGAACAATTTGTTTAAAATTGAACTACGTTTCGCATCTGGAGATTCCTCTCCCACAAGGTCGACCACTTAGTTTCGCCGAACACATACGGTTTCGAGTGGCATCGCCACAGATTTCAGAGAACAGGCGCTTCTCCTGGCACATTATCGAACACTTAGTTTCAGATAGAACAATTAATTTAAAATGGAACAATGTTTCGCATCTGGAGTTTCCTTTCCCACAAGGTCTACCACTTAATTTCGTCGAACAGATACGGTTTCAAGTGGCATCGCCACAGATTTCAGAGGACAGGCGCTTGTCCTGGCACAGTATCGAACACTTAGTTTGAGATGGAAGAGCTCGTTTTAAATGGAACAAACCTTCGCATCTAGAGTTTCCTCTCTCACAAGGTGGACCACTTGGTTTCGTCGAACACATGCGGTTTCGAGTGGCATCGCTAGAGATTTCGGCGAACAGGCGCTTCTCCTGGCACAGTATCGATCACTTAGTATCATATAAAACAATTAGTTTCTAATGGAAATAAGCTTCGCATCTGGAGTTTCCTCTCTCACAATGTCGACCACTTAGTTTCGTCGAACACATACGTTTTCGAGTAGCATCACCACCGATTTCAGAGGACGGGCGCTTCTCCTGGCACAGTATCGAACACTTAGTATCAGATAGAACAATTAGTTTAAAATGGATCTATGTTTCGCATCTGGAGTGTCCTCTCTCACAAGGTCGACCACTTAGTTTCGTCGAACACACACGGTTTCGAGTAGTATCGCCACCGATTTCAGAGAACGGGCGCTTCTCCTGGCACAGTATCGAACACTTAGTATCAGATAGAACAATTAGTTTAAAATGGATCTATGTTTCGCATCTGGAGTGTCCTCTCTCACAAGGTCGACCACTTAGTTTCGTCGAACACACACGGTTTCGAGTAGTATCGCCACAGATTCTCCAGAACGGGAGTTTCTCCTGGCACAGTATCAAACACTTAGTTTCAGATAGAACAATTAGTTTTAAATGGAACTCAGTTTCGCATCTGGAGTTTCCTCTTTCACAAGGCGACCACTTAGTTTCGTCGAACACATACGGTTTCGAGTGGCATCGCCACAGATTTCAGAGTAAAGGCGCTTCTCCTCGCACAGTATCAAACACTTAGTTACAGATAGAACAATTAGTTTAAAATGGAAATATGTTTCGCATCTGGAGTTTCCTCCCTCACAAGGTCGAGCACTTAGTTTCGTCGAACACATACGTTTTCGAGTAGCATCACCACCGATTTCAGAGAACAGGCGCTTCTCCTGGCACAGTATCGAACATTTAGTTTCAGATAGAACAATTAGTTTAAATTGGATCTATGTTTCGCATCTGGAGTGTCCTCTCTCACAAGTTCGACCACTTAGTTTCGTCGAACACACACGGTTTCGAGTAGTATCGCCACAGATTCTCCAGAACGGGAGTTTCTCCTGGCACAGTATCAAACACTTAGTATCAGATAGAACAATTAGTTTAAAAGGGAACTAGTTTTCGCATCTGGAGATTCCTCTCCCACAAGGTCGACCAATTAGATTCGTCGAACACATACGGTTTCGAGTAGCATCGCCACACATTTCAGAGATCAGGCGCTTCTCCTGGCACAGTATCGAACACTTAGTTTCAGATAGAACAATTAGTTTAAAATGGAACTATGTTTCGCATCTGGAGTTTCCTCTCTCACAAGGTCGACCACTTAGTTTCGTCGAACACATACGTTTTCAAGTAGCATCGCCACAGATTTCAGAGAACAGGCGCTTCTCCCGGCACAGTATCGAACCCTTAGTTTCAGGTAGAACAGTTAGTTTTAAAAGAAACTAAGTTTCGCATCTGGAGTTTCTTCTCTCACAAGGGGACCACTTAGTTTCGTCGAACACATACGGCTTGGAGTAGCATCGCCACACATTTCAGAGAACAGGCGCTTCTCCTGGTACAGTATCGAACACTTAGTTACCGATAGAACAATTAGTTTAAAATGGAACTAAGTTTCGCATCTGGAGTTTCCTCTTTCACAAGGTCGAACACATACGGTTTCGAGTGGCATCGCCACAGATTTCAGAGAACAGGCGCTTCTCCTGGCACAGTATCGAACACTTAGTTACCGATAGAACAATTAGTTTAAAATGGAACTAAGTTTCGCATCTGGAGTTTCCTCTTGCACAAGGTCGAACACATACGGTTTCGAGTGGCATCGCCACAGATTTCAGAGAATAGGCGCTTCTCCTGGCACAGTATCGAACACTTAGTTTCAGGTAGAACAGTTAGTTTTGAAAGAAACTAAGTTTCGCATCTGGAGTTTCTTCTCTCACAAGGCGACCACTTAGTTTCGTCGAACACATACGGCTTCGAGTAGCATCACCACACATTTCAGAGAACAGGCGCTTCTCCTGGCACAGTATCGAACACTTAGTGTCAGATAGAACAAATAGTTTAAAATGGAAATAAGCTTCGCATCTGGAGTTTCTTCTCTCAGAAGGCGACCACTTAGTTTGGTCGAACACATACCGTTTCGAGTGCGCATCGCCACAGATTTCAGAGAACAGGCGCTTCTCCTGGCACAGTATCGAACACTTAGTTTCAGATAGAACCATTAGTTTAAAATGGAACTATGTTTCGTATCTGGAGTTTCCTCTCCCACCAGGTGGACCACTTAGTTTTGTCGAACACATACGGTTTCTAGTAGCATCGCCACTGATTTCAGAGAACAGGCGTTTCTCCTGGCACAGTATCGAACACTTAGTTTCAGATAAAACAATTAGTTTAAAATGGTACTAAGTTTCGCATCTGGAGTTTCCTCTCTCACAAGGCGGCCCCATAGTTTCGTCGAACACATACGGTTTCGAGTAGCATCGCGACAGATTTCAGAGAACAGGCGCTTCACCTGGCACAGTATCGAAAACTTAGTTTCAGATAGAACAATTAGTTTAAAATGGAACTAAGTTTCGCATCTGGAGTTTCCTCTCTCACAAGGCCGGCCACTTAGTTTCGTCGAACACATACGGTTTCGAGTGGCATCGCCACAGATTTCAGAGAACAGCCGCTTCTCCTGGCACAGTATCGAACACTTAATTTCAGATAGAACAATTAGTTTAAAATGGAACTATGTTTCTCATCTGGAATTTCCTCTCTCAAAAAGTCAACGACTTAATTTCGTCGAACACATACGGTTTCGAGTGGCATCGCCACACATTTCAGAGAACTGGCGCGTCTCCTGGCACAGTATCGAAAACTTAGTTTCCGATAGAACAATTAGTTTAAAATGGTACTAAGTTTCGCATCTGGAGTTTCCTCTCTCACAAGGTCGACCACTTAGTTTCGTCGAACACATTCGGTTTCGAGTAGTATCGCCACAGATTTTGCAGAACGAGAGTTTCTCCTGGCACAGTATCGACACTTAGTTTCAGATAGAAAAAATTAATTTAAAATGGAACTATGTTTCGCATCTGGAGTTTCCTCTCCCACTAGGTCGACCACTTAGTTTCGTCGAACACATACGGTTTCGAGGGGCATCGCCACAGATTTCAGTGAACGGGCGCTTCTCCTAGCACATTATCGAACACTTAGATTCAGATAGAACAATTAGTTTAAAATGGTACTAAGTTTCGCATCTGGAGTTTCCTCTCTCACAAGGCGGCCCCATAGTTTCGTCGAACACATACGGTTTCGAGTAGCATCGCGACAGATTTCAGAGAACAGGCGCTTCTCCTGGCACAGTATCGAAAACTTAGTTTCAGATAGAACAATTAGTTTAAAATGGAACTAAGTTTCGCATCTGGAGTTTCCTCTCTCACAAGGCCGGCCACTTAGTTTCGTCAAACACATACGGTTTCGAGTGGCATCGCCACAGATTTCAGAGAACAGCCGCTTCTCCTGGCACAGTATCGAACACTTAATTTCAGATAGAACAATTAGTTTAAAATGGAACTATGTTTCGCAATTGGAGTTTCCTCTCTCACAAGGTCGACCACTTAGTTTCGTCGAACGCATTCGGTTTCGAGTAGCATGGCCACAGATTTCAGAGAACTGGCGCTTCTCCTGTCGCAGTATCGAACACTGAGTGTCAGATAGAACAATTAGTTTAAAATGGAACTAAGCTCCGCATCTGGAGTTTCCTCTCTCACAAGGTCGACGACTTATGTTTCGTCGAACACATAAGGTTTCGGGTGGTATCGCCACAGATTTCCCCGAACGGGATTTCCTCCTGGCACAGTATCGACAACTCAGTTTCGTCGAACACATATGGTTTCGAGTGGCATCGCCACAGATTTTAGAGAACAGGCGCTTCTCCTGGCACAGTATCGAACACTTTGTTACAGATAGCACAATTAGTTTAAAATGGAACTATGTTTCGCATTTGGAGTTTCCTCCCTCTCAAGGTCGACCACTTAGTTTCGTCGAACACATACGGTCTCGGGTGGTATTGCCACAGATTTCACCGAACGGGTTTTTCTCCTGAAACAGAATCGACCACTTTGTTTCGTTGAACCCATATGGTTTCGAGTGGCACCGCCACAGATTTCAGAGAACAGGCGCTTCCCTTGGCACAGTATCGAAAACTTAGTTTCAGATAGAACATTTAGTTTAAAATGGAAATATGTTTCGCATTTGGAGTTTAATCCCTCACAAGGTCGACCACTTAGTTACGTCGAACACATACGGTTTGGAGTAGCATCGCCACATATTTCAGAGAACAGGCGCTTCTCCTGGCACAGTGTCGAACACTTAGTTTCAGATAGAACAATTAGTTTAAAATGGAACTAATTTTCGCATCTGGAGTTCCTCTCTTACAAGGTCGACAACTTAGTTTCGTCAAACACATACGGTTTCGAGTGGCATCGCCACAGATTTCAGAGAACAGGCGCTTCTCCTGGCACAGTATCGAACACTTGGTTTCAGATAGAACAATTAGTTTAAAATGGTAGTAAGTTTCGCATCTGGAGTTTCCTCTCTCACAAGGTCGACCACTTAGTTTAGTCGAACACATACGGTTTCGAGTAGCATCGCCACAGATTTCTGAGAACAGGCGCTTCTCCTGGCACAGTAACGAACACTTAGTTTCAGATAGAACAATTAGTTTAAAATGGAACTAAGCTTCGCATCTGTAGTTTCCTCTCCCACAAGGTCGACCACTTAGTTTCCTCGAACACATACGGTTTCGAGTAGCATCGCCACAGATTTCAGAGAACAGGCGCTGCTCCTGGCACAGTATCGAGCACGTAGTTTCAGATAGAACAATTAGTTTAAAATGGAACTAAGTTTGGCATCTGGAGTTTCCTCTCTCACAAGGTCGACCACTTAGTTTCGACGAACACATACGGTTTCCAGGGGCATCGGCACAGATTTCACTGAACAGGCGCTTCTACTGGCAGAGTATCGAATACTTAGTTTCAGATAGAACATTTAGTTTAAAATGGAAATATGTTTCACACATGGAGTTTCCTCCCTCACAATGTCGACCACTTAGTTTCGTCGAACATATACGGTTTCGAGTAGCATCGCCACAGATTTCAGAGAACAGGCGCTTCTCCTGGCACAGTACCGAACACTTAGTTTCAGATGGAACAATTAGTTTCAAATGGAACTAAGTTTCGCATCTGGAGTTTCCTCTCTCACAAGGTGGACCGCTTACTTTCGACGAACACATACGGTTTCGAGTAGCATCGCCACAGATTTCAGAGAACAGGCGCTTCTCCTGGCACAGTGTCGAACACTTAGTTTCAGATAGAACAATTAGTTTAAAATGGAACTAATTTTCGCATCTGGAGTTCCTCTCTCACAAGGTCGACAACTTAGTTTCGTCAAACACATACGGTTTCGAGTGGCATCGCCACAGATTTCAGAGAACAGGAGCTTCTCCTGGCACAGTGTCGAACACTTAGTTTCAGATAGAACAATTAGTTTAAAATGGAACTAAGTTTCGCATCTGGAGTTTCCTCTCTCACAAGGTCGACCACTTAGTTTCGACGAACACATACGGTTTCGAGGGGCATCGGCACAGATTTCACTGAACAGGCGCTTCTACTGGCAGAGTATCGAATACTTAGTTTCAGATAGAACATTTAGTTTAAAATGGAAATATGTTTCGCACATGGAGTTTCCTCCCTCACAAGGTCGACCACTTAGTTTCGTCGAACACATACGGTTTCGAGTAGCATCGCCACAGATTTCAGAGAACAGGCGCTTCTCCTGGCACAGTACCGAACACGTATTTTCAGATAGAACAATTAGTTTAAAATGGAACTAAGTTTCGCATCTGGAGTTTCCTCTCTCACAAGGTCGACCACTTAGTTTCGACGAACACATACGGTTTCGAGTAGCATCGCCACAGATTTCAGAGAACAGGCACTTCTCCTGGCACAGTATCGAACACTTAGTGTCAGATAAAACAATCAGTTTAAAATGGAACTAAGTTTCGCATCAGGAATTTCCTCTCTCACAAGATCAACCACTTAGTTTCCTCGAACACATACGGTTTCGAGCGGCATCGCCACACATTTCAGAGAACAGGCGCTTCTCCTGGCACAGTATCGAACACTTAGTTTCAGAAGGAACATTTCGTTTAAAATGGAACTAAGTTTTGCATCTGGAGTTTCCTCTCTCACAAGATCAACCACTTAGTTTCCTCGAACACATACGGTTTCGAGTGGCATCGCCACACATTTCAGAGAACAGGCGCTTCTCCTGGCACAGTATCGAAAACTTAATTTCAGATAGGACAATTAGTTTTAAATGGAACTAAGTTTCGCTTCTGGAGTTTCCTCTCTCACAAGGTCGACCACTTAGTTTCGTTGAACACATACCGTTTCGAGTGCGCATCGCCACAGATTTCAGAGAACAGGCGCTTCTCCTGGCACAGTATCGAACACTTAGTTTCAGATAGAACAATTAGTTTAAAATTTAACTAAGTTTCGCATCTGGAGTTTCCTCTCTCACAATGCCGACCACCTAGTTTCATCGAACACATACGGTTTCGAGTAGCATCGCGACAGATTTCCGAGAACAGGCACTTCTCCTGGCACAGTATCGAACACTTAGTGTCAGATAGAACAATCAGTTTAAAATGGAACTAAGTTTCGCATCTGGAGTTAACTCTCTCACCATGTCGACAACTTAGTTTCGTTGAACACATACTGTTTCGAGTGGCATCGCGACAGATTTCAGAGAACAGGCGCTTCTCCTGGCACAGTATCGAACACTTAGTTTCAGATAGAACGATTAGTTTAAAATGGAACTAAGTTTCGCATCTGGAGTTTCCTCTCTCACAAGGCCGACCACCTAGTTTCATCGAACACATACGGCTTCGAGTGGCATCGCCACAGATTTCAGAGAACTGGTGCTTCTCCTGGCACAGTATCGAAAACTTAGTTTCAGATAGAACAATTAGTTTAAAATGGAACTATGTTCCGCATCTGGTGAATCCTCCCTCACAAGGTCAATCACTTAGTTTCGTCGAACACATACGGTTTCGAGTGGCATCGCGACAGATTTCAGAGAACAGGCGCTTCTCCTGGCACAGTATCGAACACTTAGTTTCAGATAGAACGATTAGTTTAAAATGGAACTAAGTTTCGCATCTGGAGATTCCCCTCTCACAAGGTCGACCACTTAGTTTCGTCGAACACATACCGTTTCGAGTGCGCATCGCCACAGATTTCAGAGAACAGGCGCTTCTCCTGGCACAGTATCGAACACTTAGTTTCAGATAGAACAATTAGTTTAAAATTTAACTAAGTTTCGCATCTGGAGTTTCCTCTCTCACAAGGCCGACCACCTAGTTTCGTCGAACACATACGGTTTCGAGTAGCATCGCGACAGATTTCCGAGAACAGGCACTTCTCCTGGCACAGTATCGAACACTTAGTGTCAGATAGAACAATCAGTTTAAAATGGAACTAAGTTTCGCATCTGGAGTTAACTCTCTCACCATGTCGGCAACTTAGTTTCGTTGAACACATACGGTTTCGAGTGGTATCGCCACAGATTTCGCAGAACGGCGTTTCTCCTGGCACAGTATCGAAAACTTAATTTCAGATAGGACAATTAGTTTTAAATGGAACTAAGTTTCGCTTCTGGAGTTTCCTCTCTCACAAGGTCGACCACTTAGTTTCGTTGAACACATACCGTTTCGAGTGCGCATCGCCACAGACTTCAGAGAACAGGCGCTTCTCCTGGCACAGTATCGAACACTTAGTTTCAGATAGAACAATTAGTTTAAAATTTTACTAAGTTTCGCATCTGGAGTTTCCTCTCTCACAAGGCCGACCACCTAGTTTCATCGAACACATACCGTTTCGAGTAGCATCGCGACAGATTTCCGATAACAGGCACTTCTCCTGGCACAGTATCGAAAACTTAGTGTCAGATAGAACAATCAGTTTAAAATGGAACTAAGTTTCGCATCTGGAGTTAACTCTCTCACCATGTCGACAACTTAGTTTCGTTGAACACATACTGTTTCGAGTGGCATCGCGACAGATTTCAGAGAACAGGCGCTTCTCCTGGCACAGTATCGAACACTTAGTTTCAGATAGAACGATTAGTTTAAAATGGAACTAAGTTTCGCATCTGGATATTCCTCTCTCACAAGGTCGACCACTTAGTTTCGTCGAACACATACGGTTTCGAGTGGCATCGCCACAGATTTCAGAGGACAGGCGCTTGTCCTGGCACAGTATCGAACACTTAGTTTCAGAGAGAACAATTAGTTTAAAATGGAACTAAGTTTCGCATCTGGAGTTTCCTCTCTCACAAGGTCAACCACTTAGTTTCATCGAACAAATACGGTTTCGAGTGCGCATCGCCACAGATTTCAGAGAATAGGCGCTTCTCCTGGCAGAGTATCGAAAACTTAGTTTCAGATAGAACAATTAGTTTTAAATGGGACTAAGTTTCGCATCTGGAGTTCCCTCTCACACAAGGTCGACCACTTAGTTTCGCCGAACACATACGGTTTCGAGTGGCATCGCCACAGATTTCAGAGAACAGGCGCTTCTCCTGGCACATTATCGAACACTTAGTTTCAGATAGAACAATTAGTTTAAAATGGATCTAAGTTTCGCATCTGAGGTTTCCACTCTCATAACGTCGGCCACTTAGTTTCGTCGAACCACATACGGTTTCGAGTGGCATCGCCACAGATTTCAGAGGACAGGCGCTTGTCCTGGCACAGTATCGAACACTTAGTTTCAGATGGAACAGCTCGTTTTGAATGGAACAAAGCTTCGCATCTAGAGTTTCCTCTCTCACAAGGTGGACCACTTGGTTTCGTCGAACACATACGGTTTCGAGTGGCATCGCCAGAGATTTCGGCGAACAGGCGCTTCTCCTGGCACAGTATCGAACACTTAGTATCAGATAGAACAATTAGTTTCTAATGGAAATAAGCTTCGCATCTGGAGTTTACTCTCCCACAAGGTCGACCACTTAGTTTCGTCGAACACATACGGTTTCGAGTGGCATCGCCACAGATTTCAGAGAACAGGCGTTTCTCCTGGCACACTATCGAACACTTAGTTTCAGATAGAACAATTAGCGTTAAATGGAAATAAGTTTCGCATCTGGAGTTTCCTCTTTCACAAGGTCAACCACTTAGTTTCGTCGAACACATACGGTTTCGAGTGGCATCGCCACAGATTTCAGAGAACAGGCGCTTCTCCTGGCACAGTATCGAACCCTTAGTTTCAGATAGATCAATTAACTTAAAATGGAACTAAGTTTCGCATCTGAAGTTTCCTCTCTCACAAGGTCCGCCACTTAGTTTCGTCGAACACATACGGTTTCGAATGGCATCGCCACAGATTTCAGAGAACAGGCGCTTCTCCTGGCACAGTATCGAACACTTAGTTTCAGATAGAGCAATTAATTTAAAATGGAACAATGTTTCGCATCTGGAGTTTCCTTTCCCACAAGGTCGACCACTTAATTTCGTCGAACAGATACGGTTTCGAGTGGCATCGCCAAAGGTATCAGAGAACAGGCGCTTCTCCTGTCACAGTATGGAACACTTAGTTTAGGATAGAACAATTAATTTAAAATGGAACTAAGTTTCGCATCTGGAGTTTCCTCTCTCACAAGGTCGACCATTTAGATTCGTCGAACACATACGGTTTCGAGTGCCATCGCCACACATTTCAGAGAACAGGCGCTTCTCCTGGCAAAATGTCGAACACATAGTTTCAGATAGAACAATTAGTTTCAAATGGAACTAGGTTTCGCATCCGTAGTTTCCTCTCTTATAAGGTCAACCACTTAGTTTCGTCGAACACAATACGGTTTCGAGTGGCATCGCCACAGATTTCAGAGAACGCGCACTTCCCCTGGCACAGTATCGAACACTTAGTTTCGGATAGAACAATTAGTTTAAAATGGAACTAAGTTTCGCATCTGGAGTTTCCTCTCTCACAAGGTCGGCCACTTAGTTTCGTCGAACACATACGGTTTCGAGTAGCATCGCCACAGATTTCAGAGGACAGGGGCTTCCCCTGGCACAGTATCGAACACTTATTTTCAGATAGAACGAATAGTTTAAAATGGAACAATGTTTCGTATCTGGAGTTTCCTGTCTCACAAGGTCGACCACTTAGTTTCGTCGAACACATACGGTTTCGAGTAGCATCGCCACTGATTTCAGAGAACAGGCGTTTCTCCTGGCACACTGTCGAACACTTAGTTTCAGATAGAACAATTAGTTTCAAATGGAACTAAGTTTCGCTTCTGGAGTGTCCTCTCTCACAAGGTCGACCACTTAGTTTCGTCGGACACATACGGTTTCGAGTGGTATCGCCACAGATTTCAGAGAACAGGCGCTCCTCCTGGCACATTATCGCACACTTAGTTCAGATAGAACAATTAGTTTAAAATGCAACTATGTTTCGCATCTGGAATTTCCTCTCTCACAAGGTCGGCCACTTAATTTCGTCGAACACATACGGTTTCGAGTGGCATCGCCAGAGATTTCAGAGAACAGGCGCTTCTCCTGGAACAGTATCGAACACTTTCAGAGAGAACAATTAGTTTAAAATGGAACTAAGTTTCGCATCTGGAGTTTCCTCACTCACAAGGTCGGCCACTTAGTTTCGTTGAACACATACGGTTTCGAGTGGCAACGCCACACATTTCAGAGAACTGGCGCTTCTCCTCGCTCAGTATCGAACACTTAGTTTCAGATAGAACAATTTGCTTAAAATCGAACTAAGTTTCGCATCTGGAGTTTCCTCTCTCACAAGGTCGGCCACTTAGTTTCGTCGAACATATACGGTTTCAAGTTGCATCGCCACAGATTTCAGAGAACAGGCGCTTCTCCTGGCACATTATCGAACACTTAGTTACAGATAGAACAATTAGTTTAAAATGCCACTATGTTTCGCATCTGGAGTTTCCTCTCTCACAACGTCGGCCACTTAGTTTCGTCGAACACATACGGTTTCGAGTGGTATCGCCACAGATTTCAGAGAACAGGCGCTTCTCCTGGCACATTATCGCACACTTAGTTCAGATAGAACAATTAGTTTAAAATGCAACTATGTTTCGCATCTGGAGTTTCCTCTCTCACAAGGTCGGCCACTTATTTTCGTCGAACACATACGGTTTCGAGTGGTATCGCCACATATGTCAGAGAACAGGCGCTTCTCCTGGCACAGTATCGAACACTTTGTTTCTGATAGAACAATTAGTTTAAAATGGAACTAAGTTTCGCATTTGGAGTTTCCTCTCCCACAAGGTCGACGACTTAATTTCGTCGAACACATACGGTTTCGGGTGGCATCGCCAGAGATTTCAGAGAACAGGCGCTTCTCCTGGAACAGTATCGAACACTTTCAGAGAGAACAATTAGTTTAAAATGGAACTAAGTTTCGCATCTGGAGTTTCCTCACTCACAAGGTCGGCCACTTAGTTTCGTTGAACACATGCGGTTTCGAGTGGCAACGCCACACATTTCAGAGAACTGGCGCTTCTCCTCGCTCAGTATCGAACACTTAGTTTCAGATAGAACAATTTGCTTAAAATCGAACTAAGTTTCGCATCTGGAGTTTCCTCTCTCACAAGGTCGGCCACTTAGTTTCGTCGAACATATACGGTTTCAAGTTGCATCGCCACAGATTTCAGAGAACAGCCGCTTCTCCTGGCACAGTATCGAACACTTAATTTCAGATGGAACAATTAGCTTAAAATGGAAATAAGTTTCGCATCTGAAGTTTCCTCTCTCACAAGGTCGGCCACTTAGTTTCGTCGAACACATACGGTTTCGAGTAGCATCGCCACAGATTTCAGAGAACAAGCGCTTCTCCTGGCACATTATCGAACACTTAGTGACAGATAGAACAATTAGTTTCAAATGGAACTAAGTTTCGCTTCTGGAGTGTCCTCTCTCACAAGGTCGACCACTTAGTTACGTCGAACACATACGGTTTCGAGTGGCAACGGCACAGATTTCAGAGAACAGGCGCTTCTCCTGGCACAGTATCGAACACTTAGTTTCAGATGGAACATTTAGTTTAAAATTGAACTAAGTTTCGCATCTGGAGTTTGCTCTCTGACAAGGTCGGCCACTTAGTTTCGTCGAACACATACGGTTTGGAGTAGCATCGCCACAGATTTCAGAGAACAGGCGCATCCCCTGGCACAGTATCGAACACTTAGTTTCAGATAGGAAAATTAGTTTAAAGTGGAACTATGTTTCGCATTTGGTGTTTCCTCTGTCACAAGGTGGGCCACTTAGTTTCGTCGAACACATACGGTTTCGAGTAGCATCGCCACAGATTTCAGAGAAGAGGCGCTTCTGCTGGCACAGTATCGAACACTTAGTGACAGATAGAACAATTAGTTTCAAATGGAACTAAGTTTCGCTTCTGGAGTGTCCTCTCTCACAAGGTCGACCACTTAGTTTCGTCGGACACATACGGTTTCGAGTGGCATCGCCACACATTTCAGAGAACAGGCGCTTCTGCTGGCACAGTATCGAACACTTAGTGACAGATAGAACAATTAGTTTCAAATGGAACTAAGTTTCGCTTCTGGAGTGTCCTCTCTCACAAGGTCGACCACTTAGTTTCGTCGGACACATACGGTTTCGAGTGGCATCGCCACACATTTCAGAGAACAGGCGCTTCTGCTGGCACAGTATCGAACACTTAGTGACAGATAGAACAATTAGTTTCAAATGGAACTAAGTTTCGCTTCTGGAGTGTCCTCTCTCACAAGGTCGACCACTTAGTTTCGTCGGACACATACGGTTTCGAGTGGCATCGCCACACATTTCAGAGAACAGGCGCTTCTCCTAGCAAACTATCGAACACTTAGTTTCAGATAGAACTATTAGTTTAAAATGGTACTAAGTTTCGCATCTGGAGTTTCCTCTCTCACAAGGCGACCACTTAGTTTCGTGGACCACATACCGTTTCGAGGGGCATCGCCACAGATTTCAGAGAACAGGCGCTTCTCCTGGCACAGTATCGAACACTTAGTTTCAGATAGAACAATTAGTTTAAAATGGAACTATGTTTCGCATTTGGTGTTTCCTCTGTCACAAGGTGGGCCACTTAGTTTCGTCGAACACATACGGTTTCGAGTAGCATCGCCACAGATTTCAGAGAAGAGGCGCTTCTGCTGGCACAGTATCGAACACTTAGTGACAGATAGAACAATTAGTTTCAAATGGAACTAAGTTTCGCTTCTGGAGTGTCCTCTCTCACAAGGTCGACCACTTAGTTTCGTCGGACACATACGGTTTCGAGTGGCATCGCCACACATTTCAGAGAACAGGCGCTTCTGCTGGCACAGTATCGAACACTTAGTGACAGATAGAACAATTAGTTTCAAATGGAACTAAGTTTCGCTTCTGGAGTGTCCTCTCTCACAAGGTCGACCACTTAGTTTCGTCGGACACATACGGTTTCGAGTAGCATCGCCACAGATTTCAGAGGACAGGGGCTTCCCCTGGCACAGTATCGAACACTTATTTTCACATAGAACGAATAGTTTAAAATGGAACAATGTTTCGTATCTGGAGTTTCCTGTCTCACAAGGTCGACCACTTAGTTTCGTCGAACACATACGGTTTCGAGTAGCATTGCCACTGATTTCAGAGAACAGGCGTTTCTCCTGGCACACTGTCGAACACTTAGTTTCAGATAGAACAATTAGTTTCAAATGGAACTATGTTTCGCTTCTGGAGTGTCCTCTCTCTCAAGGTCGACCACTTAGTTTCGTCGGACACATACGGTTTCGAGTGGTATCGCCACAGATTTCAGAGAACAGGCGCTTCTCCTGGCACATTATCGCACACTTAGTTCAGATAGAACAATTAGTTTAAAATGCAACTATGTTTCGCATCTGGAATTTCCTCTCTCACAAGGTCGGCCACTTAATTTCGTCGAACACATACGGTTTCGAGTGGCATCGGCACAGATTTCAGAGAACAGGCGCTTCTCCTGGCACAGTATCGAACACTTAGTTTCAGATGGAACATTTAGTTTAAAATTGAACTAAGTTTCGCATCTGGAGTTTGCTCTCTGACAAGGTCGGCCACTTAGTTTCGTCGAACACATACGGTTTGGAGTAGCATCGCCACAGATTTCAGAGAACAGGCGCATCCCCTGGCACAGTATCGAACACTTAGTTTCAGATAGGAAAATTAGTTTAAAATGGAACTATGTTTCGCATTTGGTGTTTCCTCTGTCACAAGGTGGGCCACTTAGTTTCGTCGAACACATACGGTTTCGAGTAGCATCGCCACAGATTTCAGAGAAGAGGCGCTTCTGCTGGCACAGTATCGAACACTTAGTGACAGATAGAACAATTAGTTTCAAATGGAACTAAGTTTCGCTTCTGGAGTGTCCTCTCTCACAACGTCGACCACTTAGTTTCGTCGGACACATACGGTTTCGAGTGGCATCGCCACACATTTCAGAGAACAGGCGCTTCTGCTGGCACAGTATCGAACACTTAGTGACAGATAGAACAATTAGTTTCAAATGGAACTAAGTTTCGCTTCTGGAGTGTCCTCTCTCACAAGGTCGACCACTTAGTTTCGTCGGACACATACGGTTTCGAGTGGCATCGCCACACATTTCAGAGAACAGGCGCTTCTCCTAGCACACTATCGAACACTTAGTTTCAGATAGAACTATTAGTTTAAAATGGTACTAAGTTTCGCATCTGGAGTTTCCTCTCTCACAAGGCGACCACTTAGTTTCGTGGACCACATACCGTTTCGAGGGGCATCGCCACAGATTTCAGAGAACAGGCGCTTCTCCTGGCACAGTATCGAACACTTAGTTTCAGATAGAACAATTAGTTTAAAATGGAACTATGTTCCGCATCTGGTGAATCCTCTCTCACAAGGTCGACCACTTAGTTTCGTCGAACACATACGGTTTCGAGTGCCATCGCTACACATTTCAGAGAACAGGCGCTTCTCCTGGCACAATGTCGAACACATAGTTTCAGATAGAACAATTAGTTTAAAATGGAACTAAGTTTCGCATCCGTAGTTTCCTCTCTTATAAGGTCAACCACTTAGTTTCGTCGAACACAATACGGTTTCGAGTGGCATCGCCACAGATTTCAGAGAACGCGCACTTCCCCTGGCACAGTATCGAACACTTAGTTTCGGATAGAACAATTAGTTTAAAATGGAACTAAGTTTCGCATCTGGAGTTTCCTCTCTCACAAGGTCGGCCACTTAGTTTCGTCGAACACATACGGTTTCGAGTAGCATCGCCACAGATTTCAGAGGACAGGGGCTTCCCCTGGCACAGTATCGAATACTTATTTTCAGATAGAACGAATAGTTTAAAATGGAACAATGTTTCGTATCTGGAGTTTCCTGTCTCACAAGGTCGACCACTTAGTTTCGTCGAACACATACGGTTTCGAGTAGCATCGCCACTGATTTCAGAGAACAGGCGTTTCTCCTGGCACACTGTCGAACACTTAGTTTCAGATAGAACAATTAGTTTCAAATGGAACTATGTTTCGCTTCTGGAGTGTCCTCTCTCACAAGGTCGACCACTTAGTTTCGTCGGACACATACGGTTTCGAGTGGTATCGCCACAGATTTCAGAGAACAGGCGCTTCTCCTGGCACATTATCGCACACTTAGTTCAGATAGAACAATTAGTTTAAAATGCAACTATGTTTCGCATCTGGAATTTCCTCTCTCACAAGGTCGGCCACTTAATTTCGTCGAACACATACGGTTTCGAGTGGCATCGCCAGAGATTTCAGAGAACAGGCGCTTCTCCTGGAACAGTATCGAACACTTTCAGAGAGAACAATTAGTTTAAAATGTAACTAAGTTTCGCATCTGGAGTTTCCTCACTCACAAGGTCGGCCACTTAGTTTCGTTGAACACATACGGTTTCGAGTGGCAACGCCACACATTTCAGAGAACTGGCGCTTCTCCTCGCTCAGTATCGAACACTTAGTTTCAGATAGAACAATTTGCTTAAAATCGAACTAAGTTTCGCATCTGGAGTTTCCTCTCTCACAAGGTCGGCCACTTAGTTTCGTCGAACATATACGGTTTCAAGTTGCATCGCCACAGATTTCAGAGAACAGCCGCTTCTCCTGGCACAGTATCGAACACTTAATTTCAGATGGAACAATTAGCTTAAAATGGAAATAAGTTTCGCATCTGAAGTTTCCTCTCTCACAAGGTCGGCCACTTAGTTTCGTCGAACACATACGGTTTCCAGTGGCATCGACACAGATTTCAGAGAACAGGCGCTTCTGCTGGCACAGTATCGAACGCTTAGTTTCAGATAGAACAATAAGTTTAAAATGGCACTAAGTTTTGCGTCTGGAGTTTCCTCTCTCACAAGGTCGGCCACTTAGTTTCGTCGAACACATACGGTTTCGAGTAGCATCGCCACAGATTTCAGAGGACAGGGGCTTCCCCTGGCACAGTATCGAATACTTATTTTCAGATAGAACGAATAGTTTAAAATGGAACAATGTTTCGTATCTGGAGTTTCCTGTCTCACAAGGTCGACCACTTAGTTTCGTCGAACACATACGGTTTCGAGTAGCATCGCCACTGATTTCAGAGAACAGGCGTTTCTCCTGGCACACTGTCGAACACTTAGTTTCAGATAGAACAATTAGTTTCAAATGGAACTATGTTTCGCTTCTGGAGTGTCCTCTCTCACAAGGTCGACCACTTAGTTTCGTCGGACACATACGGTTTCGAGTGGTATCGCCACAGATTTCAGAGAACAGGCGCTTCTCCTGGCACATTATCGCACACTTAGTTCAGATAGAACAATTAGTTTAAAATGCAACTATGTTTCGCATCTGGAATGTCCTCTCTCACAAGGTCGGCCACTTAATTTCGTCGAACACATACGGTTTCGAGTGGCATCGCCAGAGATTTCAGAGAACAGGCGCTTCTCCTGGAACAGTATCGAACACTTTCAGAGAGAACAATTAGTTTAAAATGGAACTAAGTTTCGCATCTGGAGTTTCCTCACTCACAAGGTCGGCCACTTAGTTTCGTTGAACACATACGGTTTCGAGTGGCAACGCCACACATTTCAGAGAACTGGCGCTTCTCCTCGCTCAGTATCGAACACTTAGTTTCAGATAGAACAATTTGCTTAAAATCGAACTAAGTTTCGCATCTGGAGTTTCCTCTCTCACAAGGTCGGCCACTTAGTTTCGTCGAACATATACGGTTTCAAGTTGCATCGCCACAGATTTCAGAGAACAGCCGCTTCTCCTGGCACAGTATCGAACACTTAATTTCAGATGGAACAATTAGCTTAAAATGGAAATAAGTTTCGCATCTGAAGTTTCCTCTCTCACAAGGTCGGCCACTTAGTTTCGTCGAACACATACGGTTTCCAGTGGCATCGACACAGATTTCAGAGAACAGGCGCTTCTGCTGGCACAGTATCGAACGCTTAGTTTCAGATAGAACAATAAGTTTAAAATGGCACTAAGTTTTGCGTCTGGAGTGTCCTCTCTCACAAGGTCGACCACTTAGTTTCGTCGGACACATACGGTTTCGAGTGGCATCGCCACACATTTCAGAGAACAGGCGCTTCTCCTAGCACACTATCGAACACTTAGTTTCAGATAGAACTATTAGTTTAAAATGGTACTAAGTTTCGCATCTGGAGTTTCCTCTCTCATAAGGCGACCACTTAGTTTCGTGGACCACATACCGTTTCGAGGGGCATCGCCACAGATTTCAGAGAACAGGCGCTTCTCCTGGCACAGTATCGAACACTTAGTTTCAGATAGAACAATTAGTTTAAAATGGAACTATGTTCCGCATCTGGTGAATCCTCTCTCACAAGGTCGACCACTTAGTTTCGTCGAACACATACGGTTTCGAGTGCCATCGCTACACATTTCAGAGAACAGGCGCTTCTCCTGGCACAATGTCGAACACATAGTTTCAGATAGAACAATTAGTTTAAAATGGAACTAAGTTTCGCATCCGTAGTTTCCTCTCTTATAAGGTCAACCACTTAGTTTCGTCGAACACAATACGGTTTCGAGTGGCATCGCCACAGATTTCAGAGAACGCGCACTTCCCCTGGCACAGTATCGAACACTTAGTTTCGGATAGAACAATTAGTTTCAAATGGAACTATGTTTCGCTTCTGGAGTGTCCTCTCTCACAAGGTCGACCACTTAGTTTCGTCGGACACATACGGTTTCGAGTGGTATCGCCACAGATTTCAGAGAACAGGCGCTTCTCCTGGCACATTATCGCACACTTAGTTCAGATAGAACAATTAGTTTAAAATGCAACTATGTTTCGCATCTGGAATTTCCTCTCTCACAAGGTCGGCCACTTAATTTCGTCGAACACATACGGTTTCGAGTGGCATCGCCAGAGATTTCAGAGAACAGGCGCTTCTCCTGGAACAGTATCGAACACTTTCAGAGAGAACAATTAGTTTAAAATGGAACTAAGTTTCGCATCTGGAGTTTCCTCACTCACAAGGTCGGCCACTTAGTTTCGTTGAACACATACGGTTTCGAGTGGCAACGCCACACATTTCAGAGAACTGGCGCTTCTCCTCGCTCAGTATCGAACACTTAGTTTCAGATAGAACAATTTGCTTAAAATCGAACTAAGTTTCGCATCTGGAGTTTCCTCTCTCACAAGGTCGGCCACTTAGTTTCGTCGAACATATACGGTTTCAAGTTGCATCGCCACAGATTTCAGAGAACAGCCGCTTCTCCTGGCACAGTATCGAACACTTAATTTCAGATGGAACAATTAGCTTAAAATGGAAATAAGTTTCGCATCTGAAGTTTCCTCTCTCACAAGGTCGGCCACTTAGTTTCGTCGAACACATACGGTTTCCAGTGGCATCGACACAGATTTCAGAGAACAGGCGCTTCTGCTGGCACAGTATCGAACGCTTAGTTTCAGATAGAACAATAAGTTTAAAATGGCACTAAGTTTTGCGTCTGGAGTGTCCTCTCTCACAAGGTCGACCACTTAGTTTCGTCGGACACATACGGTTTCGAGTGGCATCGCCACACATTTCAGAGAACAGGCGCTTCTCCTAGCACACTATCGAACACTTAGTTTCAGATAGAACTATTAGTTTAAAATGGTACTAAGTTTCGCATCTGGAGTTTCCTCTCTCATAAGGCGACCACTTAGTTTCGTGGACCACATACCGTTTCGAGGGGCATCGCCACAGATTTCAGAGAACAGGCGCTTCTCCTGGCACAGTATCGAACACTTAGTTTCAGATAGAACAATTAGTTTAAAATGGAACTATGTTCCGCATCTGGTGAATCCTCTCTCACAAGGTCGACCACTTAGTTTCGTCGAACACATACGGTTTCGAGTGCCATCGCTACACATTTCAGAGAACAGGCGCTTCTCCTGGCACAATGTCGAACACATAGTTTCAGATAGAACAATTAGTTTAAAATGGAACTAAGTTTCGCATCCGTAGTTTCCTCTCTTATAAGGTCAACCACTTAGTTTCGTCGAACACAATACGGTTTCGAGTGGCATCGCCACAGATTTCAGAGAACGCGCACTTCCCCTGGCACAGTATCGAACACTTAGTTTCGGATAGAACAATTAGTTTAAAATGGAACTAAGTTTCGCATCTGGAGTTTCCTCTCTCACAAGGTCGGCCACTTAGTTTCGTCGAACACATACGGTTTCGAGTAGCATCGCCACAGATTTCAGAGGACAGGGGCTTCCCCTGGCACAGTATCGAACACTTATTTTCAGATAGAACGAATAGTTTAAAATGGAACAATGTTTCGTATCTGGAGTTTCCTGTCTCACAAGGTCGACCACTTAGTTTCGTCGGACACATACGGTTTCGAGTGGTATCGCCACAGATTTCAGAGAACAAGCGCTTCTCCTGGCACATTATCGCACACTTAGTTCAGATAGAACAATTAGTTTAAAATGCAACTATGTTTCGCATCTGGAGTTTCCTCTCTCACAAGGTCGGCCACTTAGTTTCGTCGAACACATACGGTTTCGAGTGGTATCGCCACATATGTCAGAGAACAGGCGCTTCTCCTGGCACAGTATCGAACACTTTGTTTCTGATAGAACAATTAGTTTAAAATGGAACTAAGTTTCGCATCTGGAGTTTCCTCTCCCACAAGGTCGACGACTTAATTTCGTCGAACACATACGGTTTCGAGTGGCATCGCCAGAGATTTCAGAGAACAGGCGCTTCTCCTGGAACAGTATCGAACACTTTCAGAGAGAACAATTAGTTTAAAATGGACCTGAGTTTCGCATCTGGAGTTTCCTCACTCACAAGGTCGGCCACTTAGTTTCGTTGAACACATACGGTTTCGAGTGGCAACGCCACAGATTTCCGAGAACAGGCGGTTCTCCTGGCACACTATCGAACACTTAGTTTCAGATAGAACTATTAGTTTAAAATGGTACTAAGTTTCGCATCTGGAGTTTCCTCTCTCACAAGGCGACCACTTAGTTTCGTGGACCACATACCGTTTCGAGGGGCATCGCCACAGATTTCAGAGAACAGGCGCTTCTCCTGGCACAGTATCGAACACTTAGTTTCAGATAGAACAATTAGTTTAAAATGGAACTATGTTCCGCATCTGGTGAATCCTCTCTCACAAGGTCGACCACTTAGTTTCGTCGAACACATACGGTTTCGAGTGCCATCGCCACACATTTCAGAGAACAGGCGCTTCTCCTGGCACAATGTCGAACACATAGTTTCAGATAGAACAATTAGTTTAAAATGGAACTAAGTTTCGCATCCGTAGTTTCCTCTCTTATAAGGTCAACCACTTAGTTTCGTCGAACACAATACGGTTTCGAGTGGCATCGCCACAGATTTCAGAGAACGCGCACTTCCCCTGGCACAGTATCGAACACTTAGTTTCGGATAGAACAATTAGTTTAAAATGGAACTAAGTTTCGCATCTGGAGTTTCCTCTCTCACAAGGACGGCCACTTAGTTTCGTCGAACACATACGGTTTCGAGTAGCATCGCCACAGATTTCAGAGGACAGGGGCTTCCCCTGGCACAGTATCGAACACTTATTTTCAGATAGAACGAATAGTTTAAAATGGAACAATGTTTCGTATCTGGAGTTTCCTGTCTCACAAGGTCGACCACTTAGTTTCGTCGAACACATACGGTTTCGAGTAGCATCGCCACTGATTTCAGAGAACAGGCGTTTCTCCTGGCACACTGTCGAACACTTAGTTTCAGATAGAACAATTAGTTTCAAATGGAACTAAGTTTCGCTTCTGGAGTGTCCTCTCTCACAAGGTCGACCACTTAGTTTCGTCGGACACATACGGTTTCGAGTGGTATCGCCACAGATTTCAGAGAACAGGCGCTTCTCCTGGCACATTCTCGCACACTTAGTTCAGATAGAACAATTAGTTTAAAATGCAACTATGTTTCGCATCTGGAATTTCCTCTCTCACAAGGTCGGCCACTTAATTTCGTCGAACACATACGGTTTCGAGTGGCATCGCCAGAGATTTCAGAGATCAGGCGCTTCTCCTGGAACAGTATCGAACACTTTCAGAGAGAACAATTAGTTTAAAATGGAACTAAGTTTCGCATCTGGAGTTTCCTCACTCACAAGGTCGGCCACTTAGTTTCGTTGAACACATACGGTTTCGAGTGGCAACGCCACACATTTCAGAGAACTGGCGCTTCTCCTCGCTCAGTATCGAACACTTAGTTTCAGATAGAACAATTTGCTTAAAATCGAACTAAGTTTCGCATCTGGAGTTTCCTCTCTCACAAGGTCGGCCACTTAGTTTCGTCGAACATATACGGTTTCAAGTTGCATCGCCACAGATTTCAGAGAACAGCCGCTTCTCCTGGCACAGTATCGAACACTTAATTTCAGATGGAACAATTAGCTTAAAATTGAAATAAGTTTCGCATCTGAAGTTTCCTCTCTCACAAGGTCGGCCACTTAGTTTCGTCGAACACATACGGTTTCCAGTGGCATCGACACAGATTTCAGAGAACAGGCGCTTCTGCTGGCACAGTATCGAACGCTTATTTTCAGATAGAACAATAAGTTTAAAATGGCACTAAGTTTTGCGTCTGGAGTGTCCTCTCTCACAAGGTCGACCACTTAGTTACGTCGAACACATACGGTTTCGAGTGGCATCGGCACAGATTTCAGAGAACAGGCGCTTCTCCTGGCACAGTATCGAACACTTAGTTTCAGATGGAACATTTAGTTTAAAATTGAACTAAGTTTCGCATCTGGAGTTTCCTCTCTGACAAGGTCGGCCACTTAGTTTCGTCTAACACATACGGTTTGGAGTAGCATCGCCACAGATTTCAGAGAACAGGCGCATCCCCTGGCACAGTATCGAATACTTAGTTTCAGATAGGAAAATTAGTTTAAAATGGAACTATGTTTCGCATTTGGTGTTTCCTCTGTCACAAGGTGGGCCACTTAGTTTCGTCGAACACATACGGTTTCGAGTAGCATCGCCACAGATTTCAGAGAAGAGGCGCTTCTGCTGGCACAGTATCGAACACTTAGTGACAGATAGAACAATTTGTTTCAAATGGAACTAAGTTTCGCTTCTGGAGTGTCCTCTCTCACAAGGTCGACCACTTAGTTTCATCGGACACATACGGTTTCGAGTGGCATCGCCACACATTTCAGAGAACAGGCGCTTCTCCTAGCACACTATCGAACACTTAGTTTCAGATAGAACTATTAGTTTAAAATGGTACTAAGTTTCGCATCTGGAGTTTCCTCTCTCACAAGGCGACCACTTAGTTTCGTGGACCACATACCGTTTCGAGGGGCATCGCCACAGATTTCAGAGAACAGGCGCTTCTCCTGGCACAGTATCGAACACTTAGTTTCAGATAGAACAATTAGTTTAAAATGGAACTATGTTCCGCATCTGGTGAATCCTCTCTCACAAGGTCGACCACTTAGTTTCGTCGAACACATACGGTTTCGAGTGCCATCGCTACACATTTCAGAGAACAGGCGCTTCTCCTGGTACAATGTCGAACACATAGTTTCAGATAGAACAATTAGTTTAAAATGGAACTAAGTTTCGCATCCGTAGTTTCCTCTCTTATAAGGTCAACCACTTAGTTTCGTCGAACACAATACGGTTTCGAGTGGCATCGCCACAGATTTCAGAGAACGCGCACTTCCCCTGGCACAGTATCGAACACTTAGTTTCGGATAGAACAATTAGTTTAAAATGGAACTAAGTTTCGCATCTGGAGTTTCCTCTCTCACAAGGTCGGCCACTTAGTTTCGTCGAACACATACGGTTTCGAGTAGCATCGCCACAGATTTCAGAGGACAGGGGCTTCCCCTGGCACAGTATCGAACACTTATTTTCAGATAGAACGAATAGTTTAAAATGGAACAATGTTTCGTATCTGGAGTTTCCTGTCTCACAAGGTCGACCACTTAGTTTCGTCGAACACATACGGTTTCGAGTAGCATCGCCACTGATTTCAGAGAACAGGCGTTTCTCCTGGCACACTGTCGAACACTTAGTTTCAGATAGAACAATTAGTTTCAAATGGAACTAAGTTTCGCTTCTGGAGTGTCCTCTCTCACAAGGTCGACCACTTAGTTTCGTCGGACACATACGGTTTCGAGTGGTATCGCCACAGATTTCAGAGAACAAGCGCTTCTCCTGGCACATTATCGCACACTTAGTTCAGATAGAACAATTAGTTTAAAATGCAACTATGTTTCGCATCTGGAGTTTCCTCTCTCACAAGGTCGGCCACTTAGTTTCGTCGAACACATACGGTTTCGAGTGGTATCGCCACATATGTCAGAGAACAGGCGCTTCTCCTGGCACAGTATCGAACACTTTGTTTCTGATAGAACAATTAGTTTAAAATGGAACTAAGTTTCGCATCTGGAGTTTCCTCTCCCACAAGGTCGACGACTTAATTTCGTCGAACACATACGGTTTCGAGTGGCATCGCCAGAGATTTCAGAGAACAGGCGCTTCTCCTGGAACAGTATCGAACACTTTCAGAGAGAACAATTAGTTTAAAATGGACCTGAGTTTCGCATCTGGAGTTTCCTCACTCACAAGGTCGGCCACTTAGTTTCGTTGAACACATACGGTTTCGAGTGGCAACGCCACAGATTTCCGAGAACAGGCGGTTCTCCTGGCACACTATCGAACACTTAGTTTCAGATAGAACTATTAGTTTAAAATGGTACTTAGTTTCGCATCTGGAGTTTCCTCTCTCACAAGGCGACCACTTAGTTTCGTGGACCACATACCGTTTCGAGGGGCATCGCCACAGATTTCAGAGAACAGGCGCTTCTCCTGGCACAGTATCGAACACTTAGTTTCAGATAGAACAATTAGTTTAAAATGGAACTATGTTCCGCATCTGGTGAATCCTCTCTCACAAGGTCGACCACTTAGTTTCGTCGAACACATACGGTTTCGAGTGCCATCGCCACACATTTCAGAGAACAGGCGCTTCTCCTGGCACAATGTCGAACACATAGTTTCAGATAGAACAATTAGTTTAAAATGGAACTAAGTTTCGCATCCGTAGTTTCCTCTCTTATAAGGTCAACCACTTAGTTTCGTCGAACACAATACGGTTTCGAGTGGCATCGCCACAGATTTCAGAGAACGCGCACTTCCCCTGGCACAGTATCGAACACTTAGTTTCGGATAGAACAATTAGTTTAAAATGGAACTAAGTTTCGCATCTGGAGTTTCCTCTCTCACAAGGTCGGCCACTTAGTTTCGTCGAACACATACGGTTTCGAGTAGCATCGCCACAGATTTCAGAGGACAGGGGCTTCCCCTGGCACAGTATCGAACACTTATTTTCAGATAGAACGAATAGTTTAAAATGGAACAATGTTTCGTATCTGGAGTTTCCTGTCTCACAAGGTCGACCACTTAGTTTCGTCGAACACATACGGTTTCGAGTAGCATCGCCACTGATTTCAGAGAACAGGCGTTTCTCCTGGCACACTGTCGAACACTTAGTTTCAGATAGAACAATTAGTTTCAAATGGAACTAAGTTTCGCTTCTGGAGTGTCCTCTCTCACAAGGTCGACCACTTAGTTTCGTCGGACACATACGGTTTCGAGTGGTATCGCCACAGATTTCAGAGAACAGGCGCTTCTCCTGGCACATTCTCGCACACTTAGTTCAGATAGAACAATTAGTTTAAAATGCAACTATGTTTCGCATCTGGAATTTCCTCTCTCACAAGGTCGGCCACTTAATTTCGTCGAACACATACGGTTTCGAGTGGCATCGCCAGAGATTTCAGAGATCAGGCGCTTCTCCTGGAACAGTATCGAACACTTTCAGAGAGAACAATTAGTTTAAAATGGAAATAAGTTTCGCATCTGGAGTTTCCTCACTCACAAGGTCGGCCACTTAGTTTCGTTGAACACATACGGTTTCGAGTGGCAACGCCACACATTTCAGAGAACTGGCGCTTCTCCTCGCTCAGTATCGAACACTTAGTTTCAGATAGAACAATTTGCTTAAAATCGAACTAAGTTTCGCATCTGGAGTTTCCTCTCTCACAAGGTCGGCCACTTAGTTTCGTCGAACATATACGGTTTCAAGTTGCATCGCCACAGATTTCAGAGAACAGCCGCTTCTCCTGGCACAGTATCGAACACTTAATTTCAGATGGAACAATTAGCTTAAAATTGAAATAAGTTTCGCATCTGAAGTTTCCTCTCTCACAAGGTCGGCCACTTAGTTTCGTCGAACACATACGGTTTCCAGTGGCATCGACACAGATTTCAGAGAACAGGCGCTTCTGCTGGCACAGTATCGAACGCTTATTTTCAGATAGAACAATAAGTTTAAAATGGCACTAAGTTTTGCGTCTGGAGTGTCCTCTCTCACAAGGTCGACCACTTAGTTACGTCGAACACATACGGTTTCGAGTGGCATCGGCACAGATTTCAGAGAACAGGCGCTTCTCCTGGCACAGTATCGAACACTTAGTTTCAGATGGAACATTTAGTTTAAAATTGAACTAAGTTTCGCATCTGGAGTTTCCTCTCTGACAAGGTCGGCCACTTAGTTTCGTCGAACACATACGGTTTGGAGTAGCATCGCCACAGATTTCAGAGAACAGGCGCATCCCCTGGCACAGTATCGAATACTTAGTTTCAGATAGGAAAATTAGTTTAAAATGGAACTATGTTTCGCATTTGGTGTTTCCTCTGTCACAAGGTGGGCCACTTAGTTTCGTCGAACACATACGGTTTCGAGTAGCATCGCCACAGATTTCAGAGAAGAGGCGCTTCTGCTGGCACAGTATCGAACACTTAGTGACAGATAGAACAATTTGTTTCAAATGGAACTAAGTTTCGCTTCTGGAGTGTCCTCTCTCACAAGGTCGACCACTTAGTTTCATCGGACACATACGGTTTCGAGTGGCATCGCCACACATTTCAGAGAACAGGCGCTTCTCCTAGCACACTATCGAACACTTAGTTTCAGATAGAACTATTAGTTTAAAATGGTACTAAGTTTCGCATCTGGAGTTTCCTCTCTCACAAGGCGACCACTTAGTTTCGTGGACCACATACCGTTTCGAGGGGCATCGCCACAGATTTCAGAGAACAGGCGCTTCTCCTGGCACAGTATCGAACACTTATTTTCAGATAGAACGAATCGTTTAAAATGGAACAATGTTTCGTATCTGGAGTTTCCTGTCTCACAAGGTCGACCACTTAGTTTCGTCGAACACATACGGTTTCGAGTAGCATCGCCACTGATTTCAGAGAACAGGCGTTTCTCCTGGCACACTGTCGAACACTTAGTTTCAGATAGAACAATTAGTTTCAAATGGAACTAAGTTTCGCTTCTGGAGTGTCCTCTCTCACAAGGTCGACCACTTAGTTTCGTCGGACACATACGGTTTCGAGTATCATCGCCACAGATTTCTGAGAACAGGCGCTACTCCTGGTACAGCATCGAACACATAGTTTCAGATAGAACAATTAGTTTAAAATGGCACTAAGTTTCGCGTCTGGAGTTTCCTCTCTCACAAGGTCGACCATTTAGATTCGTCGAACACATACGGTTTCGAGTAGCATCGCCACAGGTTTCAGAGAACAGGCACTTCTCCTGGCACAGTATCGAACACTTTCAGACAGAACAATTAGTTTAAAATGGAACTAAGTTTCGCATCTGTAGTTTCCTCTCACACAAGGTCGGCCACTTAGTTTCGTCGAACACATACGGTTTCGAGTGGCATCGCCACATATTTCAGAGAACAGGCGCTTCTCCTGGCACAGTATCGGATACTTAGATTCATTTAGAACAATTAGTTTAAAATTGTACTAAATTTCCCATCTGGAGTTTCTTCCCTCACAAGGCGACCACTTAATTTCGTCGAACACATACGGTTTCGAGTGGCATCGCCACAGATTTCAGAGAACAGGCGCTCCTCCCGGCACAGTATCGAACACTTAGTTTCAGATGGAACATTTAGGTTAAAATTGAACTATATTTCGCATCTGAAGTTTCCTCTCTCACAAGGTCGACAACTTAGTTTCGTCGAACACATACGGTTTCGAGGGGCATCGCCACACAGTTCAGAGAACAGGCGCTTCTTCTGGCACAGTATCCAACACTTAGTTTCAGAGAGAACAATTAGTTTAAAATGGAACTATGTTTCGCATCTGGAGTTTCCTCTCTCACAAGGTCGACCACTTAGTTTCGTCGAACACATACGGTTTCGAGTGGCATCGCCACTGATTTCAGAGAACAGGCGCCTCTCCGGGCACAGTATCGACCACTTAGTTTCAGATAGAACAAATAGTTTAAAATGGAACTAAGTTTCGCATCTGGAGTTTCCTCTCTCACAGGGTCGACTACTTAGTTTCGTCGAACACATACGGTTTCGATTGGCATCGCCACAGATTTCAGAGAACAGGCGCTTCTCCTGGCACAGTATCGAACACTTAGTTTCAGATATACCAATTAGTTTAAAATGGTACTAAGTTTCGCATCTGAAGTTTCCTCTCGCACAAGGTCGGCCACTTAGTTTCGTCGAACACACACGGTTTCGAGTGGCATCGCCACAGATTTCACAGAACAGGCGCTTCTCCTGGGACAGTTTCGAACACTTAGTTTAAGATAGAAGAACTAGTTTAAAATGCAACTAAGTTTCGCATCTGGAGTTCCCTCTCTCACAAGGTCGACCACTTAGTTTCGTCGAACACATACGGTTTCGATTCGCATCACCACAGATTTCAGAGAACAGGCGCTACTCCTGGCACAGTATCGTACACTTGGTTTCAGATAGAACTATTAGTTTAAAATGGAATTTAGTTTCGCATCTGGAGATTCCTCTCTCACAAGGTCGACCACTTACTTTCGTCGAACACATTCGGTTTCGAGTAGCAACGCCACAGGTTTCGGAGAACAGGCGCTTCTACTGGCACAGTATCGAAAACTTAGTTTCAGATAGAACAATTAGTTTTAAATGGAACCAAGTTTCGCTTCTGGAGTTTCCTCTCTCACAAGGTCGACAACTTAGTTTCGTCGAACACATACGGTTTCGAGTGGCATCGCCACAGATTTCAGAGAAGAGGCGCTTCTCCTGGCACAGTATCGAGCACTTAGTATCAGATAGAACCATTAGTTTAAAATGGAACTAAGCTTCGGATCTGGAGTTTCCTCTCTCACAAGGTCGACCATTTAGATTCGTCGAACACATACGGTTTCGAGTGGCGTCGCCACAGATTTCAGAGAACAGGCGCTTCTCCTGGCACAGTATCGAACACTTATGTCAGACAGAACAATTAGTTTAAAATGGAACTATGTTTCGCATCTGGAGTTTCCTCTCTCACAAGGTCGACCACTTAGTTTCGTCGAACACATACGGGTTCAAGTAGCATCGCCACCGATTTCAGAGAACAGGAGCTTCTCCTAGCACAGTATCCAACACTTTCAGATAGAACAATTAGTTTGAAATGGAACTAAGTTTCGCATCTGGAGTTTCCTCTCTCAGCAGGTCGACCACTTAGTTTCTTCGAACACATACGGTTTCGAGTAGCATCGCCACAGGTTTCACAGAACGGGCGCTTCTCCTGGCACATTATCGAACACTTAGTTTCAGATAGAACAATTAGTTTAAAATGGCACTAAGTTTCGCGTCTGGAGTTTCCTCCCTCACAAGGTCCACAATTTAGATTCGTCGAACACATACGTGTTCGAGTAGCATCGCCACAGATTTCAGAGAACAGGCGCCTCTCCTGGCACAGTATCGAAAACTTAGTTTCAGATAGAATAATTAGTTTAAAATGGAAGTAAGTTTCGAATGTGGAGTTTCCTCTCCCACAAGGTCGACCACTTAGTTTCGTCGAACACATACGGTTTCGAGTGGCATGGCCACAGATTTCAGAGAACAGGCGCTTCTCCTGGCACAGTGTCGAACACTCAGGTTCAGATAGAACAATTAGTTTAAAATGGAACTATGTTTCGCATCTGGAGTTTCCTCCCTCACAAGGTCGACCACTTAGTTTCGTCGAGCACATACGGTTTCGAGTGGCAACGCCACAGATTTGAGAGAACAGGCGCTTCTCCTGGCACAGTATCAGACACATAGTTTCAGATAGAACAATTACTTTAAAATGGAACTAAGTTTCGCATCTGGAGTTTCCTCTCTCACAAGGTCGGCCACTTAGTTTCGTCGAACACATACGGTTTCGAGTGGCATCGCCACAGATTTCAGAGAACAGGCGCTTCTCCTGGCACAGTATCGAACACTTAATATCATATGGAACAATTAGTTTAACCCCTTGCACTATTTTGACGAGTCTGACTCGTGATGAAAATTTTAGGTCAAACATGGATGTCACGAGTCGGGCTCGTTGTTCAGTTCCAGACCAAACATGAATATCACGAGCTTGACTCGTACTCGACATTTCAGGTCGAACATGAATATCACGAGTCGGACTCGTGGTCTTAGTTTTGGCCCAAGTTTGAACATCTCGAATGGGATTTGTAATTAATTATATTATTATAATTAATCAGAATTTGTTTTCATCTTATGTAATAATTAAAGTATTTTTTAAAAGTTTTTGATTCAAATTCATTTGAATTTCACAAGAGTTCCATCGCGTGAAGTAAATACGGGCACAACTACCTTGCGCTCGGTCGTAAGAATATATCTCAAGTTTCGGCACGCGCGCTCCACCGCTCGCTTCGCCGCTAGCGACAATCGAGGCAGCCGCGTTTGGCCTGACTTTTCCCGAGGTTCCGAATAGTGCAAGGGGTTAATAAATTATAAAAATATATTTATACACCTCATTCCTACAGGAACTCCTTATATTCTAATACCTTTTATAGTAATTGTTGGAATCTTTATTGGTGGATTAGGTAGTAATAAGTAATAACAGTATTGAAAAGATAAGAGTGCGGACAGAACAAACTTCACATGGCACACCAAAGAGACGAAACCAGAACGACCGCACCCAGAAAGAAAAGACACACGCTTATAAAACAGAAGCGCCATCAGCTCATGGTGCCGGGCGATACGCAGCGATGATTATATTCTTAACAGTAATTATTGAACCAATTAGAAATATTATTCGATCAAGAACATTAGGTATTCGATTGTCAGCTAATATAATTGCAGGTCATTTATTCTTAAATTTAATTGATTCAACAAATTTTAATATTCTTATTTTTCCTCTAACATTTTCAACTCAAACTTTATTAATAATTCTAGAAATTTCAGTAGCTATAATTCAAGCTTATGTATACTCAATTCTTAGAACTTTATATTCTAATGAAGTTTCTTAAATGTCAATACATAATCATCCATTTCATTTAGTTACTGCAAGACCATGACCACTATTAACATCATTTTCAATTTTCAATTTATTAACAAGAATAATTCAATGAATACATAATAATAATTACTTAAATTTAATTATTAATTTTATAATTATTATTTTATGTATATCTCAATGATGACGAGATGTAATCCGAGAAAGACTTTATCAAGGAATACACACTTATCTTGTTTATAATAATCTACGATTTGGAATAATTCTATTTATTATTTCTGAATTATTTTTTTTTATTTCCTTTTTTTGAGCATTTTTTCATATATCCCTTAATCCTAGAATAGAAATTGGTATAATTTGACCTCCCAAGGGAATTAAAATATTTAATCCGTATAATATTCCTCTACTAAATACAATTGTATTAGTATCTTCAGGATTATCTATTACTTGATGTCATCATTCAATTATTAATAATATATTTAAAGGAAGAAAATTAAGATTAATAATAACCATTTTACTGGGAATATATTTCTCTTTCCTTCAATTATTTGAATATAAAAATGCATCATTTTCTATTAATGACAATGTTTTCGGATCAACATTTTATGTAATAACTGGATTTCATGGTATTCATGTAATTATTGGAACAACATTTTTAATTATTTGTTTCTATCGATTAATAAATAAACATTTTTCATCTAATCATCACTTTGGATTTGAAGCTGCTGCTTGATACTGACATTTTGTTGATGTAGTATGACTATTTTTATATATTTGCATCTATTGATGACCATTCATATTATTTTTATATAGTATAAAAATTACATTTAATTTCCAATTAAAAAATTTAATTAATTTAATATAAAAAATTTACTTAATTATTTTAATGTCAATAACTATTATAATTGTTGGAGTTTTTACCTCAGGAGATCAGGTGAAGCAATATGTACCAATGTACCGAACACAATACATAAGGATGGTTTATTTAGCTTAGGATATTACATTAGGATATAACATATCTGTAGTTAAACGCGGAGCACCATAAGACCCAACACGAGAGCGGAAGAGCGGGCGAGCGCATGCGCGGCGGTAGGGCACGAGACAGCCGACAAGCGTTCCCCTCTGGTACGCGGGCGCCTCGAATATCTTAACACTCCCCCTTTCGAAGTGCACGCCAAAATAATCATTTGGTATATAGCAACTTACTGGCCTATTTCTAATAAAATGAATATAGTGAATATATAAGCTTTATACTGCGATTACGCTCTAGCAACTTAAATTTAACATATTAACGCATCTTTCTAATTTGGTCTTTGGTAAGGACTTAGTTAATACATCAGCGATCATCTCATTTGTAGGAACATATTGCACGCTTATTTCACCCATTTCTTGCATTTCCCTAGTATAATGATAGCGTATATCTATGTGCTTGCTTTTACGATGAAGCGTGTTATTTTTACTTAACTGGATCGCGCTTTGGTTGTCGCAAAATATATCTAATTTTCCGCATACCAAGTTGTTAAGACTCATGTGCGCTAATAGTTTCTTCAAATAGATTGCTTCCTTAGTCGCCTCCGACATCGCCATATACTCTGCTTCCATAGTAGATAGTGCGACCGATCTCTGTTTTTGAGATTGCCAGCTGATAGGACCATTCGCTAGTATGGATACGTAGCCTGATCGTGACCTTCTTCCGTCTCTATCAGCTCCCCAATCTGAGTCAACATATATTGTCACTGGCATACCTGCAACAGAATACTTAATTCCGTAATTAATTGTGCCCTTTAAGTAGCGTAAAACATGTTTCGCTGCCTTCCAGTGATAACTTGTTGCCTTCCCATTGAATTGGCTGAGAGAATTCGCAGCAAACGCTATGTCTGGCCTCGTAGCGTTTGATATATATATACAAGGGCTCCTATGAGTTCCCTGTATGGTGTCTCCGTTAATTCTTGCTCGTTCATAGTTTCCTGATCGAATGCCTCGCTCGGCACCAATCGTGTATTTGCTGGCTTACAGTCCTCCATCCCATACCTCTCCAGGGTTTCTTCTATATACTTTCGATGATTCAATCTGATATTTCCTGTGTTGCCATCTCTGTCGACATGTATGCCAAGGATGTTTGTAACATTGCCTAGGTCGTTGATTTTAAATTTCTTCCGTATTAGTTTCTTGACTTTTTCCAGCTCTTCTAAGTCCTTTGCTGCTACTAGCATATCGTAAACTAACTAACACTATGAGACTTGTATTATTGGCTTTGCTCACATATACACAGGGATTGATTAGCGATTTCTCTAGACCGATGGTCGTTAAATAGTTATCCAATGTATGATACCAGTTTCTTCCCGCTTGCTTTAATCCGTATAGTGGTTTGTTCAATATGCACACCTTGTTTTCTTTTCCGGGTTTTTCAAACATTTCTGGTTGGTGCATGTAAATGGTATCTGTCAGATCCCCCTGTACGTACGCTGAAGCCACATCGATGTGGTGAACGTGCCTCTTATTTTCGACCGCTCCTGCTAATAAAGTACGTACCATCTCATATCGAGCGACAGGTGCATAGACTTCGTCGAAGTCGATACCCTTTTTCTGTTCATTTCCACGAGCTACAAGCCTCGCTTTGAATTTATTAATCGTGCCATCTTGATTCTCTTTTATTTTGAAAACCCACCTATTGGTGAGTACTTTGGAGCTTTTTGGCCTGTCTACTAGCTCCCACGTTCTGTTTTGCATGAGGGAGTCATACTCCGTTTCCATGGCGGTTAGTCATTGCTGACTTTGGCTGCTCTTCATGGCCTGGGCAACTGTTCTTGGTTCTTCATACTGTAGTTGGCTGACATTTGCTGTATGGAATAACTTTTTGGGTCTTCCCCTTTTTCCGGTTCGTATCAACTTTGGACGGCCTCTCTTTCTTCTCCCGATCGGTGTTTCATTCTCTTTCATGCCATCGTCTAGTTCCGTTTCATCTTCTGAGGTACGCTCTTGCGAGATATCTTCTTCACGGTATCCGTCCGCTTCTTCCTCTTCGTCAGCTGTCGCGGCATTAGGTTCATTTTCAGTAGAGGCTACGGGTATATCTTCGTCTTCTGCCGTATGGTTTTCTTTATCTTCGTGGAATTGTTTAGTCGGTACTACAAACATATTTTCGTCTTCTACTGCATGGTTTTCTATATCTTCGTGGAATCGTACGTCTCTTCTCAGTACAACTTGTCTTGTTCCACGGTCCCACAACCTATACGCTTTAGATACTTGAGAATATCCGACTAATACGTATTTCTTGCCTTTTGGCATAAATTTGTTAATTCCAGTCCCCTTTTCTAACGCGATTACTTTGCTTCCAAAGATTCTTAGGAATCCAATGTATGGTCTGCTGCCAGTCCATTCTTCATATGGCGTCGAATTTTCCAATTTTCCGGTTGGGCACCTGTTTCTTATGTAAACAGCTGTGCTTACGGCCTCTGCCTATAGGCTCATGGGTAGCCCTGACTGAGTTAACATTGTGCGCGCCATTTCCACTATCGTTCTATTAGCTCGCTCGGCGATCCCGTTCTGCTGAGGGGTGTACGGGGTTGATAGCTGTCTCGTTATACCTTCCCTTTCCAAATAATCTGTGAATTCCCTTGAAAGGTACTCCCTCGCATTGTCGCTTCGTATTTTCTTTATCGACTTGCCGCTTTGTTTTTCAACACGGGCTTTATATGTTTTAAACGCGTTGAAGATTTCCGATTTTTCTTTCAAAATTGCTATTTCCGTGTACCTCGTTTTGTCGTCGATGAATGTGGCAAAATATCTTGCCCCCCCCCCAAGGATGGTGTTCGCATCGGGCCACATATGTCCGTGTGTATTAGTGCTAATGTATCTTTCTCTACGATTTTTGAGTTTGTGAATGGTAGTTGATGTATTTTACTGAGATCACACACCTCACATCTTGATACATTCTGTGTGGCATGTTGAAGCACCTGCATTCCATTTACCATGTTTTTATTATACATTTTTCTTACATCGTTTAAGTTTAGATGGCCTAATCTCTGATGCCATCTCATCAGTCTGTCATACTGACTTCTGGTAAACGTGCTTTGCTGTTCACCCAGGGGCTTGACAATATATAAGTCATTCCTTTTTGGTGCTGTTAGTACAACAGTACCATTTCGACGCTTTATGACAGCTGAGTCTTGGTTAAAGGTTACACTGTATCCCTTTTTGGTAATGCTAGGAACTGACATTAGATTGGCCCGAAATTCTGGTACCCACATTACATCTTGTAATTTAATATTACTAGCCTGTTTGTTCCTTGAACTTAGGTTCATCTTAACTTCTCCTTTCCCTTGAGAAAGAGTGCTACTGTCTGTGGCAGTGCATATCTTTTCCTTGTGTTCTTTGTTGAGGGTCTCGAACATTCTTCTATCCTTGCACATATGTGCAGTTGCTCCACTGTCCAAATACCAGTCATTCGACGTATTAAGACTAGTATTGAATGCACTTGTTAGCATTGCCTCTTCTGTGTTGTTTCTTGGTGTGGCATTCCTCTGTTTATTCTTGCAAAATCTGGCTATATGTCCAGCTTTACCGCATATGTAGCATTTCTCGTTGTATCTTCTATTGTAGATTTTCTCTGGCTTCTGCTTCTGAAAGAGTTCCTGCTTTTGTCTTTTATCTTGAAATGTCCTTTTATTTGACAATAAAGCTATCTCTTTGTCCATATCTTTTGATAGTTCGTTGTCCGTTTTTCGAATTTCCTCTTCCAGTAATTTTACCTTGAGTTCGTCTAGGGTAGGCATCGTCTCCCTTGATTCAATAGCTATGCAAAACGTTTCATACTGAGTGGGCAATGACGTCAACAGCATAATCGGTATCACTGTTTCAGGTAGTTTGATACCAGCTTCTGTGAGTTGTTCTACCTTGTGAACAAATTCATCTACATATTGTGCTATGCTTTGATTTCTTTCCTTTTTCATTCTGTATAATTGCTTGAACAAAATACACTGTCGCATGGGTCCTTTTGACTCATAGACGTTCTTTAATGCTTCCCATGCTTCTAATGAAGTCTCGGCCCGCTTAACATGATTATACTGTGTCTTATGCAAACTTAATATTATTAGGTCAAGAGCTTTTTCATCTCGAAGTGTCCACTGAGCAACGTTTTCTTCCGTTTTGATGATTGTGCCATTTACATAACCCCACAGCTCGTTAAAGCGTAATATGCTTTTCATTTGAATTTTCCATGACTCGTAATTACCGTCTCCTAATTTCTCAATTTGTTGTGCACTTGCAACACCCATGATTCTTGACTCCTCTTTTGATTCGACACGTGGCACGGCGTTACACCTAACCTCACTTTATCTTTAATTGCTTTAGTTTCAATTATTTCGCTCCTGGGCCCATAACCTGTTGGAGTTTTTACCTCAGGAGATCAGGTGAAGCAATATGTACCAATGTACCGAACACAATACATAAGGATGGTTTATTTAGCTTAGGATATTACATTAGAATATAACATATCTGTAGTTAAAGGCGGAGCACCATAAGACCCAACACGAGAGCGGGCGAGCGCAAGCGCGGCGGTAGGGCACGAGACAGCCGACAAGCGTGCCCCTCTGGTACGCGGGCGCCTCGAATATCTTAACAAAAATTATTATAATTTCACTAATAATAATTTTTATAATATTAATTATTTTAAAAATAAATATAATTGAATTTAAAAAAAACAAATAATTTAACTTATCAATATTCTAACATAACATATTATTTATTAAGAATTTTTTATTTATTCTTTCCAATAATTACTATTATTAAAATCTGTAAACAAAAATATAAATTTATTCGTCGAACAAAATAATAATGTTTAAATATTCTAAATCTAATAATGACCCAATAATTAATGTATTTAAAAATACATTTATTGTTTTACCTACTCCTATAAATATTTCTAGATGATGAAATTTTGGTTCAATTCTTGCCTTAATTCTAATTATTCAAATTATCTCAGGAATCCTTTTATCAATACATTATATCCCTCAAACATCAATAGCATTTGATAGAATCATTCATATTATTCAAAATATTGAAGGAGGATGATATATCCGAACAGCCCATATAAATGGAGCATCTTTATTTTTCATTTGTATATATTTACATATTTGACGAGGATTATATTATCATTCTTATAACTTTAAACATGTTTGATTATTAGGTGTAATAATTTTAATATTATCTATAACAACTGCATTTATAGGATATGTTTTACCCTGAGGACAAATGTCATATTGAGGAGCAACAGTTATCACAAATCTATTAACAGCTATCCCATCCTTTGGAAAATTTATAATTCACTGAATTTGAGGAGATTATTCAATTAGAACACCAACCCTTGGACGATTTTTTTCTATACATTATTTATTTCCTATTATTGTTACATCTATAGTAATTATTCATTTAACATACCTCCATATATATGGATCTAATAATCCTAACGGAATTTCTAGAAATCCAGGAAAAATTAGATTTCATCCTTACTTCACTTGAATAGATTTAGTAGGATTTAGATGAATTTTAATAATTTTTTTTATTATTGTATTATATAATCCATATATTTTCTGTGACCCTGATAATTTCACCCCAGCTTCCCAAATAAATACCCCTAAACATATTCAACCTGAATGATATTTTCTAATTGCCTATACAATTTTACGTTCAATTCCTAATAAATTAGGGGGAGTAATTGGATTAATATTTTCAATTCTAATTTTAATAATTCTACCTTTTAACGGATTAACAAAATTTAAAACTACTAAATTTTATCCAATTAATCAATTTTATTTTTGAATATTTATATCAACATGTATTATTTTAACATGAACAGGTGCTAAACCAATTGAGTATCCTTACATATTTATTGCTCAAATTAGTGCAATTATTTATTTTTCATTTTTTATTATTTCTCCTATAATTAATAAATTATGAGATAAAATTATTTTTATAAAAAATTAATTCTATAAGTTAATGAACTTGAAACAAGTATATATTTTCAAAATATATGATAGAAATTTAAATTTTCTATTAACATAATATAAATAATAATTATGTAAAAAATTACATAATTTAAAAAAAAACAAAAAACAAAATATATGGTAAAATAAATTTTCAACATATATATATTAAATCATCATACCGTAAACGAGGTACAATTGCTCGAATAAAAATAATAATAAAAATTATAAATAAATAAAATAATAAAAATTTAAAAGAAAATACTTTAAATTCTGTAAATAATACACCTGTTATTATTCTTATAAATATAATTATTATATATTCAGATATAAAAATTAATGCAAATCCTCATCTATAATATTCTGTATTAAAACCAGAAACTAATTCTGATTCTCCTTCAACTAAATCAAATGGGGATCGATTTAATTCTGCTAAAAGACAAATTAATCAAAATACTAAAATAGGTAAGTAAATAAAAAAAAATTCAAATTCTTGAAAAAATTGAAAATCAAGAAAAGAAAAACTAAAGGATATAATAAAAAAATTAAACAAAATTAAAAATAAATTAATTTCATAAGAAATTGATTGAACAACAGCTCGTAAAGCCCCAATTATTGAATAATTAGAATTAGATGATCATCCTATAATTATTACAGGATAAACTCTTGCCCCAAAAAAACATATTATTACTAAAGAATTAAATTCTATTCTTCACATATTATTAGAAAAGGGTATAACAATTCAAATTAATAAAGAAATTATTATTATTATTATAGGTATTAGATGAAAAAATAAAATTCTAGAATTTCTTAAAATAATAATTTCTTTAGAAAATAATTTAATTGCATCACCTAAGGGTTGAAATAATCCTATTACTCCTACTTTATTTGGACCTTTACGATATTGAATATATCCTAAAATTTTTCGTTCTAAAAGTACTAAAAATCTGTTGAATTTGGCGCTTATCCGTACCCGAACGCGCACAGGTGCTGAGCACGTTTGTTTTCTGCGCGCGGGAAAAGAGTACGAAGGAGCGGGAATCCCCGGTTTCGGTCACTCGGGTAGACGGAGTCCGTTGAGACTCAACGCACTGTAAATATACTTTCTATTTTGTGTTACAATAAAGATATCTCTATATACAACAAAAACCACGCTCTGCTACCAGACAGGCGCATTTCATTATAAAACCTAACAGGTTATGGGCCCAGCATTTTGCCAGTGCGCCAATTAAATATATCTGTCTAAACGTAAAGCGGGAAAAAGTGAGGTTAGAATTGCGAACGCCACGTGGTCGATAAGATTATAAAAATGAATCTTGGAAAAATCGAACATGTACAAAAACTCGATAACACGAACTATGAAACGTGGAAGATACAAATGAAGAGTGTTCTAAGATTTAATGATTTGTGGAACTACGTGAACGGAAGCTTAGTGAAACCCGAAGAGAACGACGCCGGGTGGATGAAAAAGGACGAAAAGGCTTTGGACGTGATCACGTTGAGCATCCAAACAAATCAATACAACCACATAAAGAAGGCGAAAACCTCCAGGGAAGCTTGGGAAACACATAAAGGTATTTATGAATCGAAAAGGCCTATGAGGCAATGCATGCTGTTCAATCAACTATATCGCCTAAGAAAGACCACAGAGAAAAGTATGTCCCAGTACATAGCCGAGTTCGTCAGAATAGCGGAACAGCTAGACGAATGTAATATGAAATTACCAGACAACCTCCTATCTATTTGGCTTTTAAATTCACTCCCAAGTGATTTTGAAACTATGAGCATAGCTATCCAGTCCAGAGAAGAGATGCCGAGCTTAGAGGAACTAAAAACTAAGTTGCTTGAGGAGGAAGCGAGAAAAACACAGAACGCAAATGCACAACAGCCAGAACAAGGAGAGGAAGCTCTACTAATCAGGAGAAGAGGGGCATATAAGAAAGCACAACCAAAAGAAAGTGTTCAAGCTACACAAGATAAGAGATATACTAAATGTTTCAAGTGCGGGAAATTAGGGCACATAAGCAGATATTGCAAATCTAAAGCAAAAATAAAAGCCAAAGAGAGTGGAGAAGATGCGATGACTGCAATTGCCTTGAATACTACTTTTCAAGGATCAAACAGATGGTGCCTGGATAGTGGCGCAACAAAGCACATGTGCAGTGACGTCAAGAGATTCCATAAATTAAACAGAAGAGAGACAAGCAGGATCTATACGGCCGCAGACAATTGTGTCAACTCACAAGGAAAAGGGGAAGTAAGCATAAAGGTGCAAGCTGAAGGAAATTACCCAAATAACGTGAAGTTGAAAGAAACTATGCTTGTACCAGAATTTAAGAATAACCTACTATCAGTGTCCAGCATAACAGAACACGACTATCAGGTAACGTTCAAAAAGTATCATGCCATTGTAACACGGCAAGATGGGTCCATAGTCATGAAGGCTTTCAAGAGGGATGGACTTTACATAGTCGATGAACGTTCCTCTGAGTACGCAGGTGTGTCAAAAACACACAGAAATAACCTTACAAAATGGCATACGAGATTGGGACACCTAAATTTTGAAGATATTAAGAAAATGAAGAATCTCGTACATGGATTAAATGATAGTATGGATGGCCCAAGTGAAAGATCTGAGGTATGTGACAAATGTAAGATTAACAAATTACCTTTCCAATCATCCACGAGAAGGGAAAACAAGGTGCTAGGTCTTGTGCATAGCGATATATGTGGCCCAATGCAAGTGAAATCACTTGGTGGAGCAAGGTACTTTGTAACCTTTATTGATGACAAAACCAGATATGTGCAAGTACAAATGTTAAAGAATAAGTCAGACGTGTTCAATGCGTTCAAACAATACAAGTCCAAGGTAGAGAGACTCACAGGACAGCTGCTAACGAAACTTCGCACCGATAATGCGAAAGAGTACTTGTCGAATGAATTCACAAGTTACTTAAAACGCGAAGGAATTACTAGAGAATTGTCAGCACCGTACACCCCGCAACAGAACGGAGTTGCGGAAAGAGCAGACCGTACCCTGGTTGAGATGGCGCGCTGCATGCTCTTACAGGCTAACGCACCTTTCAATCTGTGGGCGGAAGCCGTGAACACGGCGGCCTACATAAGAAATCGCTGTGCAACAAAAGCTTTAAACGACGCTACCCCATACGAGAAATGGCATGGAGAGATGCCGTATGTCGGGTACATGAGAATATTCGGCAGCAGGGTAATTGCTTTAAATAAAAGACGGCGACACAATAAATTTGTTCCGATGGGAAAAGAACTCGTGTTGGTAGGATATTCAGAAGAGGCAAAGGCGTACAGATTGTGGGAAAAAGGAAGAAATAAAATAGAGACGAGCAGAGACGTCAGGTTCCTGGAAGACCAGCAACTTGTGTCACCTCAATCTGAAGAAACCTTTTTCAGGATGCCATCGGTTCATCCAACGGCAGACAAGTCGGATGATGAGCAACAGGGTGTTGAAGAAGAGGACAGGGAAGCAGATGAGGAGGAGCCTATACCCACGCCTCAATCACCAACCCAAACGGTGCAACCGTTGACAACGACCAGAGCACCAGGTCGCCCCAGAATAGAAAGAACTGGACAAAGGGGGAGACCGAGAAATATATTCGCTACGCGCTCCACTCAAGATGACGTGCGCACAGACCCAAGAACGCTGAAGGAAGCCATGGCCGGGTCTGACCGAGATGAATGACTACAAGCGATGCGCACGGAACATGACGCCCTTACTGAAAATGACACTTGGACCTTAGTAAGTAGACCAGATAAAAACAAGGTGTTAAAATGCAAATGGGTGTTTAGGATCAAGACAAATCTGGACGGTTCCATAGAAAAATACAAGGCCAGGTTGCTTGCAAGGGGCGACCAACAAACCGAAGGAATCGACTACGATGAGGTTTTTGCACCAGTGGCCAGACTGGAAACGATACGCACGCTCCTCGCATCGAGCGTAGCAAGGAAAATGCATGTTCACCAAATGGACGTGGTGACTGCATACGTTCAAGGCGATCTCCATGATGATTTGTACATGGAACAACCCGAAGTATTTGTAAAACCAGGTCAAGGGGACAAAGTATGTAAGTTAAGCGAGCCCCTGTATGGGTTAAAGCAAGCGGGCCGCGAATGGTATCGAAAACTAGATAATTATCTAATTAGTTTAGGATTTAAAAACACTAAAATAAACCCGTGCGTCTATGTTGACTGTAGGGAAAATCACGACACTGTGATAGTTGTGTACGTCGATGACTTGTTAATTGCGTCTAAGAGTTTAACGAATATTGTAAAAATAAAACGCGAATTAAGCCGTCAATTTAAAATGAAAGACCTCGGTAACGTGAGGGAAATACTCGGTATGCATGTGGAAAGGAAGGGCGAACTCGGTGACGTGAGCATAACGCAACAAAGATACGTCCAAGACACGTTATCGAGATTCGGAATGAATGATTGTAAACCGATAAGCACTCCTCTCGAACAAAACATTGATATCGCTGCAATAGAAAACGAAAATGATAATGAAGGGGTAAACGTACCCTATAGAGAACTCGTGGGATGTCTAATTTATCTAGCCAACGCGTCGCGACCTGACATTGCGTTCGCGGCAAGTTTTCTGAGTCGTTTCTGCAACGATCCCAAGTTGATTTATTGGAAAATGGCAAAGCGAGTCTTACGTTATCTGAAAGGCACAATCAACTACGGAATAAGGTATAGGACAGAGGAGGACTGCTTAACGGCATACGTGGACTCCGCTTGGGCAGGAGACAGGAGCGATAGACGATCGAATACCGGATACGTCGTATGTTTGGCCGGGGGGTCGATTAGCTGGAATAGTCGAAAGCAAAAGACCGTAGCGCTTTCTACTATGGAGGCTGAATATATGGCGCTCTCGGATGCTACCAAAGAAGTAGTGTATATAAGAGAATTGCTTAAACATATCCGACACGAACGCATCCTAAGAGGACCGACTGTGATCCATTGCGATAATCAGAGTGCAATTAAATTAAGTAAAAATAGCGTTTTTCACAATAGGAACAAGCACATTGACATCAGATACCATTTCCCACGTGAAGCCCAAGAGCGTGGCGACATTATCGTAATGTATGTACCTACCGGCGAGATGAGTGCGGCCATATTGACGAAATCGATTCCAAAGAATAAGCACGAAAGTTGTATTGATTCGTTAAGATTGTGCAACAAAAATGTGTTGGAATACGGATAAAGGGGGGGTGTTGAATTTGGCGCTTATCCGTACCCCAAAGCGCACAGGTGCTGAGCACGTGATACTGTGCCAGGAGAAGCGCCTGTTCTCTGAAATGTGTGGCGATGCCACTCGAAACCGTATGTGTTCGACGAAACTAAGTGGACGACCTTGTGAGAGAGGATACTCCAGATGCGAAACATAGTTCCATTTTAAATTAATTGTTCTATCTGAGACTAAGTGTTCGATACTGTGCCAGGAGAAGTGCCTGTTCTCTGAAATCTGTGACGATGCTACTCCAAACCGTATGTGTTCCAGGAAACTAAGTTGTCGACCTTGTGGGAGAGGAAACTCCAGATGCAAAACATAATTCCATTTTAAACTAATTGTTCTATCTGAAACTAAGTTTTCGATACTGTGCCAGGAGAAGCGCCTGTTCTCTGAACTGTGTGGCGAGGCCGCTCAATACCGTATGTGTTCGACGAAACTAAGTGGTTGAACTGGTGAGAGAGGAAACTCCAGATGCGAAACATAGTTCCATTTTACACTAATTGTTCTATCTGAAACTAAGTGTTCGATAATGTGGCAGGAGAAGCGCCTGTTCTCTGAAATCTGTGGCGATGCCACTCGAAACCGTATATGTTCGACGAAACTAAGTGGTCGACCTTGTGAGAGAGGAAACTCCAGATGCGAAACTTAGTTCCATTTTAAACTGATTGTTCTATCTGAAACTAAGTGATCGATAATGAGCCAGGAGAAGCGCCTGTTCTCTGAAAACTGTGGCGATGCTACTCGAAACTATATGTATTCGACGAAACTAAGTGGTCGACCTTGTGAGACAGGATACTCCAGATGCGAAACTTAGTCCCATTTTAAACTAATTGTTCTGTCTGAAATAAGTGTTCGATACTGTGCCAGGAGAAGCGCCTGTTCTCTGAAATCTCTGGCGATGCTACTCGAAACCGTATGTGTTCGAGGCAGCTAAGTGGTCGACCTTGTGGGAGAGGAAACTCCAGATGCGAAACTTAGTTCCATTTTAAACTAATTCTTCTATCTGAAACTAAGTGTTCGATAATGTGCCAGGAGAAGCATCTGTTCTCTGAAATGTGTGGCGATGCTACTCGAAACCGTATGTGTTCGACGAAACTAAGTGGTTGATCTTGTGAGAGAGGATATTCCAGATGCGAAACGTAGTTCCATTTTAAACTAATTGTTCTGTCTGAAATAAGTGTTCGATACTGTGCCAGGAGACGCGCCTGTTCTCTGAAATGTGTGGCGATGCTACTCGAAACCGTATGTGTTCGACGAAACTAAGTGGTCGACCTTGTGGGATAGGACACTCCAGATGCGAAACTTAGTTCCATTTTAAACTAATTGTTCTATCTGAAACTAAGTGTTCGATACTGTGCCAGGAGTAGCGCCTGTTCTCTGAAATCTGTGGCGATGCCACTCGAAACCGTATGTGTTCGACGAAATTAAGTCGTCGATCTTTTGAGAGAGGGTTCTCCAGTTGCGAGACATAGTTCCATTTTAAACTAATTGTTCTATCTGAAACTAAGTGTTCGGTAGTGTGCCAGGAGAAACGCCTGTTCTCTGAAATCTGTGGCGATGCCACTCGAAACCGTATGTGTTCGACGAAACTAAGTGGTCGACCTTGTGAGAGAGGAAACTCCAGATGCGAAACTTACTTTCATTTTAAACTAATTGTTCTATCTGAAACTAAGTGTTCGATACTGTGCCAGGAGAGGCGCCTGTTCTCTGAATTCTGTGACGATGCCACTCGAAACCGTATGTATTCGACGAAACTAAGTGGTCGACCTTGTGAGAGAGGAAACTCCAGATGCGAAACTTACTTTCATTTTAAACTAATTGTTCTATCTGAAACTAAGTGTTCGATACTGTGCCAGGAGAGGCGCCTGTTCTCTGAATTCTGTGACGATGCTACTCGAAACCGTATGTGTTCGACGAAACTAAGTGGTCGACCTTGTGAGAGAGGAAACTCCAGATGCGAAACTTACTTCCATTTTAAACTAATTGTTCTATCTGAAACTAAGTGTTCGATACTGTGCCAGGGGAGGCGCCTGTTCTCTGAAATCTGTGGCGATGCTACTCGCAACCGTATGTGTTCGACGAAACTAAGTGGCCGACCTTATGAGAGAGGAAACTCCAAATGCGAAGCTTAGTTCCATTCTAAACTAATTTTTCTATCTGAAACTAAGTGTCCGATACTGTGCCAGGAGAAGCGCCTGTTCTCTGAAATCTGTGGCGATGCTACTCGAAACCGTATGTGTTCGACGAAACTAAGTGGTCGACCTTGTGAGAGAGGCAACTGCAGATGCGAAACTTACTTCCATTTTAAACTAATTGTTCTATCTGAAACTGGGTGTTCGATACAGGGTCAGGATAAGCGCCTGTTCTCTGAAATCTGTGGCGATGCTACTCGAAACCGTATGTGTTCGACGAAACTAAGTGGTCGACCTTGTGAGAGAGGCAACTGCAGATGCGAAACTTACTTCCATTTTAAACTAATTGTTCTATCTGAAACTGAGTGTTCGATACAGGGTCAGGATAAGCGCCTGTTCTCTGAAATCTGTGGCGATGCTACTCGAAAGCGTATGTGTTCGACGAAACTAAGTGGTCGACCTTGTGAGAGAGGAAACTCCAGATGCCTAACTTAGTTGCATTTAAAACTAATTGTTCTATCTGAAACTAAGTGTTCGGCAGTGTGCCAGGAGAAACGCCTGTTCTCTGAAATCTGTGGCGATGCTACTCGAAACCGTATGTGTTCGACGAAACTAAGTGGTCGACCTTGTGAGAGAGGAAACTGCAGATGCGAAACTTACTTCCATTTTAAACTAATTGTTCTATCTGAAACTAAGTGTTCGATACAGGGTCAGGATAAGCGCCTGTTCTCTGAAATCTGTGGCGATGCTACTCGAAACCGTATGTGTTCGACGAAACTAAGTGGTCGACCTTGGGAGAGAGGAAACTCCAGATGCGAAACTTAGTTCCATTTAAAACTAATTGTTCTATCTGAAACTAAGTGTTCGGTAGTGTGCCAGGAGAAACGCCTGTTCTCTGAAATCTGTGGCGATGCCACTGGAAACCGTATGTGTTCGACGAAACTAAGTGGTCGACCTTGTGAGAGAGGACACTCCAGATGCGAAAATTAGTTCCATTTAAAACTAATTGTTCTATCTGAAACTAAGTGTGCGATACTGTGCCAGGAGAAGCGCCTGTTCTCTGAAATCTGTGGCGATGCCACTCGAAACCGTATGTGTTCGGCGAAACTAAGTGGCCGACCTTGTGAGAGAGGAATCTCCAAATGCGAAGCTTTGTTCCATTTTAAACAAATTTTTCTATCCGAAACTAAGTGTCCGATACTGTGCCAGGAGAAGCGCCTGTTCTCTGAAATCTGTGGCAATGCTACTCGAGACCGTATGTGTTCGGCGAAACTAAGTGGTCGACCTTGTGAAAGAGGAAACTCAAGATGCGAACAATAGTTCCATTTTAAACTAATTGTTCTATCTGAAACTAAGTTTTCGATACTGTGCCAGTAGAAGCGCCTGTCTCTGAAACCTGTGGCGATGCCACTCGAAACCGAATGTGTTCAACGAAACTAAGTGGTCGACCTTGTGAGAGCAGAAACTCCAGATGCGACACATAGTTACATTTTAAACTAATTGTTCTATCTGAATCTAAGTGTTCGATTCTGTGCCAGGAGAATCGCCTGTTCTCTGAAATCTGTGGCGATGCTACTCGAAACCGTATGTGTTCGACGAAACTAAGTGGTCGACCTTGTGAGAGAGGAAACTCCAGATGCGAAACTTACTTTCATTTTAAACTAATTGTTCTATCTGAAACAAAGTGTTCGATACTGTGCCAGGAGAGGCGCCTGTTCTCTGAATTCTGTGACGATGCTACTCGAAACCGTATGTGTTCGACGAAACTAAGTGGTCGACCTTGTGAGAGAGGAAACTCCAGATGCGAAACTTACTTCCATTTTAAACTAATTGTTCTATCTGAAACTAAGTGTTTGATACTGTGCCAGGGGAGTTGCCTGTTCTCTGAAATCTGTAGCGATGCTACTCGCAACCGTATGTGTTCGACGAAAGTAAGTGGTCGACCTTGTGAGAGCAGAAACTCCAGATGCGACACATAGTTACATTTTAAACTAATTGTTCTATCTGAATCTAAGTGTTCGATACTGTGCCAGGAGAATCGCCAGTTCTCTGAAATCTGTAGCGATGCTACTCGAAACCGTATGTGTTCGACGAAACTAAGTGGTCGACCTTGTGGGATAGGACACTCCAGATGCGAAACTTAGTTCCATTTTAAACTAATTTTTCTATCTGAAACTAAGTGTTCGATAATGTGCCAGGAGAAGCGCCTGTTCTCGGAAATCTGTCGCGATGCTACTCGAAAGCGTATGTGTTCGACGAAACTAAGTGGTCGACCTTGTGAGAGAGGAAACTCCAGATGCGAAACTAAGTCCCATTTTAAACTAATTGTTCTATTTGAAACTAAGTGTTCGATACTGTGCCAGGAGAAGCGCCAGTTCTCTGAAATCTGTAGCGATGCTACTCGAAACCGTATGTGTTCGACGAAACTAAGTGGTCGACCTTGTGGGATAGGACACTCCAGATGCGAAACTTAGTTCCATTTTAAACTAATTTTTCTATCTGAAACTAAGTGTTCGATACTGTGCCAGGAGAAGCGCCTGTTCTCGGAAATCTGTCGCGATGCTACTCGAAAGCGTATGTGTTCGACGAAACTAAGTGGTCGACCTTGTGAGAGAGGAAACTCCCGATGCGAAACTTAGTTCCATTTTAAAGTAATTGTTCTATCTGAAACTAAGTGTCCGATACTGTGCCAGGAGAAGCGCCTGTTCTCTGAAATCTGTGGCGATGCTACTCGAAACCGTATGTGTTCGACGAAACTAAGTGGTCGACCTTGTGAGAGAGGAAACTCCAGATGCGAAACTTAGTTCCATTTTAAACTTATTGTTCTATCTGAAACTAAGTGTTCCATACTGTGCCAGGAGATGCGCCTGTTCTCGGAAATCTGTCGCAATGCTACTCGAAAGCGTATGTGTTCGACGAAACTAAGTGGTCGACCTTGTGAGAGAGGAAACTCCAGATGCGAAACTAAGTCCCATTTTAAACTAATTGTTCTATTTGAAACTAAGTGTTCGATACTGTGCCAGGAGAAGCGCCAGTTCTCTGAAATCTGTAGCGATGCTACTCGAAACCGTATGTGTTCGACGAAACTAAGTGGTCGACCTTGTGGGATAGGACACTCCAGATGCGAAACTTAGTTCCATTTTAAACTAATTTTTCTATCTGAAACTAAGTGTTCGATACTGTGCCAGGAGAAGCGCCTGTTCTCGGAAATCTGTCGCGATGCTACTCGGAAGCGTATGTGTTCGACGAAACTAAGTGGTCGACCTTGTGAGAGAGGAAACTCCCGATGCGAAACTTAGTTCCATTTAAAACTAATTGTTCTATCTGAAACTAAGTGTTCGGTAGTGTGCCAGGAGAAACGCCTGTTCTCTGAAATCTGTGGCGATGCCACTCGAAACCGTATGTGTTCGACGAAACTAAGTGGTCGACCTTGTGGGATAGGACACTCCAGATGCGAAACTTAGTTCCATTTTAAACTAATTGTTCTATCTGAAACGGAGTGTTCGATACAGGGTCAGGATAAGCGCCTGTTCTCTGAAATCTGTGGCGATGCTACTCGAAAGCGTATGTGTTGGACGAAACTAAGTGGTCGACCTTGTGAGAGAGGAAACTCCAGATGCGAAACTTAGTTCCATTTAAAACTAATTGTTCTATCTGAAACTAAGTGTTCGATATTGTGCCAGGAGAGGCGCCTGTTCTCTGAATTCTGTGACGATGCTACTCGAAACCGTATGTGTTCGACGAAACTAAGTGGTCGACCTTGTGAGAGAGGAAACTCCAGATGCGAACCTTACTTCCATTTTAAACTAATTGTTCTATCTGAAACTAAGTGTTTGATACTGTGCCAGGGGAGGCGCCTGTTCTCTGAAATCTGTGGCGATGCTACTCGCAACCGTATGTGTTCGACGAAACTAAGTGGCAGACCTTATGAGAGAGGAAACTCCAAATGCGAAGCTTTGTTCGATTCTAAACTAATTTTTCTATCTGAAACTAAGTGTCCGATACTGTGCCAGGAGATGCGCCTGTTCTCGGAAATCTGTCGCAATGCTACTCGAAAGCGTATGTGTTCGACGAAACTAAGTGGTCGACCTTGTGAGAGAGGAAACTCCAGATGCGAAACTAAGTCCCATTTTAAACTAATTGTTCTATTTGAAACTAAGTGTTCGATACTGTGCCAGGAGAAGCGCCAGTTCTCTGAAATCTGTAGCGATGCTACTCGAAACCGTATGTGTTCGACGAAACTAAGTGGTCGACCTTGTGGGATAGGACACTCCAGATGCGAAACTTAGTTCCATTTTAAACTAATTTTTCTATCTGAAACTAAGTGTTCGATACTGTGCCAGGAGAAGCGCCTGTTCTCGGAAATCTGTCGCGATGCTACTCGAAAGCGTATGTGTTCGACGAAACTAAGTGGTCGACCTTGTGAGAGAGGAAACTCCAGATGCGAAACTTAGTTCCATTTAAAACTAATTGTTCTATCTGAAACTAAGTGTTCGATACTGTGCCAGGAGAGGCGCCTGTTCTCTGAATTCTGTGACGATGCTACTCGAAACCGTATGTGTTCGACGAAACTAAGTGGTCGACCTTGTGAGAGAGGAAACTCCAGATGCGAACCTTACTTCCATTTTAAACTAATTGTTCTATCTGAAACTAAGTGTTTGATACTGTGCCAGGGGAGGCGCCTGTTCTCTGAAATCTGTGGCGATGCTACTCGCAACCGTATGTGTTCGACGAAACTAAGTGGCAGACCTTATGAGAGAGGAAACTCCAAATGCGAAGCTTTGTTCGATTCTAAACTAATTTTTCTATCTGAAACTAAGTGTCCGATACTGTGCCAGGAGATGCGCCTGTTCTCGGAAATCTGGCGCAATGCTACTCGAAAGCGTATGTGTTCGACGAAACTAAGTGGTCGACCTTGTGAGAGAGGAAACTCCAGATGCGAAACTTAGTCCCATTTTAAACTAATTGTTCTATTTGAAACTAAGTGTTCGATACTGTGCCAGGAGAAGCGCCAGTTCTCTGAAATCTGTAGCGATGCTACTCGAAACCGTATGTGTTCGACGAAACTAAGTGGTCGACCTTGTGGGATAGGACACTCCAGATGCGAAACTTAGTTCCATTTTAAACTAATTTTTCTATCTGAAACTAAGTGTTCGATACTGTGCCAGGAGAAGCACCTGTTCTCTGACATCTGTTGCGATGCCACTCGAGACCGTATGTGTTCGGCGAAACTTAGTGGTCGACCTTGTGAAAGAGGAAACTCCAGATGCGAAACATAGTTCCATTTTAAACTAATTTTTCTATCTGAAACTAAGTGTCCGATACTGTGCCAGGAGAAGCGCCTGTTCTCTGAAATCTGTGGCGATGCTACTCGCAACCGTATGTGTTCGACGAAACTAAGTGGCAGACCTTATGAGAGAGGAAACTCCAAATGCGAAGCTTTGTTCGATTCTAAACTAATTTTTCTATCTGAAACTAAGTGTCCGATACTGTGCGAGGAGAAGCACCTGTTCTCTGACATCTGTTGCGATGCCACTCGAGACCGTATGTGTTCGGCGAAACTTAGTGGTCGACCTTGTGAAAGAGGAAACTCCAGATGCGAAACATAGTTCCATTTTAAACTAATTTTTCTAACTGAAACTAAGTGTCCGATACTGTGCCAGGAGAAGCGCCTGTTCTCTGAAATCTGTGGCGATGCTACTCGAAACCGTATGTGTTCGACGAAACTAGGTGGTCGACCTTGTGAGAGAGGAAACTCCAGATGCGAAACTTAGTTCCATTTTAAAGTAATTGTTCTATCTGAAACTAAGTGTCCGATACTGTGCCAGGAGAAGCGCCTGTTCTCTGAAATCTGTGGCGATGCTACTCGAAACCGTATGTGTTCGACGAAACTAAGTGGTCGACCTTGTGGGATAGGACACTCCAGATGCGAAACTTAGTTCCATTTTAAACTAATTTTTCTATCTGAAACTAAGTGTTCGATACTGTGCCAGGAGAAGCGCCTGTTCTCGGAAATCTGTCGCGATGCTACTCGAAAGCGTATGTGTTCGACGAAACTAAGTGGTCGACCTTGTGAGAGAGGAAACTCCAGATGCGAAACTTAGTTCCATTTAAAACTAATTGTTCTATCTGAAAGTAAGTGTTCGATACTGTGCCAGGAGAGGCGCCTGTTCTCTGAATTCTGTGACGATGCTACTCGAAACCGTATGTGTTCGACGAAACTAAGTGGTCGACCTTGTGAGAGAGGAAACTCCAGATGCGAACCTTACTTCCATTTTAAACTAATTGTTCTATCTGAAACTAAGTGTTTGATACTGTGCCAGGGGAGGCGCCTGTTCTCTGAAATCTGTGGCGATGCTACTCGCAACCGTATGTGTTCGACGAAACTAAGTGGCAGACCTTATGAGAGAGGAAACTCCAAATGCGAAGCTTTGTTCGATTCTAAACTAATTTTTCTATCTGAAACTAAGTGTCCGATACTGTGCCAGGAGATGCGCCTGTTCTCGGAAATCTGGCGCAATGCTACTCGAAAGCGTATGTGTTCGACGAAACTAAGTGGTCGACCTTGTGAGAGAGGAAACTCCAGATGCGAAACTAAGTCCCATTTTAAACTAATTGTTCTATTTGAAACTAAGTGTTCGATACTGTGCCAGGAGAAGCGCCAGTTCTCTGAAATCTGTAGCGATGCTACTCGAAACCGTATGTGTTCGACGAAACTAAGTGGTCGACCTTGTGGGATAGGACACTCCAGATGCGAAACTTAGTTCCATTTTAAACTAATTTTTCTATCTGAAACTAAGTGTCCGATACTGTGCCAGGAGAAGCACCTGTTCTCTGACATCTGTTGCGATGCCACTCGAGACCGTATGTGTTCGGCGAAACTTAGTGGTCGACCTTGTGAAAGAGGAAACTCCAGATGCGAAACATAGTTCCATTTTAAACTAATTTTTCTATCTGAAACTAAGTGTCCGATACTGGGCCAGGAGAAGCGCCTGTTCTCTGAAATCTGTGGCGATGCTACTCGCAACCGTATGTGTTCGACGAAACTAAGTGGCAGACCTTATGAGAGAGGAAACTCCAAATGCGAAGCTTTGTTCGATTCTAAACTAATTTTTCTATCTGAAACTAAGTGTCCGATACTGTGCCAGGAGAAGCACCTGTTCTCTGACATCTGTTGCGATGCCACTCGAGACCGTATGTGTTCGGCGAAACTTAGTGGTCGACCTTGTGAAAGAGGAAACTCCAGATGCGAAACATAGTTCCATTTTAAACTAATTTTTCTAACTGAAACTAAGTGTCCGATACTGTGCCAGGAGAAGCGCCTGTTCTCTGAAATCTGTGGCGATGCTACTCGAAACCGTATGTGTTCGACGAAACTAGGTGGTCGACCTTGTGAGAGAGGAAACTCCAGATGCGAAACTTAGTTCCATTTTAAAGTAATTGTTCTATCTGAAACTAAGTGTCCGATACTGTGCCAGGAGAAGCGCCTGTTCTCTGAAATCTGTGGCGATGCTACTCGAAACCGTATGTGTTCGACGAAACTAAGTGGTCGACCTTGTGAGAGAGGAAACTCCAGATGCGAAACTTAGTTCCATTTTAAACTAATTTTTCTATCTGAAACTAAGTGTTCGATACTGTGCCAGGAGAGGCGCCTGTTCTCTGAATTCTGTGACGATGCTACTCGAAACCGTATGTGTTCGACGAAACTAAGTGGTCGACCTTGTGAGAGAGGAAACTCCAGATGCGAACCTTACTTCCATTTTAAACTAATTGTTCTATCTGAAACTAAGTGTTTGATACTGTGCCAGGGGAGGCGCCTGTTCTCTGAAATCTGTGGCGATGCTACTCGCAACCGTATGTGTTCGACGAAACTAAGTGGCAGACCTTATGAGAGAGGAAACTCCAAATGCGAAGCTTTGTTCGATTCTAAACTAATTTTTCTATCTGAAACTAAGTGTCCGATACTGTGCCAGGAGATGCGCCTGTTCTCGGAAATCTGTCGCAATGCTACTCGAAAGCGTATGTGTTCGACGAAACTAAGTGGTCGACCTTGTGAGAGAGGAAACTCCAGATGCGAAACTAAGTCCCATTTTAAACTAATTGTTCTATTTGAAACTAAGTGTTCGATACTGTGCCAGGAGAAGCGCCAGTTCTCTGAAATCTGTAGCGATGCTACTCGAAACCGTATGTGTTCGACGAAACTAAGTGGTCGACCTTGTGGGATAGGACACTCCAGATGCGAAACTTAGTTCCATTTTAAACTAATTTTTCTATCTGAAACTAAGTGTCCGATACTGTGCCAGGAGAAGCACCTGTTCTCTGACATCTGTTGCGATGCCACTCGAGACCGTATGTGTTCGGCGAAACTTAGTGGTCGACCTTGTGAAAGAGGAAACTCCAGATGCGAAACATAGTTCCATTTTAAACTAATTTTTCTATCTGAAACTAAGTGTCCGATACTGTGCCAGGAGAAGCGCCTGTTCTCTGAAATCTGTGGCGATGCTACTCGCAACCGTATGTGTTCGACGAAACTAAGTGGCAGACCTTATGAGAGAGGAAACTCCAAATGCGAAGCTTTGTTCGATTCTAAACTAATTTTTCTATCTGAAACTAAGTGTCCGATACTGTGCCAGGAGAAGCACCTGTTCTCTGACATCTGTTGCGATGCCACTCGAGACCGTATGTGTTCGACGAAACTAAGTGGTCGACCTTGTGGGATAGGACACTCCAGATGCGAAACTTAGTACCATTTTAAACTAATTTTTCTATCTGAAACTAAGTGTTCGATACTGTGCCAGGAGAAGCGCCTGTTCTCGGAAATCTGTCGCGATGCTACTCGAAAGCGTATGTGTTCGACGAAACTAAGTGGTCGACCTTGTGAGAGAGGAAACTCCAGATGCGAAACTTAGTTCCATTTAAAACTAATTGTTCTATCTGAAACTAAGTGTTCGATACTGTGCCAGGAGAGGCGCCTGTTCTCTGAATTCTGTGACGATGCTACTCGAAACCGTATGTGTTCGACGAAACTAAGTGGTCGACCTTGTGAGAGAGGAAACTCCAGATGCGAACCTTACTTCCATTTTAAACTAATTGTTCTATCTGAAACTAAGTGTTTGATACTGTGCCAGGGGAGGCGCCTGTTCTCTGAAATCTGTGGCGATGCTACTCGCAACCGTATGTGTTCGACGAAACTAAGTGGCAGACCTTATGAGAGAGGAAACTCCAAATGCGAAGCTTTGTTCGATTCTAAACTAATTTTTCTATCTGAAACTAAGTGTCCGATACTGTGCCAGGAGATGCGCCTGTTCTCGGAAATCTGGCGCAATGCTACTCGAAAGCGTATGTGTTCGACGAAACTAAGTGGTCGACCTTGTGAGAGAGGAAACTCCAGATGCGAAACTAAGTCCCATTTTAAACTAATTGTTCTATTTGAAACTAAGTGTTCGATACTGTGCCAGGAGATGCGCCAGTTCTCTGAAATCTGTAGCGATGCTACTCGAAACCGTATGTGTTCGACGAAACTAAGTGGTCGACCTTGTGGGATAGGACACTCCAGATGCGAAACTTAGTTCCATTTTAAACTAATTTTTCTATCTGAAACTAAGTGTCCGATACTGTGCCAGGAGAAGCACCTGTTCTCTGACATCTGTTGCGATGCCACTCGAGACCGTATGTGTTCGGCCAAACTTAGTGGTCGACCTTGTGAAAGAGGAAACTCCAGATGCGAAACATAGTTCCATTTTAAACTAATTTTTCTATCTGAAACTAAGTGTCCGATACTGTGCCAGGAGAAGCGCCTGTTCTCTGAAATCTGTGGCGATGCTACTCGCAACCGTATGTGTTCGACGAAACTAAGTGGCAGACCTTATGAGAGAGGAAACTCCAAATGCGAAGCTTTGTTCGATTCTAAACTAATTTTTCTATCTGAAACTAAGTGTCCGATACTGTGCCAGGAGAATCACCTGTTCTCTGACATCTGTTGCGATGCCACTCGAGACCGTATGTGTTCGGCGAAACTTAGTGGTCGACCTTGTGAAAGAGGAAACTCCAGATGCGAAACTTAGTTCCATTTTAAACTAATTGTTCTATCTGAAACTAAGTGTTCGATACTGTGCCAGGAGAGGCGCCTGTTCTCTGAATTCTGTGACGATGCTACTCGAAACCGTATGTGTTCGACGAAACTAAGTGGTCGACCTTGTGAGAGAGGAAACTCCAGATGCGAACCTTACTTCCATTTTAAACTAATTGTTCTATCTGAAACTAAGTGTTTGATACTGTGCCAGGGGAGGCGCCTGTTCTCTGAAATCTGTGGCGATGCTACTCGCAACCGTATGTGTTCGACGAAACTAAGTGGCAGACCTTATGAGAGAGGAAACTCCAAATGCGAAGCTTTGTTCGATTCTAAACTAATTTTTCTATCTGAAACTAAGTGTCCGATACTGTGCCAGGAGATGCGCCTGTTCTCGGAAATCTGTCGCAATGCTACTCGAAAGCGTATGTGTTCGACGAAACTAAGTGGTCGACCTTGTGAGAGAGGAAACTCCAGATGCGAAACTAAGTCCCATTTTAAACTAATTGTTCTATTTGAAACTAAGTGTTCGATACTGTGCCAGGAGAAGCGCCAGTTCTCTGAAATCTGTAGCGATGCTACTCGAAACCGTATGTGTTCGACGAAACTAAGTGGTCGACCTTGTGGGATAGGACACTCCAGATGCGAAACTTAGTTCCATTTTAAACTAATTTTTCTATCTGAAACTAAGTGTCCGATACTGTGCCAGGAGAAGCACCTGTTCTCTGACATCTGTTGCGATGCCACTCGAGACCGTATGTGTTCGGCGAAACTTAGTGGTCGACCTTGTGAAAGAGGAAACTCCAGATGCGAAACATAGTTCCATTTTAAACTAATTTTTCTATCTGAAACTAAGTGTCCGATACTGTGCCAGGAGAAGCGCCTGTTCTCTGAAATCTGTGGCGATGCTACTCGCAACCGTATGTGTTCGACGAAACTAAGTGGCAGACCTTATGAGAGAGGAAACTCCAAATGCGAAGCTTTGTTCGATTCTAAACTAATTTTTCTATCTGAAACTAAGTGTCCGATACTGTGCCAGGAGAAGCACCTGTTCTCTGACATCTGTTGCGATGCCACTCGAGACCGTATGTGTTCGACGAAACTAAGTGGTCGACCTTGTGGGATAGGACACTCCAGATGCGAAACTTAGTTCCATTTTAAACTAATTTTTCTATCTGAAACTAAGTGTTCGATACTGTGCCAGGAGAAGCGCCTGTTCTCGGAAATCTGTCGCGATGCTACTCGAAAGCGTATGTGTTCGACGAAACTAAGTGGTCGACCTTGTGAGAGAGGAAACTCCAGATGCGAAACTTAGTTCCATTTAAAACTAATTGTTCTATCTGAAACTAAGTGTTCGATACTGTGCCAGGAGAGGCGCCTGTTCTCTGAATTCTGTGACGATGCTACTCGAAACCGTATGTGTTCGACGAAACTAAGTGGTCGACCTTGTGAGAGAGGAAACTCCAGATGCGAACCTTACTTCCATTTTAAACTAATTGTTCTATCTGAAACTAAGTGTTTGATACTGTGCCAGGGGAGGCGCCTGTTCTCTGAAATCTGTGGCGATGCTACTCGCAACCGTATGTGTTCGACGAAACTAAGTGGCAGACCTTATGAGAGAGGAAACTCCAAATGCGAAGCTTTGTTCGATTCTAAACTAATTTTTCTATCTGAAACTAAGTGTCCGATACTGTGCCAGGAGATGCGCCTGTTCTCGGAAATCTGGCGCAATGCTACTCGAAAGCGTATGTGTTCGACGAAACTAAGTGGTCGACCTTGTGAGAGAGGAAACTCCAGATGCGAAACTAAGTCCCATTTTAAACTAATTGTTCTATTTGAAACTAAGTGTTCGATACTGTGCCAGGAGATGCGCCAGTTCTCTGAAATCTGTAGCGATGCTACTCGAAACCGTATGTGTTCGACGAAACTAAGTGGTCGACCTTGTGGGATAGGACACTCCAGATGCGAAACTTAGTTCCATTTTAAACTAATTTTTCTATCTGAAACTAAGTGTCCGATACTGTGCCAGGAGAAGCACCTGTTCTCTGACATCTGTTGCGATGCCACTCGAGACCGTATGTGTTCGGCGAAACTTAGTGGTCGACCTTGTGAAAGAGGAAACTCCAGATGCGAAACATAGTTCCATTTTAAACTAATTTTTCTATCTGAAACTAAGTGTCCGATACTGTGCCAGGAGAAGCGCCTGTTCTCTGAAATCTGTGGCGATGCTACTCGCAACCGTATGTGTTCGACGAAACTAAGTGGCAGACCTTATGAGAGAGGAAACTCCAAATGCGAAGCTTTGTTCGATTCTAAACTAATTTTTCTATCTGAAACTAAGTGTCCGATACTGTGCCAGGAGAATCACCTGTTCTCTGACATCTGTTGCGATGCCACTCGAGACCGTATGTGTTCGGCGAAACTTAGTGGTCGACCTTGTGAAAGAGGAAACTCCAGATGCGAAACTTAGTTCCATTTTAAACTAATTGTTCTATCTGAAACTAAGTGTTCGATACTGTGCCAGGAGAGGCGCCTGTTCTCTGAATTCTGTGACGATGCTACTCGAAACCGTATGTGTTCGACGAAACTAAGTGGTCGACCTTGTGAGAGAGGAAACTCCAGATGCGAACCTTACTTCCATTTTAAACTAATTGTTCTATCTGAAACTAAGTGTTTGATACTGTGCCAGGGGAGGCGCCTGTTCTCTGAAATCTGTGGCGATGCTACTCGCAACCGTATGTGTTCGACGAAACTAAGTGGCAGACCTTATGAGAGAGGAAACTCCAAATGCGAAGCTTTGTTCGATTCTAAACTAATTTTTCTATCTGAAACTAAGTGTCCGATACTGTGCCAGGAGAAGCACCTGTTCTCTGACATCTGTTGCGATGCCACTCGAGACCGTATGTGTTCGACGAAACTAAGTGGTCGACCTTGTGGGATAGGACACTCCAGATGCGAAACTTAGTTCCATTTTAAACTAATTTTTCTATCTGAAACTAAGTGTTCGATACTGTGCCAGGAGAAGCGCCTGTTCTCTGAAATCTGTCGCGATGCTACTCGAAAGCGTATGTGTTCGACGAAACTAAGTGGTCGACCTTGTGAGAGAGGAAACTCCAGATGCGAAACTTAGTTCCATTTAAAACTAATTGTTCTATCTGAAACTAAGTGTTCGATACTGTGCCAGGAGAGGCGCCTGTTCTCTGAATTCTGTGACGATGCTACTCGAAACCGTATGTGTTCGACGAAACTAAGTGGTCGACCTTGTGAGAGAGGAAACTCCAGATGCGAACCTTACTTCCATTTTAAACTAATTGTTCTATCTGAAACTAAGTGTTTGATACTGTGCCAGGGGAGGCGCCTGTTCTCTGAAATCTGTGGCGATGCTACTCGCAACCGTATGTGTTCGACGAAACTAAGTGGCAGACCTTATGAGAGAGGAAACTCCAAATGCGAAGCTTTGTTCGATTCTAAACTAATTTTTCTATCTGAAACTAAGTGTCCGATACTGTGCCAGGAGATGCGCCTGTTCTCGGAAATCTGGCGCAATGCTACTCGAAAGCGTATGTGTTCGACGAAACTAAGTGGTCGACCTTGTGAGAGAGGAAACTCCAGATGCGAAACTAAGTCCCATTTTAAACTAATTGTTCTATTTGAAACTAAGTGTTCGATACTGTGCCAGGAGAAGCACCTGTTCTCTGACATCTGTTGCGATGCCACTCGAGACCGTATGTGTTCGGCGAAACTTAGTGGTCGACCTTGTGAAAGAGGAAACTCCAGATGCGAAACATAGTTCCATTTTAAACTAATTTTTCTATCTGAAACTAAGTGTCCGATACTGTGCCAGGAGAAGCGCCTGTTCTCTGAAATCTGTGGCGATGCTACTCGCAACCGTATGTGTTCGACGAAACTAAGTGGCAGACCTTATGAGAGAGGAAACTCCAAATGCGAAGCTTTGTTCGATTCTAAACTAATTTTTCTATCTGAAACTAAGTGTCCGATACTGTGCCAGGAGAATCACCTGTTCTCTGACATCTGTTGCGATGCCACTCGAGACCGTATGTGTTCGGCGAAACTTAGTGGTCGACCTTGTGAAAGAGGAAACTCCAGATGCGAAACTTAGTTCCATTTAAAACTAATTGTTCTATCTGAAACTAAGTGTTCGATACTGTGCCAGGAGAGGCGCCTGTTCTCTGAATTCTGTGACGATGCTACTCGAAACCGTATGTGTTCGACGAAACTAAGTGGTCGACCTTGTGAGAGAGGAAACTCCAGATGCGAACCTTACTTCCATTTTAAACTAATTGTTCTATCTGAAACTAAGTGTTTGATACTGTGCCAGGGGAGGCGCCTGTTCTCTGAAATCTGTGGCGATGCTACTCGCAACCGTATGTGTTCGACGAAACTAAGTGGCAGACCTTATGAGAGAGGAAACTCCAAATGCGAAGCTTTGTTCGATTCTAAACTAATTTTTCTATCTGAAACTAAGTGTCCGATACTGTGCCAGGAGAAGCACCTGTTCTCTGACATCTGTTGCGATGCCACTCGAGACCGTATGTGTTCGACGAAACTAAGTGGTCGACCTTGTGGGATAGGACACTCCAGATGCGAAACTTAGTTCCATTTTAAACTAATTTTTCTATCTGAAACTAAGTGTTCGATACTGTGCCAGGAGAAGCGCCTGTTCTCGGAAATCTGTCGCGATGCTACTCGAAAGCGTATGTGTTCGACGAAACTAAGTGGTCGACCTTGTGAGAGAGGAAACTCCAGATGCGAAACTTAGTTCCATTTAAAACTAATTGTTCTATCTGAAACTAAGTGTTCGATACTGTGCCAGGAGAGGCGCCTGTTCTCTGAATTCTGTGACGATGCTACTCGAAACCGTATGTGTTCGACGAAACTAAGTGGTCGACCTTGTGAGAGAGGAAACTCCAGATGCGAACCTTACTTCCATTTTAAACTAATTGTTCTATCTGAAACTAAGTGTTTGATACTGTGCCAGGGGAGGCGCCTGTTCTCTGAAATCTGTGGCGATGCTACTCGCAACCGTATGTGTTCGACGAAACTAAGTGGCAGACCTTATGAGAGAGGAAACTCCAAATGCGAAGCTTTGTTCGATTCTAAACTAATTTTTCTATCTGAAACTAAGTGTCCGATACTGTGCCAGGAGATGCGCCTGTTCTCGGAAATCTGGCGCAATGCTACTCGAAAGCGTATGTGTTCGACGAAACTAAGTGGTCGACCTTGTGAGAGAGGAAACTCCAGATGCGAAACTAAGTCCCATTTTAAACTAATTGTTCTATTTGAAACTAAGTGTTCGATACTGTGCCAGGAGAAGCGCCAGTTCTCTGAAATCTGTAGCGATGCTACTCGAAACCGTATGTGTTCGACGAAACTAAGTGGTCGACCTTGTGGGATAGGACACTCCAGATGCGAAACTTAGTTCCATTTTAAACTAATTTTTCTATCTGAAACTAAGTGTCCGATACTGTGCCAGGAGAAGCACCTGTTCTCTGACATCTGTTGCGATGCCACTCGAGACCGTATGTGTTCGGCGAAACTTAGTGGTCGACCTTGTGAAAGAGGAAACTCCAGATGCGAAACATAGTTCCATTTTAAACTAATTTTTCTATCTGAAACTAAGTGTCCGATACTGTGCCAGGAGAAGCGCCTGTTCTCTGAAATCTGTGGCGATGCTACTCGCAACCGTATGTGTTCGACGAAACTAAGTGGCAGACCTTATGAGAGAGGAAACTCCAAATGCGAAGCTTTGTTCGATTCTAAACTAATTTTTCTATCTGAAACTAAGTGTCCGATACTGTGCCAGGAGAAGCACCTGTTCTCTGACATCTGTTGCGATGCCACTCGAGACCGTATGTGTTCGGCGAAACTTAGTGGTCGACCTTGTGAAAGAGGAAACTCCAGATGCGAAACATAGTTCCATTTTAAACTAATTTTTCTAACTGAAACTAAGTGTCCGATACTGTGCCAGGAGAAGCGCCTGTTCTCTGAAATCTGTGGCGATGCTACTCGAAACCGTATGTGTTCGACGAAACTAGGTGGTCGACCTTGTGAGAGAGGAAACTCCAGATGCGAAACTTAGTTCCATTTTAAAGTAATTGTTCTATCTGAAACTAAGTGTCCGATACTGTGCCAGGAGAAGCGCCTGTTCTCTGAAATCTGTGGCGATGCTACTCGAAACCGTATGTGTTCGACGAAACTAAGTGGTCGACCTTGTGAGAGAGGAAACTCCAGATGCGAAACTTAGTTCCATTTTAAACTAATTTTTCTATCTGAAACTAAGTGTTCGATACTGTGCCAGGAGAAGCGCCTGTTCTCGGAAATCTGTTGCGATGCTACTCGAAAGCGTATGTGTTCGACGAAACTAAGTGGTCGACCTTGTGAGAGAGGAAACTCCCGATGCGAAACTTAGTTCCATTTAAAACTAATTGTTCTATCTGAAACTAAGTGTTCGGTAGTGTGCCAGGAGAAACGCCTGTTCTCTGAAATCTGTGGCGATGCCACTCGAAACCGTATGTGTTCGACGAAACTAAGTGGTCGACCTTGTGGGATAGGACACTCCAGATGCGAAACTTAGTTCCATTTTAAACTAATTGTTCTATCTGAAACTGAGTGTTCGATACAGGGTCAGGATAAGCGCCTGTTCTCTGAAATCTGTGGCGATGCTGCTCGAAAGCGTATGTGTTGGACGAAACTAAGTGGTCGACCTTGTGAGAGAGGAAACTCCAGATGCGAAACTTAGTTCCATTTAAAACTAATTGTTCTATCTGAAACTAAGTGTTCGATACTGTGCCAGGAGAGGCGCCTGTTCTCTGAATTCTGTGACGATGCTACTCGAAACCGTATGTGTTCGACGAAACTAAGTGGTCGACCTTGTGAGAGAGGAAACTCCAGATGCGAACCTTACTTCCATTTTAAACTAATTGTTCTATCTGAAACTAAGTGTTTGATACTGTGCCAGGGGAGGCGCCTGTTCTCTGAAATCTGTGGCGATGCTACTCGCAACCGTATGTGTTCGACGAAACTAAGTGGCAGACCTTATGAGAGAGGAAACTCCAAATGCGAAGCTTTGTTCGATTCTAAACTAATTTTTCTATCTGAAACTAAGTGTCCGATACTGTGCCAGGAGATGCGCCTGTTCTCGGAAATCTGTCGCAATGCTACTCGAAAGCGTATGTGTTCGACGAAACTAAGTGGTCGACCTTGTGAGAGAGGAAACTCCAGATGCGAAACTAAGTCCCATTTTAAACTAATTGTTCTATTTGAAACTAAGTGTTCGATACTGTGCCAGGAGAAGCGCCAGTTCTCTGAAATCTGTAGCGATGCTACTCGAAACCGTATGTGTTCGACGAAACTAAGTGGTCGACCTTGTGGGATAGGACACTCCAGATGCGAAACTTAGTTCCATTTTAAACTAATTTTTCTATCTGAAACTAAGTGTCCGATACTGTGCCAGGAGAAGCACCTGTTCTCTGACATCTGTTGCGATGCCACTCGAGACCGTATGTGTTCGGCGAAACTTAGTGGTCGACCTTGTGAAAGAGGAAACTCCAGATGCGAAACATAGTTCCATTTTAAACTAATTTTTCTATCTGAAACTAAGTGTCCGATACTGTGCCAGGAGAAGCACCTGTTCTCTGACATCTGTTGCGATGCCACTCGAGACCGTATGTGTTCGGCGAAACTTAGTGGTCGACCTTGTGAAAGAGGAAACTCCAGATGCGAAACATAGTTCCATTTTAAACTAATTTTTCTATCTGAAACTAAGTGTCCGATACTGTGCCAGGAGAAGCGCCTGTTCTCTGAAATCTGTGGCGATGCTACTCGCAACCGTATGTGTTCGACGAAACTAAGTGGCAGACCTTATGAGAGAGGAAACTCCAAATGCGAAGCTTTGTTCGATTCTAAACTAATTTTTCTATCTGAAACTAAGTGTCCGATACTGTGCCAGGAGAAGCACCTGTTCTCTGACATCTGTTGCGATGCCACTCGAGACCGTATGTGTTCGGCGAAACTTAGTGGTCGACCTTGTGAAAGAGGAAACTCCAGATGCGAAACATAGTTCCATTTTAAACTAATTTTTCTATCTGAAACTAAGTGTCCGATACTGTGCCAGGAGAAGCGCCTGTTCTCTGAAATCTGTGGCGATGCTACTCGAAACCGTATGTGTTCGACGAAACTAGGTGGTCGACCTTGTGAGAGAGGAAACTCCAGATGCGAAACTTAGTTCCATTTTAAACTTATTGTTCTATCTGAAACTAAGTGTTCGATACTGTGCCAGGAGATGCGCCTGTTCTCGGAAATCTGTCGCAATGCTACTCGAAAGCGTATGTGTTCGACGAAACTAAGTGGTCGACCTTGTGAGAGAGGAAACTCCAGATGCGAAACTTAGTCCCATTTTAAACTAATTGTTCTATTTGAAACTAAGTGTTCGATACTGTGCCAGGAGAAGCGCCAGTTCTCTGAATTCTGTGACGATGCTACTTGAAACCGTATGTGTTCGACGAAACTAAGTGGTCGACCTTGTGAGAGAGGAAACTCCAGATGCGAAACTTACTTCCATTTTAAACTAATTGTTCTATCTGAAACTAAGTGTTTGATACTGTGCCAGGGGAGGCGCCTGTTCTCTGAAATCTGTCGCGATGCTACTCGAAACCGTATGTGTTCGACGAAACTAAGTGGTCGACCTTGTGAGAGAGGAAACACCAGATGCGAAACTTAGTTCCATTTAAAACTAATTGTTCTATCTGAAACTAAGTGTTCGGTAGTGTGCCAGGAGAAACGCCTGTTCTCTGAAATCTGTGGCGATGCCACTCGAAACCGTATGTGTTCGACGAAACTAAGTGGTCGACCTTGTGAGAGAGGAAACTCCAGATGCGAAACTTACTTTCATTTTAAACTAATTGTTCTATCTGAAACTAAGTGTTCGATACTGTGCCAGGAGAGGCGCCTGTTCTATGAATTCTGTGACGATGCTACTCGAAACCGTATGTGTTCGACGAAACTAAGTGGTCGACTTTGTGAGAGAGGAAACTCCAGATGCGAGACTTACTTCCATTTTAAACTAATTGTTCTATCTGAAACTAAGTATTTGATACTGTGCCAGGGGAGGCGCCTGTTCTCTGAAATCTGTGGCGATGCTACTCGCAACCGTATGTGTTCGACGAAACTAAGTGGCCGACCTTATGAGAGAGGAAACTCCAAATGCGAAGCTTTGTTCGATTCTAAACTAATTTTTCTATCTGAAACTAAGTGTCCGATACTGTGCCAGGAGAAGCGCCTGTTCTCTGAAATCTGTGGCAATGCTACTCGAGACCGTATGTGTTCGGCGAAACTAAGTGGTCGACCTTGTGAAAGAGGAAACTCAAGATACGAACAATAGTTCCATTTTAAACTAATTGTTCTATCTGAAACTAAGTTTTCGATACTGTGCCAGTAGAAGCGCCTGTCTCTGAAACCTGTGGCGATGCCACTCGAAACCGAATGTGTTCAACGAAACTAAGTGGTCGACCTTGTGAGAGCAGAAACTCCAGATGCGACACATAGTTACATTTTAAACTAATTGTTCTATCTGAATCTAAGTGTTCGATACTGTGCCAGGAGAATCGCCTGTTCTCTGAAATCTGTGACGATGCTACTTGAAACCGTATGTGTTCGACGAAACTAAGTGGTCGACCTTGTGAGAGAGGAAACTCCAGATGCGAAACTTACTTCCATTTTAAACTAATTGTTCTATCTGAAACTAAGTGTTTGATACTGTGCCAGGGGAGGCGCCTGTTCTCTGAAATCTGTCGCGATGCTACTCGAAAGCGTATGTGTTCGACGAAACTAAGTGGTCGACCTTGTGAGAGAGGAAACTCCAGATGCGAAACTTAGTTCCATTTAAAACTAATTGTTCTATCTGAAACTAAGTGTTCGGTAGTGTGCCAGGAGAAACGCCTGTTCTCTGAAATCTGTGGCGATGCCACTCGAAACCGTATGTGTTCGACGAAACTAAGTGGTCGACCTTGTGAGAGAGGAAACTCCAGATGGGAAACTTAGTTCCATTTTAAACTTATTGTTCTATCTGAAACTAAGTGTTCGATACTGTGCCAGGAGATGCGCCTGTTCTCGGAAATCTGTCGCAATGCTACTCGAAAGCGTATGTGTTCGACGAAACTAAGTGGTCGACCTTGTGAGAGAGGAAACTCCAGATGCGAAACTAAGTCCCATTTTAAACTAATTGTTCTATTTGAAACTAAGTGTTCGATACTGTGCCAGGAGAAGCGCCAGTTCTCTGAAATCTGTAGCGATGCTACTCGAAACCGTATGTGTTCGACGAAACTAAGTGGTCGACCTTGTGGGATAGGACACTCCAGATGCGAAACTTAGTTCCATTTTAAACTAATTTTTCTATCTGAAACTAAGTGTTCGATACTGTGCCAGGAGAAGCGCCTGTTCTCGGAAATCTGTCGCGATGCTACTCGAAAGCGTATGTGTTCGACGAAACTAAGTGGTCGACCTTGTGAGAGAGGAAACTCCCGATGCGAAACTTAGTTCCATTTAAAACTAATTGTTCTATCTGAAACTAAGTGTTCGGTAGTGTGCCAGGAGAAACGCCTGTTCTCTGAAATCTGTGGCGATGCCACTCGAAACCGTATGTGTTCGACGAAACTAAGTGGTCGACCTTGTGGGATAGGACACTCCAGATGCGAAACTTAGTTCCATTTTAAACTAATTGTTCTATCTGAAACTGAGTGTTCGATACAGGGTCAGGATAAGCGCCTGTTCTCTGAAATCTGTGGCGATGCTACTCGAAAGCGTATGTGTTGGACGAAACTAAGTGGTCGACCTTGTGAGAGAGGAAACTCCAGATGCGAAACTTAGTTCCATTTAAAACTAATTGTTCTATCTGAAACTAAGTGTTCGATACTGTGCCAGGAGAGGCGCCTGTTCTCTGAATTCTGTGACGATGCTACTCGAAACCGTATGTGTTCGACGAAACTAAGTGGTCGACCTTGTGAGAGAGGAAACTCCAGATGCGAACCTTACTTCCATTTTAAACTAATTGTTCTATCTGAAACTAAGTGTTTGATACTGTGCCAGGGGAGGCGCCTGTTCTCTGAAATCTGTGGCGATGCTACTCGCAACCGTATGTGTTCGACGAAACTAAGTGGCAGACCTTATGAGAGAGGAAACTCCAAATGCGAAGCTTTGTTCGATTCTAAACTAATTTTTCTATCTGAAACTAAGTGTCCGATACTGTGCCAGGAGATGCGCCTGTTCTCGGAAATCTGTCGCAATGCTACTCGAAAGCGTATGTGTTCGACGAAACTAAGTGGTCGACCTTGTGAGAGAGGAAACTCCAGATGCGAAACTAAGTCCCATTTTAAACTAATTGTTCTATTTGAAACTAAGTGTTCGATACTGTGCCAGGAGAAGCGCCAGTTCTCTGAAATCTGTAGCGATGCTACTCGAAACCGTATGTGTTCGACGAAACTAAGTGGTCGACCTTGTGGGATAGGACACTCCAGATGCGAAACTTAGTTCCATTTTAAACTAATTTTTCTATCTGAAACTAAGTGTCCGATACTGTGCCAGGAGAAGCACCTGTTCTCTGACATCTGTTGCGATGCCACTCGAGACCGTATGTGTTCGGCCAAACTTAGTGGTCGACCTTGTGAAAGAGGAAACTCCAGATGCGAAACATAGTTCCATTTTAAACTAATTTTTCTATCTGAAACTAAGTGTCCGATACTGTGCCAGGAGAAGCGCCTGTTCTCTGAAATCTGTGGCGATGCTACTCGCAACCGTATGTGTTCGACGAAACTAAGTGGCAGACCTTATGAGAGAGGAAACTCCAAATGCGAAGCTTTGTTCGATTCTAAACTAATTTTTCTATCTGAAACTAAGTGTCCGATACTGTGCCAGGAGAAGCACCTGTTCTCTGACATCTGTTGCGATGCCACTCGAGACCGTATGTGTTCGGCGAAACTTAGTGGTCGACCTTGTGAAAGAGGAAACTCCAGATGCGAAACATTGTTCCATTTTAAACTAATTTTTCTATCTGAAACTAAGTGTCCGATACTGTGCCAGGAGAAGCGCCTGTTCTCTGAAATCTGTGGCGATGCTACTCGAAACCGTATGTGTTCGACGAAACTAGGTGGTCGACCTTGTGAGAGAGGAAACTCCAGATGCGAAACTTAGTTCCATTTTAAACTTATTGTTCTATCTGAAACTAAGTGTTCGATACTGTGCCAGGAGATGCGCCTGTTCTCGGAAATCTGTCGCAATGCTACTCGAAAGCGTATGTGTTCGACGAAACTAAGTGGTCGACCTTGTGAGAGAGGAAACTCCAGATGCGAAACTTAGTCCCATTTTAAACTAATTGTTCTATTTGAAACTAAGTGTTCGATACTGTGCCAGGAGAAGCGCCAGTTCTCTGAATTCTGTGACGATGCTACTTGAAACCGTATGTGTTCGACGAAACTAAGTGGTCGACCTTGTGAGAGAGGAAACTCCAGATGCGAAACTTACTTCCATTTTAAACTAATTGTTCTATCTGAAACTAAGTGTTTGATACTGTGCCAGGGGAGGCGCCTGTTCTCTGAAATCTGTCGCGATGCTACTCGAAAGCGTATGTGTTCGACGAAACTAAGTGGTCGACCTTGTGAGAGAGGAAACTCCAGATGCGAAACTTAGTTCCATTTAAAACTAATTGTTCTATCTGAAACTAAGTGTTCGGTAGTGTGCCAGGAGAAACGCCTGTTCTCTGAAATCTGTGGCGATGCCACTCGAAACCGTATGTGTTCGACGAAACTAAGTGGTCGACCTTGTGAGAGAGGAAACTCCAGATGGGAAACTTACTTTCATTTTAAACTAATTGTTCTATCTGAAACTAAGTGTTCGATACTGTGCCAGGAGAGGCGCCTGTTCTATGAATTCTGTGACGATGCTACTCGAAACCGTATGTGTTCGACGAAACTAAGTGGTCGACTTTGTGAGAGAGGAAACTCCAGATGCGAGACTTACTTCCATTTTAAACTAATTGTTCTATCTGAAACTAAGTGTTTGATACTGTGCCAGGGGAGGCGCCTGTTCTCTGAAATCTGTGGCGATGCTACTCGCAACCGTATGTGTTCGACGAAACTAAGTGGCCGACCTTATGAGAGAGGAAACTCCAAATGCGAAGCTTTGTTCGATTCTAAACTAATTTTTCTATCTGAAACTAAGTGTCCGATACTGTGCCAGGAGAAGCGCCTGTTCTCTGAAATCTGTCGCGATGCTACTCGAAAGCGTATGTGTTCGACGAAACTAAGTGGTCGACCTTGTGAGAGAGGAAACTCCAGATGCGAAACTTAGTTCCATTTAAAACTAATTGTTCTATCTGAAACTAAGTGTTCGGTAGTGTGCCAGGAGAAACGCCTGTTCTCTGAAATCTGTGGCGATGCCACTCGAAACCGTATGTGTTCGACGAAACTAAGTGGTCGACCTTGTGAGAGAGGAAACTCCAGATGCGAAACTTACTTTCATTTTAAACTAATTGTTCTATCTGAAACTAAGTGTTCGATACTGTGCCAGGAGAGGCGCCTGTTCTATGAATTCTGTGACGATGCTACTCGAAACCGTATGTGTTCGACGAAACTAAGTGGTCGACTTTGTGAGAGAGGAAACTCCAGATGCGAGACTTACTTCCATTTTAAACTAATTGTTCTATCTGAAACTAAGTGTTTGATACTGTGCCAGGGGAGGCGCCTGTTCTCTGAAATCTGTGGCGATGCTACTCGCAACCGTATGTGTTCGACGAAACTAAGTGGCCGACCTTATGAGAGAGGAAACTCCAAATGCGAAGCTTTGTTCGATTCTAAACTAATTTTTCTATCTGAAACTAAGTGTCCGATACTGTGCCAGGAGAAGCGCCTGTTCTCTGAAATCTGTCGCGATGCTACTCGAAAGCGTATGTGTTCGACGGAACTAAGTGGTCGACCTTGTGAGAGAGGAAACTCCAGATGCGAAACTTAGTTCCATTTAAAACTAATTGTTCTATCTGAAACTAAGTGTTCGGTAGTGTGCCAGGAGAAACGCCTGTTCTCTGAAATCTGTGGCGATGCCACTCGAAACCGTATGTGTTCGACGAAACTAAGTGGTCGACCTTGTGAGAGAGGAAACTCCAGATGCGAAACTTACTTTCATTTTAAACTAATTGTTCTATCTGAAACTAAGTGTTCGATACTGTGCCAGGAGAGGCGCCTGTTCTCTGAATTCTGTGACGATGCTACTCGAAACCGTATGTGTTCGACGAAACTAAGTGGTCGACTTTGTGAGAGAGGAAACTCCAGATGCGAAACTTACTTCCATTTTAAACTAATTGTTCTATCTGAAACTAAGTGTTTGATACTGTGCCAGGGGAGGCGCCTGTTCTCTGAAATCTGTGGCGATGCTACTCGCAACCGTATGTGTTCGACAAAACTAAGTGGCCGACCTTATGAGAGAGGAAACTCCAAATGCGAAGCTTTGTTCGATTCTAAACTAATTTTTCTATCTGAAACTAAGTGTCCGATACTGTGCCAGGAGAAGCGCCTGTTCTCTGAAATCTGTGGCGATGCTACTCGAAACCGTATGTGTTCGACGAAACTAAGTGGTCGACCTTGTGAGAGAGGAAACTCCAGATGCGAAACTTAGTTCCATTTAAAACTAATTGTTCTATCTGAAACTAAGTGTTCGATACTGTGCCAGGAGAGGCGCCCGTTCTCTGAAATCTGTGACGATGCTACTCGAAACCGTATGTGTTCGACGAAACTAAGTGGTCGACCTTGTGAGAGAGGAAACTCCAGATGCGAAACTTACTTCCATTTTAAACTAATTGTTCTATCTGAAACTAAGTGTTCGATAGTGTACCAGGAGAAACGCCTGTTCTCTGAAATGTGTGGCGATACCAGTCGCAACCGTATGTGTTCGACGAAACTAAGTTGTCGACCTAGTGAGAGAGGAAACTCCAGATGCGAAACTTAGTTCCATTTTAAAGTAATTGTTCTATCCGATACTAAGTGTTCGATACTGTGCCAGGAGAAGCGCATGTTCTCTGACATCTGTTGCGATGCCACTCGAGACCGTATGTGTTAGGCAAAACTTAGTGGTCGACCTTGTGAAAGAGGAAACTCCAGATGCGAAACATAGTTCCATTTTAACTAATTTTTCTATCTGAAACTAAGTGTCCGATACTGTGCCAGGAGAAGCGCCTGTTCTCTGAAATCTGTGGCGATGCTACTCGAAACCGTATGTGTTCGACGAAACTAAGTGGTCGACCTTGTGAGAGAGGAAACTCCAGATGCGAAATTTAGTTCCATTTTAAACTAATTGTTCTATCTGAAACTAAGTGTTCGATACTGTGCCAGGAGATGCGCCTGTTCTCGGAAATCTGTCGCAATGCTACTCGAAAGCGTATGTGTTCGACGAAACTAAGTGGTCGACCTTGTGAGAGAGGAAACTCCAGAAGCGAAACTTAATTCCATTTTAATCTTATTGTTCTATCTGAAACTAAGTTTTCGATACTGTGCCAGGAGGAGCGCCTGCTCTCTGAAATCTGTGGCGATGCCACTCGAAACCGTATGTGTTCGACGAAACTAAGTGGTTGACCTTGTGAGAGAGGATACTCCAGATGCCAAACATAGTTCCATTTTAAACTAATTGTTCTGTCTGACATAAGTGTTCGATACTGTGCCAGGAGAAGCGCCTGTTCTCTGAAATGTGTGGCGATACCACTCGAAACCGTATGTGTTCGACGAAACTAAGTTGTCGACCTTGTGAGAGAGGAAACTCCAGATGCGAAACTTAGTTCCATTTCAAACTAATTGTTCTATCTGAAACTAAGTGTTCGATACTGTGCCAGGAGGAGCGCCTGCTCTCTGAAATCTGTGGCGATGCCACTCGAAACCGTATGTGTTCGACGAAACTAAGTGGTTGACCTTGTGAGAGAGGATACTCCAGATGCCAAACATAGTTCCATTTTAAACTAATTGTTCTGTCTGACATAAGTGTTCGATACTGTGCCAGGAGAAGCGCCTGTTCTCTGAAATGTGTGGCGATACCACTCGAAACCGTATGTGTTCGACGAAACTAAGTGGTCGACCTTGTGAGAGAGGAAACTCCAGATGCGAAACTTAGTTCCATTTCAAACTAATTGTTCTATCTGAAACTAAGTGTTCGATACTGTGCCAGGAGAAGCGCCTGTTCTCTGAAATGTGTGGCGATGCTACTCGAAACCGTATGTGTTTGACGAAACTAAGTGGTCGACCTTCTGAGAGAGGAAACTACAGATGCGAAACTTAGTTCCAATTTGAACTAATTGTTCTATCTGAAACTAAGTGTTCGATAATGTGCCAGGAGAAGCGCCTGTTCTCTGAAATCTGTGGCGATGCTACTCGAAACCGTATGTGTTCGACGAAACTAAGTGGTCGACCTTGTGAGAGAGGAAACTCCAGATGCGAAATTTAGTTCCATTTTAAACTAATTGTTCTATCTGAAACTAAGTGTTCGATACTGTGCCAGGAGATGCGCCTGTTCTCGGAAATCTGTCGCAATGCTACTCGAAAGCGTATGTGTTCGACGAAACTAAGTGGTCGACCTTGTGAGAGAGGAATCTCCATATGCGAAACTTAATTCCATTTTAATCTTATTGTTCTATCTGAAACTAAGTTTTCGATACTGTGCCAGGAGGAGCGCCTGCTCTCTGAAATCTGTGGCGATGCCACTCGAAACCGTATGTGTTCGACGAAACTAAGTGGTTGACCTTGTGAGAGAGGATACTCCAGATGCCAAACATAGTTCCATTTTAAACTAATTGTTCTGTCTGACATAAGTGTTCGATACTGTGCCAGGAGAAGCGCCTGTTCTCTGAAATGTGTGGCGATACCACTCGAAACCGTATGTGTTCGACGAAACTAAGTTGTCGACCTTGTGAGAGAGGAAACTCCAGATGCGAAACTTAGTTCCATTTTAAACTAATTGTTCTATCTGAAACTAAGTGTTCGATACTGTGCCAGGAGAAGCGCCTGTTCTCTGAAATGTGTGGCGATGCTACTCGAAACCGTATGTGTTTGACGAAACTAAGTGGTCGACCTTCTGAGAGAGGAAACTACAGATGCGAAACTTAGTTCCATTTTGAACTAATTGTTCTATCTGAAACTAAGTGTTCGATAATGTGCCAGGAGAAGCGCCTGTTCTCTGAAATCTGTGGCGATGCTACTCGAAACCGTATGTGTTCGACGAAACTAAGTGGTCGACCTTGTGGGAGAGGAATCTCCATATGCGAAACTTAGTTCCATTTTAAGCAAATTGTTCTATCTGAAACTAAGCGTTCGATAATGTGCCAGGAGAAGCGCCTGTTATCTGAAATCTGTGGCGATGCCACTCGAAACCGTATGTGTTCGACGAAACTAAGTGGCCGACCTTGTGAGAGAGAAAACTCCAGATGCGAAACTTAGTTCCATTTTAAACTAATTGTTCTATCTGAAACTAAGTGTTAGATATTGTGCCAGGAGAAGCGCCTGTTCTCTGAAATCTGTCGCGATGCTGCTCGAAGCCGTATGTGTTCGACGAAACTAAGTGGTCACCTGGTGAGAGAAGAAATTCCAGTTGCGAAACTTAGTACCATTTTAAACTAATTGTTCCATCTGAAACTAAGTGTTCGATACTGTGCCAGGAGAAGCGCCTGCTCTCTGAAAACTGTGGCGATGCTACTCGAAACCGTATGTGTTCGACAAAACCAAGTGGTCGACCTTGTGAGAGAGGAAACTCCAGATGCGAAACTTAGTTCCATTTTAATCTTATTGTGCTCTCTGAAACTAAGTTTCCGATACTGTGCCAGGAGAACAGCCTGTTCTCTGAAATCTCTGGCGATGCCAATCGAAAACGTATGTGTTCGACTAAACTAAGTGGTCGACCTTGTGAGGGAGGAAACTCCAAATGCGAAACATAGTTCCATTTTAAACTAATTGTTCTTTCTGAAACTAAGTGTTCGATACTGTGCCAGGAGAAACTCCCGTTCTGTGAAATCTGTGGTGATGCTACTCGAAACCGTATGTGTTCGTCGAAACTAAGTGGTCGACCTTGTGAGAGAGGAAACTCCAGATGCGAAACTTAGTTCCATTTAAAACTAATTGTTCCATCTGAAACTAAGTGTTCGATACTGTGCCAGGAGAAGCGCCTGCTCTCTGAAATCTGTGGCGATGCTACTCGAAACCGTATGTGTTCGACAAAACCAAGTGGTCCACCTTGTGAGAGAGGAAACTCCAGATGCGAAACGTAGTTCCATTTTAAACCAATTGTTCTATATGAAACTAAGTGTTCCATACTGTGCCAGGAGAAGCGCCTGTTCTCTGAAATCTGTCGCGATGCTACTCGAAACCGTATGTGCTCGACGAAACTAAGTGGTCGACGTTCTGAGAGAGGAAACTACAGATGCGAAACTTAGTTCCATTTTGAACTAATTGTTCTATCTGAAACTAAGTGTTCGATAATGTGCCAGGAGAAGCGCCTGTTCTCTGAAATCTGTGACGATGCTACTCGAAACCGTATGTGTTCGACGAAACTTAGTGGTCCACCTTGTGGGAGAGGAATCTCCATATGCGAAACTTAGTTCCATTTTAAGCAAATTGTTCTATCTGAAACTAAGCGTTCGATACTGTGCCAGGAGAAGCGCCTGTTCTCTGAAATCTGTGGCGATGCCACTCGAAACCGTATGTGTTCGACGAAACTAAGTGGCTGACCTTGTGAGAGAGAAACCTCCAGATGCGAAAATTAGTTCCATTTTAAACTAATCGTTCTATCTGAAACTAAGTGTTCGATACTGTGCCAGGAGAAGCGCCTGTTCTCTGAAATCTGTCGCGATGCTACTCGAAACCGTATGTGTTCGACGAAACTAAGTGGTCGACCTTGTGAGAGAGGAAACTCCAGATGCGAAACTTAGTTCCAATTTAAATTAATTGTTCTATCTGAAACTAAGTTTTCGATACTGTGCCAGTAGAAGTGCCTGTTCTCTGAAATCTGTGGCGATGCCACTCGAAACCGTATGTGTTCGACGAAACTAAGTAGTCGAACTTGTGAGAGAGGAAACTCCAGATGCGAAACATAGTTCAATTTTAAACTAAATGCTCTCTCTGAAACTAAGTGTTCGCTACTGTGCCAGGAGAAGCGGCTGTTCTCTGAAATCTGTGGCGATGCCACTCGAAACCGTATGTGTTCGACGAAACTAAGTGGTTGACCTTGTGAGAGAGGATACTCCAGATGCCAAACATAGTTCCATTTTAAACTAATTGTTCTGTCTGACATAAGTGTTCGATACTGTGCCAGGAGAAGCGCCTGTTCTCTGAAATGTGTGGCGATACCACTCGAAACCGTATGTGTTCGACGAAACTAACTGGCCGACCTTGTGAGAGAGGAAACTCCAGATGCGAAACTTAGTTCCATTTTAAACTAATTGTTCTATCTGAAACTAAGTGTTCAATACTGTGCCAGGAGGAGCGCCTGTTCTCTGAAATCGGTGGCGATGCTACTCGAAACCGTATGTGTTCGACGAAACTAAGTGGTCGATCTTGTGGGAGAGGAATCACCAGATGCGGAACTTAGTTCCATTTTAAACAAATTGTTCTATCTGAAACAAAGCGTTCGATACTGTGCCAGGAGAAGCGCCTGTTCTCTGAAATCTGTGGCGATGCCACTCGAAACCGTATGTGTTCGACGAAACTAAGTGGCCGACCTTGTGAGAGAGAAAACTCCAGATGCGAAACTTAGTTCCATTTTAAACTAATCGTTCTATCTGAAACTAAGTGTTCGATACTGTGCCAGGAGAAGCGGCTGTTCTCTGAAATCTGTGGCGATGCCACTCGAAACCGTATGTGTTCGACGAAACTAAGTGGCCGACCTTGTGAGAGAGAAAACTCCAGATGCGAAACATAGTTCCATTTTAAACTAATTGTTCTATCTGAAACTAAGTGTTCGGTACTGTGCCAGGAGAAGCGCCTGTTCTCTGAAATCTGTCGCGATGCTAATCGAGACCGTATGTGTTCGACGAAACTATGTGGTCGACCTTGTGGGAGAGGAAACCGCAGATGCGAAACTTACTTCCATTTTAAAGTAATTGTCCTATCTGAAACTATGTGTTCGATACTGTGCCAGGAGAAGCGCCTGTCCTCTGAAATGTGTGGCGATGCCACTCGAAACCGTATGTGTTCGACGAAACGAAGTGGTTGACCTTGTGAGAGAGGAAGCTCCGGATGCGAAACATAGTTCCATTTAAAACTAATTGTTCTTTCTGGAACTAAGTGTTCGATAGTGTGCCACGATAAACGCCTGTTCTTTGAAATCTGTGGCGATGCCACACGAAACCGTATGTGTTCGACGAAACTAAGTGGTCGCCTTGTGAGGGAAGAAACTCCAGATGCGAAACTTAGTCCCATTTTAAACCAATTGTTCTATCTGAAACCATGTGTTCGATTCTGTGCCAGGAGAAGCGCCTGTCCTCCGAAATGTGTGGCGATGCCACTCGAACCCGTATGTGTTCGACGAAACTAACTGGCCGACCTTGTGAGAGAGGAAACTCCAGATGCGAAACTTAGTTCCATTTTAAACTAATTGTTCTATCTGAAACTAGGTGTTCAATACTGTGCCAGGAGGAGCGCCTGTTCTCTGAAATCGGTGGCGATGCTACTCGAAACCGTACGTGTTCGACGAAACTAAGTGGTCGACCTTGTGGGAGAGGAATCACCAGATGCGAAACTTAGTTCCATTTTAAACAAATTGTTCTGTCTGAAACAAAGCGTTCGATACTGTGCCAGGAGAAGCGCCTGTTCTCTGAAATCTGTGGCGATGCCACTCGAAACCGTATGTGTTCGACGAAACTAAGTGGCCGACCTTGTGAGAGAGAAAACTCCAGATGCGAAACTTAGTTCCATTTTAAACTAATCGTTCTATCTGAAACTAAGTGTTCGATACTGTGCCAGGAGAAGCGGCTGTTCTCTGAAATCTGTGGCGATGCCACTCGAAACCGTATGTGTTCGACGAAACTAAGTGGCCGACCTTGTGAGAGAGAAAACTCCAGATGCGAAACATAGTTCCATTTTAAACTAATTGTTCTATCTGAAACTAAGTGTTCGGTACTGTGCCAGGAGAAGCGCCTGTTCTCTGAAATCTGTCGCGATGCTAATCGAGACCGTATGTGTTCGACGAAACTAAGTGGTCGACCTTGTGGGAGAGGAAACCGCAGATGCGAAACTTACTTCCATTTTTAAGTAATTGTTCTATCTGAAACTATGTGTTCGATACTGTGCCAGGAGAAGCGCCTGTCCTCTGAAATGTGTGGCGATGCCACTCGAAACCGTATGTGTTCGACGAAACGAAGTGGTTGACCTTGTGAGAGAGGAAGCTCCGGATGCGAAACATAGTTCCACTTAAAACTAATTGTTCTTTCTGGAACTAAGTGTTCGATAGTGTGCCACGATAAAGGCCTGTTCTTTGAAATCTGTGGCGATGCCACACGAAACCGTATGTGTTCGACGAAACTAAGTGGTCGCCTTGTGAGGGAAGAAACTCCAGATGCGAAACATAGTCCCATTTTAAACCAATTGTTCTATCTGAAACCATGTGTTCGATACTGTGCCAGGAGAAGCGCCTGTTCTCTGAAATCTGTCGCGATGCTACTCGAAACCGTATGTGTTCGACGAAACTAAGTGGTCGACCTTGTGAGAGAGGAAACTCCAGATGCGAAACTTAGTTCCAATTTAATTTAATTGTTCTATCTGAAACAAAGTTTTCGATACTGTGCCAGGAGGAGCGCCTGTTCTCTGAAATCGGTGGCGATGCTACTCGAAACCGTATGTGTTCGACGAAACTAAGTGGTCGACCTTGTGGGAGAGGAATCACCAGATGCGGAACTTAGTTCCATTTTAAACAAATTGTTCTATCTGAAACTAAGTGTTCGATACTGTGCCAGGAGAAGCGGCTGTTCTCTGAAATCTGTGGCGATGCCACTCGAAACCGTATGTGTTCGACGAAACTAAGTGGCCGACCTTGTGAGAGAGAAAACTCCAGATGCGAAACATAGTTCCATTTTAAACTAATTGTTCTATCTGAAACTAAGTGTTCGGTACTGTGCCAGGAGAAGCGCCTGTTCTCTGAAATCTGTCGCGATGCTAATCGAGACCGTATGTGTTGGACGAAACTAAGTGGTCGACCTTGTGGGAGAGGAAACCGCAGATGCGAAACTTACTTCCATTTTAAAGTAATTGTTCTATCTGAAACTATGTGTTCGATACTGTACCAGGAGAAGCGCCTGTCCTCTGAAATGTGTGGCGATGCCTCTCGAAACCGTATGTGTTCCACGAAACGAAGTTGTTGACCTTGTGAGAGAGGAAGCTCCGGATGCGAAACATAGTTCCATTTAAAACTAATTGTTCTTTCTGGAACTAAGTGTTCGATAGTGTGCCACGATAAACGCCTGTTCTTTGAAATCTGTGGCGATGCCACACGAAACCGTATGTGTTCGGCGAAACTAAGTGGTCGCCTTGTGAGGGAAGAAACTCCAGATGCGAAACTTAGTCCCATTTTAAACCAATTGTTCTATCTGAAACCATGTGTTCGATACTGTGCCAGGAGAAGCGCCTGTCTTCCGAAATGTGTGGCGATGCCACTCGGAACCGTATGTGTTCGACGAAACTAAGTGGTCGCCTTGTTGGAGAGGAAACTGCAGATGCGAAACTTACTTCCATTTTAAACTAATTGTTCTATCTGAAACTAAGTGTTCGATACTGTGCCAGGAGAGGCGCCTGTTCTCTGAAATCTGTGGCGATGCCACTCGAAAACGTATGTGTTCGACGAATCTAAGTGGCCGACCTTGTGAGAGAGGAAACTCCAGATGCGAAACTTAGTTCCATTTTAAACTAATTGTTCTGTCTGAAAGTGTTCGATACTGTGCCGGGAGAAGTGCCTGTTCTCTGAAATCTGTGGCAATGCTACTCGAAACCGTATGTGTTCGACGAATCTAAATGGTCGACCTTGTGAGAGAGGAAAATCCAGATGTGAATCTTAGTTCCATTTTAAACTAATTGTTCTATCTGAAACTAAGTGTTCGATACTGTGCCAGGAGAAGCGCCTGTTCTCTGAAATCTGTCGCGATGCTACTCGAAACCGTATGTGTTCGACGAAACTAAGTGGTCGCCTTGTGAGAGAGGAAACTCCAGATGCGAAACATATTTCAATTTTCAAATAAATGTTCCACCTGAAACTAAGTGTTCGATACTGTGCCAGGAGAAGCGCCTGTTCTCTGAAATCTCTGACGATGCTACTCGAAACCGTATGTGTTCCACGAAACTAAGTGGTCGCCTTGTGAGAGAGGAAACTCCAGATGCGAAACATATTTCAATTTTCAAATAAATGTTCCATCTGAAACTAAGTGTTCGATACTGTCCCAGGAAAAGCGCTTGTTCTCTGAAATCTGTGGCGACGCCACTCGAAACCGTATGTGTTCGACAAAACTAAGGGGCTGACCTTGTGAGAGAGGATTCACCAGATGCGAAACTTACTTCCATTTTAAACTAATTGTTCTATATGAAACTAAGTGTTCGATACTGTGCCAGGAGAGGTGCCTCTTCTCTGAAATCTGTGGCGATGCTACTCGAAACCGTATGTGTTCGACGAAACTAAGTGGTCGCCTTGTGAGGGAAGAAACTCCAGATGCGAAACTTATTTCCATTTCAAACTAATTTTTCTATCTGAAACCAAGTGTCCGATACTGTCCCAGGAGAAGCGCCTGTTCTCTGAAATCTGTGGCGATGCCACTCGAAACCGTATGTGTTCGACAAAACTAAGTGGACGACCTTGTGAGAGAGGAAACTCCAGATGCGAAACTTAGTTGCATTTAAAACTAATTGTTCTTTCTGAAACTAAGTTTTCGATGCTGTGCCAGGAGAATCGCCTGTTCTCTGAAATCTGTGGCGACGCGCACTCGAAACCGTATGTATTCGACGAAACTAAGTGGTTGACCTTGTGAGAGAGGATACTCCAGATGCGAAACTTAGTTCCATTTTAAACTAATTGTTCTATCTGAAACTAAGTGTTCGATACTATGCCGGGAGAAGTTCCCGTTCTCTGAAATCTGTGGCGATGCCACTCGAAACCGTATGTGTTCGACGAAACTAGGTGCTCGACCTTGTGAGAGAGGAAACTCCAGATGCGAAGCTTTGTTCCATTTTAAACTAATTGTTCTATCTGATACTAAGTGTTCGATACTGTACCAGGAGAAGCGCCTGTTCTGTGAAATCTGTGGCGATGCCACTCGAAAACGTATGTGTTCGACGAATCTAAGTGGCCGACCTTGTGAGAGAGGAAACTCCAGATGCGAAACTTAGTTCCATTTTAAACTAATTGTTCTGTCTGAAAGTGATCGATACTGTGCCGGCAGAAGTGCCTGTTCTCTGAAATCTGTGGCAATGCTACTCGAAACCGTATGTGTTCGACGAATCTAAATGGTCGACCTTGTGAGAGAGGAAAATCCAGATGTGAATCTTAGTTCCATTTTAAACTAATTGTTCTATCTGAAATTAAGTGTTCGATACTGTGCCAGGAGAAGCGCCTGTTCTCTGAAATCTGTCGCGATGCTACTCGAAACATAGTTCCATTTAAAACTAATTGTTCTTTCTGGAACTAAGTGTTCGATAGTGTGCCACGATAAACGCCTGTTCTTTGAAATCTGTGGCGATGCCACACGAAACCGTATGTGTTCGACGAAACTAAGTGGTCGCCTTGTGAGGGAAGAAACTCCAGATGCGAAACTTAGTCCCATTTTAACCAATTGTTCTATCTGAAACCATGTGTTCGATACTGTGCCAGGAGAAGCGCCTGTCTTCCGAAATGTGTGGCGATGCCACTCGGAACCGTATGTGTTCGACGAAACTAAGTGGTCGCCTTGTTGGAGAGGAAACTGCAGATGCGAAACTTACTTCCATTTTAAACTAATTGTTCTATCTGAAACTAAGTGTTCGATACTGTGCCAGGAGAGGCGCCTGTTCTCTGAAATCTGTGGCGATGCCACTCGGAACCGTATGTGTTCGACGAAACTAAGTGGTCGCCTTGTTGGAGAGGAAACTGCAGATGCGAAACTTAGTTCCATTTTAAACTAATTGTTCTATCTGAAACTAAGTGTTCGATACTATGCCGGGAGAAGTTCCCGTTCTCTGAAATCTGTGGCGATGCCACTCGAAACCGTATGTGTTCGACGAAACTAGGTGCTCGACCTTGTGAGAGAGGAAACTCCAGATGCGAAGCTTTGTTCCATTTTAAACTAATTGTTCTATCTGATACTAAGTGTTCGATACTGTGCCAGGAGAAGCGCCTGTTCTGTGAAATCTGTGGCGATGCCACTCGAAAACGTATGTGTTCGACGAATCTAAGTGGCCGACCTTGTGAGAGAGGAAACTCCAGATGCGAAACTTAGTTCCATTTTAAACTAATTGTTCTGTCTGAAAGTGTTCGATACTGTGCCGGCAGAAGTGCCTGTTCTCTGAAATCTGTGGCAATGCTACTCGAAACCGTATGTGTTCGACGAATCTAAATGGTCGACCTTGTGAGAGAGGAAAATCCAGATGTGAATCTTAGTTCCATTTTAAACTAATTGTTCTATCTGAAATTAAGTGTTCGATACTGTGCCAGGAGAAGCGCCTGTTCTCTGAAATCTGTCGCGATGCTACTCGAAACATAGTTCCATTTAAAACTAATTGTTCTTTCTGGAACTAAGTGTTCGATAGTGTGCCACGATAAACGCCTGTTCTTTGAAATCTGTGGCGATGCCACACGAAACCGTATGTGTTCGACGAAACTAAGTGGTCGCCTTGTGAGGGATGAAACTCCAGATGCGAAACTTAGTCCCATTTTAAACCAATTGTTCTATCTGAAACCATGTGTTCGATACTGTGCCAGGAGAAGCGCCTGTCTTCCGAAATGTGTGGCGATGCCACTCGGAACCGTATGTGTTCGACGAAACTAAGTGGTCGCCTTGTTGGAGAGGAAACTGCAGATGCGAAACTTACTTCCATTTTAAACTAATTGTTCTATCTGAAACTAAGTGTTCGATACTGTGCCAGGAGAGGCGCCTGTTCTCTGAAATCTGTGGCGATGCCACTCGAAAACGTATGTGTTCGACGAATCTAAGTGGCCGACCTTGTGAGAGAGGAAACTCCAGATGCGAAACTTAGTTCCATTTTAAACTAATTGTTGTGTCTGAAAGTGTTCGATACTGTGCCGGGAGAAGTGCCTGTTCTCTGAAATCTGTGGCAATGCTACTCGAAACCGTATGTGTTCGACGAATCTAAATGGTCGACCTTGTGAGAGAGGAAAATCCAGATGTGAATCTTAGTTCCATTTTAAACTAATTGTTCTATCTGAAACTAAGTGTTCGATACTGTGCCAGGAGAAGCGCCTGTTCTCTGAAATCTGTCGCGATGCTACTCGAAACCGTATGTGTTCGACGAAACTAAGTGGTCGACCTTGTGAGAGAGATAACTCCAGATGCGAAACTTAGTTCCATTTTAAACTGATTGTTCTATCTGACACTAAGTGTTCGATACTGTGCCAGGAGAAGTGCCTGTTCTCGGAAATCTGTCGCGATGCTACTCGAAACCGTATGTGTTCGACGAAACTAGGTGGTCGGCCTTGTGAGAGAGGAAACTCCAGATGCGAAGCTTTGTTCCATTTTAAACTAATTGTTCTATCTGAAACTAAGTGTTCGATACTGTGCCAGGAGAGGCGCCTGTTCTTTGAAATCTGTGGCGATGCCACACGAAACCGTATGTGTTCGACGAAACTAAGTGGTCGCCTTGTGAGAGAGGAAACTCCAGATGCGAAACATATTTCAATTTTCAAATAAATGTTCCATCTGAAACTAAGTGTTCGATACTGTGCCAGGAGAAGCGCCTGTTCTCTGAAATCTCTGACGATGCTACTCGAAACCGTATGTGTTCCACGAAACTAAGTGGTCGCCTTGTGAGAGAGGAAATTCCAGATGCGAAACATATTTCAATTTTCAAATAAATGTTCCATCTGAAACTAAGTGTTCGATACTGTCCCAGGAAAAGCGCTTGTTCTCTGAAATCTGTGGCGACGCCACTCGAAACCGTATGTGTTCGACAAAACTAAGGGGCTGACCTTGTGAGAGAGGATTCACCAGATGCGAAACTTACTTCCATTTTAAACTAATTGTTCTATATGAAACTAAGTGTTCGATACTGTGCCAGGAGAGGTGCCTCTTCTCTGAAATCTGTGGCGATGCTACTCGAAACCGTATGTGTTCGACGAAACTAAGTGGTCGCCTTGTGAGGGAAGAAACTCCAGATGCGAAACTTATTTCCATTTCAAACTAATTTTTCTATCTGAAACTAAGTGTCCGATACTGTCCCAGGAGAAGCGCCTGTTCTCTGAAATCTGTGGCGATGCCACTCGAAACCGTATGTGTTCGACGAAACTAAGTGGACGACCTTGTGAGAGAGGAAACTCCAGATGCGAAACTTAGTTGCATTTAAAACTAATTGTTCTTTCTGAAACTAAGTTTTCGATGCTGTGCCAGGAGAATCGCCTGTTCTCTGAAATCTGTGGCGACGCGCACTCGAAACCGTATGTATTCGACGAAACTAAGTGGTTGACCTTGTGAGAGAGGATACTCCAGATGCGAAACTTAGTTCCATTTTAAACTAATTGTTCTATCTGAAACTAAGTGTTCGATACTGTGCCGGGAGAAGTTCCCGTTCTCTGAAATCTGTGGCGATGCCACTCGAAACCGTATGTGTTCGACGAAACTAGGTGCTCGACCTTGTTAGAGAGGAAACTCCAGATGCGAAGCTTTGTTCCATTTTAAACTAATTGTTCTATCTGATACTAAGTGTTCGATACTGTGCCAGGAGAAGCGCCTGTTCTGTGAAATCTGTGGCGATGCCACTCGAAAACGTATGTGTTCGACGAATCTAAGTGGCCGACCTTGTGAGAGAGGAAACTCCAGATGCGAAACTTAGTTCCATTTTAAACTAATTGTTCTGTCTGAAAGTGTTCGATACTGTGCCGGCAGAAGTGCCTGTTCTCTGAAATCTGTGGCAATGCTACTCGAAACCGTATGTGTTCGACGAATCTAAATGGTCGACCTTGTGAGAGAGGAAAATCCAGATGTGAATCTTAGTTCCATTTTAAACTAATTGTTCTATCTGAAATTAAGTGTTCGATACTGTGCCAGGAGAAGCGCCTGTTCTCTGAAATCTGTCGCGATGCTACTCGAAACCGTATGTGTTCGACGAAACTAAGTGGTCGACCTTGTGAGAGAGATAACTCCAGATGCGAAACTTAGTTCCATTTTAAACTGATTGTTCTATCTGACACTATGTGTTCGATACTGTGCCGGGAGAAGTGCCCGTTCTCTGAAATCTGTGGCGATGCCACTCGAAACCGTATGTGTTCGACGAAACTAGGTGCTCGACCTTGTGAGAGAGGAAACTCCAGATGCGAAGCTTTGTTCCATTTTAAACTAATTGTTCTATCTGATACTAAGTGTTCGATACTGTGCGAGGAGAAGCGCCTGTTCTCTGAAATCTGTGGCGATGCCACTCGAAACCGTATATGTTCGACGAAACTAAGTGGTTGACCTTGTGAGAGAGGATACTCCAGATGCGAAACTTACTTCCATTTTAAACTAATTGTTCTATCTGAAACTAAGTGTTCGATACTGTGCCAGGAGAGGTGCCTCTTCTCTGAAATCTGCGGCGATGCTACTCGAAACCGTATGTGTTCGACGAAACTAAGTGGTCGCCTTGTGAGGGAAGAAACTCCAGATGCGAAACTTATTTCCATTTTAAACTAATTTTTCTATCTGAAACTAAGTGTCCGATACTGTCCCAGGAGAAGCGCCTGTTCTCTGAAATCTGTCGCGATGCTAATCGAAACCGTATGTGTTCGACGAAACTAAGTGGTCGCCTTGTTGGAGAGGAAACTGCAGATGCGAAACTTACTTCCATTTTAAACTAATTGTTCTATCTGAAACTAAGTGTTCGATACTGTGCCAGGAGAGGCGCCTGTTCTCTGAAATCTGTGGCGATGCTACTCGAAACCGTATGTGTTCCATGAAACTAAGTGGTCGCCTTGTGAGGGAAGAAACTCCAGATGCGAAACTTAGTCCCATTTTAAACCAATTGTTCTATCTGAAACTATGTGTTCGATACTGTGCCAGGAGAAGCGCCTGTCCTCTGAAATGTGTGGCGATGCCACTCGAAACCGTATGTGTTCGACGAAACTAAGTGGTTGACCTTGTGAGAGAGGAAGCTCCGGATGCGAAACAGAGTTCCATTTTAAACTAATTGTTCTATCTGAAACTAAGTGTTCGGTACTGTGCCAGGAGAAGCGCCTGTCCTCTGAAATCTGTCGCGATGCTAATCGAAACCGTATGTGTTCGACGAAACTAAGTGGTCGACCTTGTTGGAGAGGAAACTGCAGATGCGAAACTTACTTCCATTTTAAACTAATTGTTCTATCTGAAACTAAGTGTTCGATACTGTGCCAGGAGAGGCGCCTGTTCTTTGAAATCTGTGGCGATGCCACACGAAACCGTATGTGTTCGACGAAACTAAGTGGTCGCCTTGTGAGAGAGGAAACTCCAGATGCGAAATATATTTCAATTTTCAAATAAATGTTCCATCTGAAACTAAGTGTTCGATACTGTGCCAGGAGAAGCGCCTGTTCTCTGAAATCTGTGACGATGCTACTCGAAACCGTATGTGTTCCACGAAACTAAGTGGTCGCCTTGTGAGAGAGGAAACTCCAGATGCGAAACATATTTCAATTTTCAAATAAATGTTCCATCTGAAACTAAGTGTTCGATACTGTCCCAGGAAAAGCGCTTGTTCTCTGAAATCTGTGGCGACGCCACTCGAAACCGTATGTGTTCGACAAAACTAAGTGGCTGACCTTGTGAGAGAGGATTCACCAGATGCGAAACTTACTTCCATTTTAAACTAATTGTTCTATCTGAAACTAAGTGTTCAATACTGTGCCAGGAGAGGTGCCTCTTCTCTGAAATCTGTGGCGATGCTACTCGAAACCGTATGTGTTCGACGAAACTAAGTGGTCGCCTTGTGAGGGAAGAAACTCCAGATGCGAAACTTATTTCCATTTTAAACTAATTTTTCTATCTGAAACTAAGTGTCCGATACTGTCCCAGGAGAAGCGCCTGTTCTCTGAAATCTGTGGCGATGCCACTCGAAACCGTATGTGTTCGACGAAACTAAGTGGACGACCTTGTGAGAGAGGAAACTCCGGATGCGAAACTTAGTTGCATTTAAAACTAATTGTTCTTTCTGAAACTAAGTTTTCGATGCTGTGCCAGGAGAATCGCCTGTTCTCTGAAATCTGTGGCGACGCGCACTCGAAACCGTATGTATTCGACGAAACTAAGTGGTTGACCTTGTGAGAGAGGATACTCCAGATGCGAAACTTAGTTCCATTTTAAACTAATTGTTCTATCTGAAACTAAGTGTTCGATACTGTGCCGGGAGAAGTGCCCGTTCTCTGAAATCTGTGGCGATGCCACTCGAAACCGTATGTGTTCGACGAAACTAAGTGGTTGACCTTGTGAGAGAGGAAGCTCCAGATGCGAAACAGAGTTCCATTTTAAACTAATTGTTCTATCTGAAACTAAGTGTTCGGTACTGTGCCAGGAGAAGCGCCTGTCCTCTGAAATCTGTCGCGATGCTAATCGAAACCGTATGTGTTCGACGAAACTAACTGGTCGACCTTGTTGGAGAGGAAACTCCAGATGCGAAACACAGTTCCATTTTAAACTAATTGTTCTATCTGAAAGTGTTCGATACTGTTCCAGGCGAAGCTCCTGTTCTCTGAAATCAGTGGCGATGCCACTCGAAACCGTATGTGTTCAACGAAACTAATTTGTGGACCTTGTGAGAGAGGAAACTCCGGATGCAAAACTTAGTTCCACTTTAAACTAAATGTTCCTTCTGAAACTAAGTGTTCGATACTGTGCCAGGAGAAGCGCCTGTTCTCTGAAATCTGTGGCGATGCTACTCGAAACCGTATGTGTTCGACGAAACTAAGTGGTCGACCTTGTGAGATAGGAATATCCAGATGCGAAACTTAGTTCCATTTTAAACTAATTGTTCTATCTGAAACTATGTGTTCGATACTGTGCCAGGAGAAGCGCCTGTCCTCTGAAATATGTGGCGTTGCCACTCGAAACCGTATGTGTTCAACGAAACTAAGTGGTGGACCTTGTGAGAGAGGAAACTCCAGATGCAAAACTTAGTTCCATTTTAAACTAAATGTTCCTTCTGAAACTAAGTGTTCGATACTGTGCCAGGAGAAGCGCCTGTTCTCTGAAATCAGTGGCGATGCCACTAGAAACCGTATGTGTTCGACGAAACTAAGTGGTCGACCTTATGAGAGAGGAAACTCCAGATGCGAAACTTAGTTCCATTTTAAACTAATTGTTCTATCTGAAACTATGTGTTCGATAATGTGCCAGGAGAAACGCCGTTCTGCGAAATCTGTGGCGATACCACTCGAAACTGTATGTGTTCGACGAAACTAAGTGGTCGACCTTGTGGGAGAGGAAACTCCAGCAGCGAAACTTAGTTCCATTTTAAACTCATTGTTCTATCTGAAACTATGTGTTCGATACTGCTCCAGTAGAAGCGTCTGTTCACTGAAATCTGTGGCGATGCCACTCGAAACCGTATTTGTTCGACGAAACTAAGTTGTCGACCTTGTGAGAGAGGAAACTCTAAATGCGAAACTTAATTCCATTTTAAACTAATTGTTCTATCTGAAACTAAGTGTTCGATACTGTGCCAAGAGAAGCGCCTGTTCTCTGAAATCTGTGGCGATGCCACTCGAAACCGTATGTGTTCCACGATACTAAGTGGCCGACCTTGTGAGAGAGGAAATTCCAGATGCGAAACTTACTTCCATTTTAAACTAATTGTTCTATCTGAAAGTGTTCGATACTGTGCCAGGAGAAGCGCCTGTTCTCTGAAATCTCTGGTGATGCCACTCGAAAGCGTATGTGTTCGACGGAACTAAGTGGCGCGCCTTGTGAGAGAGGTAACTCCAGATCCGAAGCTTAGTTCCATTTTAAAATATTTGTTCTATATGGTATTAAGTGTTCAATACTGTGCCAGGAGAAGCGCCCGTTCTCTGAAATCTGTGGCGATGCTACTCGAAACCGTATGTGTTCGTCGAAACTAAGCGGTCGACCTTGTGAGAGAGGAAACTCCAGATGCGAAACTTAGTTCCATTTTAAACTAATGGTTGTATCTGAAACTAAGTGTTCGGTACTGTGCCAGGAGAAGCGCCTGTTCTCTGAAATCTGTGGCGATGCTACTCGAAACCGAATGTGTTCGACGAAACTAAGTGGTCGACCTTGTGAGGGAGGACATTCCAAATTCGAAACATATTTCCATTTTAAACGAAATGTTCTATCTGAAACTAAGTATACGATACTCTGCCAGTAGAAGGGCCTGTTCTCTGAAACCTGTGGCGATGCTATTCGAAACCGTATGTGTTCGACGAAACTAAGTGGTCGACCTTGTGAGAGAGGAAACCCCAGATGCAAAACTTAGTTCCATTTTAAACTGATTGTTCTATCTGAAAGTGTTCGATACTGTGCCAGGAGAAGCGCCTGTTCTCTGAAATCTATGGCGATGCTACTCGAAACCGAATGTGTTCGACGAAAGTAAGTGGTCGTCCTTGTGAGAGAGGAAACTCGAGATGCGAAACTTAGTTCCATTTTAAACCAAATGTTCCATCTGAAACTAAGTGTTCGATACTGTGCCAGGAGAAGGGTCTGTTCTCTGAAATCTGTGGCGATGCCACTCGAAACCGTATGTGTTCGACGACAGTACCGAACACTTAGTTTCAGATAGAACCATTAGTTAAAAATGGATCTAAGTTTCGCATCCGGAGTTTCCTCTCTCAGAAGGTCGACCACTTAGTTTCGCCGAACAGATACGGTTTCGAGTAGCATCGGCACCGATTTCAGAGAACAGGCGCTTCTCCTGGCACAGTATCAAACACGGTTTCAGATAGAACAATTAGTTTAAAATGGTACTAAGTTAGGCATCTGGAGTTTCCTCTATCACAAGGTCGACCACTTAGTTTCGTCGAACACATACGGTATCGAGTAGCATCGCCACAGATTTCAGAGAACAGGCGCTTCTCCTGGCACAGTATCGAACACTTAGTTTCAGATAGAACAATTAGTTTAAAATGGAACTATGTTTCGCATCTGGAGTTTCCTCTCTCACAAGGTCAACCCCTTAGTTCCGTCGAACACATACGGTTTCGAGTGGCATCGCCACAGATTTCAGAGAACAGGCGTTTATCCTGGCACAGTATCGAACACTTAGTTTCAGATAGAACAATTAGTTTAAAATGGAACTAAGTTTCGCATCTGGAGTTTCCTCTCTCACAAGGTGGACAACTTAGTTTCGTCGAACACATAAGTTTTCGAGTAGCATCGCCACAGATTTCAGAGAACAGGCGCTTCTCCTGGCACAGTGTCGAACACTTAGTTTCAGATAGAACAATTAGTTTAAAATGGAACTATGTTTCGCATTTGGTGTCTCCTCTCTCACAAGGTCGACCACTTAGTTTCGTCGAACACATACGTTTCCTAGTGGTATCGCCACAGATTTCGTCGAACGGGAGTTTCTCCTGGCACACTATCGACCACTTAATTTCAGATAGAACAATTAGTTTAAAATGGAACTAAGTTTCGCATCTGGATATTCCTCTCTCACAAGGTCGACCACTTAGTTTCGTCGAACACATACGGTTTCGAGTGGCATCGCCACAGATTTCAGAGAACAGGCGTTTGTCCTGGCACACTGTCGAACATTTAGTTTCAGATAGAACAATTAGTTTTAAATGGAACTAAGTTTCGCTTCTGGAGCTTCCTCTCTCACAAGGTCAACCCCTTAGTTCCGTCGAACACATACGGTTTCGAGTGGCATCGCCACAGATTTCAGAGAACAGGCGTTTATCCTGGCACAGTATCGAACACTTAGTTTCAGATAGAACAATTAGTTTAAAATGGAACTAAGTTTCGCATCTGGAGTTTCCTCTCTCACAAGGTCGACCACTTAGTTTCGTCGAACACATAAGGTTTCGAGTGGTATCGCCACAGATTTCGTCGAACAGGAGTTTCTCCTGGCACACTACCGAACACTTAGTTTCAGATAGAACAATTAGTTTTAAATGGAACTAAACTTCGTATCTGGAGTTTCCTCTCTCCCAAGGTGGACAACTTAGTTTCGTCGAACACATAAGTTTTCGAGTAGCATCGCCACAGATTTCAGCGAACAGGCGCTTCTCCTGGCACATTATCGAACACTTAGTTTCAGATAGAACAACTAATTTAAAAAGGAACTATGTTTCGCATCTGGAGCTTCCTCTCTCACAAGGTCAACCCCTTAGTTCAGTCGAACACATACGGTTTCGAGTGGCATCGCCACAGATTTCAGAGAACAGGCGCTTCTCCTGGCACAGTATCGACCACTTAGTATCAGATAGAACAATTAATTTAAAATTGAACTATGCTTCGCTTCTGGAGTTTCCTCTCTCCGAAGGTCGACCACTTAGTTTCGTCGAACACATAAGGTTTCGAGTGGTATCGCCACAGATTTCGTCGAACAGGAGTTTCTCCTGGCACACTACCGAACACTTAGTTTCAGATACAACAATTAGTTTTAAATGGAACTAAACTTCGTATCTGGAGTTTCCTCTCTCCCAAGGTGGACCACTTAGTTTCGTCGAACACATAAGTTTTCGAGTAGCATCGCCACAGATTTCAGAGAACAGGCGCTTCTCCTGGCACATTATCGAACACTTAGTTTCAGATAGAACAACTAATTTAAAAAGGAACTATGTTTCGCATCTGGAGTTTCTTCTCCCACAAGGTCGACTACTTAGATTCGTCGAACACATACGGTTTCGAGAAGCATCGCCACAGATTTCAGAGAACAGGCGCTTCTCCTGGCACAGTGTCGAACACTTAGATTCAGATAGAACAATTAGTTTAAAATGGAACTATGTTTCGCATTTGGAGTCTCCTCTCTCACAAGGTCGACCACTTAGTTTCGTCGAACACATAAGGTTTCGAGTGGTATCGCCACAGATTTCAGAGAACAGGCGCTTCTCCTGGCACATTATCGAACACTTAGTTTCAGATAGAACAATTAATTTAAGATGGAACTATATTTCGCATCTGGAGTTTCTTCTCCCACAAGGTCGACTACTTAGGTTCGTCGAACACATACGGTGTCGAGTAGCATCGCCACAGATTTCAGAGAACAGGCGCTTCCCCTGGCACAGTGTCGAACACTTAGTTTCAGATAGAACAATTAGTTTTAAATGGAACTATGTTTCGCTTCTGGAGTTTCTTCTCTCAGAAGGTCGACCACTTAGTTTCGTCGAACACATAAGGTTTCGAGTGGTATCGCCACAGATTTCAGAGAACAGGCGCTTCTCCTCGCACATTATCGAACACTTAGTTTCAGATAGAACAATTAATTTTAAATTGAACTATGTTTCGCATCTGGAGTTTCTTCTCACACAAGGTCGACTACTTAGGTTCGTCGAACACATACGGTGTCGAGTAGCATCGCCACAGATTTCAGAGAACAGGCGCTTCCCCTGGCACAGTGTCGAACAATTAGTTTCAGATAGAACAATTAGTTTAAAATGGAACTATGTTTCGCATTTGGAGTCTCCTCTCTCACAAGGTCGACCACTTAGTTTCGTCGAACACATACGTTTTCGAGTGGTTTCGCCACAGATTTCGTCGAACGGGAGTTTCTCCTGGCACACTATCGATCACTTAATTTCAGATAGAACAATTAGTTTGAAATGGAACTAAGTTTCGCATCTGGATATTCCTCTCTCACAAGGTCGACCACTTAGTTTCGTCGAACACGTACGGTTTCGAGTGGCATCGCCACAGATTTCTGAAAACAGGCGCTTCTTCTGGCACAGTATCGAACACTTAGTTTCAAATAGAACAATTAGTTTAAAATGGAACTATATTCCGCATCTGGTGAATCCTCTCTCACAAGGTCGACCACTTAGTTTCGTCGAACACATACGGTTTCGAGTGGCATCGCCACAGATTTCAGAGAACAGGCGCTTCTCCTGGCACGTTATGGATCATTTAGTTTCAGATAGAACAATATGTTTAAAATGGAACTATGTTTCGCATCGGGAGTATCCTCTCTCACAAGGTCAACCACTTAATTTCGTCGAACACATACTGTTTCGAGTAGCATCGCCACCGATTGCAGAGAACAGGCGCTTCTCCTGGCACAGTATCGAACACTTAGTTTCAGATAGAACAATTAGTTTAAAATGGAACTATGTTTCGCATCTGGAGTTTCCTTTCTCACAAGGTCGACCACTTAGTTTCGTCGAACACATACGGTTTCGAGTAGCATCACCCCAGATTTCAGAGAACAGGCGCTTCTCCTGGCACAGTATCGAACACTTAGTTTCAGATAGAACAATTAGTTTAAAATGGAACTAAGTTTCGCATCTGGAGTTTCCGCTCTCACAAGGTCGACCACTTAGTTTCGCCGAACGCATACGGTTTCGAGTAGCATCACCCCAGATTTCAGAGAACAGGCGCTTCTCCTGGCACAGTATCGAACACTTAGTTTCAGATAGAACAATTAGTTTAAAATGGAACTAATTTTCGCATCTGAAGTTTCCGCTCCCACAAGGTCGACCACTTAGTTTCGTCGAACACATACGGTTTCGAGTGTCATCGCCACAGATTTCAGAGAACAGGCGCTTCTCCTGTCACAGTATCGAACACTTAGTTTCAGATGGAACATTTAGTTTAAAATTGAACTATGTTTCGCATCTGGAGTATCCTCTCTCACAAGGTCAACCACTTAGTTTCGTCGAACACATACGGTTTCGGGTGGCCTCGCCACAGATTTCAGAGAACAGGCGCTTCTCCTGGCACAGTATCGAACACTTTCAGATAGAACAATTAGTTTTAAATGGAACTAAGTTTCGCATCTGGAGTTTCCTCTCTCACAAGGTCGACCACTTAGTTTCGTCGAACACATACGGTTTCGAGTGGCATCGCCACAGATTTCAGAGAACAGTCTATTCTCCTGGCACAGTATCGACCATTTAGTATCAAATAGAACAATTAGTTTAAAATGGAACTAAGCTTCGCATCTGGAGTTTCCTCTCTCACAAGTTCGACCACTTAATTTCGTCGAACACATACTGTTTCGAGTAGCATCGCCACCGATTTCAGAGAACAGGCGCTTCTCCTGGCACAGTATCGAACACTTAGTTTCAGATAGAACAATTAGTTTAAAATGGAACCAAGTTTCCCATCTGGAGTTTCCTATCTCAGAAGGTCGACCACTTAGTTTCGTCGAACACATACGGTTTCGAGTGGCATCGCCACAGATTTCAGAGAACAGTCTATTCTCCTGGCACAGTATCGAACACTTAGTTTCAGATAGAGCAATTAGTTTAAAATGGAACTAAGTTTCGCATGTGGAGTTTCCTCTCTCACAAGGTCGACCACTTAGTTTCGTCGAACACATACGGTTTCGAGTAGCATCGCCACAGATTTCAGAGAACAGACGCTTCTGCTGGCACAGTATCGGACAGCTAGTTTCAGATAGAACAATTAGTTTAAAAAGGAACTATGTTTCGCATCTGGAGTTTCCTCTCTCACAAGGTCGGCCACTTAGTTTCGTCGAACACATACGGTTTCGGGTGGCCTCGCCACAGATTTCAGAGAACAGGCGCTTCTCCTGGCACAGTATCGAACACTTTCAGATGGAGCAATTAGTTTAAAATGGAACTAAGTTTCGCATGTGGAGTTTCCTCTCTCACAAGGTCGACCACTTAGTTTCGTCGAACACATACGGTTTCGAGTAGCATCACCCCAGATTTCAGAGAACAGGCGCTTCTCCTGGCACACTATCGAACACTTAGTTTCAGATCGAACAATTAGTTTAAAATGGAACTAAGTTTCGCATCTGGAGTTTCCGCTCTCACAAGGTCGACCACTTAGTTTCGCCGAACGCATACGGTTTCGAGTAGCATCACCCCAGATTTCAGAGAACAGGCGCTTCTCCTGGCACAGTATCGAACACTTAGTTTCAGATAGAACAATTAGTTTAAAATGGAACTAATTTTCGCATCTGAAGTTTCCGCTCCCACAAGGTCGACCACTTAGTTTCGTCGAACACATACGGTTTCGAGTGGCCTCGCCACAGATTTCAGAGAACAGGCGCTTCTCCTGGCACAGTATCGAACACTTTCAGATAGAACAATTAGTTTTAAATGGAACTAAGTTTCGCATCTGGAGTTTCCTCTCTCACAAGGTCGACCACTTAGTTTCGTCGAACACATACGGTTTCGAGTGGCATCGCCACAGATTTCAGAGAACAGTCTATTCTCCTGGCACAGTATCGACCATTTAGTATCAAATAGAACAATTAGTTTAAAATGGAACTAAGCTTCGCATCTGGAGTTTCCTCTCTCACAAGTTCGACCACTTAATTTCGTCGAACACATACTGTTTCGAGTAGCATCGCCACCGATTTCAGAGAACAGGCGCTTCTCCTGGCACAGTATCGAACACTTAGTTTCAGATAGAACAATTAGTTTAAAATGGAACCAAGTTTCCCATCTGGAGTTTCCTATCTCAGAAGGTCGACCACTTAGTTTCGTCGAACACATACGGTTTCGAGTGGCATCGCCACAGATTTCAGAGAACAGTCTATTCTCCTGGCACAGTATCGAACACTTAGTTTCAGATAGAGCAATTAGTTTAAAATGGAACTAAGTTTCGCATGTGGAGTTTCCTCTCTCACAAGGTCGACCACTTAGTTTCGTCGAACACATACGGTTTCGAGTAGCATCGCCACAGATTTCAGAGAACAGACGCTTCTGCTGGCACAGTATCGGACAGCTAGTTTCAGATAGAACAATTAGTTTAAAAAGGAACTATGTTTCGCATCTGGAGTTTCCTCTCTCACAAGGTCGGCCACTTAGTTTCGTCGAACACATACGGTTTCGGGTGGCCTCGCCACAGATTTCAGAGAACAGGCGCTTCTCCTGGCACAGTATCGAACACTTTCAGATGGAGCAATTAGTTTAAAATGGAACTAAGTTTCGCATGTGGAGTTTCCTCTCTCACAAGGTCGACCACTTAGTTTCGTCGAACACATACGGTTTCGAGTAGCATCACCCCAGATTTCAGAGAACAGGCGCTTCTCCTGGCACACTATCGAACACTTAGTTTCAGATCGAACAATTAGTTTAAAATGGAACTAAGTTTCGCATCTGGAGTTTCCGCTCTCACAAGGTCGACCACTTAGTTTCGCCGAACGCATACGGTTTCGAGTAGCATCACCCCAGATTTCAGAGAACAGGCGCTTCTCCTGGCACAGTATCGAACACTTAGTTTCAGATAGAACAATTAGTTTAAAATGGAACTAATTTTCGCATCTGAAGTTTCCGCTCCCACAAGGTCGACCACTTAGTTTCGTCGAACACATACGGTTTCGAGTGTCATCGCCACAGATTTCAGAGAACAGGCGCTTCTCCTGGCACAGTATCGAACACTTAGTTTCAGATGGAACAATTAGTTTAAAATGGAACTAAGTTTCGCATCTGGAGTTTCCGCTCTCACAAGGTCGACCACTTAGTTTCGCCGAACGCAAACGGTTTCGAGTAGCATCACCCCAGATTTCAGAGAACAGGCGCTTCTCCTGGCACAGTATCGAACACTTAGTTTCAGATAGAACAATTAGTTTAAAATGGAACTAAGTTTCGCATCTGGAGTTTCCTCTCTCGCAAGGTCGGCCACTTAGTTTCGCCGATCACATACGGTTTCGAGTGTCATCGCCACAGATTTCAGAGAACAGGCGCTTCTCCTGGCACAGTAGCGAACACTTAGTTTCAGATGGAACAATTAGTTTAAAATGGAACTAAGTTTCGCATCTGGAGTTTCCGCTCTCACAAGGTCGACCACTTAGTTTCGCCGAACGCAAACGGTTTCGAGTAGCATCACCCCAGATTTCAGAGAACAGGCGCTTCTCCTGGCACAGTATCGAACACTTAGTTTCGGATAGAACGATTAGTTTAAAATGGAACTAAGTTTCGCATCTGGAGTTTCCTCTCTCACAAGGTCGACCACTTAGTTTCGTCGAACACATACGGTTTCGGGTGCGCATCGCCACAGATTTCAGGTAACAGGCGCTTCTCCTGGCACAGTATCGAACACTTAGATTCAGATAGAACAATTAATTTAAAATGGAACTATGTGTCGCACCTGGAGTGTCCTCTCTCACAAGGTCGACTACTTAGTTTCGTCGAACACATACGGTTTCGAGTAGCATCGCCACAGATTTCAGATAACAGGCGCTTCTCCTGGCACAGTATCGAACACTTAGATTCAGATAGAACAATTAATTTAAAATGGAACTATGTGTCGCACCTGGAGTTTCCTCTCTCACAAGGTCGACCACTTAGTTTCGACGAACACATACGGTTTCGAGTGGCATCGCCACAAATTTCAGAGAACAGGCGCTTCTCCTGGCACAGTATCGAACACTTAGTTTCGGATAGAACGATTAGTTTAAAATGGAACTAAGTTTCGCATCTGGAGTTTCCTCTCTCACAAGGTCGACCACTTAGTTTCGTCGAACACATACGGTTTCGGGTGCGCATCGCCACAGATTTCAGATAACAGGCGCTTCTCCTGGCACAGTATCGAACACTTAGATTCAGATAGAACAATTAATTTAAAATGGAACTATGTGTCGCACCTGGAGTTTCCTCTCTCAAAAGGTCGACTACTTAGTTTCGTCGAACACATACGGTTTCGAGTAGCATCGCCACAGATTTCAGAGAACAGGTGCTTCTGCTGGCACACTGGCGAACACTTAGTTTCAGATGGAACATTTGGTTTAAAATGGAACTAAGTTTCGCATTTGGAGTTTCCTCTCTCACAAGGTCGACAACTTAGTTTCGTCGAACAAATACGGTTTCGAGTGGCATCGCCACAGATTTGAGGGAACAGGCGCTTCTCCTGGCACAGTATCGAACACATAGTTTCAGATAGAACAATTAGTTTAAAATGGTACTATGTTTCGCATCTGGAGTTTCCTCTTTCACAAGGCGACCACTTAGTTTCGTCGAACACATACGGTTTCGAGTAGCATCGCCACAGATTTCAGAGAACAGGCGCCTCTCCTGGCACAGTATCGAACACTTACAGGCAGAACAATTTGCTTAAAATGGATCTAAGTTTGGCATCTGGAGTTTCCTCTCTCACAATGTCGGCCACTTAGTTTCGTCGAACACATACGTTTTCGAGTGGCATCGCCACAGATTTCAGAGAACAGCCGCTTCTCCTGGCACAGTATCGAACACTTAATTTCAGATGGAACAATTAGTTTAAAATGGAACTAAGTTTCGCATCTGGAGTTTCCTCTCTCACAAGGTCGACCACTTAGTTTCGTCGAACACATACGGTTTCGGGTGCGCATCGCCACAGATTTCAGATAACAGGCGCTTCTCCTGGCACAGTATCGAACACTTAGATTCAGATAGAACAATTAATTTAAAATGGAACTATGTGTCGCACCTGGAGTTTCCTCTCTCAAAAGGTCGACTACTTAGTTTCGTCGAACACATACGGTTTCGAGTAGCATCGCCACAGATTTCAGAGAACAGGTGCTTCTGCTGGCACACTGGCGAACACTTAGTTTCAGATGGAACATTTGGTTTAAAATGGAACTAAGTTTCGCATTTGGAGTTTCCTCTCTCACAAGGTCGACAACTTAGTTTCGTCGAACAAATACGGTTTCGAGTGGCATCGCCACAGATTTGAGGGAACAGGCGCTTCTCCTGGCACAGTATCGAACACATAGTTTCAGATAGAACAATTAGTTTAAAATGGTACTATGTTTCGCATCTGGAGTTTCCTCTTTCACAAGGCGACCACTTAGTTTCGTCGAACACATACGGTTTCGAGTAGCATCGCCACAGATTTCAGAGAACAGGCGCCTCTCCTGGCACAGTATCGAACACTTACAGGCAGAACAATTTGCTTAAAATGGATCTAAGTTTGGCATCTGGAGTTTCCTCTCTCACAATGTCGGCCACTTAGTTTCGTCGAACACATACGTTTTCGAGTGGCATCGCCACAGATTTCAGAGAACAGCCGCTTCTCCTGGCACAGTATCGAACACTTAATTTCAGATGGAACAATTAGTTTAAAATGGAACTAAGTTTCGCATCTGAAGTTTCCTCTCTCACAAGGTCGGCCACTTAGTTTCGTCGAACACATACGTTTTCGAGTGACATCGCCACAGATTTCAGAGAACAGGCGCTTCTGCTGGCACAGTATCGAACACTTTGTTTCAGATACAACAATTAGTTTAAAATGGAACTAAGTTTCGCATCTGGAGTTTCCTTTCTCACAAGGTCGACCACTTAGTTTCTTCGAGCACATACAGTTTCGAGTGGTATCGCCACAGATTTCGCAGAACGGCGTTTCTCCTGGCACATTATCGAACACATAGTTTCAGATAGAACAATTAGTTTAAAATGGTAATAAGTTTCGCATTTGGAGTTTCTTCCCGCACAAGGCGAGCACTTAGTCTCGTCGAACACATACGGTTTCGAGTGGCATCGCCACAGATTTCAGAGAACAGGCGCTTCTCCTGGCACTGTATCGAACACTTAGTTTCGGATAGAACGATTAGTTTAAAATGGAACTAAGTTTCGCATCTGGAGTTTCCTCTCTCACAAGGTCGACCACTTAGTTTCGTCGAACACATACGGTTTCGGGTGCGCATCGCCACAGATTTCAGATAACAGGCGCTTCTCCTGGCACAGTATCGAACACTTAGATTCAGATAGAACAATTAATTTAAAATGGAACTATGTGTCGCACCTGGAGTTTCCTCTCTCACAAGGTCGACTACTTAGTTTCGTCGAACACATACGGTTTCGAGTAGCATCGCCACAGATTTCAGATAACAGGCGCTTCTCCTGGCACAGTATCGAACACTTAGATTCAGATAGAACAATTAATTTAAAATGGAACTATGTGTCGCACACGGAGTTTCCTCTCTCACAAGGTCGACCACTTAGTTTCGACGAACACATACGGTTTCGAGTGGCATCGCCACAAATTTCAGAGAACAGGCGCTTCTCCTGGCACAGTATCGAACACTTAGTTTCGGATAGAACGATTAGTTTAAAATGGAACTAAGTTTCGCATCTGGAGTTTCCTCTCTCACAAGGTCGACCACTTAGTTTCGTCGAACACATACGGTTTCCGGTGCGCATCGCCACAGATTTCAGATATAAGGCGCTTCTCCTGGCACAGTATCGAACACTTAGATTCAGATAGAACAATTAATTTAAAATGGAACTATGTGTCGCACCTGGAGTCTCCTCTCTCACAAGGTCGACTACTTAGTTTCGTCGAACACATACGGTTTCGAGTAGCATCGCCACAGATTTCAGAGAACAGGTGCTTCTGCTGGCACACTGGCGAACACTTAGTTTCAGATGGAACATTTGGTTTAAAATGGAACTAAGTTTCGCATTTGGAGTTTCCTCTCTCACAAGGTGGACAACTTAGTTTCGCCGAACAAATACGGTTTCGAGTGGCATCGCCATAGATTTCAGGGAACAGGCGCTTCTCCTGGCACAGTATCGAACACATAGTTTCAGATAGAACAATTAGTTTAAAATGGTACTATGTTTCGCATCTGGAGTTTCCTCTTTCACAAGGCGACCACTTAGTTTCGTCGAACACATACGGTTTCGAGTAGCATCGCCACAGATTTCAGAGAACAGGCGCCTCTCCTGGCACAGTATCGAACACTTACAGACAGAACAATTTGCTTAAAATGGATCTAAGTTTCGCATCTGGAGTTTCCTCTCTCACAATGTCGGCCACTTAGTTTCGTCGAACACATACGTTTTCGAGTGGCATCGCCACAGATTTCAGAGAACAGCCGCTTCTCCTGGCACAGTATCGAACACTTAATTTCAGATGGAACAATTAGTTTAAAATGGAACTAAGTTTCGCATCTGAAGTTTCCTCTCTCACAAGGTCGGCCACTTAGTTTCGTCGAACACATACGTTTTCGAGTGACATCGCCACAGATTTCAGAGAACAGGCGCTTCTGCTGGCACAATATCGAACACTTTGTTTCAGATACAACAATTAGTTTAAAATGGAACTAAGTTTCGCATCTGGAGTTTCCTTTCTCACAAGGTCGACCACTTAGTTTCTTCGAGCACATACAGTTTCGAGTGGTATCGCCACAGATTTCGCAGAACGGCGTTTCTCCTGGCACATTATCGAACACATAGTTTCAGATAGAACAATTAGTTTAAAATGGTAATAAGTTTCGCATTTGGAGTTTCTTCCCGCACAAGGCGAGCACTTAGTCTCGTCGAACACATACGGTTTCGAGTGGCATCGCCACAGATTTCAGAGAACAGGCGCTTCTCCTGGCACAGTATCGAACACTTAGTTTCGGATAGAACGAGTAGTTTAAAATGGAACTAAGTTTCGCATCTGGAGTTTCCTCTCTCACAAGGTCGACCACTTAGTTTCGTCGAACACATTCGGTTTCGGGTGCGCATCGCCACAGATTTCGCAGAACGGCGTTTCTCCTGGCACATTATCGAACACATAGTTTCAGATAGAACAATTAGTTTAAAATGGTAATAAGTTTCGCATTTGGAGTTTCTTCCCGCACAAGGCGAGCACATAGTCTCGTCGAACACATACGGTTTCGAGTGGCATCGCCACAGATTTCAGAGAACAGGCGCTTCTCCTGGGACAGTACCGAAAACTTAGTTTCAGATAGAACAATTAGTTTTAAATGGAACTATGTTTCGCTTCTGGAGTTTCCTCTCTCACAAGGTCGACCACTTATGCGCATCGATTTCAGATAACAGGCGCTTCTCCTGGCACAGTATCGAACACTTAATTTCAGATGAAACAATTAGTTTAAAATGGAACTAAGTTTCGCATCTGAAGTTTCCTCTCTCACAAGGTCGGCAACTTAGTTTGGTCGAACACATACGGTTTCGAGTAGCATCGCCACAGATTTCAGAGAACAGGCGCTTCTGCTTGCACAGTATCGAACACTTTGTTTCAGATACAACAATTAGTTTAAAATGGAACTAAGTTTCGCATCTGGAGTTTCCTTTCTCACAAGGTCGACCACTTAGTTTCTTCGAGCACATACAGTTTCGAGTGGTATCGCCACAGATTTCGCAGAACGGCGTTTCTCCTGGCACATTATCGAACACATAGTTTCAGATAGAACAATTAGTTTAAAATGGTAATAAGTTTCGCATTTGGAGTTTCTTCCCGCACAAGGCGAGCACTTAGTCTCGTCGAACACATACGGTTTCGAGTGGCATCGCCACAGATTTCAGAGAACAGGCGCTTCTCCTGGGACAGTACCGAAAACTTAGTTTCAGATAGAACAATTAGTTTTAAATGGAACTATGTTTCGCTTCTAGAGTTTCCTCTCTCACAAGGTCGACCACTTAGTTTCGTCGAACACATACGGTTTCGGGTGCGCATCGCCACAGATTTCAGATAACAGGCGCTTCTCCTGGCACAGTATCGAACACTTAGATTCAGATAGAACAATTAATTTAAAATGGAACTATGTGTCGCACCTGGAGTTTCCTCTCTCACAAGGTCGACCACTTAGTTTCGACGAACACATACGGTTTCGAGTGGCATCGCCACAAATTTCAGAGAACAGGCGCTTCTCCTGGCACAGTATCGAACACTTAGTTTCGGATAGAACGATTAGTTTAAAATGGAACTAAGTTTCGCATCTGGAGTTTCCTCTCTCACAAGGTCGACCACTTAGTTTCGTCGAACACATTCGGTTTCGGGTGCGCATCGCCACAGATTTCAGATAACAGGCGCTTCTCCTGGCACAGTATCGAACACTTAGATTCAGATAGAACAATTAATTTAAAATGGAACTATGTGTCGCACCTGGAGTTTCCTCTCTCAGAAGGTCGACTACTTAGTTTCGTCGAACACATACGGTTTCGAGTAGCATCGCCACAGATTTCAGAGAACAGGTGCTTCTGCTGGCACACTGGCGAACACTTAGTTTCAGATGGAACATTTGGTTTAAAATGGAACTAAGTTTCGCATTTGGAGTTTCCTCTCTCACAAGGTCGACAACTTAGTTTCGTCGAACAAATACGGTTTCGAGTGGCATCGCCACAGATTTAGGGAACAGGCGCTTCTCCTGGCACAGTATCGAACACATAGTTTCAGATAGAACAATTAGTTTAAAATGGTACTATGTTTCGCATCTGGAGTTTCCTCTTTCACAAGGCGACCACTTAGTTTCGTCGAACACATACGGTTTCGAGTAGCATCGCCACAGATTTCAGAGAACAGGCGCCTCTCCTGTCACAGTATCGAACACTTACAGACAGAACAATTTGCTTAAAATGGATCTAAGTTTCGCATCTGGAGTTTCCTCTCTCACAATGTCGGCCACTTAGTTTCGTCGAACACATACGTTTTCGAGTGGCATCGCCACAGATTTCAGAGAACAGCCGCTTCTCCTGGCACAGTATCGAACACTTAATTTCAGATGGAACAATTAGTTTAAAATGGAACTAAGTTTCGCATCTGAAGTTTCCTCTCTCACAAGGTCGGCCACTTAGTTTCGTCGAACACATACGTTTTCGAGTGACATCGCCACAGATTTCAGAGAACAGGCGCTTCTCCTGGCACAGTATCGAACACTTAGTTTCGGATAGAACGATTAGTTTAAAATGGAACTAAGTTTCGCATCTGGAGTTTCCTCTCTCACAAGGTCGACCACTTAGTTTCGTCGAACACATTCGGTTTCGGGTGCGCATCGCCACAGATTTCGCAGAACGGCGTTTCTCCTGGCACATTATCGAACACATAGTTTCAGATAGAACAATTAGTTTAAAATGGTAATAAGTTTCGCATTTGGAGTTTCTTCCCGCACAAGGCGAGCACTTAGTCTCGTCGAACACATACGGTTTCGAGTGGCATCGCCACAGATTTCAGAGAACAGGCGCTTCTCCTGGGACAGTACCGAAAACTTAGTTTCAGATAGAACAATTAGTTTTAAATGGAACTATGTTTCGCTTCTGGAGTTTCCTCTCTCACAAGGTCGACCACTTATGCGCATCGATTTCAGATAACAGGCGCTTCCCCTGGCACAGTATCGAACACTTAATTTCAGATGAAACAATTAGTTTAAAATGGAACTAAGTTTCGCATCTGAAGTTTCCTCTCTCACAAGGTCGGCAACTTAGTTTCGTCGAACACATACGGTTTCGAGTAGCATCGCCACAGATTTCAGAGAACAGGCGCTTCTGCTTGCACAGTATCGAACACTTAGTTTCAGATGGAACATTTGGTTTAAAATGGAACTAAGTTTCGCATCTGGAGTTTCCTCTTTCACAAGGCGACCACTTAGTTTCGTCGAACACATACGGTTTCGAGTAGCATCGCCACAGATTTCAGAGAACAGGCGCCTCTCCTGTCACAGTATCGAACACTTACAGACAGAACAATTTGCTTAAAATGGATCTAAGTTTCGCATCTGGAGTTTCCTCTCTCACAATGTCGGCCACTTAGTTTCGTCGAACACATACGTTTTCGAGTGGCATCGCCACAGATTTCAGAGAACAGCCGCTTCTCCTGGCACAGTATCGAACACTTAGTTTCAGATAGATCAATTAGTTTAAAATGGAAATACGTTTCGCATCTGGAGTTTCCTGTCCCACAAGGTCGACCACTTAGTTTCCTAGAACACATACGGTTTCGAGTAGCATCGCCACAGATTTCAGAGAACAGGCGCTTCTCCTGGCACAGTATCGAACACTTAGTTTCAGATAGATCAATTAGTTTAAAATGGAAATACGTTTCGCATCTGGAGATTCCTCTCTCACAAGGTCGACTACTTAGTTTCGTCGAACACATACGGTTTCGAGTGGCATCGCCACAGATTTCAGAGAACAGGCGCTTCTCCTGGCACAGTATCGAACACTTAGTTTCAGATAGAACAATTATTTTAAAATGGAAATAAGTTACGCATCTGGAGATTCCTCTCTCACAAGGTCGACTACTTAGTTTCGTCGAACACATACGGTTTGGAGTGGCATCGCCACAGATTTCAGAGAACAGGCGCTTCTCCTGGCACAGTATCGAACACTTAGTTTCAGATAGAACAATTAGTTTAATATGGAACTAAGTTTCCTGGAGTTTCCTCTCTCACAAGGTCGACCACTTAGTTTCGTCGAACACATATGTTTTCGAGTAGCATCGGCACAGATTTCAGAGAACAAGCGCTTCTGCTGGCACATTATCGAACACTTAGTTTCAGTGAGAGAAATTAGTTTAAAATGGAACTATGTTTCGCATTTGGAGTTTCCTCTCTCACAAGGTCGACCACTTAGTTTCGTCGAACACATACGGTTTCGAGTGGCATGGCCACAGATTTCAGAGAACAGGCGATACTCCTGGCACAGTATCGAACACTTATTTCAGACAGAACAATTAGTTTAAAATTGAACTATGTTTCGCATGTGAAGTATCCTCTCTCACAAGGTCAACCACTTATATTCGTCGAACACATACGGTTTCGAGTAGCATCGCCACAGATTTAAGAGAACAGTCACTTCTCCTGGCACAGTATCGAACACTTTCAGACAGAACAATTAGTTTCAAATGGAACTAAGTTTCGCATCTGGAGTTTCCTCTCTCGCAACGTCGGCCACTTAGTTTCGTCGAACACATACGTTTTCGAGTGGCATCGCCTCAGATTTCAGAGAACAGCCGCTTCTCCTGGCACAGTATCGAACACTTAATTTCAGATGGAACAATTAGTTTAAAATGGAACACAGTTTCGCATCTGACGTTTCCTCTCTCACAAGGTCGGCCACTTAGTTTCGTCGAACACATACGGTTTCGAGTGGCATCGCCACAGATTTCAGAGAACAGGCTCTTCTCCTGGCCCAGGCTCGAACACTTAGTTTGAGATAGAACAATTAGTTTAAAATGGAACTAAATTTCGCATCCGGAGTTTCCTCTCTCACAAGGTCGACCACTGAGTTTCGCCGAACACATAATGTTTCGAGTGGCACCGCCACAGATTTCTGAGAACAGGCGCTTCTCCTGGCACAGTATCGAACACTTAGTTTCAGATAGAACAATTAGTTTAAAATGGCACTAAGTTTCGCATCTGGAATTTCTTCTCTCACAAAGCGACCACCTAGTTTCGTCGAACACATACGGCCTCGAGTGACATCGCCACAGATTTCAGAGAACAGGCGATTCTCCTGGCACACTATCGAACACTTAGTTTCAGATAGAACAATTAGTTTAAAATGGAACTAAGCTTCGCATCTGGAGTTTCCTCTCTCACAAGGTCGACCACTTAGTTTCGATGAACGCATACGGTTTCGAGTGGCATCGCCACACATATCAGAGAACAGGCGCTTCTCGTGGCACAGTATCGAACAAATAGTTTCAGATAGAACAATTAGTTTAAAATGGTAGTAAGTTTCGCATCTGGAATTTCTTCTCTCACAAAGCGACCACTTTGTTTCGTCGAACACATACGGCCTCGAGTGGCATCGCCACAGATTTCAGAGAACAGGCGATTCTCCTGGCACACTATCGAACACTTAGTTTCAGATAGAACAATTAGTTTAAAATGGAACTAAGTTTCGCATCTGGAGTTTGCTCTCTCACAAAGCGACCACTTAGTTTCGTCGAACACATACGGCCTCGAGTGGCATCGCCACAGATTTCAGAGAACAGGCGATTCTCCTGGCACACTATCGAACACTTAGTTTCAGATAGAACAATTAGTTTAAAATGGAACTAAGCTTCGCATCTGGAGTTTCCTCTCTCACAAGGTCGACCACTTAGTTTCGATGAACACATACGGTTTCGAGTAGCATCGCCACCGATTTCAGAGAACAGGCGATACTCCTGGCACAGTATCGAACACTTAGTTTCAGATAGAACAATTAGTTTAAAATGGAACTAAGTTTCGCATCTGGAGTTTGCTCTCTCACAAGGTCGACCACTTAGTTTCGTCGAACACATACGGTTTCGAGTAGCATCGCCACAGATCTCAGAGAACAGGCGCTTCTCCTGGCCCAGGCTCGAACACTTAGTTTGAGATAGAACAATTAGTTTAAAATGGAACTAAATTTCGCATCCGGAGTTTCCTCTCTCACAAGGTCGACCACTGAGTTTCGCCGAACACATAATGTTTCGAGTGGCACCGCCACAGATTTCAGAGAACAGTCGCTTCTCCTGGCACAGTATCGAACACTTAGTTTGAGATAGAACAATTAGTTTAAAATGCAACTATGTTTCGCATCTGGAGTTTCCTCGCTCACAAGGTCGGCCACTTAGTTTCGTCGAACACATACGGTTTCGAGTGGTATCGCCACAGATTTCAGAGAACCGGCGCTTCTCCTGGCACAGTATCGAACACTTAGTTTCAGATAGAACAATTAATTTAAAATAGAACTAAGTTTCGCATCTGGAGTTTGCTCTCTCACAAGGTCGACCACTTAGTTTCGTCGAACACATACGGTTTCGAGTAGCATCGCCACAGATCTCATAGAACAGGCGCTTCTCCTGGCCCAGGCTCGAACACTTAGTTTGAGATAGAACAATTAGTTTAAAATGGAACTAAATTTCGCATCCGGAGTTTCCTCTCTCACAAGGTCGACCACTGAGTTTCGCCGAACACATAATGTTTCGAGTGGCACCGCCACAGATTTCTGAGAACAGGCGCTTCTCCTGGCACAGTATCGAACACTTAGTTTCAGATAGAACAATTAGTTTAAAATGGCACTAAGTTTCGCGTCTGGAGTTTCCTCTCTCACAAGGTCGACCACTTAGTTTCGTCAAGCACATACGGTTTCGAGTGGCATCGCCACAGATTTCAGAGAACAGGCGCTTCTCCTGGCACAGTATCGAACACTTAGTTTCAGATAGAACAATCATTTTAAAATGGAACTATGTGTCGCATCTGGAGTTATCTCTCTCACCATGTCGACCACTTAGTTTCGTCGAACACATACGGGTTCGAGTGGCATCGCCACAGATTTCAGAGAACATTCGCTTCTCCTGGCACAGTATCGAACACTTAGTATCAGATAGAATAATTAGTTTAAAATGGATCTATGTTTGGCATCTGGAGTGTCCTCCCTCACAAGGTCGACCACTTAGTTTCGTCGAACACATACGGTTTCGAGTGGCATCGCCACAGATTTCAGAGAACAAACGCTTCTCCTGGCACATTATCGATCACTTAGTTTCAGATAGAACAATTAGTTTAAAATGGAACTAAGTTTCGCATCTGGAGTTTCCTCTCTCACAAGGTCGGCCACTTAGTTACGTCGAACACTTACGGGTTCGAGTAGCATCGCCACTGATTTCAGAGAACAGGCGCTTCTCCTGGCACAGTATCGAACACTTTCAGATGGAACAATTAATTTAAAATGGAACTAAGTTTCGCATCTGGAGTTTCCTCTCTCACAAGGTCGACCGCTTAGTTTCGACGAACACATACGGTTTCGAGTAGCATCGCCACAGATTTCAGAGAACAGGCGCTTCTCCTGGCACAGTATCGAACACTTAGTTTCAGATGGAACAATTAGTTTTAAATGGAACTAAGTTTCGCATCTGGAGTTTCCCCTTTCACAAGGCGACCACTCAGTTTCGTCGAACACATACGGTTTCGAGTGGTATCGCCACAGACTTCAGAGAACAGTCGCTTCTCCTAGCACAGTATCGAACACTTAGTTTCAGATAGAACAATTAGTTTAAAATGCAACTATGTTTCGCATCTGGAGTTTCCTCTCTCACAAGGTCGGCCACTTAGTTTCGTCGAACACATACGGTTTCGAGTGGCATCGCCACAGATTTCAGAGAACCGGCGCTTCTCCTGGCACAGTATCGAACACTTAGTTTCAGATTGAACAATTAATTTAAAATAGAACTAAGTTTCGCATCTGGAGTTTCCTCTCTCACAAGGTCGACCGCTTAGTTTCGCCGAACACATAATGTTTCGAGTGGCACCGCCACAGATTTCTGAGAACAGGCGCTTCTCCTGGCACAGTATCGAACACTTAGTTTCAGATAGAACAATTAGTTTAAAATGGCACTAAGTTTCGCGTCTGGAGTTTCCTCTCTCACAAGGTCGACCACTTAGTTTCGTCAAGCACATACGGTTTCGAGTGGCATCGCCACAGATTTCAGAGAACAGGCGCTTCTCCTGGCACAGTATCGAACACTTAGTTTCAGATAGAACAATCATTTTAAAATGGAACTATGTGTCGCATCTGGAGTTATCTCTCTCACCATGTCGACCACTTAGTTTCGTCGAACACATACGGGTTCGAGTGGCATCGCCACAGATTTCAGAGAACATTCGCTTCTCCTGGCACAGTATCGAACACTTAGTATCAGATAGAATAATTAGTTTAAAATGGATCTATGTTTGGCATCTGGAGTGTCCTCCCTCACAAGGTCGACCACTTAGTTTCGTCGAACACATACGGTTTCGAGTGGCATCGCCACAGATTTCAGAGAACAAACGCTTCTCCTGGCACATTATCGATCACTTAGTTTCAGATAGAACAATTAGTTTAAAATGGAACTAAGTTTCGCATCTGGAGTTTCCTCTCTCACAAGGTCGGCCACTTAGTTACGTCGAACACTTACGGGTTCGAGTAGCATCGCCACTGATTTCAGAGAACAGGCGCTTCTCCTGGCACAGTATCGAACACTTTCAGATGGAACAATTAATTTAAAATGGAACTAAGTTTCGCATCTGGAGTTTCCTCTCTCACAAGGTCGACCGCTTAGTTTCGACGAACACATACGGTTTCGAGTAGCATCGCCACAGATTTCAGAGAACAGGCGCTTCTCCTGGCACAGTATCGAACACTTAGTTTCAGATGGAACAATTAGTTTTAAATGGAACTAAGTTTCGCATCTGGAGTTTCCCCTTTCACAAGGCGACCACTCAGTTTCGTCGAACACATACGGTTTCGAGTGGTATCGCCACAGACTTCAGAGAACAGTCGCTTCTCCTAGCACAGTATCGAACACTTAGTTTCAGATAGAACAATTAGTTTAAAATGCAACTATGTTTCGCATCTGGAGTTTCCTCTCTCACAAGGTCGGCCACTTAGTTTCGTCGAACACATACGGTTTCGAGTGGCATCGCCACAGATTTCAGAGAACCGGCGCTTCTCCTGGCACAGTATCGAACACTTAGTTTCAGATTGAACAATTAATTTAAAATAGAACTAAGTTTCGCATCTGGAGTTTCCTCTCTCACAAGGTCGACCGCTTAGTTTCGACGAACACATACGTTTTCGAGTAGCATCGCCACATTTTTCAGAGAACGGGTGCTTCTCCTGGCACAGTATCGAACACTTAGTTTCAGATAGAAAAATTAGTTTAAAATGGAACTATGTTTCGCATCTGGAGTTCCCTCTCTCACAAGGTCGGCCACTTAGTTTCTTCGAACACATACGGTTTCGAGTGGTATCGCCACAGATTTCAGAGAACAGGCGCTTCTCCTAACACAGTATCGAACACTTAGTATCAGATATAACAATTAGTTTAAAATGGAAGTTCGATTCGCATCTGCACTTTCCTCTCTCACAAGGTCGACAACTTAGTTTCGTCGAACAAATACTGTTTCGAGTGGCATCGCCACAGATTTCAGAGAACAGGCGCTTCTCCTGGCACATTATCGAACACTTAGTTACAGATAGAACAATTAGATTAAAATGGAACTATGTTTCGCATCTGGAGTATCCTCTCTCACAAGGTCAACCACTTAGTTTCGTCGAACACATACGGTTTCGAGCGGCATCGCCACACATTTCAGAGAACAGGCGCTTCTACTGGCACAGTATCGAACACTTAGTATCAGATAGAACAATTAGTTGAAAATGGATCTATGTTTCGCATCTGGAGTGTCCTCTCTCACAAGGTTGACCACTTAGTTTCGTCGAACACATACGGTTTCGAGTAGTATCGCCACAGATTTCGCAGAACGGGAGTTTCTCCTGGCACAGTATCGAACACATAGTTTCAGATAGAACAATTAGTTGAAAGTGGAACTATGTTTCGCATCTGGAGTTTCCTCTCTCACAAGGTCGGCCACTTAGTTTCGTCGAACACATACGGTTTCGAGTGGTATCGCCACAGATTTCAGAGAACAGGCGCTTCACCTGGCACAGTATCGAACACATAGTTTCAGATGGAACAATTAATTTAAAATGGAACTATGTTTCGCATCTGGAGTTTCCTCTCTCACAAGGTCGACCGCTTAGTTTCGACGAACACATACGGTTTCGAGTAGCATCGCCACAGATTTCAGAGAACGGGCGCTTCTCCTGGCACAGTATCGAACACTTAATATCATATAGAACAATTATTTTAAAATGGAATTAAGTTTCGCATCTGGAGTTTCCTCTCTCACTAGGTCGACCACTGAGTTTCGTCGAACACATAAGGTTTCGAGTGGCATCGCCACAGATTTAAGAGAACAGGCGCTTCTCCTGGCACAGTATCGAACACTTAGTTTCAGATAGAACTATTAGTTTAAAATGGAACTATGTTTCGTATCTGGAGTTTCCTCTCTCTCATGGTCGACCACTGAGTTTCGTCGAACACATACGGTTTCGAGTGGCATCGCCACAGATTCCACATAACGGCGCTGCTCCTGGCACAGTATGGAACACTTCGTTTCAGATAGAACAATTAGTTTAAAATAGAACAATGTTTCGCATCTGGAGTTTCCTTTCTCACAAGGTCGACAACTTAATTTCGTCGAACACATACGGTTTCGAGTTGTATCGCCACAGATTTCAGAGAACAGCCGCTTCTCCTGGCACAGTATCGAACACTTAATTTCAGATGGAACAATTAGTTTAAAATGGAACACAGTTTCGCATCTGACGTTTCCTCTCTCACAAGGTCGGCCACTTAGTTTCGTCGAACACATACGGTTTCGAGTGGCATCGCCACAGATTTCAGAGAACAGGCTCTTCTCCTAGCACAGTATCGAACACTTAGTTTCAGATGAAACAATTAGTTTAAAACGGCACTAATTTTCGCGTCTGGAGTTTCCTCTCTCACAAGGTCGACCACTTAGTTTCGTCGAACACATGCGGTTTCGAGTGGTATCGCCACAGATTTCAGAGAACAGGCGCTTCTCCTGGCACAGTATCGAACACTTAGTTTCAGATGGAACAATTAATTTAAAATGGAACTATGTTTCGCATCTGGAGTTTCCTCTCTCACAAGGTCGACCGCTTAGTTTCGACGAACACATACGGTTTCGAGTAGCATCGCCACAGATTTCAGAGAACGGGCGCTTCTCCTGGCACAGTATCGAACACTTAATATCATATAGAACAATTATTTTAAAATGGAATTAAGTTTCGCATCTGGAGTGTCCTCTCTCACTAGGTCGACCACTTAGTTTCGTCGAACACATACGGTTTCGAGTGGTATCGCCACAGATTTCGCAGAACGGCGCTTCTCCTGGCACTGTATCGAACACTTATATTCAGTTAGAACAATTAGTTTAAAATGGAACTAAGTTTCGCACCTGGAGTTTCCTCTCTCACAAGGTCGACCACTTAGTTTCGTCGAACACATACGGTTTAGAGTGGTATCGCCACAGATTGCGCCGAACGGGAGTTACTCATGGCACAGTATCGACCACTTAGTTTCGTCGAACACATACGGTTTCGAGTGGTATCGCCACAGATTTCGCAGAACGGCGCTTCTCCTGGCACTGTATCGAACACTTATATTCAGATAGAACAATTAGTTTAAAATGGAACTAAGTTTCGCACCTGGAGTTTCCTCTTTCACCAGGCCACCACTTAGTGTCGTCGAACACATACGCTTTCGAGTAGCATCGCCACAGATTTCAGAGAACAGGCGCTTCTCCTGGCACAGTATCAAACACTTTCAGATAGAACAATTAGTTTAAAATGGAACTATGTTTCGCGTCTGGAGTTTCCTCCCTCACAAGGTCGACCACTTAGTTTCGTCGAACACACACGTTTGCGAGTAGCATCGCCACAGATTTCAGAGAACAGGCTCCTCCCCCGGCACAGTATCGAACACTTAGTTTCAGATAGAACAATTAGTTTAAAATGGAACTAAGTTTCGCATCTGGAGTTTCCTCTCTCACAAGGTCGACCACTCAGTTTCGTCGAACACATACCGTTTCGAGGGGCATCGCCACAGATTTCAGAGAACAGGCGTTTCTCCTGGCACAGTATCGAACACTTTCAGAAAGAACAATTAGTTTAAAATGGCACTAAGTTTCGCGTCTGGAGTTTCCTCTCTCACAAAGTCGACCACTCAGTTTCGTCGAACACATACCGTTTCGAGTGTTATCGCCACAGATTTCAAACAACAGGCGCTTCTCCTGGCACAGTATCGAACACTTAGTTTCAGATAGAAAAATTAGTTTAAAATGGAACAATGTTAGCATCTGGTGAATCCTCTCTCACAAGGTCGACCACTTAGTTTCGTCGAACACATACGGTTTCGAGTGGCATCGCCACACATTTCAGAGAACAGGCGCTTCTCCTGGCACAGTGTCGAACACTTAGTTACAGATAGAACACTTAGTATAAAATGGAACTATATTTCGCATTTGGAGTTTCATCTCTCACAAGGCCGACCACTTAGTTTCGTCAAACACATACGGTTTCGAGTGGCATCGCCACAGATTTCAGAGAACAGGCGCTTCTCGTGGCACAGTATCGAACACTTAGTTTCAGATAGAACAATAAGTTTAAAATGGAACTATGTTTCGCATCGGGAGTATCCTCTCTCACAAGGTCGACTACTTAGTTTCGTCGAACACATACGGTTTCGAGTAGCATCGCCACAAATTTCAGAGAACAGGTGCTTCTCCTGGCACAGTATCGAACATTAGTTTCAGGTAGAACAATTAATTTGAAATGGAACTGAGTTTCGCATCTGAAGTTTCCTCTCTCACAAGGTCGGCCACTTAGTTTCGTCGAACACATACGGTTTCGAGTGGCATCGCCACACATTTCAGAGAACAGGCGCTTCTCCTGGCACAGTGTCGAACACTTAGTTACAGATAGAACACTTAGTTTAAAATGGAACTATATTTCGCATTTGGAGTTTCATCTCTCACAAGGCCGACCACTTAGTTTCGTCAAACACATACGGTTTCGAGTGGCATCGCCACAGATTTCAGAGAACAGGCGCTTCTCGTGGCACAGTATCGAACACTTAGTTTCAGATACAACAATATGTTTAAAATGGAACTATGTTTCGCATCGGGAGTATCCTCTCTCACAAGGTCGACTACTTAGTTTCGTCGAACACATACGGTTTCGAGTAGCATCGCCACAAGTTTCAGAGAACAGGTGCTTCTCCTGGCACAGTATCGAACACTTAGTTTCAGGTAGAACAATTGGTTTAAAATGGAACTAAGATTCGCATGTGGAGTTTCCTCTCTCACAAGGTCGACGACTTGGTTTCGTCGAACACATACGGTTTCGAGTGGCATCGCCACAGATTTCAGAGAACAGGCGCTACTCCTGGCACAGTATCGAACACTTAGTTACAGATAGAACACTTAGTTTAAAATGGAACTATATTTCGCATTTGGAGTTTCATCTCTCACAAGGCCGACCACTTAGTTTCGTCAAACACATACGGTTTCGAGTGGCATCGCCACAGATTTCAGAGAACAGGCGCTTCTCGTGGCACAGTATCGAACACTTAGTTTCAGATACAACAATATGTTTAAAATGGAACTATGTTTCGCATCGGGAGTATCCTCTCTCACAAGGTCGACTACTTAGTTTCGTCGAACACATACGGTTTCGAGTAGCATCGCCACAAGTTTCAGAGAACAGGTGCTTCTCCTGGCACAGTATCGAACACTTAGTTTCAGGTAGAACAATTGGTTTAAAATGGAACTAAGATTCGCATGTGGAGTTTCCTCTCTCACAAGGTCGACGACTTGGTTTCGTCGAACACATACGGTTTCGAGTGGCATCGCCACAGATTTCAGAGAACAGGCGCTACTCCTGGCACAGTATCGAACACTTAGTTTCAGATAGAACAATTAGTTTAAAATGGAACTAAGTTTCGCATCTGGAGTTTCCTCTCTCACAAGGTCGGCCACTTAGTTACGTCGAACACATACGGGTTCGAGTAGCATCGCCACTGATTTCAGAGAACAGGCGCTTCTCCTGGCACAGTATCGAACACTTTCAGATAGAACAATTAGTTTAAAATGGAACTAAGTTCCGCATCTTGAGTTTCCTCTCTCACAAGGTCGTCCACTTAGTTTCGTCGAACACATACGGTTTCGAGTGGCATCGCCACAGATTTCAGAGAACATTCGCTTCTCCTGGCACAGTATCGAACACTTAGTATCAGATAGAACAATTAGTTTAAAATGGATCTATGTTTCGCATCTGGAGTGTCCTCTCTCACAAGGTCGACCACTTAGTCTCGTCGAACACATACGGTTTCGAGTAGCATCGCCACAGATTTCAGAGAACGGGCGCTTCTCCTGGCACAGTATCGAACACTTAATATCATATAGAACAATTAGTTTAAAATGGAACTAAGTTTCGCATCTGGAGTTTCCTCTCTCACAAGGTCGACCACTCAGTTTCGTCGAACACATACCGTTTCGAGGGGCATCGCCACAGATTTCAGAGAACAGGCGTTTTTCCTGGCACAGTATCGAACACTTTCAGAAAGAATAATTAGTTTAAAATGGCACTAAGTTTCGCGTCTGGAGTTTCCTCTCTCACAAAGTCGACCACTCAGTTTCGTCGAACACATACCGTTTCGAGTGTTATCGCCACAGATTTCAAACAACAGGCGCTTCTCCTGGCACAGTATCGAACACTTAGTTTCAGATAGAAAAATTAGTTTAAAATGGAACAATGTTTCGCATCTGGTGAATCCTCTCTCACAAGGTCGACCACTTAGTTTCGTCGAACACATACGGTTTCGAGTGGCATCGCCACACATTTCAGAGAACAGGCGCTTCTCCTGGCACAGTGTCGAACACTTAGTTACAGATAGAACACTTAGTATAAAATGGAACTATATTTCGCATTTGGAGTTTCATCTCTCACAAGGCCGACCACTTAGTTTCGTCAAACACATACGGTTTCGAGTGGCATCGCCACAGATTTCAGAGAACAGGCGCTTCTCGTGGCACAGTATCGAACACTTAGTTTCAGATAGAACAATAAGTTTAAAATGGAACTATGTTTCGCATCGGGAGTATCCTCTCTCACAAGGTCGACTACTTAGTTTCGTCGAACACATACGGTTTCGAGTAGCATCGCCACAAATTTCAGAGAACAGGTGCTTCTCCTGGCACAGTATCGAACATTAGTTTCAGGTAGAACAATTAATTTGAAATGGAACTGAGTTTCGCATCTGAAGTTTCCTCTCTCACAAGGTCGGCCACTTAGTTTCGTCGAACACATACGGTTTCGAGTGGCATCGCCACACATTTCAGAGAACAGGCGCTTCTCCTGGCACAGTGTCGAACACTTAGTTACAGATAGAACACTTAGTATAAAATGGAACTATATTTCGCATTTGGAGTTTCATCTCTCACAAGGCCGACCACTTAATTTCGTCAAACACATACGGTTTCGAGTGGCATCGCCACAGATTTCAGAGAACAGGCGCTTCTCGTGGCACAGTATCGAACACTTAGTTTCAGATAGAACAATAAGTTTAAAATGGAACTATGTTTCGCATCGGGAGTATCCTCTCTCACAAGGTCGACTACTTAGTTTCGTCGAACACATACGGTTTCGAGTGGCATCGCCACACATGTCAGAGAACAGGCGCTTCTCCTGGCACAGTGTCGAACACTTAGTTACAGATAGAACACTTAGTATAAAATGGAACTATATTTCGCATTTGGAGTTTCATCTCTCACAAGGCCGACCACTTAGTTTCGTCAAACACATACGGTTTCGAGTGGCATCGCCACAGATTTCAGAGAACAGGCGCTTCTCGTGGCACAGTATCGAACACTTAGTTTCAGATAGAACAATAAGTTTAAAATGGAACTATGTTTCGCATCGGGAGTATCCTCTCTCACAAGGTCGACTTCTTAGTTTCGTCGAACACATACGGTTTCGAGTAGCATCGCCACAGATTTCAGAGAACATTCGCTTCTCCTGGCACAGTATCGAACACTTAGTATCAGATAGAACAATTAGTTTAAAATGGATCTATGTTTCGCATCTGGAGTGTCCTCTCTCACAAGGTCGACCACTTAGTCTCGTCGAACACATACGGTTTCGAGTAGCATCGCCACAGATTTCAGAGAACGGGCGCTTCTCCTGGCACAGTATCGAACACTTAATATCATATAGAACAATTATTTTAAAATGGAATTAAGTTTCGCATCTGGAGTGTCCTCTCTCACTAGGTCGACCACTGAGTTTCGTCGAACACATACGGTTTCGAGTGGCATCGCCACAGATTTAAGAGAACAGGCGCTTCTCCTGGCACAGTATCGAACACTTAGTTTCAGATAGAACAATTAGTTTAAAATGGAACTAAGTTTCGCACCTGGAGTTTCCTCTTTCACCAGGCCACCACTTAGTGTCGTCGAACACATACGCTTTCGAGTAGCATCGCCACAGATTTCAGAGAACAGGCGCTTCTCCTGGCACAGTATCAAACACTTTCAGATAGAACAATTAGTTTAAAATGGAACTATGTTTCGCGTCTGGAGTTTCCTCCCTCACAAGGTCGACCACTTAGTTTCGTCGAACACACACGTTTTCGAGTAGCATCGCCACAGATTTCAGAGAACAGGCTCCTCCCCCGGCACAGTATCGAACACTTAGTTTCAGATAGAACAATTAGTTTAAAATGGAACTAAGTTTCGCATCTGGAGTTTCCTCTCTCACAAGGTCGGCCACTTAGTTTCGTCGAACACATACGGTTTCGAGTGGCATCGCCACACATTTCAGAGAACAGGCGCTTCTCCTGGCACAGTGTCGAACACTTAGTTACAGATAGAACACTTAGTTTAAAATGGAACTATATTTCGCATTTGGAGTTTCATCTCTCACAAGGCCGACCACTTAGTTTCGTCGAACACATACGGTTTCGAGTAGCATCGCCACAGATTTCAGAGAACAGGCGCTACTCCTGGCACAGTATCGAACACTTAGTTTCAGATAGAACAATTAGTTGAAAATGGAACTATGTTTCGCATCTGCAGTTTCCTCTCTCACAAGGTCGACAACTTAGTTTCGTCGAACAAATACTGTTTCGAGTGGCATCGCCACAGATTTCAGAGAACAGGCGTTTCTCGTGGCACAGTATCGAACACTTTCAGAAAGAACAATTAGTTTAAAATGGCACTAAGTTTCGCGTCTGGAGTTTCCTCTCTCACAAAGTCGACCACTCAGTTTCGTCGAACACATACCGTTTCGAGTGTTATCGCCACAGATATCAGAGAACAGGTGCTTCTCCTGGCACAGTATCGAACATTAGTTTCAGGTAGAACAATTAATTTGAAATGGAACTGAGTTTCGCATCTGAAGTTTCCTCTCTCACAAGGTCGGCCACTTAGTTTCGTCGAACACATACGGTTTCGAGTGGCATCGCCACACATTTCAGAGAACAGGCGCTTCTCCTGGCACAGTGTCGAACACTTAGTTACAGATAGAACACTTAGTTTAAAATGGAACTATATTTCGCATTTGGAGTTTCATCTCTCACAAGGCCGACGACTTAGTTTCGTCAAACACATACGGTTTCGAGTGGCATCGCCACAGATTTCAGAGAACAGGCGCTTCTCGTGGCACAGTATCGAACACTTAGTTTCAGATAGAACAATATGTTTAAAATGGAACTATGTTTCGCATCGGGAGTATCCTCTCTCACAAGGTCGACTACTTAGTTTCGTCGAACACATACGGTTTCGAGTAGCATCGCCACAAGTTTCAGAGAACAGGTGCTTCTCCTGGCACAGTATCGAACACTTAGTTTCAGGTAGAACAATTGGTTTAAAATGGAACTAAGATTCGCATGTGGAGTTTCCTCTCTCACAAGGTCGACGACTTGGTTTCGTCGAACACATACGGTTTCGAGTGGCATCGCCACAGATTTCAGAGAACAGGCGCTACTCCTGGCACAGTATCGAACACTTAGTTTCAGATAGAACAATTAGTTTAAAATGGAACTAAGTTTCGCATCTGGAGTTTCTTCTCTCACAAGGTCGGCCACTTAGTTACGTCGAACACATACGGGTTCGAGTAGCATCGCCACTGATTTCAGAGAACAGGCGCTTCTCCTGGCACAGTATCGAACACTTTCAGATAGAACAATTAGTTTAAAATGGAACTAAGTTCCGCATCTTGAGTTTCCTCTCTCACAAGGTCGTCCACTTAGTTTCGTCGAACACATACGGTTTCGAGTGGCATCGCCACAGATTTCAGAGAACATTCGCTTCTCCTGGCACAGTATCGAACACTTAGTATCAGATAGAACAATTAGTTTAAAATGGATCTATGTTTCGCATCTGGAGTGTCCTCTCTCACTAGGTCGACCACTGAGTTTCGTCGAACACATACGGTTTCGAGTGGCATCGCCACAGATTTAAGAGAACAGGCGCTTCTCCTGGCACAGTATCGAACACTTAGTTTCAGATAGAACAATTAGTTTAAAATGGAACTAAGTTTCGCACCTGGAGTTTCCTCTTTCACCAGGCCACCACTTAGTGTCGTCGAACACATACGCTTTCGAGTAGCATCGCCACAGATTTCAGAGAACAGGCGCTTCTCCTGGCACAGTATCAAACACTTTCAGAAAGAACAATTAGTTTAAAATGGCACTAAGTTTCGCGTCTGGAGTTTCCTCTCTCACAAAGTCGACCACTCAGTTTCGTCGAACACATACCGTTTCGAGTGTTATCGCCACAGATTTCAAACAACAGGCGCTTCTCCTGGCACAGTATCGAACACTTAGTTTCAGATAGAAAAATTAGTTTAAAATGGAACAATGTTTCGCATCTGGTGAATCCTCTCTCACAAGGTCGACCACTTAGTTTCGTCGAACACATACGGTTTCGAGTGGCATCGCCACACATTTCAGAGAACAGGCGCTTCTCCTGGCACAGTGTCGAACACTTAGTTACAGATAGAACACTTAGTTTAAAATGGAACTATATTTCGCATTTGGAGTTTCATCTCTCACAAGGCCGACCACTTAGTTTCGTCAAACACATACGGTTTCGAGTGGCATCGCCACAGATTTCAGAGAACAGGCGCTTCTCGTGGCACAGTATCGAACACTTAGTTTCAGATAGAACAATAAGTTTAAAATGGAACTATGTTTCGCATCGGGAGTATCCTCTCTCACAAGGTCGACTACTTAGTTTCGTCGAACACATACGGTTTCGAGTAGCATCGCCACAAATTTCAGAGAACAGGTGCTTCTCCTGGCACAGTATCGAACATTAGTTTCAGGTAGAACAATTAATTTGAAATGGAACTGAGTTTCGCATCTGAAGTTTCCTCTCTCACAAGGTCGGCCACTTAGTTTCGTCGAACACATACGGTTTCGAGTGGCATCGCCACACATTTCAGAGAACAGGCGCTTCTCCTGGCACAGTGTCGAACACTTAGTTACAGATAGAACACTTAGTTTAAAATGGAACTATATTTCGCATTTGGAGTTTCATCTCTCACAAGGCCGACCACTTAGTTTCGTCGAACACATACGGTTTCGAGTAGCATCGCCACAGATTTCAGAGAACAGGCGCTACTCCTGGCACAGTATCGAACACTTAGTTTCAGATAGAACAATTAGTTGAAAATGGAACTATGTTTCGCATCTGCAGTTTCCTCTCTCACAAGGTCGACAACTTAGTTTCGTCGAACAAATACTGTTTCGAGTGGCATCGCCACAGATTTCAGAGAACAGGCGTTTCTCCTGGCACAGTATCGAACACTTTCAGAAAGAACAATTAGTTTAAAATGGCACTAAGTTTCGCGTCTGGAGTTTCCTCTCTCACAAAGTCGACCACTCAGTTTCGTCGAACACATACCGTTTCGAGTGTTATCGCCACAGATATCAGAGAACAGGCGCTTCTTCTGGCACAGTATCGAACACTTAGTTTCAGATAGAACAATTAGTTGAAAATGGAACTATGTTTCGCATCTGCAGTTTCCTCTCTCACAAGGTCGACAACTTAGTTTCGTCGAACACATACGGTTTCGAGTGGTATCGCCACAGATTTCGCAGAACGGCGCTTCTCCTGGCACTGTATCGAACACTTATATTCAGATAGAACAATTAGTTTAAAATGGAACTAAGTTTCGCACCTGGAGTTTCCTCTCTCACAAGGTCGACAACTTAGTTTCGTCGAACACATACGGTTTCGAGTGGTATCGCCACTGATTTCGCCGAACGGGAGTTAGTCATGGCACAGTATCGACCACTTAGTTTCGTCGAACACATACGGTTTCGAGTGGTATCGCCACAGATTTCGCAGAACGGCGCTTCTCCTGGCACTGTATCGAACACTTATATTCAGATAGAACAATTAGTTTAAAATGGAACTATGTTTCGCACCTGGAGTTTCCTCTTTCACCAGGCCACCACTTAGTTTCGTCGAACACATACGGTTTCGAGTAGCATCGCCACAGATTTCAGAGAACGGGCGCTTCTCCTGGCACAGTATCGAACACTTAGTTTCAGATTGAACAATTAGTTTAAAATGGAACTAAGTTTCGCATCTGGAGTTTCCTCTCTCACAAGGTCGACCACCTAGTTTCGTCGAACACATACGGTTTCGAGTGGCATCGCCACAGATTTCAGAGAACAGACGCTTCTCCTGGCACAGTATCGAACACTTAGTTTCAGATTGAACAATTAGTTTAAAATGGAACTAAGTTTCGCATCTGGAGTTTCATCTCTCACAAGGCCGACCACTTAGTTTCGTCAAACACATACGGTTTCGAGTGGCATCGCCACAGATTTCAGAGAACAGGCGCTTCTCCTGGCACAGTATCGAACACTTAGTTTCAGATAGAACAATTAGTTTAAAATGGAACTATGATTCACATCTGGATATTCCTCTCTCACAAGGTCGACCATTTAGATTCGTCGAACACATACGGTTTCGAGTAGCATCGCCACAGATTTCAGAGAACAGGCCCTTCTCCTGGCACAGTATCGAACACTTTCAGACAGAACAATTAGTTTAAAATGGAACTAAGTTTCGCATCTGGAGTTTCCTCTCTCACAAGGTCGGCCACTTAGTTTCGTCGAACACATACGTTTTCGAGTGGCATCGCCACAGATTTCAGAGAACAGGCGCTTCTCCTGGCACAGTATCGAACACTTAGTATCAGATAGAACAATTAGTTTAAAATGGAACAAAGCTTCGCATCTGGAGTTTCCTCTCTCACAAGGTCGACCACCTAGTTTCGTCGAACACATACGGTTTCGAGTGGCATCGCCACAGATTTCAGAGAACAAGCGCTTCTCCTGGCACAGTATCGAAAACGTAGATTCAGATAGAACAATTAATTTAAAATGGAACTAAGTTTCGCATCTGGAGTTTCCTCTCTCACATTGTCAACCACTTAGTTTCGTCGAACACATACGGTTTCGAGTGGTATCGCCACAGATTTCGCCGAACGGGTGTTTCTCCTGAAAGAGTATCAACCACTTAGTTTCGTCGAACATATACGGTTTCGAGTAGCATCGCTACAGATTTCAGAAAACAGGCGCTTCTCCTGGCACAATATCGAACACATAGTTTCAGATAGAACAATTAGTTTAAAATGGTACTAAGTTTCGCATCTGGAATTTCCTCTCTCACAAGGTCGACCACTTAGTTTCGTCGAACACACACGGTTTTGAGTAATATCGCCACAGATTTCGAAGAACGGGAGTTTCTCCTGGCACAGTATCGAACACTTAGTTTCAGATGGAACATTTAGTTTAAAATTGAAATATGTTTCGCATCTGGAGTTTCCTCCCTCACAAGGTCGACCACTGAGTTTGGTCGAACACATACGGTTTCGAGTGGCATCGCCACAGTTTTCAGAGAACAGGCGCTTCTCCTGGAACCGTAGCGAACGCTTAGTTTCAGTTAGAATATTTAGTTTAAAATGGAAATATGTTTCGCACATGATGTTTCCTCTCTCACAAGCCCGACCACTTAGTTTCGTCGAACACATACGGTTTCGAGTGACATCGCCACAGATTTCAGAGAACAGGCGCTTCTCCTGGCACAGTATCGAACACTTAGTATCAGATAGAACAATTAGTTTAAAATGGAACTATGTTTCGCATCTGGAGTATCCTCTCTCACAAGGTCAACCACTTAGTTTCGTCGAACACATACGGTTTCGAGTGGCATCACCACATATTTCAGAGAACAGGCGCTTCTCCTGGCACAGTATCGAAAACTTAGTTTCAGATAGAACAATTAGTTTAAAATGGAACTAAGTTTCGCATCTGGTGTTTCCTCTGTCACAAGGTGGGCCACTTAGTTTCGTCGAACACATACGGTTTCGAGTGGCATCGCCACAGATTTCAGAGAACAGGCGCTTCTCCTGGCAGAGTATCGAACGCTTAGTTTCAGATGGAACATTTGGTTTAAAATGGAATTAAGTTTCGCAACTGGAGTTTCCTCTCTCATCAGGTCGACCACTTAGTTTCGTCGAACACATACGGTTTCGAGTAGCATCGCCACAGATTTCAGAGAACGGGCGCTTCTCCTGGCACAGTATCGAACACTTAATATCATATAGAACAAATATTTTAAAATGGAATTAAGTTTCGCATTTGGAGTTTCCTCTCTCACAAGGCCGACAACTTAGTTTCGTCGAACAAATACGGTTTTGAGTGGCATCGCCACAGATTTCAGAGAACAGGCGCTTCTCCTGGCACAGTATCGAACACTTCTTTCAGACAGAACAATTAGATTAAAATGGAATTATGTTTCGCATCTGGAGTATCCTCCCTCACAAGGTCAATCACTTAGTTTCGTCGAACACATACGGTTTCGAGTGGCATCGCCACAGATTTCAGAGAACAGGCGCTTCTCCTGGCACAGTATCGAACATTTAGTTTCAGATGGAACATTTAGTTTAAATTGAACTATGTTTCGCATCTGGAGTTTCCTCTCCCACAAGGTCGACCACTTAGTTTCGTCGAACTCATACGGTTTCGAGTGGCATCGCCACAGATTTCAGAGAACAGGCGCTTCTCCTGGCACAGTATCGAACACTTAGTTTCAGATAGAACAATTAGTTTAAAATGGAACTATGTTCCGCATCTGGTGAATCCTCCCTCACAAGGTCAATCACTTAGTTTCGTCGAACACATACGGTTTCGAGTAGCATCGCCACAGATTTCAGAGAACGGGCGCTTCTCCTGGCACAGTATCGAACACTTAATATCATATAGAACAAATATTTTAAAATGGAATTAAGTTTCGCATTTGGAGTTTCCTCTCTCACAAGGCCGACAACTTAGTTTCGTCGAACAAATACGGTTTTGAGTGGCATCGCCACAGATTTCAGAGAACAGGCGCTTCTCCTGGCACAGTATCGAACACTTCTTTCAGACAGAACAATTAGATTAAAATGGAATTATGTTTCGCATCTGGAGTATCCTCCCTCACAAGGTCAATCACTTAGTTTCGTCGAACACATACGGTTTCGAGTGGCATCGCCACAGATTTCAGAGAACAGGCGCTTCTCCTGGCACAGTATCGAACATTTAGTTTCAGATGGAACATTTAGTTTAAATTGAACTATGTTTCGCATCTGGAGTTTCCTCTCCCACAAGGTCGACCACTTAGTTTCGTCGAACTCATACGGTTTCGAGTGGCATCGCCACAGATTTCAGAGAACAGGCGCTTCTCCTGGCACAGTATCGAACACTTAGTTTCAGATAGAACAATTCGTTTAAAATGGAACTATGTTTCGCATCTGGAGTATCCTCTCTCACTAGGTCAACCACTTAGTTTCGTCGAACACATACGGTTTCGAGTGACATCGCCACAGATTTCAGAGAACAGGCGCTTCTCCTGGCACAGTATCGAACACTTAGTATCAGATAGAACAATTAGTTTAAAATGGAACTAAGTTTCGCATCTGGAGTTTCCTCTCTCAGGAGGTCGGCCACTTAGTTTCGTCGAACACATACGGTTTCGAGTGGCATCGCCACAGATTTCAGAGAACAGGCGCTTCTCCTGGCACAGTATCGAACACTTAGTTTCAGATAGAACAATTCGTTTAAAATGGAACTAAGTTTCGCATCTGGAGTTTCCTCTCTCACAAGGTCGACGACTTAGTTTCGTCGAACACATACGGTCTCGAGCGGCATCCCGACAGATTTCAGAGAACAGGCGCTTCTCCTGGCACAGTATCGAACACTGAGTTGCAGATAGAACAATTAGTTTAAAATGGAACTAAGTTTCGCATCTGGAGTTTCCTCTCTCAGGAGGTCGGCCACTTAGTTTCGTCGAACACATACGGTTCCGAGTGGCATCGCCACAGATTTCAGAGAACAGGCGCTTCTCCTGGCACAGTATCGAACACTTAGTTTCAGATAGAACAATCAGTTTAAAATGGAACCAAATTTCGCATACGGAGTTTCCTCTCCCACAAGGTCGACCACTTAGTTTCGTCGAACACATACGGTTTCGAGTAGCATCGCCACAGATTTCAGAGAATAGGCGCTTCTCCTGGCACAGTATCGAGCACTTAGTTTCAGATAGAACAATTAGTTTAAAATGGAACTGTGTTTCGCATCCGGAGTTTCCTCTCTCACAAGGTCAACCACTTAGTTTCGTCGAACACATACGGTTCGAGTAGCATCGTCACAGATTTCAGAGAACAGGCGCCTCTCCTGGCACAGTATCGAACACTTAGTTTCAGATAGGATTATTAGTTTAAATTGGAACTAAATTGTGCAATTTAGAGTTTCCTCTCTCGCAAGGTCGACCACTTAGTTTCGTCGACACATACGTTTTCGAGTAGCATCGCCACACATTTCAGAGGACAGGCGCTTCTCCTGGCACAGTATCGAACACATGGTTTCAGATAGAACAATTGGTTTAAAATGGGACTAAGTTTCGCATCTGGTGTTTCCTCTCTCACAAGGTCGACTACTTAGTTTCGTCGAACACATACGGTTTCGAGCGGCATCGCCATACAGTTCAGAGAACAGGCGCTTCTCCTGGCACAGTATCGAACACTTGGATTCAGATAGAACATTTAGTTTCAAATGGAACTAAGTTTCGCATCTGCAGTTTCCTCTCTCACAAGGTCGACCACTTATTTTCGTCGAACACATACGGTTTCGAGTAGCATCGCCACAGATTTCAGAGAACAGGCGCTTCTCCTGGCACAGTATCGAACACTTAGTTTCAGATAGAACAATTAGTTTAAAATGGAACTAAGTTTCGCATCTGGAGTTTCCTCTCTCAGAAGGTCGACTACTTAGTTTCGTCGAGCACATACGGTTTCGAGCGGCATCGCCATACAGTTCAGAGAACAGGCGCTTCTCCTGGCACAGTATCGAACACTTAGATTCAGATAGAACAATTAGTTTCAAATGGAACTAAGTTTCGCATCTGCAGTTTCCTCTCTCACAAGGTCGTCCACTTTGTTTCGTCGAACACATACGGTTTCGATTAGCATTACCACAGATTTCAAAGAACAGGCGCTTCTCCGGGCAAAGTATCGAACACTTAGTTTCAGATAGAACAATTACTTTAAAATGGAACTAAGTTTCGTATCTGGAGTTTCCTCTCCCACAAGGTCGACCACTTAGATTCGTCGAACACATACGGTTTCGAGTAGCATCGCCACAGATTTCGCAGAACGGCGTTTTTCCTGGCACAGTATCGAACACTTAGTTTCACATAGAATAATTAGTTTAAAATGGAACTAAGTTTCGCATCTGGAGTTTCCTCTCTCACAAGGTCGACCACTTAATTTCGTCGAACACATACGGTTTCGAGTAGCATCGCCACAAATTTCAGAGAATATGCGCTTCTCCTGGCACAGTATCGAACACTTAGTTTCAGATAGAACAATTAGTTTAAAATGGAACTAAGTTTCGCATCTGGAGTTTCCTCTCTCAGAAGGTCGACTATTTAGTTTCGTCGAGAACATACGGTTTCGAGCGGCATCGCCATACAGTTCAGAGAACAGGCGCTTCTCCTGGCACAGTATCGAACACTTAGATTCAGATAGAACAATTAGTTTCAAATGGAACTAAGTTTCGCATCTGCAGTTTCCTCTCTCACAAGGTCGACCACTTTGTTTCGTCGAACACATACGGTTTCGATTAGCATTACCACAGATTTCACAGAACAGGCGCTTCTCCGGGCAAAGTATCGAACACTTAGTTTCAGATAGAACAATTACTTTAAAATGGATCTAAGTTTCGTATCTGGAGTTTCCTCTCCCACAAGGTCGACCACTTAGATTCGTCGAACACATACGGTTTCGAGTAGCATCGCCACAGATTTCGCAGAACGGCGTTCCTCCTGGCACAGTATCGAAAACTTAGTTTCACATAGAATAATTAGTTTAAAATGGAACTAAGTTTCGCATCTGGAGTTTCCTCTCTCACAAGGCGGGCACTTAGTTTCGGAACACATACGGTTTCGATTAGCATCGCCAAAGATTTCAGAGAACAGGCGCTTCTCCTGGCACAGTATCGAACACTTAGTTTCAGATAGAACAATCAGTTTAAAATGGAACTAAGTTTCGCATACGGAGTTTCCTCTCCCACAAGGTCGACCACTTAGTTTCGTCGAACACATACGGTTTCGATTATTATCACGACAGATTTCAGAGAACAGGTGCTTCTCCTGGCACAGTACAGAACACTTAGTTTCAGATAGAACAATTAGTTTAAAATGGAACTATGTTTCGCATCTGGAGTTTCCTCTACCACAAGGTCGACCACTTATTTTCGTCGAACACATACGGTTTCGATTAGCGTCGCGACAGATTTCAGAGAACAGGCGCTTCTCCTGGCACAGTACCGAACACTTAGTTTCAGATAGAACAATTAGTTTAAAATGGAACTATGTTTCGCATCTGGAGTTTCCTCTACAACAAGGTCGACCACTTATTTTCGTCGAACACACGGTTTCGAGTAGCATCGCCACAGATTTCAGAGAATATGCGCTTCTCCTGGCACAGTACAGAACACTTAGTTTCAGATAGAACAATTAGTTTAAAATGGAACTATGTTTCGCATCTGGAGTTTCCTCTACCACAAGGTCGACCACTTATTTTCATCGAACACATACGGTTTCGATTAGCGTCGCGACAAATTTCAGAGAACAGGCGCTTCTCCTGGCACAGTACTGAACACTTAGTTTCAGATAGAAAAATTAGTTTAAAATGGAACTATGTTTCGCATCTGGAGTTTCCTCTACCACAAGATCGACCACTTATTTTCGTCGAACACATACGGTTTCGATTAGCATCGCCACAGATTTCAGAGAACAGGCGCTTCTCCTGGCACAGTATCGAACACTTAGTTTCAGATAGAACAATTATTTTAAATGGAACTAAGTTTCGCATCTGGTGTTTCCTCTCCCACAAGGTCAACCACTTAGTTTCGTCGAACACATACGGTTTCCATTAGCATCGCCACAGATTTCAGAGAACAGGCGCTTCTCCTGGCACAGTATCGAACACTTAGTTTCAGATAGAACAATTATTTTAAATGGAACTAAGTTTCGCATCTTGTGTTTCCTCTCTCACAAGGTCGACTAATTAGTTTCGTCGAACACATACGGTTTCGAGCGGTATCGCCATACAGTTCAGCGAACAGGCGCTTCTCCTGGCACAGTATCGAACACTTAGATTCAGATAGAACAATTAGTTTCAAATGGAACTAAGTTTCCCATCTGCAGTTTCCTCTCTCACAAGGTCGACCACTTTGTTTCGTCGAACACATACGGTTTCGATTAGCATTACCAAAAATTTCACAGAACAGGCGCTTCTCCGGGCAAAGTATCGAACACTTAGTTTCAGATAGAAAAATTAGTTTAAAATGGAACTATGTTTCGCATCTGCAGTTTCCACTCCCACAAGGTCGACCACTTAGATTCGTCGAACACATACGGTTTCGAGTAGCATCGCCACAGATTTCGCAGAACGGCGTTTTTCCTGGCACAGTGTCGAACACTTAGTTTCAGATAGAACAATTAGTTTAAAATGGGACTAATTTTCGCAGCTGGAGTTTCCTCTACCACAAGGTCGACCACTTATTTTCGTCGAACACATACGGTTTCGATTAGCATTACCACAGATTTCACAGAACAGGCGCTTCTCCGGGCAAAGTATCGAACACTTAGTTTCAGATAGAACAATTACTTCAAAATGGAACTAAGTTTCGTATCTGGAGTTTCCTCTCCCACAAGGTCGACCACTTAGATTCGTCGAACACATACGGTTTCGAGTAGCATCGCCACAGATTTCGCAGAACGGCGTTTCTCCTGGCACAGTATCGAACACTTAGTTTCACATAGAATAATTAGTTTAAAATGGAACTAAGTTTCGCATCTGGAGTTTCCTCTCTCACAAGGCGGGCACTTAGTTTCGGAACACATACGGTTTCGATTAGCATCGCCAAAGATTTCAGAGAACAGGCGCTTCTCCTGGCACAGTATCGAACACTTAGTTTCAGATAGAACAATTAGTTTAAAATGGAACTAAGTTTCGCATCTGGAGTTTCCTCTCTCAGCAGGTCGACCACTTAGTTTCGTCGAACACATACGGTTTCGAGTAGCATCGCCACAGATTTCAGAGAATAGGCGCTTCTTCTAGCACAGTATCGAACACTTTCAGATAGAACAATTAGCTGAAAATGGAACTAGGTTTCGCATCTGGAGTTTCCTCTCTCACAAGGTCGGCCACTTAGTTTCGTCGAACACATACGGTTGCGTGTGGCATCGCCACAGATTTCAGAGAACAGGCGCTTCGCCTGGCACAGTATCGAACACTTATTTCAGACAGAACATTTATTTTAAAATGGAACTATGTCTCGCATCTGGAGTATCCTCTCTCACAAGATCAACCACTTAGTTTCCTCGAACACATACGGTTTCGAGTGGCATCGCCACACATTTCAGAGAACAGGCGCTTCACCTGGCACAGTATCGAACTCTTGGTTTCAGATAGAACAATTAGTTTAAAATGGTAGTAAGTTTCGCATCTGGAGTTTCCTCTCTCAAGGTCGACCACTTAGTTTCGTCGAACACATACGGTTTCGAGTGGAATCGCCACAGATATCAGAGAACAGGCGCTTCTCCTGGCACACTATCGAACACTTAGTTTCAGATAGAACGATTAGTTTAAAATGGAACTAAGCTTCGCATCTGGAGTTTCCTCTCTCACAAGGTCGACCACTTAGTTTCGATGAACGCATACGGTTTCGAGTGGCATCGCCACACATATCAGAGAACAGGCGCTTCTCGTGGCACAGTATCGAACAAATAGTTTCAGATAGAACAATTAGTTTAAAATGGTAGTAAGTTTCGCATCTGGAATTTCTTCTCTCACAAATCGACCACTTAGTTTCGTCGAACACATACGGCCTCGAGTGGCATCGCCACAGATTTCAGAGAACAGGCCATTCTCCTGGCACACTATCGAACACTTAGTTTCAGATAGAACAATTAGTTTAAAATGGAACTAAGTTTTGCATCTGGAGTTTCCTCTCTCACAAGGTCCACCACTTAGTTTCGTTGAACACATACGTTTTCGAGTGGCAACGCCACATATTTCAGAGGACAGGCGCTTCTCCTGGCACAGTATCGAACACTTAGTTTCAGATAGAACAATTAGTTTAAAATGGAACTATGTTTCGCATCTGGAGTTTCCTCTCTCACAAGGTCGACCACTTAGTTTCGTCGAACACACACGTTTTCGAGTAGCATCGCCACAGATTTCAGAGAACAGGCTCCTCCCCCGGCACAGTATCGAACACTTAGTTTCAGATAGAACAATTAGTTTAAAATGGAACTAAGTTTCGCATCTGGAGTTTCCTCTCTCACAAGGTCGACCACTCAGTTTCGTCGAACACATACCGTTTCGAGGGGCATCGCCACAGATTTCAGAGAACAGGCGTTTCTCCTGGCACAGTATCGAACACTTTCAGAAAGAACAATTAGTTTAAAATGGCACTAAGTTTCGCGTCTGGAGTTTCCTCTCTCACAAAGTCGACCACTCAGTTTCGTCGAACACATACCGTTTCGAGTGTTATCGCCACAGATTTCAAACAACAGGCGCTTCTCCTGGCACAGTATCGAACACTTAGTTTCAGATAGAAAAATTAGTTTAAAATGGAACAATGTTTCGCATCTGGTGAATCCTCTCTCACAAGGTCGACCACTTAGTTTCGTCGAACACATACGGTTTCGAGTGGCATCGCCACACATTTCAGAGAACAGGCGTTTCTCCTGGCACAGTGTCGAACACTTAGTTACAGATAGAACACTTAGTTTAAAATGGAACTATATTTCGCATTTGGAGTTTCATCTCTCACAAGATCGACTACTTAGTTTCGTCGAACACATACGGTTTCGAGTAGCATCGCCACAAATTTCAGAGAACAGGTGCTTCTCCTGGCACAGTATCGAACATTAGTTTCAGGTAGAACAATTGGTTTAAAATGGAACTAAGATTCGCATGTGGAGTTTCCTCTCTCACAAGGTCGACGACTTGGTTTCGTCGAACACATACGGTTTCGAGTGGCATCGCCACATATTTCAGAGAACAGGCGCTACTCCTGGCACAGTATCGAACACTTAGTTTCAGATAGACCAATTAGTTTAAAATGGAACTATGTTTTGCATCTGGAGTTTCCTCTCTCACAATGTCGGCAACTTAGTTTCGTCGAACACATACGGTTTCGAGTGGCATCGCCACAGATCTCAGAGAACTGGCGCTTCTCCTGGCACAGTATCGAACACTTAGTTTCAAATAGAACAATTAATTTGAAATGGAACTGAGTTTCGCATCTGAAGTTTCCTCTCTCACAAGGTCGGCAACTTAGTTTCGTCGAACACATACGGTTTCGAGTGGCATCGCCACACATTTCAGAGAACAGGCGCTTCTCCTGGCACAGTGTCGAACACTTAGTTACAGATAGAACACTTAGTTTAAAATGGAACTATATTTCGCATTTGGAGTTTCATCTCTCACAAGGTCGACAATTTAGATTCGTCGAACACATACGTTTTCGAGGAGCATCGCGACTGATTTCAGAGAACACGCGCTTCTCCTGGCACAGTATCGAGCACTTAGTTTCAGATAGAACAATTATTTTAAAGTGGAAATATGTTTCACATCTGGAGTTTCCTCTCTCACAAGGTCGACCACTTAGTTTCGTCGAACACGTAGGGTTTCGAGTGGCATCGCCACAGATTTCACATAACGGCGCTTCTCCTGGCACAGTATCGAACACTTAGTTTCAGATAGATCACTTAGTTTAAAATGGAACTAAGTTTCGCATCTGGAGTTTCTTCCCGCACAAGGCGACCACTGAGCTTCGTCGAACACATACGGTTTCGAGGGGCATCGCCACAGATTTCAGAGAACAGGCGTTTCTCCTGGCACAGTATCGAACACTTTCAGAAAGAACAATTAGTTTAAAATGGCACTAAGTTTCGCGTCTGGAGTTTCCTCTCTCACAAAGTCGACCACTCAGTTTCGTCGAACACATACCGTTTCGAGTGTTATCGCCACAGATATCAGAGAACAGGCGCTTCTTCTGGCACAGTATCGAACACTTAGTTTCAGATAGAACAATTAGTTTAAAATGGAACTAAGTTTCGCATCTGGAGTTTCCTCCATCACAAGGTCGACCATTTAGATTCGCCGAACACATACGGTTTCGAGGAGCATCGCGACTGATTTCAGAGAACACGCGCTTCTCCTGGCACAGTATCGAACACTTAGTTTCAGATAGAACAATTAGTTTAAAATGGAACTAAGTTTCGCATCTGGAGTTTCCTCTCTCACAAGGTCGACCACTTAGTTTCGACGAACACATACGGTTTCGAGGGGCATCGGCACAGATTTCAGAGAACAGGAGCTTCTCCTGGCACAGTGTCGAACACTTAGTTTCAGATAGAACAATTAGTTTAAAATGGAACTAAGTTTCGCATCTGGAGTTTCTTCCCGCACAAGGCGACCACTGAGCTTCGTCGAACACATACGGTTTCGAGGGGCATCGCCACAGATTTCAGATAACAGGCGCTTCTCCTGGCACAGTATCGAACACTTAGATTCAGATAGAACAATTAATTTAAAATGGAACTATGTGTCGCACCTGGAGTTTCCTCTCTCACAAGGTCGACCACTTAGTTTCGTCAAACACATACGGTTTCGAGTGGCATCGCCACAGATTTCAGAGAACAGGAGCTTCTCCTGGCACAGTGTCGAACACTTAGTTTCAGATAGAACAATTAGTTTAAAATGGAACTAATTTTCGCATCTGGAGTTCCTCTCTCACAAGGTCGACAACTTAGTTTCGTCAAACACATACGGTTTCGAGTGGCATCGCCACAGATTTCAGAGAACAGGCGCTTCCCCTGGCACAGTACCGAACACGTATTTTCAGATAGAACAATTAGTTTTAAATGGAACTAAGTTTCGCATCTGGAGTTTCCTCCCTCACAAGGTCGACCACTTAGTTTCGTCGAACACATACGGTTTCGAGTGGCATCGCCACAGATTTCAGAGAACAGGCGCTTCTCCTGGCACAGTATCGAACATTTAGTTTCAGTTGGAACTTTTAGTTTAAAATTGTACTATATTTCGCATGTGGAGTTTCTTCCCTCACAAGGCGACCACTTAATTTCGTCGAACACATACGGTTTCGAGTGGCATCGCCACAGATTTCAGAGAACAGGCGCTTCTCCTGGCACAGTATCGGACACTTAGTTTCAGATAGAACAGTTAGTTTAGAATGGAACTAAGTTTCGCTTCTGGAGTGTCCTCTCTCACAAGGTCGACCACTTAGTTTCGTCGAACATATGCGGTTTCGAGTAGCATCGCCACAGATTTCAGAGAACAGGCGCTTCTCCTGGCACAGTACCGAACACTTAGTTTCAGATAGAACAATTAGTTTAAAATGGAACTATGTCTCGCATCTGGAGTTTCCTCTACCACAAGGTCGACCACTTATTTTCGTCGAACACATACGGTTTCGAGTGGCATCGCCACAGATATCAGAGAACAGGCGCTTCTCCTGGCACATTATGGAACACTTAGTTTCAGATAGAACAATTAGTTTAAAATGGAACTAGGTTTCGCATCTGGAGTTTCCTCTCTCACAAGTCAACCATTTAGATGCGTCGAACACATACGGTTTCGAGTGGCATTGCTACAGATTTCAGAGAAGAGGCGCTTCTCCTGGCACAGTATCGAACACTTAGTTCAGATAGAACAATTAGTTTAAAATGGAACTAAGTTTTGCATCCGGAGTTTCCTCTCTCAGAAGATCGACCACTTAGTTTCGACGAAACACATATGGTTTCGAGTAGCATCGCCACAGATTTCAGAGAACATGCGCTTCTCCTGGCACAGTATCGAACACTTAGTTTCAGATAGAACCATTAGTTTAAAATGGAACTATGTTTCGTATCTGGAATTTCCTCTCCCACTAGGTGGACCACTTAGTTTTGTCGAACACATACGGTTTCTAGTAGCAACGCCACAGGTTTCAGAGGACAGGCACTTCTACTGGCAGAGTATCGAATACTTAGCTTCAGATAGAATATTTAGTTTCAAATGTAAATATGTTTCGCATTTGGAGTTTCCTCCCTCACAAGGTCGACCACTTAGTTTCGTCGAACACATACGGTTTCGAGTGGCATCGCCACAGATTTCAGAGAACAGGCGCTTCTCCTGGCACAGTATCGAACATTTAGTTTCAGTTCGAACTTTTAGTTTAAAATTGTACTATATTTCGCATGTGGAGTTTCTTCCCTCACAAGGCGACCACTTAATTTCGTCGAACACATACGGTTTCGAGTGGCATCGCCACAGATTTCAGAGAACAGGCGCTTCTCCTGGCACAGTATCGAACACTTAATTTCAGATAGAACAATTAGTTTAAAATGGAACTAAGTTTTGCATCTGGAGTTTCCTCTCTCACAAGGTGGACCACTTAGTTTCGACGAACATATACGGTTTCGAGTAGCATCGCCACAGATTTCAGAGAACAGGCGCTTCTCCTGGCACAGTACCGAACACTTAGTTTCAGATAGAACAATTAGTTTAAAATGGAACTATGTCTCGCATCTGGAGTTTCCTCTACCACAAGGTCGACCACTTATTTTCGTCGAACACATACGGTTTCGAGTGGCATCGCCACAGATATCAGAGAACAGGCGCTTCTCCTGGCACATTATGGAACACTTAGTTTCAGATAGAACAATAGGTTTAAAATGGAACTAAGTTTCGCATCTGGAGTTTCCTCTCTCACAAGTCAACCATTTAGATGCGTCGAACACATACGGTTTCGAGTGGCATCGCTACAGATTTCAGAGAAGAGGCGCATCTCCTGGCACAGTATCGAACACTTAGTTTCAGATAGAACAATTAGTTTAAAATGGAACTAAGTTTTGCATCCGGAGTTTCCTCTCTCAGAAGATCGACCACTTAGTTTCGACGAAACACATATGGTTTCGAGTAGCATCGCCACAGATTTCAGAGAACAGGCGCTTCTCCTGGCACAGTATCGAACACTTAGTTTCAGATTGAACCATTAGTTTAAAATGGAACTATGTTTCGTATCTGGAGTTTCCTCTCCCACTAGGTGGACCACTTAGTTTTTTCGAACACATACGGTTTCTAGTAGCAACGCCACAGGTTTCAGAGGACAGGCACTTCTACTGGCAGAGTATCGAATACTTAGCTTCAGATAGAATATTTAGTTTCAAATGTAAATATGTTTCGCATTGGGAGTTTCCTCCCTCACAAGGTCGACCACTTAGTTTCGTCGAACACATACGGTTTCGAGTGGCATCGCCACAGATTTCAGAGAACAGGCGCTTCTCCTGGCACAGTATCGAACATTTAGTTTCAGTTGGAACTTTTAGTTTAAAATTGTACTATATTTCGCATGTGGAGTTTCTTCCCTCACAAGGCGACCACTTAATTTCGTCGAACACATACGGTTTCGAGTGGCATCGCCACAGATTTCGGAGAACAGGCGCTTCTCCTGGCACAGTATCGAACACTTAATTTCAGATAGAAGAATTAGTTTAAAATGGAACTAAGTTTTGCATCTGGAGTTTCCTCTCTCACAAGGTGGACCACTTAGTTTCGACGAACACATACGGTTTCGAGTGGCATCGTCACATATTTCACAGGACAGGCGCTTCTCCTGGCACAGTATCGAACACATAGTTACAGGTAGAAAAACTAGTTAAAAAGGAACTAAGTTTCGCATCTGGAGTTTCCTCTATCACAAGGTCGACCACTTAGTTTCGTCGAACACATACGGTTTCCGGTAGCATCGCCACAGATTTCAGGGAACAGGCGTTTCTCCTTTCACAGTATCGGACACTTAGTTTCAGATAGAACAATTAGTTTAAAATGGAACTATGTTTCGTATCTGGAGTTTCTTCCCTCACAAGGCGACCACTTAATTTCGTCGAACACTGTGCCAGGAGAATCGCCTGTTCTCTGAAATCTGTGGCGATGCCACTCGAAACCGTACGTGTTCGACGAAACTAAGTGGTCGACCTTGTGAAAGAGGAAACTCCAAATGCGAAACTTAGTTCCATTTTAAACAAATTGTTCTATCTGAAACTAAGTGTTCGATACTGTGCCAGGAGAAGCGCCTGTTCTCTGAAATCTGTGGCGATGCTACTCGAAACCGTATGTGTTCGACGAAACTAAGTGGTCCACCTTGTGAGACAGGAAACTCCAGATGCAAAACTTAGTTCCATTTTAAACTGATTGTTCTACCTGAAACTAAGTGATCGATAATGAGCCAGGAGAAGCGCCTGTTCTCTGACATCTGTGGCGATGCTACTCGAAACCGTATGTGTTCGACGAAACTAAGTGGTCGACCTTGTGAGAGAGGAAACTCCAGATGCGAAACTTTGTTCCTTTTTAAACTAATCGTTCTATCTGAAACTAAGTGTTCGATACTGTGCCAGGGGGAGCGCCTGTTCTCTGAAATCTGTGGCGATGCGCTCTCAAACCCGTATGTGTTCGGCGAAACTAAGTGGTCGACCTTGTGAGAGAGGAAACTCCAGAAGCGAAACTTAGTTCCATTCAAAACTAATTGTTCTATCTGAAAATAAGTTTTCGATACTGTGCCAGAAGAAGCGCCTGTTCACAGAAATCTGTGGCGATGCCACTCGAAACCGTATATGCTCGACGAATCTAAATCGTCGACCTTGTGAGAGAGGAAATTCCAGATGCGAAGTTTAGTTCCATTTTAAACTAATTGTTCTATCTGAAACTAAGTGTTCGATACTATGCCAGGAGAAGCGCCTGTTCTCTGAAATGTGTGGCGATGCCACTCGAAACCGTAATTGTTCGACGAAACTAAGTGGTTGATCTTGTGAGAGAGGATACTCCAGATGCGAAACATAGTTCCATTTTAAACTAATTGTTCTGTCTGAAATATGTTTTCGATACTGTGCCAGGCGAAGCGCCTGTTCTCTGAAATCTGTGGCGATGCTACTCGAAACCGTATGTGTTCGAGGAAACTGAGTGGTCGACTTTGTGGGAGAGGAAACGCCAGATGCGAAACTTAGTTCCATTTTAAACTAATTGTTCTATCTGAAACTAAGTGTCCGATACTGTGCCAGGAGAAGCGCCTGTTCTCTGAAATCTCTGGCGATGCCACTCGAAACCGTATGTGTTCGAGGAAACTAAGTGGTCGACCTTGTGGGAGAGGAAACTCCAGATGCGAAACTTAGTTCCATTTTAAACTAATTGTTCTATCTGAAACTAAGTGTTCGTTACTGTGCCAGGAGAAGCGCCTGTTCTCTGAAATCTGTGGCGATGCTACTCGAAACCGTATGTGTTCGACGAATCTAAATGTTCGACCTTGTGGGGGAGGAATCTCCCGATGCGAAATTTATTTCCATTTTAAACTAATTGTTCTATCTGAAAATAAGTGTTCGTTACTGTGCCAGGAGAAGCGCCTGTTCTCTGAAATCTGTGGCGATGCTACTCGATACCGTATGTGTTCGTCGAAACTAAGTGGTCGTCCTTGTGAGAGAGGAAACTCCAGATGCGAAACATAGTTCCATTTTAAACTAATTGTTCTATCTGAAACTAAGTGTTCGATACTATGCCAGGAGAAGCGCCTGTTCTCTGAAATCTGTGGCGATGCTACTCGAAACCGTATGTGTTCGAGGAAACTAAGTGGTCGAATTTGTGGGAGAGGAAACTCCAGATGCGAAACATAGTTCCATTTTAAACGAATTGTTCTATCCGAAACTAAGTGTTCGATACTGTGCCAGGAGAAGCACCTGTTCTCTGAAATCTGTGACGATGCCACTCGAAACCATATGTGTTCGACGAAACTAAGTGGCCGACCTTGTGAGAGAGGAAACTCCAGATGCAAAACTTAGTTCCACTTTAAACTAATTGTTCTATCTGAAACTAAGTGTTCGATACTGTGCGAGGAGAAGCGCCTGTTCTCTGAAATCTGCGGCGATGCTACTCGATACCGTATGTGTTCGACGAATATAAATGGTCGACCTTGTGAGAGAGGAAACTCCAGATGCAAAACATAGTTCCACTTTAAACTAATTGTTCTATCTGAAACTAAGTGTTCGATACTGTGCGAGGAGAAGCGCCTGTTCTCTGAAATCTGCGGCGATGCTACTCGATACCGTATGTCTTCGACGAAACTAAGTTGCCAATACTGTGCCAGGAGGAACACCCGTTCGGCCAAACCTGTGGCGATACCACTCGAAACCCTATGTGTTTCACAAAACTAAGTGGTCGACCTTGTGAAAAAGGAAACTCCAAATGCGAAACTTAGTTCCATTTTAAACTAATTTTTCTATCTGAAAGTGTTCGATACTGTGCCAGGAGAAGCGCCTGTTCTCTGAAATCAGTGGCGATGCTACTCGAACCCGTATCTGTTCAACGAAACTAAGTGGCCGACCTTGTGAGAGAGGAAACTCCAGACGCGAAACTTAGTTCCATTTTAAACTAATTGTTCTGTCTGAAAGTGTTCGATACTGTGCCAGGAGAAGCGCCTGTTCTCTGAAATCAGTGGAGATGCTACTCGAACCCGTATGTGTTCGACGAATATAAATGGTCGACCTTGTGAGAGAGGAAATTCCAGATGCGGAACTTAGTTCCATTTTAAACTAATTGTTCTATCTGAAAGTGTTCGATTCTGTGCCAGGAGAAGCGCCTGCTCTCTGAAATCAGTGGCGATGCTACTCGAACCCGTATGTGTACGACGTAACTAAGTGGCCGACCTTGTGAGAGAGGAAACTCCAGATGCGAAACTTAGTTCCATTTGAAACTAATTGTTCCATCTGAAACTAAGTGTTCGGTACTGTGCCAGGAGAAGCGCCTGTTCTCTGAAATCTGTGGCGATGCCACTCGAAACCGTATGGGTTCGACGAAACTAAGTGGACGACCTTGTGAGAGAGGAAACTCCAGATGCGGAACTTAGTTCCATTTTGAACTAATTGTTCTATCTGAAAGTGTTCGATACTGTGCCAGGAGAAGCGCCTGTTCTCTGAAATCAGTGGCGATGCTACTCGAACCCGTATGTGTTCGACGTAACTAAGTGGCCGACCTTGTGAGAGAGGAAACTCCAGAAGCGAAACTTAGTTCCATTTTAAACTAATTGTTCTATCTGAAACTAAGTGATCGATAATGTGCCAGGAGAAGCGCTTGTTCTCTGAAATCTGTGGCTATGCTACTCGAAACCGTATGTTTTCGACGAAACTAAGTGGTCCACCTTGCGAGAGAGGAAACTCCAAATGCGAAACATAGTTCCATTTGAAACTAATTGTTCTCTCTGAAACTAAGTGTTCGATACTGTGCCAGGAGAAGCGCCTGTTCTCTGAAATCTCTGGCGATGCTACTCGAAACCGTATGTGTTCGACGAATCTAAATGGTCGACCTTGTGAGAGAGGAAACTCCAGATGCGAAACTTAGTTCCACTTTAAACCAAATGTTCCGTCCGAAACTAAGTTTGCGATACTGTGCCAGGAGAAGCGCCTGTTCTCTGAAATCTGTGGCGATGCCACTCGTAACCGTATGTGTTCGACGAAACTAAGTGGACGACCCTGTGAGAGAGGAAGCTCCAGATGCAAAACATAGTTCCACTTTAAACTAATTGTTCTATCTGAAACTAAGTGTTCGATACTGTGCGAGGAGAAGCGCCGGTTCTCTGAAATCTGCGGCGATGCTACTCGATACCGTATGTCTTCGACGAAACTAAGTTGCCAATACTGTGCCAGGAGGAACACCCGTTCGGCCAAATCTGTGGCGATACCACTCGAAACCCTATGTGTTTCACAAAACTAAGTGGTCGACCTTGTGAAAAAGGAAACTCCAAATGCGAAACCTAGTTCCATTTTAAACTAATTGTTCTGTCTGAAAGTGTTCGATACTGTGCCAGGAGAAGCGCCTGTTCTCTGAAATCTGTGGCGATGCCACTCGAAACCGTATGTGTTCGACGAATATAAATGGTCGACCTTGTGAGAGAGGAAATTCCAGATGCGGAACTTAGTTCCATTTTAAACTAATTGTTCTATCTGAAAGTGTTCGATACTGTGCCAGGAGAAGCGCCTGCTCTCTGAAATCAGTGGCGATGCTACTCGAACCCGTATGTGTACGACGTAACTAAGTGGCCGACCTTGTGAGAGAGGAAACTCCAGATGCGAAACTTAGTTCCATTTTAAACTAATTGTTCTATCTGAAACTAAGTGTTCGATACTGTGCCAGGATAAGCACCTGTTCTCTGAAATCTGTGGCGATGCCACTCGAAACCGTATGGGTTCGACGAAACTAAGTGGACGACCTTGTGAGAGAGGAAACTCCAGATGCGGAACTTAGTTCCATTTTAAACTAATTGTTCTATCTGAAAGTGTTCGATACTGTGCCAGGAGAAGCGCCTGTTCTCTGAAATCAGTGGCGATGCTACTCGAACCCGTATGTGTTCGACGTAACTAAGTGGCCGACCTTGTGAGAGAGGAAACTCCAGATGCGAAACTTAGTTCCATTTTAAACTAATTGTTCTATCTGAAAGTGTTCGATACTGTGCCAGGAGAAGCGCCTGTTCTCTGAAATCAGTGGCGATGCTACTCGAACCCGTATGTGTTCGACGTAACTAAGTGGCCGACCTTGTGAGAGAGGAAACTCCAGAAGCGAAACTTAGTTCCATTTTAAACTAATTGTTCTATCTGAAACTAAGTGATCGATAATGTGCCAGGAGAAGCGCTTGTTCTCTGAAATCTGTGGCTATGCTACTCGAAACCGTATGTTTTCGACGAAACTAAGTGGTCCACCTTGCGAGAGAGGAAACTCCAAATGCGAAACATAGTTCCATTTGAAACTAATTGTTCTCTCTGAAACTAAGTGTTCGATACTGTGCCAGGAGAAGCGCCTGTTCTCTGAAATCTCTGGCGATGCTACTCGAAACCGTATGTGTTCGACGAATCTAAATGGTCGACCTTGTGAGAGAGGAAACTCCAGATGCGAAACTTAGTTCCACTTTAAACCAAATGTTCCGTCCGAAACTAAGTTTGCGATACTGTGCCAGGAGAAGCGCCTGTTCTCTGAAATCTGTGGCGATGCCACTCGTAACCGTATGTGTTCGACGAAACTAAGTGGACGACCCTGTGAGAGAGGAAGCTCCAGATGCAAAACATAGTTCCACTTTAAACTAATTGTTCTATCTGAAACTAAGTGTTCGATACTGTGCGAGGAGAAGCGCCGGTTCTCTGAAATCTGTGGCGATGCCACTCGAAACCGTATGTGTTCGACGAATCTAAATGGTCGACCTTGTGAGAGAGGAAACTCCAGTTGCGAAATTTAGTTCCATTTTAAACTAATTGTTCTATCTGAAACTAAGTGTTCGATAATGTGCCAGGAGAAGCGCCTGTTCTCTGAAATCTGTGGCGATGCCACTCGAAACCGTATGTGTTTGACGAAACTAAGTTGTCGACCTTGTGAGAGAGGAAACTCCAGATGCGAAACCTAGTTCCATTTTAAACTAATTGTTCTATCTGAAACTAAGTGTTCGATACTGTGCCAGGAGAAGCGCCTGTTCTCTGAAATCTGTGGCGATGCCACTCGAAACCGTATTTGTTCGACGAAACTAAGTGGTCGACCTTGTGAGAGAGGAAACTCCAGTTGCGAAATTTAGTTCCATTTGAAACAAATTGTTCTATCTGAAACTAAGTGTTCGATAATGTGCCAGGAGAAGCGCCTGTTCTCTGAAATCTGTGGCGATGCCACTCGAAACCGTATGTGTTTGACGAAACTAAGTGGTCGACCTTGTGAGAGAGGAAACTCCAAATGCGAAACATAGTTCCATTTTAAACTAATTGTTCTGTCTGAAACTAAGTGTTCGATAATGTGCCAGCAGGAGCGCTTGTTTCCTGAAATCTGTGACGATGCTACTCGAAACCGTATGTGTTCGACGAAACTAAGTGGTCGAACTTGTTAGAGAGGAAACTCAAAATGCGGAACAGAGTTCCATTTTAAACTGATTGTTCTATGTGAAACTATGTGTTCGATACTGTTCCAGGAGAAGCGCCGTTCTGCGAAATCTGTGGCGATACGACTCGAAACCGTATGTATTCGACGAAACTAAGTGGTCGACATGGTGAGAGAGGAAACTCCAGATGCGAAATTTAGTTCCATTTTGAACTAATTGTTCTCTCTGAAACTAAGTGTTCGATAATGTGCCAGGAGAAGCGCCTGTTCTCTGAAATCTGTGGCGATGCCACTCGAAACCGTATGTGTTTGACGAAACTAAGTTGTCGACCTTGTGAGAGAGGAACTCCAGATGCGAAACTTAGTTCCATTTTAAACTAATTGTTCTATCTGAAAGTAAGTGTTCGATACTGTGCCAGGAGAAGCGCCTGTTTTCTGAAATCTGTGGCGATGCCACTCGAAACCGTATGTGTTCGACGAAACTATGTTGTCGACCTTGTGAGAGAGGAAGCTCCAGATGCGAAATTTAGTTCCATTTTAAACTAATTGTTCTATCTGAAACTAAGTGTTCGATACTGTGCCAGGAGAAGCGCCTGTTCTCTGAAATCTGTGGCGATGCCACTCGATACCGTATGTGTTCAACGAAACTAAGTGGTCGACCTTGTGAGAGAGGAAACTCCAGTTGCGAAATTTAGTTCCATTTTAAACTAATTGTTCTATCTGAAACTAAGTGTTCGATAATGTGCCAGGAGAAGCGCCTGTTCTCTGAAATCTGTGGCGATGCCACTCGAAACCGTATGTGTTTGACGAAACTAAGTTGTCGACCTTGTGAGAGAGGAAACTCCAGATGCGAAACCTAGTTCCATTTTAAACTAATTGTTCTATCTGAAACTAAGTGTTCGATACTGTGCCAGGAGAAGCGACTGTTCTCTGAAATCTGTGGCGATGCCACTCGAAACCGTATTTGTTCGACGAAACTAAGTGGTCGACCTTGTGAGAGAGGAAACTCCAGTTGCGAAATTTAGTTCCATTTTAAACTAATTGTTCTATCTGAAACTAAGTGTTCGATAATGTGCCAGGAGAAGCGCCTGTTCTCTGAAATCTGTGGCGATGCCACTCGAAACCGTATGTGTTTGACGAAACTAAGTGGTCGACCTTGTGAGAGAGGAAACTCCAAATGCGAAACATAGTTCCATTTTAAACTAATTGTTCTGTCTGAAACTAAGTGTTCGATAATGTGCCAGCAGGAGCGCTTGTTTCCTGAAATCTGTGACGATGCTACTCGAAACCGTATGTGTTCGACGAAACTAAGTTGTCGAACTTGTTAGAGAGGAAACTCAAAATGCGGAACAGAGTTCCATTTTAAACTGATTGTTCTATGTGAAACTATGTGTTCGATACTGTTCCAGGAGAAGCGCCGTTCTGCGAAATCTGTGGCGATACGACTCGAAACCGTATGTATTCGACGAAACTAAGTGGTCGACATGGTGAGAGAGGAAACTCCAGATGCGAAATTTAGTTCCATTTTGAACTAATTGTTCTCTCTGAAACTAAGTGTTCGATAATGTGCCAGGAGAAGCGCCTGTTCTCTGAAATCTGTGGCGATGCCACTCGAAACCGTATGTGTTTGACGAAACTAAGTTGTCGACCTTGTGAGAGAGGAACTCCAGATGCGAAACTTAGTTCCATTTTAAACTAATTGTTCTATCTGAAAGTAAGTGTTCGATACTGTGCCAGGAGAAGCGCCTGTTTTCTGAAATCTGTGGCGATGCCACTCGAAACCGTATGTGTTCGACGAAACTATGTTGTCGACCTTGTGAGAGAGGAAGCTCCAGATGCGAAATTTAGTTCCATTTTAAACTAATTGTTCTATCTGAAACTAAGTGTTCGATAATGTGCCAGGAGAAGCGCCTGTTCTCTGAAATCTGTGGCGATGCCACTCGATACCGTATGTGTTCAACGAAACTAAGTGGTCGACCTTGTGAGAGAGGAAACTCCAGTTGCGAAATTTAGTTCCATTTTAAACTAATTGTTCTATCTGAAACTAAGTGTTCGATAATGTGCCAGGAGAAGCGCCTGTTCTCTGAAATCTGTGGCGATGCCACTCGAAACCGTATGTGTTTGACGAAACTAAGTTGTCGACCTTGTGAGAGAGGAAACTCCAGATGCGAAACCTAGTTCCATTTTAAACTAATTGTTCTATCTGAAACTAAGTGTTCGATACTGTGCCAGGAGAAGCGACTGTTCTCTGAAATCTGTGGCGATGCCACTCGAAACCGTATTTGTTCGACGAAACTAAGTGGTCGACCTTGTGAGAGAGGAAACTCCAGTTGCGAAATTTAGTTCCATTTTAAACTAATTGTTCTATCTGAAACTAAGTGTTCGATAATGTGCCAGGAGAAGCGCCTGTTCTCTGAAATCTGTGGCGATGCCACTCGAAACCGTATGTGTTTGACGAAACTAAGTTGTCGACCTTGTGAGAGAGGAAACTCCAGATGCGAAACCTAGTTCCATTTTAAACTAATTGTTCTATCTGAAACTAAGTGTTCGATACTGTGCCAGGAGAAGCGACTGTTCTCTGAAATCTGTGGCGATGCCACTCGAAACCGTATTTGTTCGACGAAACTAAGTGGTCGACCTTGTGAGAGAGGAAACTCCAGTTGCGAAATTTAGTTCCATTTTAAACTAATTGTTCTATCTGAAACTAAGTGTTCGATAATGTGCCAGGAGAAGCGCCTGTTCTCTGAAATCTGTGGCGATGCCACTCGAAACCGTATGTGTTTGACGAAACTAAGTTGTCGACCTTGTGAGAGAGGAACTCCAGATGCGAAACTTAGTTCCATTTTAAACTAATTGTTCTATCTGAAAGTAAGTGTTCGATACTGTGCCAGGAGAAGCGCCTGTTTTCTGAAATCTGTGGCGATGCCACTCGAAACCGTATGTGTTCGACGAAACTATGTTGTCGACCTTGTGAGAGAGGAAGCTCCAGATGCGAAATTTAGTTCCATTTTAAACTAATTGTTCTATCTGAAACTAAGTGTTCGATACTGTGCGAGGAGAAGCGCCGGTTCTCTGAAATCTGTGGCGATGCCACTCGAAACCGTATGTGTTCGACGAATCTAAATGGTCGACCTTGTGAGAGAGGAAACTCCAGTTGCGAAATTTAGTTCCATTTTAAACTAATTGTTCTATCTGAAACTAAGTGTTCGATAATGTGCCAGGAGAAGCGCCTGTTCTCTGAAATCTGTGGCGATGCCACTCGAAACCGTATGTGTTTGACGAAACTAAGTTGTCGACCTTGTGAGAGAGGAAACTCCAGATGCGAAACCTAGTTCCATTTTAAACTAATTGTTCTATCTGAAACTAAGTGTTCGATACTGTGCCAGGAGAAGCGACTGTTCTCTGAAATCTGTGGCGATGCCACTCGAAACCGTATTTGTTCGACGAAACTAAGTGGTCGACCTTGTGAGAGAGGAAACTCCAGTTGCGAAATTTAGTTCCATTTGAAACAAATTGTTCTATCTGAAACTAAGTGTTCGATAATGTGCCAGGAGAAGCGCCTGTTCTCTGAAATCTGTGGCGATGCCACTCGAAACCGTATGTGTTTGACGAAACTAAGTGGTCGACCTTGTGAGAGAGGAAACTCCAAATGCGAAACATAGTTCCATTTTAAACTAATTGTTCTGTCTGAAACTAAGTGTTCGATAATGTGCCAGCAGGAGCGCTTGTTTCCTGAAATCTGTGACGATGCTACTCGAAACCGTATGTGTTCGACGAAACTAAGTGGTCGAACTTGTTAGAGAGGAAACTCAAAATGCGGAACAGAGTTCCATTTTAAACTGATTGTTCTATGTGAAACTATGTGTTCGATACTGTTCCAGGAGAAGCGCCGTTCTGCGAAATCTGTGGCGATACGACTCGAAACCGTATGTATTCGACGAAACTAAGTGGTCGACATGGTGAGAGAGGAAACTCCAGATGCGAAATTTAGTTCCATTTTGAACTAATTGTTCTCTCTGAAACTAAGTGTTCGATAATGTGCCAGGAGAAGCGCCTGTTCTCTGAAATCTGTGGCGATGCCACTCGAAACCGTATGTGTTTGACGAAACTAAGTTGTCGACCTTGTGAGAGAGGAACTCCAGATGCGAAACTTAGTTCCATTTTAAACTAATTGTTCTATCTGAAAGTAAGTGTTCGATACTGTGCCAGGAGAAGCGCCTGTTTTCTGAAATCTGTGGCGATGCCACTCGAAACCGTATGTGTTCGACGAAACTATGTTGTCGACCTTGTGAGAGAGGAAGCTCCAGATGCGAAATTTAGTTCCATTTTAAACTAATTGTTCTATCTGAAACTAAGTGTTCGATAATGTGCCAGGAGAAGCGCCTGTTCTCTGAAATCTGTGGCGATGCCACTCGATACCGTATGTGTTCAACGAAACTAAGTGGTCGACCTTGTGAGAGAGGAAACTCCAGTTGCGAAATTTAGTTCCATTTTAAACTAATTGTTCTATCTGAAACTAAGTGTTCGATAATGTGCCAGGAGAAGCGCCTGTTCTCTGAAATCTGTGGCGATGCCACTCGAAACCGTATGTGTTTGACGAAACTAAGTTGTCGACCTTGTGAGAGAGGAAACTCCAGATGCGAAACCTAGTTCCATTTTAAACTAATTGTTCTATCTGAAACTAAGTGTTCGATACTGTGCCAGGAGAAGCGACTGTTCTCTGAAATCTGTGGCGATGCCACTCGAAACCGTATTTGTTCGACGAAACTAAGTGGTCGACCTTGTGAGAGAGGAAACTCCAGTTGCGAAATTTAGTTCCATTTTAAACTAATTGTTCTATCTGAAACTAAGTGTTCGATAATGTGCCAGGAGAAGCGCCTGTTCTCTGAAATCTGTGGCGATGCCACTCGAAACCGTATGTGTTTGACGAAACTAAGTGGTCCACCTTGTGAGAGAGGAAACTCCAAATGCGAAACATAGTTCCATTTTAAACTAATTGTTCTGTCTGAAACTAAGTGTTCGATAATGTGCCAGCAGGAGCGCTTGTTTCCTGAAATCTGTGACGATGCTACTCGAAACCGTATGTGTTCGACGAAACTAAGTTGTCGAACTTGTTAGAGAGGAAACTCAAAATGCGGAACAGAGTTCCATTTTAAACTGATTGTTCTATGTGAAACTATGTGTTCGATACTGTTCCAGGAGAAGCGCCGTTCTGCGAAATCTGTGGCGATACGACTCGAAACCGTATGTATTCGACGAAACTAAGTGGTCGACATGGTGAGAGAGGAAACTCCAGATGCGAAATTTAGTTCCATTTTGAACTAATTGTTCTCTCTGAAACTAAGTGTTCGATAATGTGCCAGGAGAAGCGCCTGTTCTCTGAAATCTGTGGCGATGCCACTCGAAACCGTATGTGTTTGACGAAACTAAGTTGTCGACCTTGTGAGAGAGGAACTCCAGTTGCGAAACTTAGTTCCATTTTAAACTAATTGTTCTATCTGAAAGTAAGTGTTCGATACTGTGCCAGGAGAAGCGCCTGTTTTCTGAAATCTGTGGCGATGCCACTCGAAACCGTATGTGTTCGACGAAACTATGTTGTCGACCTTGTGAGAGAGGAAGCTCCAGATGCGAAATTTAGTTCCATTTTAAACTAATTGTTCTATCTGAAACTAAGTGTTCGATACCGTGCCAGGAGAAGCGCCTGTTCTCTCAAATCTGTGGCGATGCCACTCGAAACCGTATGTGATCGGCGAAACTAAGTGGCCCACCTTGTGAGAGAGGATACTCCAGATGCGAAACATAGTTCCATTTTAAACTAATTGTTCTGTCTGAAACTAAGTGTTCGATAAGGTGCCAGGAGAAGCGCCTGTTCTCTGAACTGTGTGGCGATGACGCTCGAAACCGTATATGTTCGACGAAACTAAGTGGTTGATCTTGTGAGAGAGGATACTCCAAATGCGAAACTTAGTTCCATTTTAAACTAATTGTTCTATCTGAAACTAAGTGTTCCATACATTGCCAGGAGAAGCGCCTGTTCTCTGATATCTGTGGCGATGCCACTCGAAACCGAATGTGTTCGACGAAACTAAGTGGTCGAACTTGTGAGAGAGGAAACTCCAAATGCGAAACATAGGTCCATTTTAAACTAATTTTTCTATCTGAAGCTAAGTGTTCGATACTGTGCCAGGAGAAGCGCCTGTTCTCTGAAATCTGTGGCGATGCCACTCGAAACCGTATGTGTTTGACGAAACTAAGTTGTCGACCTTGTGAGAGAGGAACTCCAGATGCGAAACTTAGTTCCATTTTAAACTAATTGTTCTATCTGAAAGTAAGTGTTCGATACTGTGCCAGGAGAAGCGCCTGTTCTCTGAAATCTGTGGCGATGCCACTCGAAACCGTATGTGTTCGACGAAACTATGTTGTCGACCTTGTGGGAGAGGAAACTCCAGATGCGAAACCTAGTTCCATTTTAAACTAATTGTTCTATCTGCTACTAAGTATTCGATACTGTGCCAGGAGTAGCGCCTGTTCTCTGAGATCATTGGCGATGCTACTCGAAACCGTATGTGTTCGACGAAACTAAGTGGTCGACCTAGTGAGAGAGGAATCTCCAGATGCGAAACATAGTTCCATTTTAAACTAATGGTTCTACCTGAAACTAAGTGTTCGGTAGTGTGCCCGGAGAAACGCCTGTTCACTGAAATCTGTGGCGATGCTACTCGAAACCGTATGTGTTCGACGAAACTAAGTGGTCGACCTTGTGAGTGAGGAAACTCCAAATGCGAAACATAGTTCCATTTTAAACTAATTGTTCTATCTGAAACTAAGTGTTCGATAATGTGCCAGCAGGAGCGCTTGTTCCCTGAAATCTGTGACGATGCTACTCGAAACCGTATGTGTTCGACGAAACTAAGTGGTCGAACTTGTTAGAGAGGAAACTCAAAATGCGGAACAGAGTTCCATTTTAAACTGATTGTTCTATGTGAAACTATGTGTTCGATACTGTTCCAGGAGAAGCGCCGTTCTGCGAAATCTGTGGCGATACGACTCGAAACCGTATGTATTCGACGAAACTAAGTGGTCGACCTTGTGAGAGAGGAAACTCCTGATGCGAAACTTAGTTTCATTTAAAACTAATTGTTCTATCTGAAACTAAGTGTTCGATGGTGTGCCAGGAGAAGCGCCTGTTCTCTGATATCTGTGGCGATGCCACTCGAAACCGAATGTGTTCGACGAAACTAAGTGGTCGAACTTGTGAGAGAGGAAACTCCAAATGCGAAACATAGGTCCATTTTAAACTAATTTTTCTATCTGAAGCTAAGTGTTCGATACTGTGCCAGGAGAAGCGCCTGTTCTCTGAAATCTGTGGCGATGCCACTCGAAACCGTATGTGTTTGACGAAACTAAGTTGTCGACCTTGTGAGAGAGGAACTCCAGATGCGAAACTTAGTTCCATTTTAAACTAATTGTTCTATCTGAAAGTAAGTGTTCGATACTGTGCCAGGAGAAGCGCCTGTTCTCTGAAATCTGTGGCGATGCCACTCGAAACCGTATGTGTTCGACGAAACTATGTTGTCGACCTTGTGGGAGAGGAAACTCCAGATGCGAAACCTAGTTCCATTTTAAACTAATTGTTCTATCTGCTACTAAGTATTCGATACTGTGCCAGGAGTAGCGCCTGTTCTCTGAGATCATTGGCGATGCTACTCGAAACCGTATGTGTTCGACGAAACTAAGTGGTCGACCTAGTGAGAGAGGAATCTCCAGATGCGAAACATAGTTCCATTTTAAACTAATGGTTCTACCTGAAACTAAGTGTTCGGTAGTGTGCCCGGAGAAACGCCTGTTCACTGAAATCTGTGGCGATGCTACTCGAAACCGTATGTGTTCGACGAAACTAAGTGGTCGACCTTGTGAGTGAGGAAACTCCAAATGCGAAACATAGTTCCATTTTAAACTAATTGTTCTATCTGAAACTAAGTGTTCGATAATGTGCCAGCAGGAGCGCTTGTTCCCTGAAATCTGTGACGATGCTACTCGAAACCGTATGTGTTCGACGAAACTAAGTGGTCGAACTTGTTAGAGAGGAAACGCAAAATGCGGAACAGAGTTCCATTTTAAACTGATTGTTCTATGTGAAACTATGTGTTCGATACTGTTCCAGGAGAAGCGCCGTTCTGCGAAATCTGTGGCGATACGACTCGAAACCGTATGTATTCGACGAAACTAAGTGGTCGACCTTGTGAGAGAGGAAACTCCTGATGCGAAACTTAGTTTCATTTAAAACTAATTGTTCTATCTGAAACTAAGTGTTCGATGGTGTGCCAGGAGAAGCGCCTGTTCTCTGAAATCTGTGGCGATGCCACTCGAAACCGTATGTGTTTGACGAAACTAAGTTGTCGACCTTGTGAGAGAGGAACTCCAGATGCGAAACTTAGTTCCATTTTAACTAATTGTTCTATCTGAAAGTAAGTGTTCGATACTGTGCCAGGAGAAGCGCCTGTTCTCTGAAATCTGTGGCGATGCCACTCGAAACCGTATGTGTTCGACGAAACTATGTTGTCGACCTTGTGGGAGAGGAAACTCCAGATGCGAAACCTAGTTCCATTTTAAACTAATTGTTCTATCTGAAACTAAGTGTTCGATACTGTGCCAGGAGAAGCGACTGTTCTCTGAAATCTGTGGCGATGCCACTCGAAACCGTATTTGTTCGACGAAACTAAGTGGTCGACCTTGTGAGAGAGGAAACTCCAGTTGCGAAATTTAGTTCCATTTTAAACTAATAGTTCTATCTGAAACTAAGTGTTCGATACTGTGCCAGGAGAAGCGCCTGTTCTCTGAAATCTGTGGCGATGCCACTCGAAACCGTATGTGTTCGATGAAACTAAGTGGTCGACCTTGTGAGAGAGGAAACTCCAAATGCCAAACATAGTTCCATTTTAAACTAATTGTTCTGTCTGAAACTAAGTGTTCGATAATGTGCCAGCAGGAGCGCTTGTTCCCTGAATTCTGTGACGATGCTGCTCGAAACCGTATGTGTTCGACGAAACTAAGTGGTCGAACTTGTTAGAGAGGAAACTCAAAATGCGGAACAGAGTTCCATTTTAAACTGATTGTTCTATGTGAAACTATGTGTTCGATACTGTTCCAGGAGAAGCGCCGTTCTGCGAAATCTGTGGCGATACGACTCGAAACCGTATGTATTCGACGAAACTAAGTGGTCGACCTTGTGAGAGAGGAAACTCCTGATGCGAAACTTAGTTTCATTTAAAACTAATTGTTCTATCTGAAACTAAGTGTTCGATGGTGTGCCAGGAGAAGCGCCTGTTCTCTGATATCTGTGGCGATGCCACTCGAAACCGAATGTGTTCGACGAAACTAAGTGGTCGAACTTGTGAGAGAGGAAACTCCAAATGCGAAACATAGGTCCATTTTAAACTAATTTTTCTATCTGAAGCTAAGTGTTCGATACTGTGCCAGGAGAAGCGCCTGTTCTCTGAAATCTGTGGCGATGCCACTCGAAACCGTATGTGTTTGACGAAACTAAGTTGTCGACCTTGTGAGAGAGGAACTCCAGATGCGAAACTTAGTTCCATTTTAAACTAATTGTTCTATCTGAAAGTAAGTGTTCGATACTGTGCCAGGAGAAGCGCCTGTTCTCTGAAATCTGTGGCGATGCCACTCGAAACCGTATGTGTTCGACGAAACTATGTTGTCGACCTTGTGGGAGAGGAAACTCCAGATGCGAAACCTAGTTCCATTTTAAACTAATTGTTCTATCTGCTACTAAGTATTCGATACTGTGCCAGGAGTAGCGCCTGTTCTCTGAGATCATTGGCGATGCTACTCGAAACCGTATGTGTTCGACGAAACTAAGTGGTCGACCTAGTGAGAGAGGAATCTCCAGATGCGAAACATAGTTCCATTTTAAACTAATGGTTCTACCTGAAACTAAGTGTTCGGTAGTGTGCCCGGAGAAACGCCTGTTCACTGAAATCTGTGGCGATGCTACTCGAAACCGTATGTGTTCGACGAAACTAAGTGGTCGACCTTGTGAGTGAGGAAACTCCAAATGCGAAACATAGTTCCATTTTAAACTAATTGTTCTATCTGAAACTAAGTGTTCGATAATGTGCCAGCAGGAGCGCTTGTTCCCTGAAATCTGTGACGATGCTACTCGAAACCGTATGTGTTCGACGAAACTAAGTGGTCGAACTTGTTAGAGAGGAAACTCAAAATGCGGAACAGAGTTCCATTTTAAACTGATTGTTCTATGTGAAACTATGTGTTCGATACTGTTCCAGGAGAAGCGCCGTTCTGCGAAATCTGTGGCGATACGACTCGAAACCGTATGTATTCGACGAAACTAAGTGGTCGACCTTGTGAGAGAGGAAACTCCTGATGCGAAACTTAGTTTCATTTAAAACTAATTGTTCTATCTGAAACTAAGTGTTCGATGGTGTGCCAGGAGAAGCGCCTGTTCTCTGAAATCTGTGGCGATGCCACTCGAAACCGTATGTGTTTGACGAAACTAAGTTGTCGACCTTGTGAGAGAGGAACTCCAGATGCGAAACTTAGTTCCATTTTAAACTAATTGTTCTATCTGAAAGTAAGTGTTCGATACTGTGCCAGGAGAAGCGCCTGTTCTCTGAAATCTGTGGCGATGCCACTCGAAACCGTATGTTTTCGACGAAACTATGTTGTCGACCTTGTGGGAGAGGAAACTCCAGATGCGAAACCTAGTTCCATTTTAAACTAATTGTTCTATCTGAAACTAAGTGTTCGATACTGTGCCAGGAGAAGCGACTGTTCTCTGAAATCTGTGGCGATGCCACTCGAAACCGTATTTGTTCGACGAAACTAAGTGGTCGACCTTGTGAGAGAGGAAACTCCAGTTGCGAAATTTAGTTCCATTTTAAACTAATAGTTCTATCTGAAACTAAGTGTTCGATACTGTGCCAGGAGAAGCGCCTGTTCTCTGAAATCTGTGGCGATGCCACTCGAAACCGTATGTGTTCGATGAAACTAAGTGGTCGACCTTGTGAGAGAGGAAACTCCAAATGCCAAACATAGTTCCATTTTAAACTAATTGTTCTGTCTGAAACTAAGTGTTCGATAATGTGCCAGCAGGAGCGCTTGTTCCCTGAATTCTGTGACGATGCTGCTCGAAACCGTATGTGTTCGACGAAACTAAGTGGTCGAACTTGTTAGAGAGGAAACTCAAAATGCGGAACAGAGTTCCATTTTAAACTGATTGTTCTATGTGAAACTATGTGTTCGATACTGTTCCAGGAGAAGCGCCGTTCTGCGAAATCTGTGGCGATACGACTCGAAACCGTATGTATTCGACGAAACTAAGTCGTCGACCTTGTGAGAGAGGAAACTCCAGTTGCGAAACATAGTTCCATTTGAAACTACTTGTTCTATCTGAAACTAAGTGTTCGATAGTGTGCCAGGAGAAACTCCCGTTCGGCGAAACCTGTGGCGATAGCACTCGACCCCGTATGTGTTCGACGAAACTAAGTGGTCGACCTTCTGAGAGAGGAAACTCCAGAAGCGAAACTTAGTTCCATTTAAAACTAATTGTTCTATCTGAAACTAAGTGTTCGATACCGTGCCAGGAGAAGCGCCTGTTCTCGGAAATCTGTCGCGATGCTACTCGAAAGCGTATGTGTTCGACGAAACTAAGTGGTCGACATGGTGAGAGAGGAAACTCCAGATGCGAAATTTAGTTCCATTTTGAACTAATTGTTCTATCTGAAACTAAGTGTTCGATACCGTGCCAGGAGAAGCGCCTGTTCTCGGAAATCTGTCGCGATGCTACTCGAAAGCGTATGTGTTCGACGAAACTAAGTGGAAGACATGGTGAGAGAGGAAACTCCAGATGCGAAATTTAGTTCCATTTTGAACTAATTGTTCTCTCTGAAACTAAGTGTTCGATAATGTGCCAGGAGAAGCGCCTGTTCTCTGAAATCTGTGGCGATGCCACTCGATACCGTATGTGTTCAACGAAACTAAGTGGTCGACCTTGTGAGAGAGGAAACTCCAGTTGCGAAATTTAGTTCCATTTTAAACTAATTGTTCTATCTGAAACTAAGTGTTCGATAATGTGCCAGGAGAAGCGCCTGTTCTCTGAAATCTGTGGCGATGCCACTCGAAACCGTATGTGTTTGACGAAACTAAGTTGTCGACCTTGTGAGAGAGGAAACTCCAGATGCGAAACCTAGTTCCATTTTAAACTAATTGTTCTATCTGAAACTAAGTGTTCGATACTGTGCCAGGAGAAGCGACTGTTCTCTGAAATCTGTGGCGATGCCACTCGAAACCGTATTTGTTCGACGAAACTAAGTGGTCGACCTTGTGAGAGAGGAAACTCCAGTTGCGAAATTTAGTTCCATTTGAAACTAATTGTTCTATCTGAAACTAAGTGTTCGATAATGTGCCAGGAGAAGCGCCTGTTCTCTGAAATCTGTGGCGATGCCACTCGAAACCGTATGTGTTTGACGAAACTAAGTGGTCGACCTTGTGAGAGAGGAAACTCCAAATGCGAAACATAGTTCCATTTTAAACTAATTGTTCTGTCTGAAACTAAGTGTTCGATAATGTGCCAGCAGGAGCGCTTGTTTCCTGAAATCTGTGACGATGCTACTCGAAACCGTATGTGTTCGACGAAACTAAGTGGTCGAACTTGTTAGAGAGGAAACTCAAAATGCGGAACAGAGTTCCATTTTAAACTGATTGTTCTATGTGAAACTATGTGTTCGATACTGTTCCAGGAGAAGCGCCGTTCTGCGAAATCTGTGGCGATACGACTCGTAACCGTATGTATTCGACGAAACTAAGTGGTCGACATGGTGAGAGAGGAAACTCCAGATGCGAAATTTAGTTCCATTTTGAACTAATTGTTCTCTCTGAAACTAAGTGTTCGATAATGTGCCAGGAGAAGCGCCTGTTCTCTGAAATCTGTGGCGATGCCACTCGAAACCGTATGTGTTTGACGAAACTAAGTTGTCGACCTTGTGAGAGAGGAACTCCAGATGCGAAACTTAGTTCCATTTTAAACTAATTGTTCTATCTGAAAGTAAGTGTTCGATACTGTGCCAGGAGAAGCGCCTGTTTTCTGAAATCTGTGGCGATGCCACTCGAAACCGTATGTGTTCGACGAAACTATGTTGTCGACCTTGTGAGAGAGGAAGCTCCAGATGCGAAATTTAGTTCCATTTTAAACTAATTGTTCTATCTGAAACTAAGTGTTCGATAATGTGCCAGTAGAAGCGCCTGTTCTCTGAAATCTGTGGCGATGCCACTCGATACCGTATGTGTTCAACGAAACTAAGTGGTCGACCTTGTGAGAGAGGAAAGTCCAGATGCGAAACTTAGTTCCATTTAAAACTAATAGTTGTATCTTAAACTAAGTGTTCGATACTGTGCCAGGAGAAGCGCCTGTTCTCTGAAATCTGTGGCGATGCCACTCGAAGCCGAATGTGTTCAACGAAACTAAGTCGTCGACCTTGTGAGGGAGGATACTCCAGATGCGAGACATAGTTACATTTTAATCTAATTGTTCTGTCTGAAATAAGTCTTCGATACTGTGCCAGGAGAAGGGCCTGCTCTCTGAAATCTGTGGCGATGCTACTCGAAACCGTATGTGTTCGACGAAACTAAGTGGTCGACCTGGTGAGACAGGAAACAACAGATGCGAAACTTAGTTCCATTTTAAACTAATTGTTCTATCTGAAACTAAGTGTTCGGTACTGTGCCAGGTGAAACTCCCGTTCGGCGAAATCTGGGTGATGCCACTCGAAACCGTATGTGTTCGACGAAAATAAGTGGTCGACCTAGTGGCAGAGGAAACTCCAAATTCGAAACATAGTTCCATTTTAAATTAATTGTTATATATGAAACTAAGTGTTCGATAATGTGCCAGGAGAAGCGCCTGTTCTCTGAATTCTGTGGCGATACCACTCGAAACCGTATGTGTTCGACGAAACTATGTTGTCGACCTTGTGGGAGAGGAAACTCCAGATGCGAAACCTTGTTCCATTTTAAACTAATTGTTCTATCTGATACTAAGTGTTCGATACTGTGCCAGGAGAAGCGCCTGTTCTCTGAAATCTGTGGCGATGACACTCGAAACCGTATGTATTCGACGAAACTAAGTGGCCGAATTTGTGAGAGAGGAATCTCCAGATGCGAAACCTAGTTCCATTTAAAACTAATTGTTCTATCTGAAAGTGTTGGATACTGTGCCAGGAGAAGCGTCCGTTCTCTGAAATCTGTGGCGATGATACTCGAAACCGTATGTGTTCGACGAATCTAAATGGTCGACCTTGTGAGAGAGGAAACTCCAGATGCGAAACTTAGTTCCATTTTAATCTAATTGTTCTATCTGAAACTAAGTGTTCCATACTGTGCCAGCAGAAGCGCCTGTTCTCTGATATCTGTGGCGATGCCACTCGAAACCGTGTGTGTTCGACGAAATTAATTCGTCGACCTTGTGGGAAAGGAAACTCCAGATGCGAAACATTGTTCCATTTTAAACTAATTGTTCTATCTGAAACTAAGTGTTCGGTACTGTGCCGGGTGAAACTCCCGTTCGGCGAAATCTGGGTGATGCCACTCGAAACCGTATGTGTTCGACAAAAATAAGTTGTCGACCTAGTGGCAGAGGAAACTCCAAATTCGAAACATAGTTCCATTTTAAATTAATTGTTATATATGAAACTAAGTGTTCGATAATGTGCCAGGAGAAGCGCCTGTTCTCTGAAATCTGTGGCGATACCACTCGAAACCGTATGTGTTCGACGAAACTATGTGGTCGACCTTGTGAGAGAGGAAACTCCAGATGCGATGCTTTGTTCCATTTTAAACTAATTGCTCTATCTGATACTAAGTGTTCGATACTGTGCCAGGAGAAGCGCCTGTTCTCTGAAATCTGTGGCGATACCACTCGAAACCGTATGTGTTCGACGAAACTATGTGGTCGACCTTGTGAGAGAGGAAACTCCAGATGCGATGCTTTGTTCCATTTTAAACTAATTGTTCTATCTGATACTAAGTGTTCGTTACTGTGCCAGGAGAAGCGCCTGTTCTCTGAAATCTGTGGCGATGCCACTCGAAACCGTATGTGTTGGACGAAACTAAGTGGTCGACCTTCTGAGAGAGGAAACTCCGGATGCGAAACTTAGTTCCATTGTAATCTAATTGTTCTATCTGCAACTAAGTGCTCGATTCTGTGCCAGGAAAAGCGCCTGTTCTCTGAAATCTGTGGCGATGCCACTCGAAACCGTATGTATTCGACGAAACTAAGTGGCCGAATTTGTGAGAGAGGAATCTCCAGATGCGAAACCTAGTTCCATTTAAAACTAATTGTTCTATCTGAAAGTGTTGGATACTGTGCCAGGAGAAGCGTCCGTTCTCTGAAATCTGTGGCGATGATACTCGAAACCGTATGTGTTCGACGAATCTAAATGGTCGACCTTGTGAGAGAGGAAACTCCAGATGCGAAACTTAGTTCCATTTTAATCTAATTGTTCTATCTGAAACTAAGAGTTCCATACTGTGCCAGCAGAAGCGCCTGTTCTCTGATATCTGTGGCGATGCCACTCGAAACCGTGTGGGTTCGACGAAATTAATTCGTCGACCTTGTGGGAAAGGAAACTCCAGATGCGAAACATTGTTCCATTTTAAACTAATTGTTCTATCTGAAACTAAGTGTTCGGTACTGTGCCGGGTGAAACTCCCGTTCGGCGAAATCTGGGTGATGCCACTCGAAACCGTATGTGTTCGACGAAAATAAGTGGTCGACCTAGTGGCAGAGGAAACTCCAAATTCGAAACATAGTTCCATTTTAAATTAATTGTTATATATGAAACTAAGTGTTCGATAATGTGCCAGGAGAAGCGCCTGTTCTCTGAAATCTGTGGCGATACCACTCGAAACCGTATGTGTTCGACGAAACTATGTGGTCGACCTTGTGAGAGAGGAAACTCCAGTTGCGAAATTTAGTTCCATTTTAAACTAATTGTTCTATCTGATACTAAGTGTTCGATACTGTGCCAGGAGAAGCGCCTGTTCTCTGAAATCCGTGGCGATACCACTCGAAACCGTATGTGTTCGACGAAACTATGTGGTCGACCTTGTGAGAGAGGAAACTCCAGATGCGATGCTTTGTTCCATTTTAAACTAATTGTTCTATCTGATACTAAGTGTTCGATACTGTGCCAGGAGAAGCGCCTGTTCTGTGAAATCTGTGGCGATGCCACTCGAAACCGTATGTGTTCGACGAAACTAAGTGGTCGACCTTCTGAGAGAGGAAACTCCGGATGCGAAACTTAGTTCCATTTTAATCTAATTGTTCTATCTGGAACTAAGTGCTCGATTCTGTGCCAGGAGAAGCGCCTGTTCGCTGAAAACTGTGACGATGCCACTCGAAACCGTATGTATTCGACGAAACTAAGTGGCCGACCTTGTGAGAGAGGAATCTCCAGATGCGAAACCTAGTTCGATTTAAAACTAATTGTTCTATCTGAAAGTGTTGGATACTGTGCCAGGAGAAGCGTCAGTTCTCTGAAGTCTGTGGCGATGATACTCGAAACCGTATGTGTTCGACGAATCTAAATGGTCGACCTTGTGAGAGAGGAAACTCCGGATGCGAAACTCAGTTCCATTTTAAACTAATTGTGCTCTCTGAAACTAAGTGTTCGATACTGTGCCAGGAGAAGCGACTGTTCTCTGAAATCGGTGGCGGTGCCATTCGAAACCGTATGTGTTCGACGAAACTAAGTGGTCGACCTTGTGAGAGAGGAAACTCCAAATGCGAAACATTGTTCCATTTTAAACTAATTGTTCTGTCTGAAACTAAGTGTTCGGTACTGTGCCAGGAGAAGCGCCTGTTCTCTGAAAACTGTGGCGATACCACTCGAAACCGTATGTGTTCGACGAAACTAAGTGGTCGACCGTGTGAGAGAAGAATCTCCAGATGCGAAACTTAGTTCCATTTAAAACTAATTGTTCTATCTGAAAGTGTTGGATACTGTGCCAGGAGAAGCGCCTGTTCTCTGAAAACTGTGGCGATACCACTCGAAACCGTATGTGTTCGACGAAACTAAGTGGTCGACCGTGTGAGAGAGGAAACTCCAGATGCGAAACTTAGTTCCATTTTAAACTAATTGTTCTCTCTGAAACTAAGTGTTCGATACTGTGCCAGGAGAAACTCCCGTTCCGCGCAATCTGTGGCGTTACCACTCGAAACCGTATGTGTTGGTTGAAACTATCTGTTCGATACTGTGCCAGGAGAAACTCCCGTTCCGTTTCTCACAACATCAAATTCTGTAAGACTTGATTCGCCTTTTGTTGTCATCGCGCTGATGTCCATGATAACGACTGTGCCGTGTCGATTCTATATCCATTAGGCGATATGCGTCGATACTGGTCGGAGGCGCAGATCTTTGCATATTTCTAACACGTGAATTCATTCTGAACCCATGACGTCTGACTACATCCGTTGTGGGCCTCCCAATGTAGTCCGACCGAATCCGCTCCGCCTTCTTCCTGAGGTATCTCCTTACCCTTTGCCTGAGTTTCACATCGGCCCGGCAAACCGATAGCCACTTCCGGGAAACAAGCGCTGCGCTCAGTAAAGATGCAGAATCCAATTGCCGCAGAATCAACTGCGATATTTCCAGAGGTAACTCATGGACGAAGTCCACATTTGCCGAGCGTGGCGTCCCGATTGCATGTAGCAAGAATCTGAAGGACTCCATGCTAACACGACTGATGCACGTGTGCATATGATCCCCGTGTGCGTATCTGCACGTATTTTATAGGTGGCAAATATCTTGCGGTCCATGTTCCGGATGATTAGGTTCACCAATGAGCGACAACTCTCTGACTACTTTTTAAGAAATCAGCCCGAAAATCGGAATTCCATGAATCAGGGTTTACTTCAATTTTGCATACACCGGATCATGATGCACGGTGCGGAATGTGACGATTCCACCACCCACTGTTGGAAAACAGTCACATGTCTTCTACGGGTCCTCTGGGGCTCAACTAGGTTCTTCTATTAGGTGGTCCAAAAAGTTCGTTCCGTTTTCGGCGCGGCGACTTATTACCTTCTTACCTGAGTAATAAACCACAGTACATACTCAGGTAAAAATGTACATATTCCAGTGCACTTCTAGTTTTGCTTTCGTGCGAATTAGACGTATTTTTTTAAGTTTTTCTGTAATATCTAAACTAAAATCATGACGGACAACAAAATTCATTTTCGACACATCATGTTATAAGAGTTTCGTAAAGGGTATAACGGTTCAGAAACTTCGAGAAATATTTGTGTTGTTTATGGGGAAGGTGCTGTAACAGATCGTACGTGCAGAAAATGGTTTGATCATTTTCGTTAAGGAAATTTTTCATTAGAAGATGACCATCGCGCTGGACGACCACATACTGCTGACAACAGTGCTGTACGTGCAATAGTGGAGCAAAATCGTTGCATTCAAGTGCGTGAAATTCCATCGGAACTTCAAATGAAAAAATCCACCGTGCATGATTGTTTACGGAAGATGGGATTAATATCAAAGTTGTGTGTGCATGGCTCTGTTGAATCGGCATCGAAATGAATCAATTTTAAAAGGAATGTTACTGGTACTGAGTACCTCCGTACTCTCCTGACATAGCCCCATCAGATTATTATTTATTTCGGTGCATTCAAAATTCGGTTACCGGAAAACAATTTGAAAAATTTGAGGTCCTCCAAAAGCACGTGGCGGAGTTTTTTAATAAAAAAAAGGAAAGACTTTTATGCAAAAGGAATTATGAAGCTACCTGAGAAGTGGCAAGAAGTAATTGAAAAGAATGGTGACTATGTATGTAAATAAAATAAATTGTATTTGAAAAAAACGGCGTTTTATTGTAACGGCTGAAACCGGAACGAACTCATTGGACCACCTAATACATTGGTGTTTTTTGCATTTCGTTGGAACGTAAATTATGAAGTTTCACACCGCCCACGACCGCAATATTGTTTTAGGCATCAGGGCGTAGAGTACTTGGTTGGACAGCCGATAGTGCTACTTAACGGGAGTTTGACTCAGTCATTCTTATACTATATTTTAACACTACATTCTCTACGCTTCTCGTGGCACAGTATCGAACACATAGTTTCAGATAGAACAATTAGTTTAAAATGGTACTAAGTTTCGCATCTGGAGTTTCCTCTTTCACAAGGCGACCACTTAGTTTCGTCGAACACATACGGTTTCGAGTAGCATCGCCACAGATTTCAGAGAACAGGCGATTCTCCTGGCACAGTATCGAACACTTTCAGATAGAACAATTAGTTTAAAATGCAACTAAGTTTCGCATCTGGAGTTTCCTCTCTCACAAGGTCGACCACTTAGTTTCGTCGAACACATACGGTTTCGAGTAGCATCGCCACATATTTCAGAGAACAGGCGCTTCTCCTGGCACAGTATCGAACACTTAGTTTCAGATAGAATAATTAGTTTAAAATGGTAGTAAGTTTCGCATCTGGAGTTTCCTCTCTCACAAGGTCGACCACTTAGTTTCGTCGAACACATACGGTTTCGAGTAGCATCGCCACAGATTTCAGAGAACAGGCGCTTCTCCTGGCACAGTATCGAACACTTAGTTTCAGATAGAACATTTAGTTTAAAATGGAACTAAGTTTCGCATCTGTAGTTTCCTCTCCCACAAGGTCGACAACATAGTTTCGTCGAACACATACGGTTTCGAGTGGCATGGCCACAGATTTCAGAGAACAGGCGCTTCTCCTGGCACAGTGTCGAACACTTAGTTTCAGATAGAACAATTAGTTTAAAATGGAATAATGTTTCGCATCTGGAGTATCCTCTCTCACAAGATCAACCACTTAGTTACGTCGAACACATACCGTTTCGAGTAGCATCGCCACAGATTTCAGAGAGCAGGCGCTTCTCCTGGCACAGTATCGAACACTTAGTTTCAGATAGAACATTTAGTTTAAAATGGAAATATGTTTCGCATTTGGAGTTTCGTCTCCCACAAGGTCGACCACTTAGTTTCGTCGAACACATACGGTTTCGCGAGGTATCGCCACAGATTTCAGAGAACAGGCGCTTCTCCTGGCACAGTATCGAAAACTTAGTTTCTGAGAGAACAATTAGTTTAAAATGGAAATAAGCTTCGCATTTGGAGTTTCCTCTCTCACAAGGTCGACCACTTAGTTTCGTCGAACACCTACGGTTTCGTGTGGTATCGCCGCAAATTTCGCCGAACGGGAGCTTCTCCCGGCACAGTATTGACTACTTACTTTCGCCGAACACATACGGTTTCGAGTGGCATCGCCACAGATTTCAGGGAACAGGCGCTTCTCCTGGCACAGTATCGAACACTTAGTTTCAGATAGAACATTTAGTTTAAAATGGAAATATGTTTCGCATTTGGAGTTTGCTCCCTCACAGTATCGACTACTTACTTTCGCCGAACACATACGGTTTCGAGTGGCATCGCCACAGATTTCTGGGAACAGGCGCTTCTCCTGGCACAGAATCGAACACTTGGTTTCAGATAGAACAATTAGTTTAAAATGGTAGTAAGTTTCGCATCTGGAGTTTCCTCTCTCACAAGGTCGACCACTTAGTTTCGTCGAACACATACGGTTTCGAGTGGCATCGCCACAGATTTCAGGGAACAGGCGCTTCTCCTGGCACGGTATTGAACACTTAATTTCAGATAGAACAATTAGTTTAAAATGGAACTAAGTTTCGCATCTGGAGTTTCCTCCCTCAGAAGGTCGACTACTTAGTTTCGTCGTACACATACGGTGTCGAGTGGCATCGCCACGGATTTCAGAGAACAGGCGCTTCTCCTGGTACCGTATCGAACACTTATTTTCAGAGGGATCATTTAGTTTAAAATTGAACTATGTTTCGCATCTGGAGTTTCCTCTCTCACCAGGTCGACAACTTAGTTTCGCCGAACGCATACGGTTTCGAGTGGCATCGCCACAGATTTCAGGGTACAGGCGCTTTTGCTGGCACAGTATCGAACACTTGGTTTCAGATAGAACAATTAGTTTAAAATGGAACTAAGTTTCGCATCTGAAGTTTCCTCTCTCACAAGGTCGGCCACTTAGTTTCGTCGAACACATACGGTTTGGAGTAGCTTCGCCACAGATTTCAGAGAACAGACGCTTCTCCTGGAACAGTATCGAACACTTAGTTTCAGATAGAACAATTAGTTTAAAATGGAACTAAGTTTCGCATCTGAAGTTTCCTCTCTCACAAGGTCGAGCACTTAGTTTCGTCGAACACATACGGTTTGGAGTAGCTTCGCCACAGATTTCAGAGAACAGACGCTTCTCCTGGAACAGTATCGAACACTTCGTTTCAGATAGAACAATGAGTTTAAAATTGAACTATGTTTCGCATCTGGAGTTTCCTCTCTCACAAGGTCGACCACATAGTTTCGTCGAACACATACGGTTTCGAGTGGCATCGCCACAGATTTCAGGGAACAGGCGCTTCTCCTGGCACAGTATCGAACACTTAGTTTCAGCTAGAACAGTTAGTTTTAAAAGAAACTAAGTTTCGCATCTGGAGTTTCTTCTCTCACAAGGCGACCACTTTGTTTCATCGGACACATACGGCTTCGAATAGCATGGCCACACATTTCAGAGAACAGGCGCTTCTCCTGGCACAGTATCGAACACTTAGTTTCAGATAGAACAAATAGTTTAAAATGGAACAAAGCTTCGCATCTGGAGTTTCCTCTCCCAGAAGGTCGACCACTTAGTTTCGTCGAACACATACGGTTTCGAGAGGTATCGCCTCAGATTTCAGGGAACAGGCGCTTCTCCTGGCACGGTATTGAACACTTAATTTCAGATAGAACAATTAGTTTAAAATGGAACTAAGTTTCGCATTTGGAGTTTCCTCTCTCACAAGGTCGACCACTTAGTTTCGTCGAACACCTACGGTTTCGTGTGGTATCGCCGCAAATTTCGCCGAACGGGAGCTTCTCCCGGCACAGTATTGACTACTTACTTTCGCCGAACACATACGGTTTCGAGTGGCATCGCCACAGATTTCAGGGAACAGGCGCTTCTCCTGGCACAGTATCGAACACTTAGTTTCAGATAGAACATTTAGTTTAAAATGGAAATATGTTTCGCATTTGGAGTTTCCTCCCTCACAGTATCGACTACTTACTTTCGCCGAACACATACGGTTTCGAGTGGCATCGCCAGAGATTTCTGGGAACAGGCGCTTCTCCTGGCACAGAATCGAACACTTGGTTTCAGATAGAACAATTAGTTTAAAATGGTAGTAAGTTTCGCATCTGGAGTTTCCTCTCTCACAAGGTCGACCACTTAGTTTCGTCGAACACATACGGTTTCGAGTGGCATCGCCACAGATTTCTGGGAACAGGCGCTTCTGCTGGCACAGAATCGAACACTTGGTTTCAGATAGAACAATTAGGTTAAAATGGTAGTAAGTTTCGCATCTGGAGTTTCCTCTCTCACAAGGTCGACCACTTAGTTTCGTCGAACACATACGGTTTCGAGTGGCATCGCCACAGATTTCAGGGAACAGGCGCTTCTCCTGGCACGGTATTGAACACTTAATTTCAGATAGAACAATTAGTTTAAAATGGAACTAAGTTTCGCATCTGGAGTTTCCTCCCTCAGAAGGTCGACTACTTAGTTTCGTCGTACACATACGGTGTCGAGTGGCATCGCCACGGATTTCAGAGAACAGGCGCTTCTCCTGGTACCGTATCGAACACTTATTTTCAGAGGGAACATTTAGTTTAAAATTGAACTAAGTTTGGCATCTGGAGTTTCCTCGCTCACAAGGTCGACATCTTAGTTTCCTCGAACACATACGGTTTCGAGTAGAATCGCCACACATTTCAGAGAACAGACGCTTCTCCCGGCACATTATCGAAAACTTAGTTTCAGATAGAACAAATAGTTTAAAATGGAACTAAGTTCCGCTTCTGGAGTTTCCTCTCTCACAAGGTCGACCACATAGTTTCGTCGAACACATACGGTTTCGAGTAGCATCGCCAAAGATTTCAGAGAACAGGCGTTTCTCCAGGCACACTGTCGAATACTTAGTTTCAGATAGAACAATTAGTTTTAAATGGAACTAAGTTTGGCATCTGGAGTTTCCTCTCTCACAAGGTCGACAACTTAGTTTCCTCGAACACATACGGTTTCGAGTAGAATCGCCACACATTTCAGAGAACAGACGCTTCTCCCGGCACATTATCGAACACTTAGTTTCAGATAGAACAAATAGTTTAAAATGGAACTAAGTTTCGCATCTGGAGTTTCCTCTCTCACAAGGTCGACCACATAGTTTCGTCGAACACATACGGTTTCGAGTGGCATCGCCACAGATTTCAGGGAACAGGCGCTTCTCCTGGCACAGTATCGAACACTTAGTTTCAGCTAGAACAGTTAGTTTTAAAAGAAACTAAGTTTCGCATCTGGAGTTTCTTCTCTCAAAAGGCGACCACTTTGTTTCATCGGACACATACGGCTTCGAATAGCATGGCCACACATTTCAGAGAACAGGCGCTTCTCCTGGCACAGTATCGAACACTTAGTTTCAGATAGAACAAATAGTTTAAAATGGAACAAAGCTTCGCATCTGGAGTTTCCTCTCTCACAAGGTCGACAACTTAGTTTCGTCGAACACATACGGTTTCGAGCGGCATCGCCACACATATCAGAGAACAGGCGCTTCTCCTGGCACAGTATCGACCATATAGTTTCAGATATTAGGTGCCCAACTAAGTTCGTGCGCTTTTCGTTGCCAAAAACGAGACGAAATTTGGTACCGAATGAGTAATTTTTAATCTGGTAAATAATCTCCTCCATATTCTATGACCCTTTCCCAACGTGACACAAGTTTCAAAATCCCATTTTTATAAAAATCTACGCTTTTATTATTAAAAAACTCAGACACTGTCCTCTTTACTTCCTCTCCGTTTATGAAGTTCCTATTTGTTATATAATTTTGTAATGCTAAAACAAGGTGGTAATCTGTTGGGGAAAGGTCCGGTGAATATGGAGGATGAATTAAAGTTTCCCATCCCAGTTTGCAAATTGTTTCTCGGGTCTTATTTGCAACGTATTGTCTGGCGTTGTCCTGCAGTAAGAGTACACCTCTCCGATTTACAAGTCCCGGTTGTTTTTTCTTCAATTCCACCTATACTTTTTGAAGCTGAGCAGAGTACAGGTCCGCGGTGATCATTTGGCCTTTTTGTAAACATTCGAAATGAACAATTCCGGCTGTTGTTCCCCATACACATAACAAAATTTTCGGTTGGTGAAGGGCCGGTTTTGCAGTAGATGGAGCAGGTTCCCCAGGTGTTAACCAGTAGGAAGAACGCTTCTTATTTGTGTATGCGACCCATTTCATCCCATTTTTCATCACAAGTAAGAATACGATTCAAAAACGGATCGTTTTGGAACCGTGAGAGTAGGGAAACGCAAGCCGCTACCCTTTGGCACCTCTGGCTCTCGGTAAGTTCGTGCGGTACCCACCTTCCTACACGATACACTTTACCTACTGTGTGTAGATGTTTCCTAATCGTTTCTTCAGACATACCATGCTTCACTGCAAGCATTTTGCACGACATTTTGGGATCTGTCTCAATATCCACTTGCAAAACTTGATTATTCATAAGAATCGGCCGTCCGTCGCGTTGCTCATCTTCGAGGCTTTCATTACCACTTTTAAACTTTTGAAACCACTTTTGCGCGGTGCGATTACTTAATACACAGTCCCCAAAGGGCACACAAATTTTTCTGGCCGCTTGCGCAGCCTTGGCTCCAAGTTTGAACTCATAAAGCAAATATGCGCGAATTACGGCGTTAGACACGGTCATTTTGGAAGTAATATTATAGACGAAAATGAAGTGTACACTACGATTTTTTTCTACATACTAACTCACTTTGACTTCCTCTAACACCGCCCAAAGGTAAATCAGGTAAAGCAATAAAAACATTGGCTCTAGGAGCAATAAAGTGGGCCGCGCGGGAAAAACCGCGCGAACTTAGTTGGGCACCTAATAGAACAATTAGTTTAAAATGGAGCTAAGTTTCGCATCTGGAGTTTCCTCTCTCACAAGGTCGACCACTTAGTTTCGTCGAACACATACGGTTTCGATTAGCATCGCCACAGATTTCAGAGAACAGGCGCTTCCCCTGGGACAGTATCGAACACTTAGTTTCAGATAGAAGAACTAGTTTAAAATCCAACTAAGCTTCGCATCAGGAGTTTCCTGTCCCACAAGGTCGACCACTTAGTTTCGTCGAACACATACGGTTTCGAGGGGCATCGCCACACATTTCAGAGAACAGGCGTTTCTCCTGGCACACTATCGACACTTAGTTTCAGATAGAACAATTAGTTAAAATGGAACTATGTTCCGCATCTGGAGAATCCTCTCTCACATGATCAACCACTTAGTTTCGTCGAACACGTATGGTTTCGAGTGGCATCGCCACAGATTTCAGAGAACAGGCGCTTCTCCTGGGACAGTATCGGACACTTAGTTTCAGATAGAAAAATTAGTTTAAAATGAAATTAAGTTTCGCATCTGGAGTTTCCTCTCTCACAAGGTCGACCACTTAGTTTCGTCGAACACATACGGTTTCGAGTGGCATCGGCACACATTTCAGAGAACAGGCGCTTCTCCTGGAACAGTATCGGACACATAGTTTCAGATAGAACAATCAGTTTAAAATGAAACTAAGTTTCGCATCTGGAGTTTCCTCTCTCACAAGATCGACCACTTAGTTTCGTCGAACACATACGGTTTCGAGTGGCATCGCCACAGATTTCAGAGAACAGGCGCTTTTCCTGGGACAGTATCCGACACTTAGTTTCAGATAGAAAAATTAGTTTAAAATGGTACTAATTTTCGCATCTGGAGTTTCCTCTTTCACAAGGCGACCACTTAGTTTCGTCAAACACATACGGTTTCGAGTGACATCGCCACAGATATCGGTCCATATAAATTATAATTAAATATAATAATATAATATATTTATAAATATATTATTATTTATATAAATAATATTATATATAAATTATATATTGTTACGTACCGGATGTTAAATTAAAATTTGCATACCTAAACACGGCGAAATTCCTCGACCGCGAATATTCTTCGAACGGTGGTCACGTTTTGCTAATAAGCGAAATTGCAATAGCGGGAGGCTATGGATGGGAAATAGCATGGCTCTTGGAACTTCCCCTTAGCGGTCCCCAAAATCTACAAAAGAGGCAGAGAAACCGCCGCGAGTTGCAATCGTTAGTCAAATCGCGAGGTGCGTGGCGTTTTGCCCTTGTTGCTATTTTGAGCCAGAGTTCGGGTTAAAATAGTGAAGTTACTTCCATAATTACCGAAGGACTCAGCTAACAAGCAATTATTCAAATTTAAAATCAATCTTAAGATTCCAATCTCCATTCTAATATATTAAATTCTTCTTTATAGTATTTATAGTATTTATAGTATAGTGAAAATAGAATTGCGTTAACTCATATAAGTGCCGTGAAAAGTTCATCAGCCATTCCTTCATCTTCGGGCTCCACCAGCATCTGGGACAATTCACATCAGAGCTAACGAAAAACATTGCTTCCAAGATAGTATTCATTGGTGAGTTTTCCATACTTATGTTATCATTGCGATACGAGGACCCAAACATATGTTTATATGCTTGTGGGAATTTCCCTTGGGCCCATTCGTAAACTTAACACGTTAGGAATTTACCAATCTAAGACTCCAACTAAAATACGTATTGTAAAATTGTCATCCATTCTGGACTCCGATATTTCTGAACCATTCCGTGTAATTGTTTTTATATAATGTAAAGAATCAATAGAACAGGCCAATAAGGTATTTATCCTCTATTCTGCGTTAACACCTATTTCATTCCTGACCTATGCGCGGATTCCGTACGGAATCTTAGATGATACGACCCATCCTAAATTAAATTTATTCAAGCGTTACATGCGGAACGGCTGACCGCTCGGCCCACGAAATAATTCCTTACGCACGTAACAGCTGAATTGGTGTCAGAAGTGGGATATGTATTGTCAATTAGCGCATGTGTTAGTGCAGAATAATTAAAGGATCATATAGACTTGAGATTCGCACACAGTTGCATAGATAGTTCAATTCATAATCAATAATCAACATCAATTATAATTACACGATAACGATTGCTGAATTTTCCTTCGCCTAATTTATCAATATGGCCACAAATTCCTCTCGTAATGCAGCAGCACAAGTTTCGGCAAATGTTACATTGGACGAGTTACACGTTACTAATTTGATGATGGCTTCTATGGCTGAATGCTTCACAATTCAACACAGTACATTAAATATTCCATTTTTCGATGGGAGAAACATTCCGCTTAAAAATTTCTTAAGTGACGTTCAAAACGGTGCAGTCTATGTGCCACCAGCACTGGAAACTTCATATGTAACGGCAATATTAGGAAAATTGCAAGGAACAGCGAGAGATAATATTTGGGGTAAAAATTTTCAAAAACTAGATGATCTCGTAAAACATTTAAAGTAAAGATTTGCACCAGGTAAAACATATCCATACTACCATCACGATATAGAAAATATCCGAATGAGACGCGGAGAAGCGGTCAGTGACTCTGCAGATCGATTAAATATCCTAATCAGCGGTGCTCGTGTTGCTTTAGAAGATAAATACGGGGAATGCGCTAATCAAATGATGGCTCCCGTAGAAGAATGTGCTTTAGAAGCTTTTATTCGAGGATTACCCGACGAAATTGCTATCGCGGTTGATTCGCGTGAACCAAAGAAAATACAGGACGCTGTAAAAATTGCTGCACGAATAGAAACCCGAATGAAATCAGGAATAATCCCCGGTGGTGAACCTTCGCGATTAATGTTATCACAACATTCAGTTCCGAATCCAGATTCTCGTGACTTACCTACCACCTACACAAACCGCTCCCAAACCTTGCGAGAGCAAGATTTGAGGAGTCCCAGTCCCATGAGAAATCCGAACTATAATCGCGCAAATTCACCGATTACCATTCTAAAATCTGCTCGTCCTACATCACCTGTTCCTTACAAGCATCACCATTATCCGTTGCCACCGCATCCTTATCCATACTATCCACCGTATTTTTATCCACCAATGCCATATCCGCCTTACAGTGCAATATATGATCACCCTCAATCTTTCCATATGAATCCAAACTTGACTAATCATACTCTAACCAGAGCAAATTCTCCAACCCCAGTTCCTTCGCGAAGCATTGAACCTTCAAGATCCAACACACCCACTAACCAAAATTCCAGATCTTCTTCCCCTATCCCAACATTTGATCATTTTAACTCGAATTCGCCGAGAAGGAACAGTGAAAATTTAAACTCCCGCACAACTCGTCGTGCCGGCGCGACGTCGAGTTACTCGAATCAGGAGCGTCGAAGAGTAAAATTTTTGGAAGCAGAGGAATCGTCTATTCCTATAAACGACAGCAAGAATCACCATTAATTAAAATGTCTGCGGAAGAATTACGCAATAAATCTGGTTTATTTTTGGTTGATACCGGCGCAGATATAAATCTGATAAAATTAAATGCTTTGCACGAAGACGTCGAAGTAGACATTCAGGAATCAGTCTCTATAACTGGAATTACCCCGGAAAAATTGAGAACTTTAGGAACAATTACCGTTACACTTTTAGAACAACCGGTTAAATTTCACGTCGTTAGATCATCGTTTCCCTTGCATAATGATGGAATTTTAGGCAAAGATTACTTACGTCAAGAGCAGGCGGAAATCTCGTTCGCTCAGAATACCTTGGTCACAAAAACTGAACCCATCAGACCTTTTAGGTTCATTGGGGAAGAACCAAATCAGAAATCTAAACGTAGTCCTCGTTCGCAAATTCTTACGATTAAAGCTCGTTAATTCAGAAATAAAAGAAGGATACTTGCCAAAGTTAGAATCAGTAGAAGGCTTATACATAGGCGAAGCAGCTGTTAGCGTACGGGATCGTTAATTGATTTATCGAATATTTTTTAACCGCGCGGCTGCGCGACGACGGGGACAAAGTCAGAGAGAATCTCTGACATGTACCAGAATATGGGTTCTGCTTCTCTTTTTATTTTCTCCTCCTCTATAAACCCCGATAAAATTTGAATTTACTAAGATAAAATCACACCTCTCTCTTCTATCTGTTCTATGACTTCCACTTACACACCTTCTGTCTCTTTTCCACTCACAGAAGGCACGACGACAAACAAGCAGCAATAGTAGTAACTGCAATAATAATGAAATAACTTCGCGCGCTTAGCCATAGAAAAAAGAATAGTAGAGGGGTATCATCTGTAATCAAATTAAAATCAAAAGATTGCCCCGAAGAAACGCGAATAACTCAGGAAGTAACGATAATTGCTTAACGAGATAGATAACAATCGAAAGAACGGATTTTTCTCTATAAATCCACCGTCGGGGATATTTTCAATTAATCCGTTCTCTCACGTCAGCCAATTACGAAGCCTCCTCCGAGCGGGGGGCTTTCTCGCGCGTAAAATAGAATAAACGCCCCGGGAAATCACGAATAACTTCGGAAATACTGTGCATCGCTTAACGAGACAGATAGCATTCGAAAGAGCAGATTTTTCTCAATAAATTCACCGTTGAGGATATTTTCAACTGACCCGATTATTCCGCAACAAATAATATCAAACCAGAGTCAAAATCACGGGAGCGCCCCCGACACGCCGAGTAGCTTAACTGTTTAACAAACTGGAGAACGGTCTCTAAACAATTAGCAACAAAGTGTTACAATGAACTACGGCGTCTAACTTCCCCCGGACATCGTAAAAATAAAATAAATAAAGCCTCTCACTTAAAGCGTAAATATAAACTCAAGATCCTCGAATAAGCGATTATCGGAACTTCAACGGACAAATCAAGTAGAGACACCGTAAAAATATAAGCCAGGTTTGGGGCTGGCCTCAATAAACAAAATCAAAATTTACTGCTTGCTTGACAAACGATAAGCCCACTCCTCACTTATCCAAATCCTATCTTCTCTCGCCTACCCCCCTTTCCCGCTAACAATCCTCGAGCACGCTGCTCTCTTTCTCTTTTTATCAACCTCCATCTCTCTCTTTCGCTTCTCCCTTGTCTTACTTAGTAACCCCCCTCCCCTCTCTGTCAACAAAGAGGCATCGGGGGGAGCAACAAACGAGGCAAATAAAGAAAGAATTAGCGTCCGAATTAAGCAAGAAGGCACAGAAACGAGAACTAAAATTAGAGCGAGGAACGACCCTCGACTGAAAATAACGTCTTAAAAAATAAAGATAAATCAGGTCCAAACAAGCAACTCGTAAGAGGGTTCGGGTGGGCTTGGGTCTGGTTTAAAACAAATCAAAGCCAAGTTTGTTGCTCGTAAATTCAAGGATCCACTCACGATACAGAGCCCCAACTATCCTTTGTTATTTAAGCTAAACCGTAAAATTTAGCCCCGCTCTCGAGTGTGCGATCCTACCCCGAATAAATTATACTTTCTCTTCCTCGTCAACTGTTACTCTTTATTCTTCTTTTTACGGCCAAACTCTCCAGACACTCGGAAATTCGAGAAACTGAGAAAGGCCTGTACACCGTATGTACCCCTAAAAAAAAAAGAGAGGAAATAGAGGACGCGAAATAAAACAGACAAGCGAACGAACGTGGAAATTTAGTGCACGCCCTCCGAAAGGCGGAGAAAGTAAGGAGAGATGGAGGGAGAGCACAACCTCGGTATGCGAGGACGCGGGCCTCCCGAAATCTCCCCACTCGAAAACGTCTCAAAATATAAGATGGAAAGAGAGAGACGAAATATAGAATCCTCTCCGACGGAAAGAGAGGGAGAGGAAACAAGCGACGCGGGCGAACGAGGAATAAATAAAGTAAAATCATACGGGAACAAATCGCTTGACGACAAATAAGGACAGAAATACAATAAATAATGCATGATATAGAGACAAGACCACACGACTGACTAGATTAAATACGCATCAATATGAATAAATTATAAGGGAGACAGGGACAACGAGCCGCGAGACGGACGGGGGATACAGTTACGAATCGGATAATTAAACGGAGTTGCAAAGGCACAAACGCGTAGTACACAAAGTAATAAAGTTAAAATCAAGATAATAGCTAAAAGCTAATTCATAACAAACGAACAAGAGGTAAAAATAAAAACTAAGGCAATACACAGGACGACCGAGTGCACACCCGTTCTTGACCCTACAAAGGGCCCTTTAATAAACAAAAGAGCGCGACAAGCCGGTAGATCGGAACAGGTAACGCGTCAGGTACACCAACTCTTGGCAACACCAGAACAGACCGACTACAAATGGGTCATTAAATAAATAATACACACCTATCGGACAGGTAAAAGGAACGTTTACAAGGAACAAGTAGATTAAAATATAACTTATATATGGGTATACAGGCCGTGCCGCCGCTAAAGGAAAAAAAAAAATATAGAAACGAGCTCGCGAGTAATAATAGAGATACAGTAAGACACAATAATAAAACAAGACCGATTGAACAAATAACGCCAGATTAAATCAACGGTCGCGGGACCTGGATAACGAAATAACAAACGCGAACTTAGAAGTAGAAGCACGGTTAAGAGCGTAAAATAAGAAGGTCTTTATGTTTTTTTTCTTTTTTGTCTTGTTTTTGTTGTTTTTTTGTCTCTGGCTAAAGGTTATTTTTAGGCGCAAATCACAGCGCAGAAATACCGGCTACCGGCAGTATTCATTTACTTGTACTCCGCATGTGGTAGCATTTCAATCTCAATTATGCATGATGCACCAGAGATATATAGGGTAATAACTGCGTAAATATCTGTATCTTTATTTATTTGTCTTTATTTTCCCCCCATAGATAATAGGAGATAAGGCAAACAAAATAACGAGAAGGATAGCATGCGAAAGAGCGGACTTTTTCTCTATAAAATCACCGTCGGGAAATAACGCGGGATCCGTTCTTTCGCGATAACTAAAATACGAAGCCTCCCCCGAGCGGGGGGCATTCCCGCGCGTAGAATAAATAAACACCCCGGGAAATCGCAAATATCTCCGGAGATAATGCAAACAAATAACGGGAAGGATAGCACGCGAGAGAGCGGACTGTTGTGTCTATAAAATCACCGTCGGTAAATAACGCGTGATCCGCCCTCTCGCGATAACTAAAATACGAAGCCTCCCCCGAGCGGGGGGCATTCCCGCGCGTAGAATAAAATAAACGCCCCGGGAAACCGCGAATATCTCCGGAGATAACGCAAACGAAATAACGAGAAGGATAGCATGCGAAAGAGCGGACTTTTGTCTCTATAAAATCACCGTCGGGAAACAACGCGTGATCCGCCCTCTCGTGATAATTAAATACGAAGCCTCCCCCGAGCGGGGGGCATTCCAGCGCTCAAAGTAGATTAAACACCCCGGGAAATCGCGAATATCTCCGGAGATAATGCAAACGAAATAACGGGTAGGACAGCATGCGAAAGAGCGGATTTTTTTCTCGATAATTTCACCGCCGGGGATACCCTCCCCCCACGGTATGAAACCCGCAAAGCTAGGCTAGGGCGGCCTTAATACACCCGACCTCCGGCCCGGATTAAAGGCAAATTACTCCCCCCTGAGGTGGGAGCTGGCAATGTACCGCCGTAATAGGCTACGTGGTGGCCTTTATGCACCCGAAACCCGGCACAGATCAGAGGCAAATTACTCCCCCCTGAGGTGGGAGCCGGCAATGTACCGCCGTAATAGGCTACGTGGTGGCCTTTATGCACCCGAAACCCGGCACAGATCAGAGGCAAATTACTCCCCCCTGAGGTGGGAGCTGGCAATGTACCGCCGTAATAGGCTACGTTGTGGCCTTTATGCACCCAAAACCCGGCACAGATCAGAGGCAACTACCCACCCTCGTGGTGGGGGCTGACGATCACCGCCGAGATAGGCTGCGTGGTGGCCTTAAGCACCCGACCTCCGGCCCGGATCAAAGGCAAGTCACTCACCCATGTCAGAGGTGGGAGCTGGCGGGATGCCGCCAAGTCTCGTAGGCCAGGTTGGACTGTGCCACACAACATCGGAGGACGGAGCGACGCACCTGCCTCCCCCACGTACCTCCCAGGGGCTCCATAACAACGCCCGTGACCGACCAGAGGGGACTTGCGAGGAGAATCCGAGGTATGGACAGGGCCGAAACATATGCGCGGGGTCCCGTACGGACGAAACGTAGGGGGCAGGAGGGACGCTGCGTTCCCCGATGTGCGATAGGCCCGGGGGTGGCCTCTAAACACCCTCACCTCCTTAGCGGGGAGTCTAACTACCGCTAACCTATAGGTAGGAGCAGCCTCAAATAGCCCACCCGTCCGCTTCGCGCGCGACAAGTCCTTCGGGATAACAGTCAAACGGGGAAGTTTGGCGAGCGAAATAGGTGGCTGCAGGGGAAAACCGAGCCACCTCTGACACCGCACGGTCTCTCCGAAAGGAGCTCGGGGTGTGATTCGGGGTATCCAGTTACCGGGGACACCCGGACTTAAGCAACGTCAGAGAACCTATCTTCGCTCGCCTCGCAACTCTCCAGACTAACGACCTGGCTCCATGACAAAGCCACATTAGTCGGCGTGCGCTATGAGAGGGAAAGAGCATCGCGGGCAGAGGGCCATATCGCCTCGAGTCGTTGGGCGCACACAATTTAAGTCGGATCGGCGGCTCCCGGTGGGTCAGATCACCCCGGGGTAACACTGCTCTCTCATTCGCGTAGCACGTCGATGTGGTAACAGCGAATCCACAAACTCGTTCGCCCTCGGTCCCCCTGGTGTCGTTAGAGTCTTCCTGCCCGCTAGGGGCAGTTAGGTTTGAAGAGGCATCAGGTAAGAGGGAGTAGTAGCCAACAGCGTGGGCGGGGATTCGCAAAGCTCACCTGCTTAACCGCAGGGAACTAAAGTAACTGTTCACGAGCCGGGTGTGTGAGCTGTAGCCCCCTAATCAGGGACAAGCAGTCCCTCCTGCCTGGGTCAGCCCCCTGGGAGGCACACCCCCCCCCCACTTTGAAATTGACTGAACCCCCCACCGATAGCACTACAGACTACTAGCGTACGGGATGGTGTCTGTCACGTATTAGCAATTAATACGTTGGAAGAAGACATACAAGTCGAAGTTACTCCACAAGAAGTAATTCCCTTTGAATACTATGATTTTCCAGAAGAAGAATATTTCGATTCAGATTCAGAAGTTCAGGTTTTCCCTGTAGTTCAAGATAGGGTTTTTGAAATTCTAAAACGTTTGCGCTTAGATCACCTAAATGACGAGGAACGAGACCATATAACCGAAATTATAGAAGAATACCCAAATCGCTTTTATTTGCCAGGAGACCAATTACCTTTCACCCCGTTAATAAAACATACAATTCCGACATCAGATGATTGACCGATTAATACTAGACAGTATCGCTTTCCACCGGTTCACAAACGTTACGTGGTTTGCAGGGAAAGGAAGTTTTCGTTTATCTCGATGACATTGTAGTGTACGCAAAAACTCCTGAAGAACACGGAAAGAAAATTCGTAGATTATTTAATCGGTTAGAAAAACCTAAATTAACACTACAACCCGATAAATGTGAATTTTTGAAAACTGAAGTAGCATACCTAGGACATATAATTAGTCAAAAGGGCGTAAGGCCAGATCCAAAAAAGATTATAGCAGTAAAAAACTTCCCTCGACCAAAAACAGCAAAGAATGTCAGACAATTTTTGGGATTAGCAGGTTATTATCGCAGATTTATTAAAGATTTTGCAGCAAAATCCAAACCATTAACAGAATTGTTAAAAAAGAACGCGACCTTCGTTTGGGGAAAGGAACAAAAACGTAGCTTCCAGGAATTACGAAAAGCGCTCTGTAGAGGTCCAATTCTCCAATATCCAAATTTTGATAAGCCTTTCACTTTAACAACAGACGCCTCAGATTTTGCGATAGGAGCAATACTTAGGCAGGAGGTTGATGGAAACGATTTACCAATAGCTTATCTTTCTAGAACTCTAACAAACCCTGAGAAAAATTATTTCACCACCGAAAAAGAATGTTTGGCAGTATTATACGCAATTTTGCATTTTAGGCCGTATCTTTACGGTAGGAAATTCACGTTAGTTAGCGATCACGAACCCCTGAAATGGATAGACTCCATAAAGGATCCAGGGCAACGTTTAATTCGATGGAGATTGAAATTGCGTGACTACGACTATAATTTCGTTCATAAAGCGGGAAAATTAAACACCAGCGCAGACGCGTTATCCAGAAATCCTGTTGTTAAATTTAACCTCTCAGATACCAGCAGTACCGACTCTGACAGTGAACTTGAATCATCAAAAATTCTACCGATTCAAGAACAACCAGCAAAACAGACAGTGACGATGACGTTTTCCTAGATGACGAACGAAGACTGACTATAAACAAACAGGAATTACATGACTCTTTCAAACGTTTTGACGAATCTCTTAAAGAACACAGCGAACTTATGGAAGAATCATCAGGTAATACTTCGGACACTGACGAACTAGACGACGTAGAGTTAAATAGTAGAAAAGAAAAATTACTTAAACAATATGGAACAGAAGGACATGATAAATCGAAACCTGACTGTACACTGGAAACATCCGAGCAGACCAAAATTCATTGGCAACCCCATAGATCCACATTACCTACTCCTATTCCACATTCTAAACCATTGGCATTGTCAACTCCTTTTCCAGCTTCACCAATCTATACGAGACAAAATGCACTTCTACCAGGACACTTCAGTGAAACTAAATCAAAATCTGTTGGTATACCAAGGCGAATAATTCCAAGGACGGTATCAGGTAACGAGACGTACTGCACTGGCATCCAGCTGACGCAGGGAATTCCCCCGGATATCGCACCTAGCTCTCCCGTAAATCTTTCTCGGTAACCACAACGCTCTTCAAAGAAATTAATTAATATCAGCCGAAAAAATTTGACCTACTCACATGATAATTATGTTCGCTTTATTTCTGCTCATTGCGAATTGACAACATCCGTAGGGAAATTGCTAACAGATATAGGCGCTATCAGCGTTGAAAATATCAGAGAAATTAAACCAAAGGAAGGTCAAGTACTAATCACTAGACATGGAAAGTACAAAATATTTAGCATCGTTGAGCAGAAACATCATTTTGACGAGACGTTCGTCGCGAAAATAAAAACCGGGCTTGGGAACTTAAAATTAATTCTTCCAAATTCCGATATTAACTCCTTTCGAATTTCAAAATCCGGTGATTATACCGATTCACTTACTCTCGAATCACTAAAGGAAATCCTAACAGAAATGTTCGAGGAAATCGACATCGAAATTACAATTTGCCTTGGGAAAATTCAAATTCCTCCCGAAGAACTTCGTCATAATATAATTTCAGAATTACATGAAGGCATAGTCGGCGGTCACAAAGGAGTAGTAGTCTGTAGTGGTATCGGTGGGGGGTTCAGTCAATTTTAAAGTGGGGGTGTGTGTGCCTCCCAGGGGGCTGACCCAGGCAGGAGGGACTGCTTGTCCCTGATCAAGGGGCTACAGCTCACACACCCGGCTCGCGAACAGTTACTTTAGTTTCCTGCGGTTAAGCAGGTGAGCTTTGCGATTCCCCGCCCACGCTATGGCTACTGCCCCTCGTGCTCGATGCTTCCTGAGACAACCCGCCGCTAGCGGGCAGGAGAGTCTTAGAGACGACCGAGTTGGACGGAGGGCGAGCGTGTTTGTGGATTCGCTGGTACCGCGTCGACGTGCTACGCGAGTGAGAGAGCACTGCTGCGACGGAGTGATCTGACCCACCGGGAGCCGCCGATCCGACTTAGATTGTGAGCGCACGACGACTCGGGGCGATATGGCCCTCTGCCCGCGGTGCTCTTTCTCTCTCACAGCGCACGCCGACTAATGCGGCTTTGCCATGGGGCCAGGTCGTTAGCCTGGAGAGTTACGAGGCGAGCGAGAATAGGTTCTCCGACCTTGCTTAAGTCTAGGGTGTCCCCGGTAACTGGATACCCCGAATCACACCCACAAGCCCTTGCGGGAGACCGTGCGGTGTCGAAGGTGGCTCGGTTTTCCCCTGCAGCCACCTATTTCGCTCGCCAAACAACCCCGTTTGACTCTTGTCTCAGTGGACTTGTCACGCGCGAAGCGGACGGGTGGGCTGTTTGAGGCTGTTCCTGCCTATAGGTTAGCGGTAATTTGACTCCCCGCTAAGGAGGTGAGGGTGTATAAAGGCTACCCCCAAGCCTATCGCACATCGGGGAACGCAGCGTCCCTCCTGCCCCCCACGTTTCGTCCGTACGGGACCCCGCGCATATGGATCTGCCCTGTCCATACCTTGGATTCCCCTCGCAGGTCCCCTCTGGTCGGTCACGGGCGTTGTTATGGAGCCCCTGGGAGGTACGTGGGAGAGGCAGGTGCGTCGCTCCGTCCGCCGATGTTGTGTGGCGCAGTCCAACCTGGCCTATGAGACGTGGCGGTATTCCGCCAGCTCCCACCTCTGACATGGGTGAGTGACTTGCCTGTGATCCGGGCCGGAAGTCGGGGTGAATGATGGCCACCCCGTAGCCAATCTTTTGCGATATTTCGCGGGCTCCCACCTCAGGGGGGAGTAATTGCCTTTAGTCCGGGCCGGATGTCGGGTGTACAAAGGCCACCACGCAGCCTATTTCGACGGCCTTTCTTCAGCCCCCACCACAACAGGGTGGGTAATTGCCTTTAATCCGGGCCGGATGTCGGGTGCATAACGCCACCACGCAGCCTTTCTCGGCGGTACTTTGCCGGCTCCCACCTCAGGGGGAAGTAATTGCCTTTGATCCGGGCCGGAACTAAGAGTGTACAAAGGCCGCTCTAGCCTGCTTACGGGGTTTATTCCGTGTTTATGGGAAGGGGTAGGGGGTGGGAGAGGTGGGGGGTGTTGATTTCCAGCCCCTGCGGTCAGGTTCGTGGCCCGGATCGCTTCTAGGGGGCTGGGGAATCTATTTACTGTCGTTTAGGGGGCGGTTGTCGATCCCGCGTTAATGGTCGCGGGGCCGTTTGCCGCCTCTAATCTTTTGGGGGGAGGTTGGATCGGTGTGCGGGCGTTTCCGCCCGCTTCTGGTGCGTGGACCAGGGTTTGTGGCTGGGTTATTATGGGACCCACCGGCCCTGCTGGTTGACGGCATCGCTCCTGGAGTGGGTGGCGCTGGAGTGGGGTGGCTTCCCCGATGCCTCGGATTGCCTTGGCCTTGGCAATCCTTCGAGTTAGAACTGCTAGGGGGATGGCCCTCAGTTCCTCCGGCGTAGGTCTTGGTGTCCCCATGAGCTTCATCCTCCATCCCATTAGTGCGGGACAGTCCAGGAGGATGTGCTGGGCCGTCTCCGGCTCGTCCTGGCATCTGGGGCAGGTCTGGGTCTCCGCCAGCCCCATCTTCCACAGTGTGTGCCCTGTGGGGGCGTAGCCAATGAGTAGGCTCACCGCCTCTCTCGCCTGTTGCTTCTGCAGGCACAGAAGCTCCTTGCTCCTTCTTAGGTCTATTTTAGGGCCCAAGAGGAGCTTGGCTTTTCGACAACCGTCGACGTTGTTTCAGTGGGCCTGGTGCAGCGCCCGGGTTCTGGCTTTCAGCGACGTCGTGAACGTCGCCTTGGCCAGTCCGAGCGCCGGTTCAGGCCCGGTGAAGGGGCTGTCCGACCCGAGGTTTGCCAGCCTGTCAGCCTCCTCGTTACCGGGGATGCCTCTGTGGCCGGGTACCCAGGTCAGGGACAGCTTATTCTACCCGCCCAACTGGTTGAGCGTGTCGATACCGTCCAGGGTCAATTTTGATCTGGTCGTCTCGTTGCTAAGCGCCACGAGGGTGGCTTGGCTGTCAGAACAGAGCTTGATCACCTGGCCGGTGGTCTTTTCCTCTATGAGGAGCCTTGCACATCTTATGATGGCGTACAGTTCCGCCTGGAAGACGGTGGGGCTTGATCCCAGGGAAGCAAAGTCGCCTCTACTCCCTGGACCCCTCGTCCAGGCGGCTCCGACTAGGTCGTTTTTACGCGACCCGTCGGTGTACCAGACTTGGTTTATGGTCCCAGCCAGGACCTTGTTCGTGGCCCACTCCTCCCTGGTGGGGATCGTGACCACGTAGTTCTTTTTAAACCTGAACTCAGGGTTAGTCGAGTCTAGAGGATAGTTATCCTCTAGCTCATCCCTCCGCTCTGGGAGGTTGGCGTGTCCGTGGTCCTTGCTGTGCCAGCGTCTCCACGAACTCAGGCATTGGGCCGTCCTCATGGCCACCTCCTGTGCCCTCAGGTGGAGTGGCGGGTATCCCAGAATGGCCTCTAGAGCGGCCGGCGGTGCGGTCGTCAGGGCTCCAGTGATGGCCCTCAGCGCCGCTCCCTGGATCTTGCCCAGGAGTGTCTGCATGGTGGTCAGTTGTGCTCCCCTCCAACATAGTAGGGCCCCGAAAAGGATCCTCGGGACGGTGATGGCCTCGTAGATCCATTTCGTGACGCTGGGTCCAAGTCCCCAGGTCGGCCCCATGACGCGCCGCAGCGTCTTCAGGGATGTGAGGGCCCTGTTCCCTTGCGCCCTCAAATGAGGCCTCCAGCTCATCCTCCAGTCCAGCGTGACACCCAGGTATTTTGCCGTTTTACTGGTCACGAGGGGCTGTCCGAAGAGCACGGGGGCCGTGTACTTGGGGACGACGCTTTTTCTAGTGACATGCACCATTTCCGTTTTGGTCGGATTAACCATGAGACCGGTGCATTCGCACCAGATCTCTGTGGCTGCGAGAGCCGTCTGGCATCGATCCATAATGGAGTCGATATCTGTGCCATATGCCATTATGAGGAAGTCATCGGCGTAGGCTTGCGCCCCCACTCCGCTGACCTCCAATGCTCCGATCAGGCTGTCGGCCACCAAGGTCCACAGAAGCGGCGAGAGGATCCCTCCCTGAGGGCAACCTTCATTGGTTGTCCCCTCCACCGTTTCCTGACCGCTTTGGACCGACAGACGTCTCGAGTTCAGCATTACTTTTATCCACCTGCTGATAGTGGAAGGGATGGCGAAATCCCTGAGTGCGTTTTGTATAGCCTCCGCCGAGGTTTGGTTAAATGCACCTTCAATATACATGAAGATGCAAACCGTCATGCCCTTATCCCTAATCCCCGCCTCCAGCTTTCCCACAACTCTATGGAGGGCGGCCTCAACCGAGAGGCCAGCCCTGAAAGCGCACTGGTGGCGGTGGAGTGGGGTTTCGACCAGCTAGACCTCTTTTACATACCTGTCCACCAATCTCTCCAGGGTCCTCAGGAGGAAGGAGGTCAGGCTAATCGGTCTAAAGGCCTTGGGGGTGGTGTAGTCCGCCTTTTTGGGCTTTGGAAGGAACACCACCCTCGTTTCGGTCCATAGCCTCGGGATAATCCCCGTGGCTATGCTGGCCCTCAGCACTCTTGTGAGTGGCTAGCACAACTGGGCCAAGCCTCTCTGCAAAAGCACTGGGTGGATCTCATCCGGGCCTGGAGCCTTATAGGGTGAGAATGAATTTATGGCCCATTTCACCCTGGCTTCATTTACGATTTTGTTCGCCAGGCCCCAATTAGGGGGCTCGGGAACAATCTCTCCTGCGATATCGCCCGCAGCGGCGTTTGGCACTGTGGACGTTCCATGGGGGTGGAAGCCCGGGAAGTGTTCCCTCATCAAGATCTCCGTGATCTCTCTGTCTGATGTGGTGAGGCTGCCATCGGGCCTTTTGAGGGGTCCGAGATTTTCGCTCGGTTCCCTCTCCAGGATTCTGTGCAGCCTCACCGTTTCCGGGATCGTTCGGATGTCCCGGCAGTGGTCCTTCCATGACTGGCTTCGCGCCTTCCGGGTGGCCTTCGCCATGGCTTTCCTGGCTTCCCTCATTGCTAGCCATTGGTCCCTCCGGCCTCCTCCCCTGGCTGTCATCTCCAGCTTCCGGAGGTCGTCCTTCTGCTTTTGGAGGTCCTCGTTCCACCACATCACGGAGGTTTTCCGGGACCTCTCCTTGGCCTCACAGGCCTCGTTGAAGGCCCCTGCGATTGCCTCCGTGATGCGGGTGGCTGCCGCGTCCAGGTCCTCCTTCGTCCCGTACCTGGAGGGAAAATATTTAGGTTCGCCCTGAGGGCGTTCCCGTAGGCGATCCAATACGTATTTCTCGGATTGGCTTTCCTGATTGGGGGGGTGGGGATCCCCCGTACCCCGAAAGGTACATGTGATATATCTGTGGTCGGACATGGATGGAACGTCGGAGACCCTCCAATCCACTGCCCTTCCCGCTATGCTCTCGGAGCATACTGTTATATCCAGGGTTTCTTTCCGAGTCCTGATCTCGTAGGTGTGTTCACACCCCCTGTTTAAATGCCTCAGGTCTAGGCTGTTGAGGAAGTCCATGACGGACTCTCTTCGTCGGTTGGTGGTCGTGCTGCCCCACTCTCTGTGGCAAGCATTCGCATCCATGCCGACTACCAACTCCTTGCCGTTCACTGTGGCCCACTCGGCCACGGTTCTCAGCTCGTTGGTGGGGGGAGGGTACGGGAGGTCCCAGGGTTGGTATGATGAGACCACCACTACCTCCTTTGGAGCTCCGTTCTCCCCAATGGTTGTCCATATTCCCGCTGCTTGGTCCCTGTTACAGAACTGCGGCAGCGGGGTGAACGGGCAATTCCTCCTGGCGAGGATGCAGGCCCTGGGGGCTGGATCCTCGGAGGAATGTGCCGTTTGCCCGATAAGTCCAAGTCCCCTGGGGGCCTTGAAACTTATCCAAGACTCTTGGATTAGCGCCAAGTCAGCTTTAATTGTGGCCATGAACTTCACCAAATGTGATCAAGCCACGTCACTGTGGTGCAGGTTGATCTGCACCACTTTTAGTCCGCCGCTGTCGGAGGGGGGGTCATCGCTTCCTGTCCTCTTCCTTCCTTCTCTTTTGGTTGCGGGGGTTGCCCTCCTTCCATCTCCGCTGGTTCCTGGGGTTGTCGTCCTTCCTTCTCCGCTGTTACGCACATCGACCAGCCTCAGTCAAAAACTAATTTTTCGACGGGATCTAAGATTGTTGGCCCCAATATACCGATACAGATACAAAAAAAAATCAAGGGCGGAAGACGCCAAATGAATTATTTGCGACACTTGTTATCGAAAACCAGGGCTTCGCATTGGAGGCTGCTTTGAGAGATACCACACGGTGGTAAATTATAAACTACAATTTTTACCCTAAAACATTCCGTTAAACCTATTATTGTGTTTAAAATATCGAAGTTCACAAAAGAATGAATAAATTGTGTTTTTCCTTCGTAATCTTGCATACTCTGCATCACTGCGCGCTCCGCGGAAATTAATTCCGACCAGCACGATACCTACGTCCAAATTAAATACGACCGCAAGGGGCTAAACACGAGGCCTCCTCCGAGCGGGGGGCGTTCTCGCGCGTAAAATAGAATGTACGCCCCGGCAAATCGCGAATATCTCCGGAGATAATGCAATCGAGGTAGAGGGAAAGATAGCATACGAAAGAGCGGATTTTTCTCTATAAAATCACCGTCGGGAAAAATAGCGCGTGATCCGTTCTTTCGCGATAATTCAGTACAAAGCCTCCTCCGAGCGGGGGGCATTTTCGCGCGTAAAAGTAGAATGAACGCCCCGGGAAATCGTGAATATCTCCGGAGATAATGTAAATGAAGTAAAGGGAAAGATAGTATACGAGAGAGCGGATGTCTCTCTATATAATCATTGTCGGGAAAAATATCGCGTGATCCGTTCTTTCGCGATAATTAAATATGGAGCCTCCTCCGAGCGGGGGGCATTCTCGCGCGTAAAAAGGGATAAACGCCCCGGGAAATCGCGAATATCTCCGGAGATAATGCAATCCGAGTAAAGGGAAAGATAGCATACGAGAGAGCGGATTTTTCTCTATGAAATCACCGTCGGGAAAAATATCGCGTGATCCGTCCTTTCGCGATAATTAAATATGGAACCTCCTCCGAGCGGGGGGCCAATCACGATACTCATCCTACTACTGGGGCTAGTAGCAGCAGTAAATTCGGAGGAAAAATATCAAATTACTGAGCTGAAGAACAGTCCGGGGTTATACTTTGAAAAATTACACAATATACGTTTTAAACGAGCAGATTGGCGCGTAACCTTATTTATTGATTTGAAGAAATTGAAGGAACAATTCCCAAACGAAAAATTTCATCTTACTAAATTACACTCAGAATGCATGACAGTACCGATCAGACATCAGTGCGACACCTTACTCAGAACCGATTATTTAAACAATAAAATTCACGAAGCATTTGATCTCTACGAGGAAATCAATGAAATAGCCGGAGAGGTCGTAGTGCAGGAGACTGAAACGTTAGCCAAAACCGTAGTACGCAGAAGTGTCCCATTTGGTATCATAGGCTCAGCTAGTCGCTACTTATTCGGCACATTAACAACTGATGACGCAGAATATTTTAATTCTGAAATAGATAAACTGTACACCGATCAAAAGCAAATTACACAGATAATTAAAAACCAAACCCATGTCACCGTCAGCAATTTGCAAGGACTACACGATACAATAAATAAAAACATTAAGGCTACCAAGGAGAATCGGGCAAAGATTAACGAAATACTGAAAACACTTAACTCCATAGAGGAAACAAAGGCCTTATTGAACTATAGTATAACTCTTGATCACTACTCCCGCAGCGCCGAAATTTCACTAGACCATTATATTAGGGCATTACAAAAATTCTTAGCCTCACTGCGCGCCGCGCGGGAAGGAAAACTAGATTTATCCTTGATGACCAGCGCTGATCTGAGGACCATCATTGACCAAATACATGATTCAGTCTCAGACTATAAATTTCCGACACCCACAAATCACCGCCGAACAGAAGAAATAAGCAAGCTAACAACATTAGAATTGGATTATCACAAGGAACGGATAATAATAGTATTACACCTACCCCTTGTGGAGCGTACTACCTATCACTTATATCGAATGCATACTTGGCCCACCGCTCAAATCCTGGACATCAACACCACCATCTCAGCGCAAATCATACCACAAACAACATATTTAGGACTGAGAGACGACCACCATACATACCTAATGATGGACGGAATACACCTTTCTTCTTGCACACGAACATGGTATGCTCATCTTTGCCCGCTGGAATTACCCCTCCGTGAAGTCTCAACATCGACTGCCTGTGAAATTTCTCTCCTACTCAGACCAAATGTGAAGACTTTAAGACAGTGCAATATTAAAGTGAGACCAAAACATGAACCATATTGGACGCGATTACAAACCACAGGATCTTGGCTATATGCATTGGACAAACCCGAATCTGTGCAATTGATCTGCAAGAACGAAAAGGATTTATTGCTAACCCTAGTCGAAACCGGCATCCTCTACATACATCCAGATTGTATAGCGAAAACGCATACAACTACCCTAGTCGGAATCAAGATCTATAACAATCATCACGAGCAATATTTATATCAACCTGACCTGTCGCTAAACATTTCCGAAATTTCACCAATTTTGCCATATTATAAGAGCCTTAGAACAATAGCAGATGACATAAGCGAACCTGACAATCCTAAAGGAGCTTCACTGTTCGAACTAGAAGCAAAACTTGACGAGATAGGAACACACCACAGCGAAAAGCAATATCAGCATACATTACTCTTCGGAGGCCTAATAGTTCAAGTAGTTATGATTATGGGAACAATGATAATCTGTATATACATACATAAGTGTGTATATGTGTGTGTATGTATGTATGTGCATGTATGTTTGTGTGTATATGCGAACATGTATAGATATAAGTATAAATTTATGTTTTTGGTCCTCGTCATCGTGCGCCCTTAGCAATATCCATTGTAAACTTCGTACTAACCATGTGTTATTTATTGTTAGCAAGCATTAGTTCCACCACAATGAACACCGAAGGCCGTCGATAGTTGGTCACCCGATTGGCACCACATACCAAAAAGGCGCACCTACTTCAAATCTTCCGAGATTATGGGATCGAGCACGCGGTGGTACGGAGGAGTTCCGCGGGGAATACTGCGTTCATGACTTTCGCCAAGGCCGAAGACGCAGCCCATGTCTTGAATCATTCGAAAACGGAACCTTTTATTATAAATAATCGGAAGGTTCGAATTCTTCCCGCTGATCCTTGGCACGAGAGAGAATCAACTTATAAACCTGAACACCCTTCTAACCCTACTCCAAGCATCAATCCTTTCCCTGGATACGTCCCTCCTTCCGCACCTATTCTACCCCCTGAATGTGTTGAGGAAATAGCCAAGTATCTAAATTACAGGGACAGAGCATGTATGGAGCAAGTGTCACGGAGTTGGCGGGAGGGCACGCTGCGTTCGTACCGCGGAATTACCGAGATATCACAATGCGATGAAAATTGGCGACAAACAAGGGTGTCTTTGCGCGCTTTTTACTGGGCGATCCTAAGGTTCGGCAACACTCTGAACCGAGTAATCCTGGACGATGCCGAGTTCTGCGCTGAAGTACAACCCCAGCTGATCACCATCCTCACGAAGCACGCCCCTGACCTGGAAGTGTTGGATACAACGGCCGTAACCATGAGACCATCGGCGCTCCGAGAACTCACAAGGTTACATAAACTGAAGGAAGTGAGACTTGGACCATGCAAAGGCAGCATAGATTTTGACCACGTAGCGTTATTAATCAAAAATAACCACCTGCAGACCTTGAACATTACGAAAAACCACGTAATAGGGAACGTCAGCCAGTCAGGACTCAGTCTGCAGGAACTAAATTTACGGGAAGTGTCAACGACGGGAGACACGTTGGAACAATTATTTACAAATATCACGCAACTAAGAAAATTGACCATTGACCAGCCAGAGGGACTCGAGAACGAGCTGCCGCTCATCGCGCTTTTGGAAAATACGGAACTGCACGAAACACTAAGATCGTTAAATTTAATTTACTGTAATTTCGACAACCCGGCAGAGGCCACCGCGGAAAGCGGGTAAGAAGAAGATGCAGAGGCCCGTTTTTTCGAACTCAGTTTGGGACCAGTCGAAATATCAAAATCAATACCAGCAGCCTTCACAAAGCTGACCGAGCTCTCCATTCCTTTTTGCGGGTAGATAACAGCAGGTTTTGTCAACGAGATCGGACAACATCTCAGAAAACTACATGCACTGGATATCACGGGTTGCACCAACATCCGAGGAGAGGCTTCCTTGGATCCACTCGCTCGAACAGCCCTCAGGATATTAAAGATGAGTTACATGCACCCCACCGTAGGAGGATACTTCCTAGAGGAATTGAGAAACCTTGAGTTCTTGGAGTGCCGGGAGAACGAAGGTCTAACGGACGAGGACATCGTGCCCTTGTTGAGCAACTGCGCCAAATTGTACCATCTGGACCTGGAAGGTTGCTATGGGATAGGGCGTGCACTCGTCAACGCTGTCCAGAGGATACTACGGGGCGACCCGCACAATCAGAGACTAGCCCTTTACTTGGGAGGAACCGCCGCAACGCCGTGCAGGCGTGATAGGAGAATGCTTCACGTAAGCATTCACTATCATAGGCTCGGACGGCAGGTCTTTGGGTAAAAGTCATACGTGTCATTAACATCACCTTCGATGTTATGGAGCTACTCCTCAATGTGCATATGGCTCTACACAAAGCCTGATACCCTTGTTGAGTTAAGCCAATTACCCACGTTATATTTTGAATGCATACCAATCATTTTGTACATTACCTGTTCAAGAATTGCGAAAATTTTTATATGCGACCATCTCTCTAATTCCACCTACGGTCAAGCCGCAAAGCATCATCGAGGGCGATTATCAGTCTAAGGGGGGAGGGGTGTTACGTACCGGATGTTAAATTAAAATTCGCAAACCTAAACACGGCACGTGCCGTGGCGTCGAACGTCGATCATGCTATGCGAGCCGAAAAATCATATCGAAGCAAATTCCTCGACCGCGAATATTCTTCGAATGGTGGTCACGTTTTGCTAATAAGCAAAATTGCAATAGCGGGAGGCTATGGATGGGAAATAGCATGGCTCTTGGAACTTCCCCTTAGCGGTCCCCAAAATCTACAAAAGAGGCAGAGAAACCGCCGCGAGTTGCAATCGTTAGTCAAATCGCGAGGTGCGTGGCGTTTTGCCCTTGTTGCTATTTTGAGCCAGAGTTCGGGTTAAATTAGTGAAGTTACTTCCATAATTACCGAAGGACTCAGCTAACAAGCAATTATTCAAATTTAAAATCAATCTTAAGATTCCAATCTCCATTCTAATATATTAAATTCTTCTTTATAGTATTTATAGTATTTATAGTATAGTGAAAATAGAATTGCGTTAACTCATATAAGTGCCGTGAAAAGTTCATCAGCCATTCCATCATCTTCGGGCTCCACCAGTATCTGGGACAATTCACATCAGAGCTAACGAAAAACATTGCTTCCAAGATAGTATTCATTGGTGAGATTTCCATACTTATGTTATCATTGCGATACGAGGACCCAAACATATGTTTATATGCTTGTGGGAATTTCCCTTGGGCCCATTCGTAAACTTAACACGTTAGGAATTTCCCAATCTAAGACTCCAACTAAAATACGTATTGTAAAATTGTCATCCATTCTGGACTCCGATATTTCTGAACCATTCCGTGTAATTGTTTTTATATAATGTAAAGAATCAATAGAACAGGCCAATAAGGTATTTATCCTCTATTCTGCGTTAACACCTATTTCATTCCTGACCTATGCGCGGATTCCGTACGGAATCTTAGATGATACGACCCATCCTAAATTAAATTTATTCAAGCGTTACATGCGGAACGGCTGACCGCTCGGCCCACGAAATAATTCCTTACGCACGTAACAATATATATTGTTACGACCACCCCTTACGTTGTAACCCCTTGACGACGAGGGTCGTCAAGGGCGCCTAGCAATTTATAGACAGTCGAAAAAGAGTTGAATTGTAATCCGACAGCGAGAGCGACCGGACGCGCGCTCGAAGCTCTGATTCATAAAATACCAATAAACGCTCTGTTAATTATAATCATCTCCTCCGTGTACCGATATGCCCCGCACGCGCCGCAACACTGGTGTCAGAAGTGGGATGGCTGCCAGTGCGGGGAATTCGCGCGCGGGTGAAAGTGCGCGAAATAGTGCTCGTCAGGAGGAAACGCCGCGGGCCCGGGGACGGCCAAACACGCTCGCTGCGGTGCAGGAAATCCTCCAGGGGATGGAGGCAAGGATGCAGGGGCGTGACCACCAGATAAGTGACCGCGTTACTACCCTTGAGACGTCGCTGCGCGCGTTAGAGTCCCGCCGTCTAAATTCCATCGAAAGTGAAGCGTCGCGATTTTCGGCTCCGGTCTGAAGCGCGTTAGTCCCGGTAGACCTTAGGTATAGGATTAAACCCGCAAAGTTTAGCGGGAGCGGGTGGGATGAGTTTCTCGCCCAATTCGAGACCATAGCAAGAGTAAATTCGTGGGGCAATTGCGAAAAGGCCGTCGCGTTGGTCAACGCGCTGGAGGGCTCAGCTCTCTCCGTGCTCGCGAATTTAGAAGACGAGCAACGACTCGACTACTCGCAGTTACGGTCCGCGTTGGAATTGAGATTCGGAGGCCGGTATAGCTCGGAGCTGTGCTTCGTGCAGTTCCAGAGCTACCGGCAGAAATATAACCAGGACCTGCCGGCACTCGCGAGCGAAATCGAGAGGCTCGCCCGTCTAGCCCTTCCGGACTGTCCGTCCACCGTCAGAGACCGGCTCGCGACGTCTCAATTTATCACCGCGTTAACGGACACAAATCTCCAGCGACAGCTGCGGTTGTCGCCGTCCGCCGACCTGTACGCGAAAGTAGCGCGCGCTTTGGAAATAAAAACCGTCAACGAGCTGAGCGGTGTTGGACGGAGTTTTGGGGGACCGCCCGTAAACGGTCGGGGCACGTTAAATACCAGTGGGAATGCAGGGCCCCCGCAGGCCGCCTCCTAGGGAGACCGAGGGAGGAAAGGATGAAAGACGCGTGCAGTGCTGGCGTTGAGGCGACTTCGGCCACGTCCAGAGGGAGTGCAGGATGCGCCGCAACGAGGGTAATGGCGTGCACAAGCAAGCAAAAAAAGGGTAGAGGCTAACCCGCGGAGGGACGGTTTGGCCCGTAGAATTTATCCCTCGCAGCGTTCAGAGCATTTTGTAAATAGATTTTCCGCCCCGTATGTTCAACGGATGGCGCGCATTTCTTTGAGTTCAATCGTTCCGTTTTTATTTAGTTTCATTATGTTAATCACTAGTTCCTTGTTCGTGGTTTTGCAAGTAGCTGTCGGGCTGTTCGATACCTTATTTCCGTTGGACACCGGAAATAAGAGGGAGGAAGCGTCCCCTCCGCCGGCCGTGGTCCCGTGCGATATGTTAGCGGGAGGGATTTTCGTGGACGGGTTGGTTGACGGGAAACCATGTCAAATGCTTGTGGACACTAGTGCAGCCGTCACCCTCGTTCGTACGGACGGGGTTAGCTCGCGAGTCGGGGGCCCGCGGAGTGTTACTCATGTTTCAGACGCTCCAGAGAACCTGCGTACGGTCTCAGGGGAACCTTTGGACGGGATACTTAGAGGGAAGAGGAGGTGCCACTTCAACATCGGGACGACATCTTTTCAACACGACGCGCTCCTGGCGGATATACGCGACCCCTGCATCCTAGGACTCGATGCATTAAGCAAGCTGAGATGCATTCTGGATATCGGCGAGGGAACGCTACTCTTACTACGAGGAGAAGACGAGAGCACCCTAAGGACAGCGAGGGAGAACTCACAAGAATTTGTACCCCTGAAATACCAAACCCCACCGAAGGCACTCCGGCAGATCACTGCGGAACCGGAGACTGCCGAAACAATACCAAAGCACTTACAAAACCTGTTTAAAAGAAGCTCGGAACTTTTGGACGAGCAAGAACGAACGCAACTTAGAAAACTCTTGTGCGATTACGAAGACGTTTTCGCGAAGGATAAGAGTCAAGTTGGGCGACAATCCACCGATTAAGCAGCAGCCAAGGCTGCTACCCTTCAATCGCAGGGAGGAAGTGGAGGAACTCCTGTCTTCCATGCTGGAACAAGGAGTTATAGAAGAGTCGGCTAGCCCTTGGTCATCCCCTGTAGTCCTAGTGAAGAAGAAGGACGGTTCGACGCGGTTTTGTGTCGACTACCGGCGGCTGAACGGCGTGACAAAGAGGGATTCTTATCCGTTGCCTAGGATAGAAGATACCCTGGACGCTGTTGCGGGGTCGGCCTGGTTTTCGACGGTGGACCTCCAGAGTGGGTACTGGCAGATATCCATGGCGAGGGAGGACCGGGAGAAGACCGCGTTTTCGGTGGGGAATGGCCTGTAGCAATTCAGGTATGCCCTTCGGGTTAACAAACGCCCCGGCTACGTTCGAGCGCTTAATGGAAAGCGTCCTCCGCGGCCTGCTCTGGAAGAGATGCCTGGTGTTTTTAGATGACATTATAATCCTCGGAACGGATTTCGCGGAAGAATTGGAGAACCTCCGCAAGGTGTTTTCCAGGCTGCAAAGCGCCCACTTACTCATGAACCCGAAGAAGTGTACCTTCTTCAGGCGGGAGGTCGCCTACCTCGGACACGTGGTTTCCGCAGAGGGGATCAAGAGGGACCCGGCGAAGATCTCCACCGTGAAGGAATGGCCAACCCCCAAGGACAGGAAGCAAGTTAAGAGTTTCCTGGGGCTGTGCTCTTATTACCGACGGTTCATCCGCAATTTCTCAGGATTGGCAGCGCCTCTCCACCGGCTCACTGAAGAGAGCCGACCTTTCACCTGGGACGACGACTGCAGCATAGCGTTTGACGCGCTAAAGAATAGGCTTACCACTTCACCGGTACTGGCCTATCCGCTACGGGATAAGGAGTTCATCCTGGAAACCGACGCTTCCAATCACGCGGTCGGTGCAGTGCTCTCCCAGTTGCACGAGGGGGGCGAGAGAGCAATCGCCTACTTTAGTAAGATCCTGAGCAAAGCGGAAAAGAACTACTGCGCCACTAGGAAAGAGCTTTGGGCAATAGTCCGTGCAGTTGCGCACTTCCACCACTACCTGTGCGGCAAGAGATTTACGATTAGGACAGACCATGCCGCGTTGCGCTGGCTATTATCGTTCAAGTCTCCGGAAGGACAAATCGCCCGCTGGATAGAATGTCTGCAGCAATACGACTTCGAGGTAGTGCACCCCGCAGGGAAACTGCATACCAACGCGAACAGCCTGTCCAGAAGGCCTCCCAACCACTGTGACTTCTGCGAGCGGCAGAGGAAGAGAGAAGAGGAGCGCGGGAGCGCACATTCCGTCGTGGAGGTCAAGCGAATCCGGTTCGGAACGGACGAGGAGGGCTGGCGCCGCGCTCAAGCCGAAGACCCGGCCGAATTGGGGCCGCTTCTGAAATTCAAGAAGGAAGGACGGCGACCCACGAAAGAGGAAATTGCGATCCTAAGCAGCGTAGCCAAGTATTACTTCTACCTGAGGGATTCGCTAGAAGTGCAGGACGGCCTACTCTTCAGGCGATGGGAGTCACCGGACCTCAAGAAAACCGTTTGGCAGCTGGTGGCACCCGCCGAGAAGACCGAAGAAATCTTGCGGGAGGCCCACGACGCACCGGCTGGAGGGCACTTCGGGGTAAATAAAACCCTGGCCAAAGTGCGCCAGCGCTTCTATTGGGTCACCAATAGAGCCGACGTGGAAGCGTGGTGCCGCGCATGCGATGCCTGCACCGCGCGAAAAGGACCGACAAATAGGACGAAGGGAAAACTGAAAGTATACGACATGGGAGTACCCTTTGAGAGGATCGCCCTGGACATCTTGGGACCCCTACCAAAGAGGACGAGATAGTAACCGATTCCTGCTGGAAATCTCGGATTACTTCACACGATGGCCTGAAGTCATCCCAGTAAAAGATCACCGCGCTGAGACTGTGGCGCAAGCCCTCGTGGCGCAAGTCGTCAGCCGGCACGGCGTGCCCCTCGAAGTTCACACAGACCAGGGAAGGTGTTTGAGTCCGCCCTTTTCCGCGAGATTGCGCATGTACTTGGAATCAAGAAGACAAGGACGACCCCGCTGCACCCGCAATCCGACGGACTGGTAGAAAGATTGAACAGGACGATCCTTTTTTTTTTTCTCGAGGGGAAATCTTCGATAGACACCCCGGCCTCCTTTGGGAGGAGGCCGGGGTAGTGTCGGATTTCTACCGACTAAAACCCCCCGGTGGTCATCCTCAGGCGTTAGGGGGAGTACCCGGGAACACTTCGTATTGATCCGGATACCCCCCCGCCTTGCCCCCTGAAGGGGGGCCAATCCACTATTTGGGATGCGGTGCGACCACAACACCGCATCCCTCTACCTCTGGGGCCACCCTATCGGCTGCCTGGACCCCAATCCAGACAGCCTAGTGGCCCCGACGACTCCGACGGTCGCCGCGTCCGGTGCCGGAGGCGGGACGTGTACGTCTCCGCCTTCGGCCCCTACCCTCTGGGTCCGCTGCCTCGCGGGCCCTTTCCGCGGCCTCCTTCCGCGACATAACTTGTTCGCAGAAGGAGGCCACGGCTCCCCACTCCTCTTCGCCGCCCACCATCGCTTTTACGACGGCGGGCAGCGAGAGGTCCCACCCTATGATGTTCAGAAGGACTCGGCGCTCCCCTGCCCAGGAGGGACTCTCCTCCAGGGTGTGCTGCGCCGAGTCCTTCTCTTCACCGCAGTGATGACACTGCGGGGACGGCTCCCTTCCGATCTTGTGCAGATACTCACCAAAGCACCCATGCCCTGTGAGTACCTGTGTTAGACGGAAGGTGAGCCGTCCCCTCCTTTCCAGCCAACGCTGGAGGACCGGCAGGATGGCCCTGACGGTCCTTTCCCCGGAGCCGGGCTCCTCCAATTGGCTGCGCCACCTTTCCAGGGTGTGCAGCCCCGCCCGGCTCCTGCCGGCCTCCATCTCCGCTGCACGGTACTCAGCCGTATCCGGCATTTCTTTGAGGGCCGCGGAGATCCTGTAGACCTCCGCGGCTTCCACCAAGTTGAGCTCCCAAGGGGGAGAGCACCCAAGCAGGGACGCCGCCCTCAGGGAGACGGCGCGGTACCCCCTGGCGACCCGCGCGGCTAGGGGCCTTTGTGCTCGGGAAAGGAGCTGGCGATTACGCTTGCTCCTCCCGAGCGACCCCGCCCACACGGGTGCACCATATAGGGCGGCACTCCGCACCACCCCCTCGTACAGGCGGCGTACACCCGCCTGAGGTCCCCCCACGTTGGGCAGCAAGCGGCCCAAGACCGCCGCTGTCCGTTCCACTCGGGGCACCACCTCTTCGAGGTGGGGCCCAAAGCTCCAGTGGCTGTCGAGGGTGACACCCAGATATTTCATCCGGCTGCCCACCTCAACAGCCACGCCTCCCACCGTGACCGGAGTCTCGGGGGGAGGGTCCCTCCTGACCCCGTCGAAGAACCACATTGCCTTGTTCTTCGACGGGGACACCTCCAGGCCTAGCCGCCTTATGGCGGCCACCACGCATTCCGCACCGCACTCCGCCAGACGGAGAGTGCGGGCGTAATCCCTCCCGGAGGTGACCACCAGTGTGTCATCTGCGTAACACACCAGCGCCACCCCCGGGGGAAGCGCACACCGCAAGACGCGGTCATACGCAAGGTTCCACAGGGTCGGGCCTAGCACCAGCTAGGGCGTTCAGCCCTCCCGTCCCGCGTCGGGTAGCCAATGGACCTGTCCTGCAGGAAGGACCCGACTATCCTGCGCAAGTAGGGAGGCACGCGGTGATACACCAGCGCCTCCCTAATCGCCTGCCAGGGGACGGAGTTGAAAGCGTTGACGATATCGAGCGATATCGCCAACACAACTCCACCCCCCGGGGCCGACACCGCCGTCTCGGCGAGGGAGCGCACCCGCTGGATCGCGTCCAACGTGGAGCGCCCCTCCCGGAAACCGAACTGGCTATGAACAGGACGATCCTGCAGTACCTGTTACTGTTCATCGCCAAACACCAGCGAGATTGGGATCACTGGACGCCCCTTTTTCTGCTAGCGTACCGCTCTTCAGAACACGACACGCTCAGGCAGTCTCCGTCGAATATGTTGTACGGAAGGGAACTGCGGCTGCCTTTGGACTTACTACGAGGAACGCCGCCTTACCAGAACGAAGAGATTCCACCATCGGAGTATGTGCAAAAACTCGAAAGGACGCTAGGCATCATCCACGACTTCGCACGGCGGAGATTGATCTCGTCCTCGGGGAAGATGAAGACCAGATGCGACATGAACGTGCCGGGCACCCGCTTCGCAGAGGGGGGCGCGGTGTGGCTATTCCAACCCAGGAGGACCCTCGGCAAGTGCCCGAAGCTACAATCTAGCCGGGAGGGCCCGTACATCGTCCAGGAGAGGATCAACGACGTGGTCTACCGGATCCGGCGGTCACCCCTCGGCAAGCCGAAGGTGGTCCACATCAACAGATTGGCGAGGTACCAGGGCGGGCAGCCCGAGAAGAGTGCACCGACGAGGAAGCGACGTCGCCGACGCCGCAGAAGGAAACCCAGCGGACCAGACAGGAAGGATGTGTCGACCAGGGCACTAAGGGAACGATTTCCCCTGTAGTCGCGATGGTTCCCCCACCTGTCCTGCCTGCGAGATTTGGGGAGGTTGCCTTTTCCGGTCGGGGGAAGGGGTGCCCCCAACTTCGGGCTTGCCAGGGGGTGGCTGACACCTCATGGGGCTAACATGGGAGCCTGGCCGCCACCAGCAATGTACAGGGGCGCCAGACCCTCCCCTTACTTCCGGGTGCAGTCGGCGGGGAGTGCCTAGCGACGAACGGGTGGGGCCGTTCCGCGAGGGGCCCGAGAATTCTCAGGATGACGGAAGACGTTCCAGAGGAAGTTGGAAGGACCCCCGGTCGTCGCCCGAAGAGCGAAGAGGGCGAGCCCAGCAGTCCACCTTCGGCGAAGCCAGGGCTTGACGACGAGGGTCGTCAAGGGCGCCTAGTAATTTATAAACAGTCGAAAAAGAGTTGAATTGTAATCCGACAGCGAGAGCGACCGGACGCGCGCTCGACGCTCTGATTCATAAAATACCAATAAACGCTCTGTTAATTATAATCATCTCCTCCGTGTACCGATATGCCCCGCACGCGCCGCAACAATATATTTAATATAATTAATATATATATATATATATATATTATCGGTAATATATTTATACTCTTATATTATTAATAATATATATTAATAAATATAATTTATATAATATTAATATATATATATATATATATATATATATATATATATATATATAAATTATTAAATCATAAATATGAACTATACTATATGTTCGCGACCCCTTCGATCTTGGCCGAGAACACCGAATATTTATTTGAGCGCCGGGTGTCGGATCAGAAAGGATGGTGGCTGAATATCGCTCGTCCGTGATTCGCGACGATCTCTCTGTTCGTAACGATCTCCGTAGATCGAAATATTCCGTAATTAAACTCACTGGGCCCGTGCCCGCGTACAATTCTCTTCCCGTGGTGGAAGAAATTGTCTCCGATATGAATGTGAGAAGCCTCGTGGCTTGCGATAAAAACTCTTACGTGCGTCGTGGTTAACAGTCGGCAGAAGAAGAACGAGATTTCGCTCTATCCCCCGGAAACGCACTTCGGGGAGACAGAGCCCCCTGCGACTACGCACCCTCTGCCGCCCGCCGGAAACGAGGGGCGCCACGACATTTAAACTGGCTTAAACACTATATATATATATATATATATATAATATAATAATTTATATTAAAATTTATTGCAGAGCATAAACCTTTTTTTATTAATAACGAAACAACAACGCGGTAACCAAAACGACTGGACAGAAACCAGTCGACTATTTGTTTACTACATACATTCAGATTGTGTTGCTACTCTAATACTTCCCCTCAATCGTAAATGTTGTTACTCTCCACCGAGTCTTCACCTTCAATCTTCGATTGACTGGACTCCCAGTAAATCGCGACAGTGTTCGTGTTTTGAACGTGGTAGTCCCTTCGTCAGCACATCGGCCATCATTTCCTGCGTGGGCATATATTTTAATACCACAGATCTTTCTTTCAATGCATCGCGGACGAAATGATGCCTTATGTCGATATGCTTGGTCCTCCTGTGAAATACGGCGTTTTTGGCCAATTTTTGTGCTCCTTGATTGTCGTTCCACAGTGTCAATGGTGTCTCATCTCTAACGCCTAATTCTTTCAGGAAACTCTGGAGGATGATTGCTTCTTTCGTCGCTTCTGTCAGAGCCATGTACTCTGCCTCCGTACTAGACAGGGCTACTGTTCGCTGCTTCCGTGATTCCCAGCTTATAGCTGAATTACCATATTTGAAGATGTAACCAGTATATGACCTTCTATCATCCGGGCAGGCTCCCCAATCCGCGTCAACATATCCCATTAAATCTTCTTTGGCTTTGGTGAACACTAATCCATAATTTAGGCTTCCCCTCAAGTATCGCAGAACTCTTTTCGCAGCTTTCCAATGGTTTTGATCAAAATTGGAGCTGAATTGACTGAGCCAGCTCACCACGTGAGCTATGTCTGGTCTCGTGGCAATGGCTATGTACATCAACGATCCTATCAGTTCCCTATATGGCAACCCTTTAATTTCGGCTCCCGATACATCTTCATTGGTTTCTTCCTTTATATCCCGTTTATTTAATTCACAAGGAGTAGAAATCGGTTTCGCATCTCTCATGCCAAATTTTCTCAATGTGTCTTCAATATAGGTCTTCTGAGTCATCGCCATCTTCCCCTTACTCAGCGTGAACTTAATTCCTAAGCAATGCTGAATGGGTCCTAAGTCCTTCATTTCAAACGTTGACATTAGTCCTTGTTTTAATTCTTCCATGTGTTCTCTATTTCTTGATATCATTAATATATCATCGACATAAATCGCCACGATAAGCAAATTTTCGTTCATTATTTTGAAGTAAACACAAGGGTCAGGATTCATCGATTGCAATCCTAATTCACGCAATTTCTCATCAAGTCTAATATTCCATTGTCTGCTTGATTGTTTCAAACCATAAATTGCCTTCTTTAGTAAACAGACTTTATTCTCGCCTTTAATATCTTGCAACATTTTGTTATTTCTGATCTTCTGATCCTTACTGATTTTACTGTCCTTTGCTGATCTTATGTCTTGTAATATTTCTTCCAGCATTTCTGGTATTTCCATGTATATCTCTTCATCTATATCTCCATTCAGAAAAGCGGTCGATACATCAAGATGATCAACCAGCATGTCTCGCTCAACTGCTAGAGCGATTAATGTCCTTATGGAACTCAATCTTGCTACTGGTGCAAAAGTTTCATGAAAGTCCATTCCCGGGACTTGTGTAAAACCTCGAGCTACGAGTCTCGCCTTCCTCCTATCCAGCGTCCCGTCAGCCTTACATTTATTCCGTAATATTAAACGACAGCTTACGATGCTTCGGTCCCTTGGTCGATCTACGATTTCCCACGTATTATTTTGATCATAGACATTATCTCACTACGTATGGCTGCTTTCCACTCTTCCCTATCTTTACTGGCCATTGCCTTTTTAGCCGAAATTTCACTTGTATCCACATGTTCTTCTGTCACTTCTTCTTTTGTAGTGACTTGTTGTGCTACCTCATAGTGATACTGTTTCTTGGGTCTTCCTGGATTTCCCGTCCTTATTATTTTTGGTCTCCCCACGGTTCTTCGCAACTGTACTTCTGGATTTCGTATTACCTGTTCTTGCTCTTGATGTTGGTTATTTAACCCATCTTCTTCCCTTTGTTCGCAGGTTTCACTGTTTTCATTATTTTGTGGTTCTTCGTGAGTCCACTCCACAGCTTCTTCGTATTCTTCATCATCATCTTCTTCTTCTTCTTGTAATAAGTTTTGTTCTCCGAGGTCTCTGATCGTTTTTGTCTCTATTTCGTCATATTTTCTTTCCTTTAGTTTGTTTCCATTAATCATCCTATTTTCATTAACGAATTCTTCATATTTTGTTCCGGCACCAATTTCTTCGAAGAATTTTATATCTCTGGATACAATTATTTTCCTTTCACTAGGTACCCAAACTCGGTAACCTTTAGATTCCAAGGAATAACCTACGAACATACACTCTCTGGATCTTGGAGAAAATTTTCCTTTGTTTGTATCTCGGTCCAATGCATATCCTTTACATCCGAATGTTCGGAAATATTTCACATTTGGCCTTTTACCGGTCCAAAGTTTATAAGGTGTTTGCCCATTTAAGTGGTTTGCGGGGCATCTATTGCGGATGTAATTAGCTGTATGCAGTGCTTCTGCCCAAAACGATGGGGATAGTTTCGATTGAATTAGTAGACATCTTGCCATTTCCACAAGTGTTCTATTCATGCGTTCCGCGGTGCCATTTTGTTGCGGTGTGTGCGGGATTGTCAATCTTCTTTGGATTCCAGATTTTTGTAAATAGTCGTCAAATTCTTTATTGCAATATTCTTTTCCGTTGTCGGACTGAATGTATTTGATTTTCCTACCAGTGAAGTTTTCAACCATGCTCTTGTACTTTTTGAATTCAGTGAGGGCTTCGCTTTTCCTCTTCAAGAATCTTACTTCGCACCACCTCGTTCTGTCTTCTATGAAGATTAAGAAATATTTTGACCCATTCAATGACTCTGTCCTCATCGGTCCACATAAGTCTGTGTGTACTAATTCTAGCAGTTCCGATTTGCGACTGGACTCTTTTGGGAAAGGTGTCTGCGTAAGTTTGCCTTTTAAGCATACTTCACACGTAGGTAGTTCTTTTTGTGTTCTGATTCTGATGCCACATACCTCTTTATTAGCAACCATTTTCTTCAGATCTCTTCCGTTCAAGTGTCCGTATCTCTCATGCCATGTTTTTAAATTTTCGTCTGATTCACTCGACATTCTTCCTGCATATTGTGTGTTTTGCCTAATGTAATATAAACCATCGATTCTGTCAGCGCGCATTAAAATGCTTCCTGCTCTATCCTTGACTAGAGCACCGTTTCTACCGAAGGTTACATTATATCCCTTGTCTGTAATCTTTGAAACAGACATTAAATTTGTGCGTAATCCTGGAACATATAAGGTATTTAATAAATTTATTTTCTGACTGCCATCTTTGTTTGAGGTAATAATAGATGCTGTCCCTTTCGCCAATATTTAGCTGATGTATTGTTAGTCGCTAAATTCAAGTCTTCGAACTCAGATGACTCCAGATTCTTTAGGCTTTCTTCTTTCTTCGTAATATGCGATGTACAACCACTATCTAAGCACCAATCGCTTGTACTTATGTCGCGTCCGGACTTTAAAGCATAGTCTTTTCTATCTGTGACTAGTAAGCTAGATTCCTTGGGAGTCTGCTTTCCCGACTTCCAAGGTTTGTATTTCCCATCTTCTAGTCTGCAGTCTATAGCTTTGTGTCCCACCTTTTTGCATTTATGGCAACGGAATTTGAATTCTTCTTTATGTTCTTCCCTACGCTCGTCGGGCCTATTGTTCCGGAATTTGTGATTTTTGAATGGTTGTCTTCCAGCCATCATTGCATTCGGGACTTCTTCCTCTAATTTCTGATTGCGTGCATCACTTTCTTCAACTATCTTTATCTTTAATATTTCCGGTGATGGTAATTCATCTCTGGATTCGATTGCACATAGGAAATATTCAAATTTCTCTGGGAGACTATACAATAACATTATGGCTAACAAATCCTTATTGAGGTCTACATCCATTTCTTGTAGCTTGTCGACCACATCAAAGAATTTAGAAATGTGGTCTCGTGTGTCTTCACCTTCACGCATTTTATGCAAAGTGAGTTGTTTTAAAAGGTTCGCTTTTCGAGCAGGTCCCTTAGATTGATAGGTACTTTCTAATTTAAGCCAAACATCTCGAGATGTGGTACAATTCTTGATTTGTTTTAATGCATGAGGGTGGATAGATAGTATTAGATCTGACCTGGCTTTCTTGTCAGCAATTTTCCACTGCTTTGTGACTATAGCTCCTTCTGCCAAATCCGGTTTCGGTATCTCACCACTCACATATCCCCATGCATCATTCTTCACCAAAAGGGCTTCGGCTTCTAATTTCCAAGTCTCATAATTATCCCTTTCTAACATTTCTATTCGTGTATAACTGCTGGTACTCATTTTCGCGCACATACACTACACTTATTATCTTCACTCGCGATATTGACTTTAATTAACTACCTAAAATATACTATTCCAAGGGAGCTGGGCCCATAACCTATTGCAGAGCATAAACCTTTTTTTATTAATAACGAAACAACAACGCGGTAACCAAAACGACTGGACAGAAACCAGTCCACTATTTGTTTACTACATACATTCAGATTGTGTTGCTGCTCTAATAAAATTTGTTTATAATTTAATATAATAACATATATCAATATTATATATTTATAAATTTATTTTAATTATATATAAAAAAAAATTATATATTATATATTATATTATTAGGCAGAGGAATAAATACAAAACACGTATCACAATTACTGTTAATGTATATATATAATTAGAATGAATAAAATAATTGTACAAGAAGAATTGCATTACCACGAGGCGATGAGAGCCCACGAACAGAACCAGAAAAAAAACAAAAGAAAGGTGATATCTCCCTAGTGTATAAGGAGAGCGATGCTCACGCATTAAAGCGCGCACTTTGAATGTTCTAACACTCCCCCTTTCAAAGTGTACGGTAAACTAATTTCTACCTAAATCATTTAACAATTCTTCAGGCATAACAAATCGATACATTTTTCCAACTTATTTTTAGGTAAAGACTTCGTTAGTACGTCCGCGGTCATTTCATTTGTAGAAATGTACTTTACATCTATTTCGCCGTTCTCCAGCATTTCTCTCGTGTAGTGATACCTAATATCTATGTGCTTACTTTTACGGTGAAACATATTATTTTTACTTAGCTGGATAGCGCTTTGATTGTCACAAAATATACTAATCTTATCGCGAACTAAATTACTAAATCCTAAGTTTAATAACATTCTCTTTAAGTAGAATGCCTCTTTGGCTGCTTCGGATATTGCCATATACTCGGCCTCCATTGTTGATAGGGCCACTGATTTTTGTTTCTTTCATTCCCAACTGGTGGGTCCTCCGGCTAACATGGTAACGTATCCAGAACGTGACCTTCTCCCGTTCTCGTCTCCGGCCCAGTCGGAGTCTACATAAACTTCGACTAGTTTATCTCTTTTGGAGTATGTGATGCTGTAGTTTATGGTTCCTTTAAGGTATCTTAAAACGTGTTTGGCTGCTTTCCATTGGTAATTCTTTGGACACGTGTTAAATTGACTTAGAAAGTTTGCGGCGAATGCTATGTCAGGTCGAGTAGCATTTTATAAATATATTAATGCCCCTATGAGTTCCCTATATGGCACCTTTGTCATATCTTCTGTAGTTTCATCAATGTTGTTAAAGGTTTCATTCGGTACCAAAGGTGTACTCGCGGGTTTGCAGTCTTCCATTCCAAATTTCTTTAGAGTTTCTTCTATATATTTACGTTGATTTAATTTTATTTGCCCAGTGTCTCCTTCTCTTTCTATAGAAATACCCAGAATATTCGTAACTTTACCCAGATCATTTATTTTGAACTTATTCTTTAATCGTTGTTTTATTTTCGTGAGTGCTCGTAGATCTTTCGACGCCAGTAGTATGTCGTCGACATATATGATTACCACTACTTCCATTTCGTTGGTTATGCATGTATAGACACACGGGTTAATTTCAGATCTCTTAACACTAATACTGATTAGATAATTATTTATGGTGTGACACCAGTCTCTTCCGGCTTGTTTAAGACCGTACAATCTTCAGACTACACACTTTATTTTCTTTACCAGTTTCAGTGAACATTTCTGGCTGTTGCATGAATATGGTACCCGTTAATTCCCCTTGTACATAGGCAGTGACGACATCCATGTGATGTACGTGCATCCTGTTTTCCGCTGCTCCGGCTAAGAGAATTCGTACGATTTCTAGTCGAACTACGGGCGCAAAGACTTCATCGTAGTCGATCCCTTTCTTCTGTTCGTTTCCTCTGGCCACTAATCGAGCTTTGTACTTGTTTATTGTGCCGTCTTGATTTTTCTTTATCTTAAACACCCATCTATTTGAGAGTATCCTGGCGTTATCTGGTTTATCTGTAAGCTCCCATGTTTTATTTTCTACAAGAGAATTATATTCCTTTTTCATAGCTTCCAGTCAGAATGATCTGTCTCCGCTGTTCATGGCTTCTTTTAGTGTTCTTGGTTCACCGTGTTCTTCTTCACCCACGTTTGCTGTGTAATTAAATAACTTCCTTGGCCTTCCCGGTTTGCCGGTTCGTAGTATTTTTGGGCGGCCTTTCCCTTTCCTTAAAGTTGGTGTGACGTCTTCATCAGCATCTTCGGTGTCGCTGGGGATTACTTCGGAATCTTCATTGTTAATGTCGGGGTGCTCTTGTTCTGAGTTTTGCCCCGGTTCCTCCTCTTTAATATGTTCTTCTCTGTACGTTTCTCGAGGATCATTTCTATACAGGAGTATGGAATAGTGGTCATTCGGGTTCTCTACATCGTGTAGTTTTTCGTGGAATCGTACGTCTCTTCTTGTGACGACATGACGAGTTCCACGTTCCCATAGTCTGTATGCCTTTGACACGTCGGAGTATCCGACTAAGACATATTCTTTGCCTTTTGGCATAAATTTGTTTGTTTTTGTTCCTTTTTCCAGCGCCACTGCGCTGCTACCGAATATCCTTAAAAATCCTACATAGGGTTTTTCGCCTCTCCATTGTTCATATGGTGTGACTTCGTTTAACTTTTTGGTAGGGCATCTGTTCCTAATGTATACGGCCGCGTTTACTGCTTCTGCCCATAGGCTCATTTGTAATTTTGATTGGGTTAACATACTTCTCGCCATTTCCACTATTGTCCTGTTGGCGCGTTCGGCTACTCCGTTCTGCTGCGGTGTATACGGGGTCGACAGTTGCCTTGCTATTCCCTCTTGCTCAAGGTAATTTGAGAATTCCTTTGAAAGATATTCTTTGGCGTTGTCACTCCTGATTTTTTTGATTTCTTTTCCGGTTTGTTTCTCTACTCGGTTTTTATACGCTTTAAATGCAGACAATATTTCGGATTTTTGTTTTAGTACAGCTATTTCTGTGAATCTAGTTTTGTCGTCGATGAATGTTGCGAAATACTTTGCTCCCCCTAATGATGGTACACTCATAGGACCGCATACGTCCGTGTGGATCAATCCTAGTATTTCTTTCTCTACCCTTTCTGATTCCTTAAAGGGTGTTTGATTTATTTTGCTCAAGTCGCACGTTTTACACTGTGGAGAGTTTATTGCACTTCTTTGATTTATGTTCATACCGATCACCATATTTTTATTGTGCAGTTTATTTACATCGTTAAAGTTTAAATGACCTAGCCTTTGATGCCATCTTATAAGTTTGTCATTTTCTTCTTCTCTTGACTGAAGTGCCTGTTGACGTCCCTTTGTTTCCACAATATACAAACCATTCCGTTTATGAGCTGTTAACGCTATGGAATTATCCTTACGCTTCACAAAGGCTGAGTGTTTTGTAAACGTTACTGTATAACCATTTTCTGTGATGCTTGATACGGACATCAGGTTGTTTCTGAATTCAGGAACCCACATAACATTTGCTAGTTTAATGTCATTCGTACTTTGATTTTTGGAGTGCACATTTATCTTGATATTTCCTCTTCCTAATGAGTTTGTGCTTTCTTCTGTGGCTGTACACACTTTGTCCCTTTGTTCTTTGTCAAGGTTTATGAATTGAGCTTTATCTTTGCACATGTGCACTGTTGCTCCACTGACCATGTTTTTGTTGGCTTCTGCAGTTTTTGGATATATGGTTGCTCTCCCCGGGTTTCTGCTTCTGGTAATGTTCTCTCTGTATCGCTCTGTCATTTGAGAATTTCTTCCTTGTCAGTAATGCTACTTCCTTATCTGAGTCCTTTACTTCATTAATATCTATTTTTCTAATTTCTTCTTCAATTAATTTTATTGTTAGTTCTTCTAACGTACGCATTTTATCTCTTGACTCTATTGCTATGCAAAAGGTTTCATATTCACTGGGTAGTGACATTAATAGCATTATTGGCCAAATAGATTCTGGTAATATTATTCCAGACTCTTGTAATTGTTCAGATTTGTGTATGAAGTCGTTGATGTACTGAGCCATACTTTGTTTGGAATCTTTTTTCATTCTATATAGTTGTTTAAATAATACACACTGTCGCATAGGGCCTCTAGATTGTTGAACATTATTTTATGCTTCCCAAGCTTCCTTCGACGTTTCTGCCCGTTTTACGTGTGTATATTGGTTCTTATTAAGACTCAGTATGATTAGATCGAGAGCCTTTTCGTCATGCGTTTTCCACGCGGCTCCATTTTCTTCAGTTCTATTCTTTATACCATTCACGTAGTCCCACAATTCGTTATATCTCAAAATATTTTTCATTTGGATCTTCCATGATTCATAATTCGTATCGTTTAATTTTTCAATGTTCTGAATATTTGTTGAACCCATGGTTGTGGAAACTTTTCTCTGCACTTGGCACGTGTTCGCACTTAACCTCACTTTTATTTTATTTTATTATTATCTTTTATTTACCTGCCCTGAGCCCATAACCTGTTGACGGGTCTTTGGTGGATTATGTTAGGCAGAGGAATAAATACAAAACACGTATCACAATTACTGTTAATGTATATATATATACATTTTACATACATATACATATACATATACCTACACATACATATATACATATACATACATATATACATATATACATATATATATATAATTAGAATGAATAAAATAATTGTACAAGAAGAATTGCATTACCACGAGGCGATGAGAGCCCACGAACAGAACCAGAAAAAAAAACAAAAGAAAGGTGATATCTCCCTAGTGTATAAGGAGAGCGATGCTCACGCATTAAAGCGCGCACTTTGCATGTTCTAACAATATAAATAATAATTAATTGATTTTTATTACTAGAGATTTTTTAATTTATATAGGTATATAATGTAAAATTATTTTTGTTACTAGAGATTTTTTAATTTATATAGGTATATAATGTAAAATTATTTTTGTTACTAGAGATTTTTTAATTTATATAGGTATATAATGTAAAATTATTTTTGTTACTAGAGATTTTTTAATTTATATAGGTGTATAATGTAAAATTATTTTTGTTACTAGAGATTTTTTAATTTATATAGGTATATAATGTGAAATTATTTTTATTACCAGAGATTTTTTATTAAAATACATTAATTAATAAATTACTTATATTAATTAAATAAATTATAAATTATATTGGGATAAAAGAATTAGGTCATTGTTTTTGGTAAAATATTAAAAGAAAGAATATGTTTTTATTTAGATACTTTTCGTTAGAGTGGGGATTAACGATTTTTATTTTGATAAAAAAAAGCTTTCTGGTTGAATTGATGTTTTTATTTAGATACTTTTCGTTAAAGTGGAGATTAACGATTTTTATTTTGATAAAAAAAAGGTTTCTCGTTGAATTGATGTTTTTATTTAGATACTTTTCGTTAAAGGGATAGAGATTTTTTAATTTATATAGGTATATAATGTGAAATTATTTTTATTACCAGAGATTTTTTATTGAAATAAATTAATTAATAAATTACTTATATTATTTAAATAAATTATAAATTTTATTGGGATAAAAGAATTAGGTAATTGTTTTTGGTATAATATTAAAAGAAAGAATATGTTTTTATTTAGATACTTTTCGTTAAAGTGGGGATTAACGATTTTTATTTTGATAAAAAAAAGCTTTCTCGTTGGATTGATGTTTTTATTTAGATACTTTTCGTTAAAGTGATAGAGATTTTTTAATTTATATAGGTATATAATGTGAAATTATTTTTATTACCAGATATTTTTTATTGAAATAAATTAATTAATAAATTACTTATATTAATTAAATAAATTATAAATTTTATTGGGATAAAAGAATTAGGTCATTGTTTTTGGTATAATATTAAAAGAAAGAATATGTTTTTATTTAGATACTTTTCGTTAAAGTGGGGATTAACGATTTTTATTTTGATAAAAAAAAGCTTTCTCGTTGGATTGATGTTTTTATTTAGATACTTTTCTTTAAAGTGATAGAGATTTTTTAATTTATATAGGTATATAATGTGAAATTATTTTTATTACCAGATATTTTTTATTGAAATAAATTAATTAATAAATTACTTATATTAATTAAATAAATTATAAATTTTATTGGGATAAAAGAATTAGGTCATAGTTTTTGGTATAATATTAAAAGAAAGAATATGTTTTTATTTAGATACTTTTCGTTAAAGTGGGGATTAACGATTTTTATTTTGATAAAAAAAAGCTTTCTCGTTGAATTGATGTTTTTATTTAAATACTTTTCGTTAAAGTGGGGATTATCAATAAATAGAGTTTCATAAAAAATTTTATATTATAAATTAATATTTTATACTATTTATACAAAAATGTAATTTTTGTTTTAAAATTAATAATATAAATAGTGTTAAGATATTCGAGGCGCCCGCGTACCAGAGGGGCACGCTTGTCGGCTCTCACAAGATCAACCACTTAGTTTCCTCGAACACATAGGGTTCCGAGTGGCATCGCCACACATTTCAGACAACAGGCGCTTCTCCTGGCACAGTATCGAACACTTAGTATCAGATAGAACAATTAGTTTAAAATGGAACTAAGCTTCGCATCTGGAGTGTCCTCTCTCACAAGGTCGAGGACTTAGTTTCGTCGAACACATACGGTTTCGAGTGGCACCGCCACAGATTTCAGAGGACAGACGCTTCTCCTGGCACAGTATCGAACACATAGTTTCAGATAGAACAATTAGTTTTAAATGGAACTAAGTTTCGCTTCTGAAGTTTCCACTCACATAAGGTCGGCCACTTAGTTTCGTCAAACACATACGGTTTCGTGTAGCATCGCGACAGATTTCAGAGAACAGGCGCTTCTCCTGGCACAGTATCGAACACTTCTTTTCAGATAGAACAATTAGTTTAAAATGGCACTAAGTTTCGCGTCTGGAGTTTCCTATCTCACAAGGTCGACCACTTAGTTTCGTGGAACACAAACGGTTTCGAGTAGCATCGCCACAGATTTCAGAGAACAGGCGCTTCGCCTGGCACAGTATCGACCACTTATTTCAGACAGAACAATTAGTTTAAAATGGAACTATGTTTCGCATCTGGAATATCCTCTCTCACAAGGTCGACTACTTAGTTTCGTCGAACACATACGGTTTCGAGTGGCATCGCCACAGATTTCAGAGAACAGGCGCTTCTCCTGGCACTGTATCGAACACTTAGTTTCAGATAGAACACTTAGTTTCAAATGGAACTGTGTTTCGTATTTGGAGTTTCCTCTCTCACAAGGTGGACCACTCAGTTTCGTCAAACACATACGGTTTCGAGTGGCATCGCCACAGATTTCGGAGAACAGGCGCTTCTCCTGGCACAGTATCGAACGCTTAGTTTCAAATAGAACAATTAGTTTAAAGGGGCACTAAGTTTTGCGTCTGGAGTTTCCTCTCTCACAAGGTCGACCACTTAGTTTCGACGAACACATACGGTTTCGAGTAGCATCGCCACACATTTCAGAGAACGGGCGCTTCTCCTGGCACAGTGCCGGACACATAGTTTCAGATAGAACAATTAGTTTAAAATGGTAATAAATTTCGCATCTTGAGTTTCCTCTCTCACAAGGTCGACCACTTAGTTTCGTCGAACACATACGGTTTCGGGTGGCATCGCCACAGATTTGAGAGAACAGGCGCTTCTCCTGGCCCAGTATCGGACACATAGTTTCAGATACAACAATTAGTTTAAAATGGTACTAAGTTTCGCATCTGGAGTTTCCTCTTTCACAAGGCGACCACTTAGTTTCGTCGAACACATATGGTTTCGAGTAGCATCGCCACAGATTTCGGAGAACAGGCGCCTCTCCTGGCACAGTATCGAACACTTAGTTGCAGATAGAACAATTAGTTTAAAATGGAAGTAAGTTTCGCATCTGCAGTTTCCTCTCTCACAAGGTCGACCACTTAGTTTCGTCGAACACATACGGTTTCGAGTAGTATCGCCACAGATTTCAGAGAACAGGAGCTTCTCCTGGCACAGTATCGGACACTTAGTTTCAGATAGAACAATTAGTTTAAAATGGAACTAAGTTTCGCGTCTGGAGTTTCCTCTCTCACAATGTCGACCACTCAGTTTCGTCGAACACATACGGTTTCGAGTAGCATCGCGACAGATTTCAGAGAACAGGCGCTTCTCCTGGCACAGTATCGAACGCTTAGTTTCAGATAGAACAATTAGTTTAAAGGGGCACTAAGTTTCGCGTCTGGAGTTTCCTCTCTCAAAAGGTCGACCACTGAGTTTCGTCGAACACATACCGTTTCGAGTGGTATCGCCACAGGTTTCACAGAACGGGCGCTTCTCCTGGCACAGTATCGAACACTTAGTTTCAGATAGAACAATTAGTTTAAAATGGAACTAAGTTTCGCAACTGGAGTTTCCTCTCACACAAGGTCGAACATTTAGATTCGTCGAACACATACGGTTTCGAGTAGCATCGCCACAGATTTCAGAGAACAGGCGCTTCTCCTGGCACAGTATCGAACACTTTCAGATAGAACAATAAGTTTAAAATGGAACTAAGTTTCGCACCTGGAGGTTCCTCTCTCACAAGGTCGGCCACTTAGTTTCGTCGAACACATACGGTTTCGAGTAGCATCGCCACATATTTCAGAGAACAGGCGCTTCTCCTGGCACAGTGTCGAACCCTTATTTTCAGATAGAACAATTAGTTTAAAATGGAACTAATTTTCGCATCTGGAGTTCCTCTCTCACAAGGTCGACAACTTAGTTTCGTCAAACACATACGGTTTCGAGTGGCATCGCCACAGATTTCAGAGAACAGGCGCTTCTACTGGCAGATTATCGAACACTTAGTTTCAGATGGAACATTTGGTTTAAAATGGAACTAAGTTTCGCATCTGGAGTTTCCTCTCTCACAAGGTCGGCCACTTAGTTTCGTCGAACACATACGGTTTCGAGTGGCATCGCCACAGATTTCAGAGAACAGGCGCTTCTCCTGGCACAGTATCGAACACTTAGTTTCAGATAGAACAATTAGTTTAAAATGGAACTAAGTTTCGCATCTGGAGTTCCTCTCTCACAAGGTCGACAACTTAGTTTCGTCAAACACATACGGTTTCTAGTGGCATCGCCACAGATTTCAGAGAACAGGCGCTTCGCCTGGCACAGTATCGAACACTTATTTCACACAGAACATTTATTTTAAAATGGAACTATGTCTCGCATCTGGAGTATCCTCTCTCACAAGATCAACCACTTAGTTTCCTCGAACACATACGGTTTCGAGTGGCATCGCCACACATTTCAGAGAACAGGCGCTTCTCCTGGCACAGTATCGAACGCTCAGTATCAGATAGAACAATTAGTTTAAAATGGAACTAAGCTTCGCATCTGGAGTTTCCTCTCTCACAAGGTCGACCATCTAGTTTCGTCGAACATATACGGTTTCGAGTAGCATCGCCACAGATTTCAGAGAACAGGCGCTTCTCCTGGCACAGTAACGAACACTTAGTTTCAGATAGAACAATTAGTTTAAAATGGAACTAAGTTTCGCATCTGGAGTTTCCTCTCTCACAAGGTCGACGACTTAGTTTCGTCGAATACATACGGTTTCGAGGGGAATCGCCACAGATTTCAGAGAACAGGCGTTTCGCCTGGCACAGTATCGGACCCATAGTTTTAGATAGAACAATTAGTTTAAAATGGTACTAAATTTCGCATCTGGAGTTTCCTCTCTCACAAGGCGGCCACTTAGTTTCCGGGAACACATTCGGTTTCGAGTAGCATCGCCACAGATTTCAGAGAACAGGCGCTTCTCCTGGCACAGTAACGAACACTTAGTTTCAGATAGAACAATTAGTTTAAAATGGAACTAGGTTCGCATCTGGAGTTTCCTCTCCCACAAGGTCGACAACATAGTTTCGTCGAACACATACGGTTTCGAGTGGCATGGCCACAGATTTCAGAGAACAGGCGCTTCTCCTGGCACAGTGTCGAACACTTAGTTTCAGATAGAACACTTAGTTTAAAATGGAAATATGTCTCGCATTTGGAGTTTCCCCCCTCACAAGGTCGACCACTTAGTTACGTCGAACACAAACGGTTGCGAGTAGCATCGCCACAGATTTCAGAGAACAGGCGCTTCTCCTGGCACAGTATCGAACACTTGGTTTCAGATAGAACAATTAGTTTAAAATGGAACTAATTTTCGCATCTGGAGTTCCTCTCTCACAAGGTCTACAACTTACGAGGAGAGGTTGTCAGTCGGGAATGAGATTTTTCAACGAGACTTTGGGGAAACGTAGTACAATCAGAACTGATTCCATTGCGCCCAAGAATTTGCCCCAACACCCCACGGTTTTTTCAGGAAAAGGGTTTAAAATTAAACGTCCCTTACATATGTTTATGCACCTTTCCTTATACAGTGTGACCCTAGCGGAACGGATAGCGCGCCTGCCTCACGCCGCGCAGATCCGAGTTCAAATCCTCGATGGGGCGAAAGACGACGTTAAACTTTTTTTTCCACGAAAATAATTCAGAACGGTAAAAAACAAGTTTCTAACATTGGAAATTAATTTCTTAAAGAATAATGCGAGAAAAGGTATTTTTACACATTATATCCTAAATTATTTTATGCATGCACACACAGACACATATGTATAATATACAAAAATACAATTAACTGCAAAGAAGTATTGATAATATCCGTAATTAATAACTTTCGGGCAAGAGGTACTTCTGGAATACGGGCCAGCAAAGAGTGTCTTTATAATTGAATTTATACAGGTTAAACTCTGTTCTTTAAATCTGATCATTTGTGGATATTCCATTGCTGCGAAAAATATTCGTGTTGCATACGGAGTAAAGCAATATATCTGTGATTCAACTAGTAAGCATTCAACAAAATTTGAGCTTTTTAAAGTAGGAAATTCAAGACTGATTATTTTGTTTCATAACTTTCAATGTGGTTTAAATTGTACGAAGTTTGTCTAAAATTTATCGTTTTCATCGAAATTTCATTAATATGTTAAAAATATTTTCTGATAAAAAAAGGATGTGTGTATTATATGCTTACATATGTGTGTGTGTGTATGGCTTGTTCCTGTGTGTACATAAAATAATCTAGAATATAATGTATAAAAATTCTTCCCACGTATTTATTATTCGGTATTATCTTTTAACGTATTATTTTCCGATGATAGAAACTTGTTTTAATTAATTAATTTTTAACTGTAACGTTATTATTTATATATATTTGTGTACATTACATGCTCTAGTTATAAACATATCTTTTCACGCATTGGTCATCTACGATTCGGTAATTATTCTTTAAGAAATTAATTTCCAATGTTAGAAACTTGTTTATTACCGTTCTGAATTATTTTCGCGGAAAAAAAAGTTTAACGTCGTCTTTCGCCCCATCGAGGATTTGAACTCGGATCTGCGCGGCGTGAGGCAGGCGCGCTATCCGTTCCGCTAGGGTCACACTGTATAAGGAAAGGTGCATAAACATATGTAAGGGACGTTTAATTTTAAACCCTTTTCCTGAAAAAACCGTGGGGTGTTGGGGCAAATTCTTGGGCGCAATGGAATCAGTTCTGATTGTACTACGTTTCCCCAAAGTCTCGTTGAAAAATCTCATTCCCGACTGACAACCTCTCCTCGTTAGTTTCGTCAAACACATACGGTTTCGAGTGGCATCGCCACAGATTTCAGAGAACAGGCGCTTCTACTGGCAGATTATCGAACACTTAGTTTCAGATGGAACATTTGGTTTAAAATGGAACTAAGTTTCGCATCTGGAGTTTCCTCTCTCACAAGGTCGACCACTTAGTTTCGTCGAACACATACGGTTTCGAGTAGCATCGCCACCGATTTCAGAGAACTGACGCTTCTCCTGGCACAGTATCGAACACTTAGTATCAGATAGAACAATTAGTTTAAAATGGAACTATGTTTCGCATCTGAAGTTTCCTCTCTCACAAGGTCGACCACTTAGTTTCGTCGAACACATACGGTTTCGATTGGCATCGCCACAGATTTCAGAGAACAGGCGCTTCTCCTGGCATAGTATCGAACACTTAGTTTCAGAAGGAACAGTTAGTTTAAAATGTAACTAAGTTTCGCATCTGGAGTTTCCTCTCTCAAAAGGTCGACCACTTAGTTTCGTCGAACACATACGGTTTCGAGTAGCATCGCCACAGATTTCAGAGAACAGGCGCTTCTCCTGGCACAGTATCGAGAACTTAGTTTCGGATAGAACAATTAGTTTAAAATGGAACTATGTTTCGCATCTGAAGTTTCCTCTCTCACAAGGTCGACCACTTAGTTTCGTCGAACACATACGGTTTCGATTGGCATCGCCACAGATTTCAGAGAACAGGCGCTTCTCCTGGCATAGTATCGAACACTTAGTTTCAGAAGGAACAGTTAGTTTAAAATGTAACTAAGTTTCGCATCTGGAGTTTCCTCTCTCAAAAGGTCGCCCACTTAGTTTCGTCGAACACATACGGTTTCGAGTAGCTTCGCCACAGATTTCAGAGAACAGGCGCTTCTCCTGGCACAGTATCGAACACTTAGTTTCAGAGAGAACAATTAGTTTTAAATGGAACTATGTTTCGCTTCTTGAGATTCCTCTCCCACAAGGTCAACCACTTTGTTTCGTCGAACACATACGGTTTCGAGTAGTATCGCCACAGATTTCAGAGAACAGGCGCTTCTCCTGACACAGTATCGAACACATAGTTTCAGATAAAACAATTAGTATAAAATGGTACTATGTTTCGCATCTGGAGTTTCCTCTTTCACAAGGCGACCACTTAGTTTCGTCGAACACATACGGTTTCGAGTAGCATCGCGACAGATTTCAGAGAACAGGCGCTTCTCCTGACACAGTATCGAACACATAGTTTCAGATAAAACAATTAGTATAAAATGGTACTATGTTTCGCATCTGGAGTTTCCTCTCTCACAAGGTCGACCACTTAGTTTCGTCGAACACATTCGGTTTCGAGCGGCATCGCCACACAGTTCAGAGAACAGGCGCCTCCCCTGGCACAGTATCGAACACCTAGTTTCAGATGGAACAATTAGTTTAAAATGGAAGTAAGTTTCGCATCTGCAGTTTCCTCTCTCACAAAGTCGACCACTTAGTTTCGTCGAACACATACGGTTTCGAGTGGCATCGCCACACATTTCAGAGAACAGGCGCCTCTCCTGGGACAGTATCGAACACTTAGTTTCAGATGGAACAATTAGTTTAAAATGGAACTAAGGTTCGCATCTGGAGTTTTATCTCTCACAAGGTCAACCACTTAGTTTCGTCGAACCCATACGGTGTCGAGGGGCATCGCCACAGATTTCAGAGAACAGGCGCTTCTCCTGGCACAGTATCGAACACTTAGTTTCAGATAGAACAATTAATTTAAAATGGAACTAAGTTTCGCATCTGAAGTTTCCTCTCTCACAAGGTCGGCCACTTAGTTTCGTCGAACACATACGGTTTCGAGTGGCATCGCCACAGATTTCAGAGAACAGGTGCTTCTCCTGGCACAGTATCGAACACTTTCAGATAGAACAATTAGTTTAAAATGGAACTAAGTTCCGCATCTGGAGTTTCCTCTCTCACAAGGTCGGCCATTTAGTTTCGTCGAACACATACGGTTTCGAGTGGCATCGGCACAGATTTCAGAGAACAGGCGCTTCTCCTGGCACAGTATCGAACACTTAGTTTAGGAAGGAAAATTTGGTTTAAAGTGGAACTAAGTTTCGAATCTGGAGTTTCCTCTCTCACAAGGTCGACCATTTAGATTCGTCGAACACATACGGGTTCGGGTAGCATCGCCACTGATTTCAGAGAACAGGCGCTTCTCCTGGCACAGTATCGAACACTTTCAGATAGAACAATTAGTTTAAAATGGAACTAAGTTCCGCATCTGGAGTTTCCTCTCTCACAAGGTCGGCCATTTAGTTTCGTCGAAAACATACGGTTTCGAGTGGCATCGCCACAGATTTCAGAGAACAGGTGCTTCTCCTGGCACAGTATCGAACACTTTCAGATAGAACAATTAGTTTAAAATGGAACTAAGTTCCGCATCTGGAGTTTCCTCTCTCACAAGGTCGGCCATTTAGTTTCGTCGAACACATACGGTTTCGGGTGGCATCGCCACCATATTTCAGAGAACAGGTGCTTCTCCTGGCACGGTATCGAACACTTAGTTTCAGATAGAACAATTAGTTTAAAATGGAACTAAGTTTCGCGTCTGGAATTTCCTCTCTCACAAGGTCGGCCACTTAGTTTCGTCAAGCACATACGGTTTCGAGTGGCATCGCCACAGATTTCAGAGAACAGGCGCCTCTCCTGGCACAATATCAAACACTTAGTTTCAGATCGAACAATCAGTTTAAAATGGAACTAAATTCCGCATCTGGAGTTTCCTCCCACACAAGGTCGACCATTTAGATTCGTCGAACACATACGGTTTCGAGTAGCATCGCGACAGATTTCAGAGAACAGGTGCTTCTCCTGGCACGGTATCGAACACTTAGTTTCAGATAGAACAATTAGTTTAAAATGGAACTAAGTTTCGCATCTGGAGTTTCCTCCCACACAAGGTCGACCATTTAGATTCCTCGAACACATACGGTTTCGAGTAGCATCGCCACTGATTTCAGAGAACAGGCGCTTCGCCTGGCACAGTATCGAACACTTTCAGATAGAACAATTAGTTTAAAATGGAACTAAGTTTCGCGTCTGGAATTTCCTCTCTCACAAGGTCGGCCACTTAGTTTCGTCAAGCACATACGGTTTCGAGTGGCATCGCCACAGATTTCAGAGAACAGGCGCCTCTCCTGGCACAATATCAAACGCTTAGTTTCAGATAGAACAATTAGTTTAAAATGGCACTAAGTTTCGCGTCTGGAGTTTCCTCCCTTACAAGGTCGACCACTCAGTTTCGTCGAACACATACCGTTTCGAGTGGTATTGCCACAGGTTTCACAGAACGGGCGCTTCTCCTGGCACAGTATCGAACACTTAGCTTCAGATAGAACAATTAATTTAAAATGGAACTATGTTTCGCATCTGGAGTATCCTCTCTCACAAGGTCGGCCACTTAGTTTCGTCGAACACATACGGTTTCGAGTGGCATCGCCACAGATTTCAGAGAACAGGCGCTTCTCCTGGCACAGTATCTTACACTTAGTTTCAGATAGAACAATTCGTTTAAAATGGAACTAAGTTTCGCATCTGGAGTTTCCTCTCTCACAAGGTCGACGACTTAGTTTCGTCGAACACATACTGTCTCGAGCGGCATCGCCACACATTTCAGAGAACAGGCGCTTGTCCTGGCACAGTATCGAACACATAGTTTCAGATAGAACAATTAGTTTAAAATGGAACTATGTTTCGCATCTGGAGTATCCTCTCTCACAAGGTCGACCACTCAGTTTCGTCAAACGCATACGGTTTCGAGTAGCATCGCCACAGATTTCAGAGAATAGGCGCTTCTCCTGGCACAGTATCGAATACTTAGTTTCAGATAGAACAATTAGTTTAAAATGGCACTAAGTTTCGCGTCTGGAGTTTCCTCCCACACAAGGTCGACCATTTAGATTCGTCGAACACATACGGTTTCGAGTAGCATCGCGACAGATTTCAGAGAACAGGTGCTTCTCCTGGCATGGTATCGAACACTTAGTTTCAGATAGAACAATTAGTTTAAAATGGAACTAAGTTTCGCATCTGGAGTTTCCTCCCACACAAGGTCGACCATTTAGATTCGTCGAACACATACGGTTTCGAGTAGCATCGCCACTGATTTCAGAGAACAGGCGCTTCGCCTGGCACAGTATCGAACACTTTCAGATAGAACAATTAGTTTAAAATGGAACTAAGTTTCGCGTCTGGAATTTCCTCTCTCACAAGGTCGGCCACTTAGTTTCGTCAAGCACATACGGTTTCGAGTGGCATCGCCACAGATTTCAGAGAACAGGCGCCTCTCCTGGCACAATATCAAACGCTTAGTTTCAGATAGAACAATTAGTTTAAAATGGCACTAAGTTTCGCGTCTGGAGTTTCCTCCCTTACAAGGTCGACCACTCAGTTTCGTCGAACACATACCGTTTCGAGTGGTATTGCCACAGGTTTCACAGAACGGGCGCTTCTCCTGGCACAGTATCGAACACTTAGTTTCAGATAGAACAATTAATTTAAAATGGAACTATGTTTCGCATTTGGAGTATCCTCTCTCACAAGGTCGACCACTCAGTTTCGTCAAACGCATTCGGTTTCGAGTGTCATCGCCACAGATTTCAGAGAACAGGCGCTTCTGCTGGCACAGTATCGAACACTTAGTTTCAAATAGAAGATTTAGTTTAAAATGGAACTAAGTTTCGCATCTGGAGTTTCCTCTCTCAGAAGGTCGGCCACTTAGTTTCGTCGAACACATACGGTTCAGAGTGGCATCGCCACAGATTTCAGAGAACAGGCGCTTCTCCTGGCACAGTATCGAACACTTAGTTTCAGATAGAACAATCAGTTTAAAATGGAACTAAGTTTCGCATACGGAGTTTCCTCTCCCACAAGGTCGACCACTTAGTTTCGTCGAACACATACGGTTTCGAGTAGCATCGCCACAGATTTCAGAGAATAGGCGCTTCTCCTGTCACAGTATCGAGCACTTAGTTTCAGATAGAACAATTAGTTTAAAATGGAACTGTGTTTCGCATCCGGAGTTTCCTCTCTCACAAGGTCAACCACTTAGTTTCGTCGAACACATACGGTTCGAGTAGCATTGTCACAGATTTCAGAGGACAGGCGCCTCTCCTGGCACAGTATCGAACACTTAGTTTCAGATAGGATTATTAGTTTAAATTGGAACTAAATTGTGCAATTTAGAGTTTCCTCTCTCGCAAGGTCAACCACTTAGTTTCGTCGAACACATACGGTTTCGAGTAGCATCGCCACACATTTCAGAGGACAGGCGCTTCTCCTGGCACAGTATCGAACACATGGTTTCAGATAGAACAATCAGTTTAAAATGGACCTAAGTTTCGCATCTGGAGTTTCCTCTCTCAGAAGGTCGGCCACTTAGTTTCGTCGAACACATACGGTTCCGAGTGGCATCGCCACAGATTTCAGAGAACAGGCGCTTCTGCTGGCACAGTATCGAACACTTAGTTTCAAATAGAAGATTTAGTTTAAAATGGAACTAAGTTTCGCATCTGGAATTTCCTCTCTCAGAAGGTCGGCCACTTAGTTTCGTCGAACACATACGGTTCAGAGTGGCATCGCCACAGATTTCAGAGAACTGGCGCTTCTCCTGGCACAGTATCGAACACTTAGTTTCAGATAGAACAATCAGTTTAAAATGGAACTAAGTTTCGCATCTGGAGTTTCCTCCCACACAAGGTCGACCATTTAGATTCGTCGAACACATACGGTTTCGAGTAGCATCGCCACTGATTTCAGAGAACAGGCGCTTCGCCTGGCACAGTATCGAACACTTTCAGATAGAACAATTAGTTTAAAATGGAACTAAGTTTCGCGTCTGGAATTTCCTCTCTCACAAGGTCGGCCACTTAGTTTCGTCAAGCACATACGGTTTCGAGTGGCATCGCCACAGATTTCAGAGAACAGGCGCCTCTCCTGGCACAATATCAAACGCTTAGTTTCAGATAGAACAATTAGTTTAAAATGGCACTAAGTTTCGCGTCTGGAGTTTCCTCCCTTACAAGGTCGACCACTCAGTTTCGTCGAACACATACCGTTTCGAGTGGTATTGCCACAGGTTTCACAGAACGGGCGCTTCTCCTGGCACAGTATCGAACACTTAGTTTCAGATAGAACAATTAATTTAAAATGGAACTATGTTTCGCATCTGGAGTATCCTCTCTCACAAGGTCGGCCACTTAGTTTCGTCGAACACATACGGTTTCGAGTAGCATCGCCACAGATTTCAGAGAATAGGCGCTTCTCCTGTCACAGTATCGAGCACTTAGTTTCAGATAGAACAATTAGTTTAAAATGGAACTGTGTTTCGCATCCGGAGTTTCCTCTCTCACAAGGTCAACCACTTAGTTTCGTCGAACACATACGGTTCGAGTAGCATTGTCACAGATTTCAGAGAACAGGCGCCTCTCCTGGCGCAGTATCGAACACTTAGTTTCAGATAGGATTATTAGTTTAAATTGGAACTAAATTGTGCAATTTAGAGTTTCCTCTCTCGCAAGGTCAACCACTTAGTTTCGTCGAACACATACGGTTTCGAGTAGCATCGCCACACATTTCAGAGGACAGGCGCTTCTCCTGGCACAGTATCGAACACATGGTTTCAGATAGAACAATCAGTTTAAAATGGACCTAAGTTTCGCATCTGGAGTTTCCTCTCTCAGAAGGTCGGCCACTTAGTTTCGTCGAACACATACGGTTCCGAGTGGCATCGCCACAGATTTCAGAGAACAGGCGCTTCTGCTGGCACAGTATCGAACACTTAGTTTCAAATAGAAGATTTAGTTTAAAATGGAACTAAGTTTCGCATCTGGAGTTTCCTCCCACACAAGGTCGACCATTTAGATTCGTCGAACACATACGGTTTCGAGTAGCATCGCCACTGATTTCAGAGAACAGGCGCTTCTCCTGGCACAGTATCGAACACTTAGTTTCAGATAGAACAATTAATTTAAAATGGAACTATGTTTCGCATCTGGAGTATCCTCTCTCACAAGGTCGGCCACTTAGTTTCGTCGAACACATACGGTTTCGAGTGGCATCGCCACAGATTTCAGAGAACAGGCGCTTCTCCTGGCACAGTATCGAACACTTAGTTTCAGATAGAACAATTCGTTTAAAATGGAACTAAGTTTCGCATCTGGAGTTTCCTCTCTCACAAGGTCGACGACTTAGTTTCGTCGAACACATACTGTCTCGAGCGGCATCGCCACACATTTCAGAGAACAGGCGCTTGTCCTGGCACAGTATCGAACACATAGTTTCAGATAGAACAATTAGTTTAAAATGGAACTATGTTTCGCATCTGGAGTATCCTCTCTCACAAGGTCGACCACTCAGTTTCGTCAAACGCATACGGTTTCGAGTAGCATCGCCACAGATTTCAGAGAATAGGCGCTTCTCCTGGCACAGTATCGAACACTTAGTTTCAGATAGAACAATTAGTTTAAAATGGCACTAAGTTTCGCGTCTGGAGTTTCCTCCCACACAAGGTCGACCATTTAGATTCGTCGAACACATACGGTTTCGAGTAGCATCGCGACAGATTTCAGAGAACAGGTGCTTCTCCTGGCATGGTATCGAACACTTAGTTTCAGATAGAACAATTAGTTTAAAATGGAACTAAGTTTCGCATCTGGAGTTTCCTCCCACACAAGGTCGACCATTTAGATTCGTCGAACACATACGGTTTCGAGTAGCATCGCCACTGATTTCAGAGAACAGGCGCTTCGCCTGGCACAGTATCGAACACTTTCAGATAGAACAATTAGTTTAAAATGGAACTAAGTTTCGCGTCTGGAATTTCCTCTCTCACAAGGTCGGCCACTTAGTTTCGTCAAGCACATACGGTTTCGAGTGGCATCGCCACAGATTTCAGAGAACAGGCGCCTCTCCTGGCACAATATCAAACGCTTAGTTTCAGATAGAACAATTAGTTTAAAATGGCACTAAGTTTCGCGTCTGGAGTTTCCTCCCTTACAAGGTCGACCACTCAGTTTCGTCGAACACATACCGTTTCGAGTGGTATTGCCACAGGTTTCACAGAACGGGCGCTTCTCCTGGCACAGTATCGAACACTTAGTTTCAGATAGAACAATTAATTTAAAATGGAACTATGTTTCGCATTTGGAGTATCCTCTCTCACAAGGTCGACCACTCAGTTTCGTCAAACGCATTCGGTTTCGAGTGTCATCGCCACAGATTTCAGAGAACAGGCGCTTCTGCTGGCACAGTATCGAACACTTAGTTTCAAATAGAAGATTTAGTTTAAAATGGAACTAAGTTTCGCATCTGGAGTTTCCTCTCTCAGAAGGTCGGCCACTTAGTTTCGTCGAACACATACGGTTCAGAGTGGCATCGCCACAGATTTCAGAGAACAGGCGCTTCTCCTGGCACAGTATCGAACACTTAGTTTCAGATAGAACAATCAGTTTAAAATGGAACTAAGTTTCGCATACGGAGTTTCCTCTCCCACAAGGTCGACCACTTAGTTTCGTCGAACACATACGGTTTCGAGTAGCATCGCCACAGATTTCAGAGAATAGGCGCTTCTCCTGTCACAGTATCGAGCACTTAGTTTCAGATAGAACAATTAGTTTAAAATGGAACTGTGTTTCGCATCCGGAGTTTCCTCTCTCACAAGGTCAACCACTTAGTTTCGTCGAACACATACGGTTCGAGTAGCATTGTCACAGATTTCAGAGGACAGGCGCCTCTCCTGGCACAGTATCGAACACTTAGTTTCAGATAGGATTATTAGTTTAAATTGGAACTAAATTGTGCAATTTAGAGTTTCCTCTCTCGCAAGGTCAACCACTTAGTTTCGTCGAACACATACGGTTTCGAGTAGCATCGCCACACATTTCAGAGGACAGGCGCTTCTCCTGGCACAGTATCGAACACATGGTTTCAGATAGAACAATCAGTTTAAAATGGACCTAAGTTTCGCATCTGGAGTTTCCTCTCTCAGAAGGTCGGCCACTTAGTTTCGTCGAACACATACGGTTCCGAGTGGCATCGCCACAGATTTCAGAGAACAGGCGCTTCTGCTGGCACAGTATCGAACACTTAGTTTCAAATAGAAGATTTAGTTTAAAATGGAACTAAGTTTCGCATCCGGAGTTTCCTCTCTCACAAGGTCAACCACTTAGTTTCGTCGAACACATACGGTTCGAGTAGCATTGTCACAGATTTCAGAGAACAGGCGCCTCTCCTGGCGCAGTATCGAACACTTAGTTTCAGATAGGATTATTAGTTTAAATTGGAACTAAATTGTGCAATTTAGAGTTTCCTCTCTCGCAAGGTCAACCACTTAGTTTCGTCGAACACATACGGTTTCGAGTAGCATCGCCACACATTTCAGAGGACAGGCGCTTCTCCTGGCACAGTATCGAACACATGGTTTCAGATAGAACAATCAGTTTAAAATGGACCTAAGTTTCGCATCTGGAGTTTCCTCTCTCAGAAGGTCGGCCACTTAGTTTCGTCGAACACATACGGTTCCGAGTGGCATCGCCACAGATTTCAGAGAACAGGCGCTTCTGCTGGCACAGTATCGAACACTTAGTTTCAAATAGAAGATTTAGTTTAAAATGGAACTAAGTTTCGCATCTGGAGTTTCCTCCCACACAAGGTCGACCATTTAGATTCGTCGAACACATACGGTTTCGAGTAGCATCGCCACTGATTTCAGAGAACAGGCGCTTCTCCTGGCACAGTATCGAACACTTAGTTTCAGATAGAACAATTAATTTAAAATGGAACTATGTTTCGCATCTGGAGTATCCTCTCTCACAAGGTCGGCCACTTAGTTTCGTCGAACACATACGGTTTCGAGTGGCATCGCCACAGATTTCAGAGAACAGGCGCTTCTCCTGGCACAGTATCGAACACTTAGTTTCAGATAGAACAATTCGTTTAAAATGGAACTAAGTTTCGCATCTGGAGTTTCCTCTCTCACAAGGTCGACGACTTAGTTTCGTCGAACACATACGGTCTCGAGCGGCATCGCCACACATTTCAGAGAACAGGCGCTTGTCCTGGCACAGTATCGAACACATAGTTTCAGATAGAACAATTAGTTTAAAATGGAACTATGTTTCGCTTCTGGAGTTTCCTCTCTCACAAGGTCGACCACTCAGTTTCGTCAAACGCATACGGTTTCGAGTAGCATCGCCACAGATTTCAGAGAATAGGCGCTTCTCCTGGCACAGTATCGAACACTTAGTTTCAGATAGAACAATTAGTTTAAAATGGAACTAAGTTTCGCATCTGGAGTTTCCTCTCTCAGAAGGTCGACCACTTAGTTTCGCCGAACGCATTCGGTTTCGAGTGTCATCGCCACAGATTTCAGAGAACAGGCGCTTCTGCTGGCACAGTATCGAACACTTAGTTTCAAATAGAAGATTTAGTTTAAAATGGAACTAAGTTTCGCATCTGGAGTTTCCTCCCTCAGAAGGTCGGCCACTTAGTTTCGTCAAGCACATACGGTTTCGAGTGGCATCGCCACAGATTTCAGAGAACAGGCGCCTCTCCTGGCACAATATCAAACACTTTGTTTCAGATCGAACAATCAGTTTAAAATGGAACTAAATTCCGCATCTGGAGATTCCTCCCACACAAGGTCGACCATTTAGATTCGTCGAACACATACGGTTTCGAGTAGCATCGCGACAGATTTCAGAGAACAGGTGCTTCTCCTGGCACGGTATCGAACACTTAGTTTCAGATAGAACAATTAGTTTAAAATGGAACTAAGTTTCGCATCTGGATTTTCCTCCCACACAAGGTCGACCATTTAGATTCGTCGAACACATACGGTTTCGAGTAGCATCGCCACTGATTTCAGAGAACAGGCGCTTCGCCTGGCACAGTATCGAACACTTTCAGATAGAACAATTAGTTTAAAATGGAACTAAGTTTCGCGTCTGGAATTTCCTCTCTCACAAGGTCGGCCACTTAGTTTCGTCAAGCACATACGGTTTCGAGTGGCATCGCCACAGATTTCAGAGAACAGGCGCCTCTCCTGGCACAATATCAAACGCTTAGTTTCAGATAGAACAATTAGTTTAAAATGGCACTAAGTTTCGCGTCTGGAGTTTCCTCCCACACAAGGTCGACCATTTAGATTCGTCGAACACATACTGTTTCGAGTAGCATCGCGACAGATTTCAGAGAACAGGTGCTTCTCCTGGCATGGTATCGAACACTTAGTTTCAGATAGAACAATTAGTTTAAAATGGAACTAAGTTTCGCATCTGGAGTTTCCTCCCACACAAGGTCGACCATTTAGATTCGTCGAACACATACGGTTTCGAGTAGCATCGCCACTGATTTCAGAGAACAGGCGCTTCGCCTGGCACAGTATCGAACACTTTCAGATAGAACAATTAGTTTAAAATGGAACTAAGTTTCGCGTCTGGAATTTCCTCTCTCACAAGGTCGGCCACTTAGTTTCGTCAAGCACATACGGTTTCGAGTGGCATCGCCACAGATTTCAGAGAACAGGCGCCTCTCCTGGCACAATATCAAACGCTTAGTTTCAGATAGAACAATTAGTTTAAAATGGCACTAAGTTTCGCGTCTGGAGTTTCCTCCCTTACAAGGTCGACCACTCAGTTTCGTCGAACACATACCGTTTCGAGTGGTATTGCCACAGGTTTCACAGAACGGGCGCTTCTCCTGGCACAGTATCGAACACTTAGTTTCAGATAGAACAATTAATTTAAAATGGAACTATGTTTCGCATCTGGAGTATCCTCTCTCACAAGGTCGGCCACTTAGTTTCGTCGAACACATACTGTTTCGAGTGGCATCGCCACAGATTTCAGAGAACAGGCGCTTCTCCTGGCACAGTATCTTACACTTAGTTTCAGATAGAACAATTCGTTTAAAATGGAACTAAGTTTCGCATCTGGAGTTTCCTCTCTCACAAGGTCGACGACTTAGTTTCGTCGAACACATACGGTCTCGAGCGGCATCGCCACACATTTCAGAGAACAGGCGCTTGTCCTGGCACAGTATCGAACACATAGTTTCAGATAGAACAATTAGTTTAAAATGGAACTATGTTTCGCATCTGGAGTATCCTCTCTCACAAGGTCGACCACTCAGTTTCGTCAAACGCATACGGTTTCGAGTAGCATCGCCACAGATTTCAGAGAATAGGCGCTTCTCCTGGCACAGTATCGAACACTTAGTTTCAGATAGAACAATTAGTTTAAAATGGCACTAAGTTTCGCGTCTGGAGTTTCCTCCCACACAAGGTCGACCATTTAGATTCGTCGAACAAATACGGTTTCGAGTAGCATCGCGACAGATTTCAGAGAACAGGTGCTTCTCCTGGCATGGTATCGAACACTTAGTTTCAGATAGAACAATTAGTTTAAAATGGAACTAAGTTTCGCATCTGGAGTTTCCTCCCACACAAGGTCGACCATTTAGATTCGTCGAACACATACGGTTTCGAGTAGCATCGCCACTGATTTCAGAGAACAGGCGCTTCGCCTGGCACAGTATCGAACACTTTCAGATAGAACAATTAGTTTAAAATGGAACTAAGTTTCGCGTCTGGAATTTCCTCTCTCACAAGGTCGGCCACTTAGTTTCGTCAAGCACATACGGTTTCGAGTGGCATCGCCACAGATTTCAGAGAACAGGCGCTTCTCCTGGCACAGTATCGAACACTTAGTTTCAGATAGAACAATCAGTTTAAAATGGAACTAAGTTTCGCATACGGAGTTTCCTCTCCCACAAGGTCGACCACTTAGTTTCGTCGAACACATACGGTTTCGAGTAGCATCGCCACAGATTTCAGAGAATAGGCGCTTCTCCTGTCACAGTATCGAGCACTTAGTTTCAGATAGAACAATTAGTTTAAAATGGAACTGTGTTTCGCATCCGGAGTTTCCTCTCTCACAAGGTCAACCACTTAGTTTCGTCGAACACATACGGTTCGAGTAGCATCGTCACAGATTTCAGAGAACAGGCGCCTCTCCTGGCACAGTATCGAACACTTAGTTTCAGATAGGATTATTAGTTTAAATTGGAACTAAATTGTGCAATTTAGAGTTTCCTCTCTCGCAAGGTCAACCACTTAGTTTCGTCGAACACATACGGTTTCGAGTAGCATCGCCACACATTTCAGAGGACAGGCGCTTCTCCTGGCACAGTATCGAACACATGGTTTCAGATAGAACAATCAGTTTAAAATGGACCTAAGTTTCGCATCTGGAGTTTCCTCTCTCAGAAGGTCGGGCACTTAGTTTCGTCGAACACATACGGTTTCGAGTGGCATCGCCACAGATTTCAGAGAACAGGCGCTTCTCCTGGCATCGTAGCGAACACTTAGTTTCAGTTAGAATATTTAGTTTAAAATGGAAATATGTTTCGCATTTGGAGTTTCCTCTCTCACAAGGTCGACCACATAGTTTCGTCGAAGACATACGGTTTCGAGTAGTATCGCCACAGATTTCGCAGAACAGGCGCTTCTCCTGGCACAGTATCGAACACTTAATATCATATAGAACAATTAGTTTAAAATGGAACTATGTTTCGCGTCTGGAGTTTCCTCTCTCACCAGGTCGACCACTTAGTTTCGTCGAACACATACACTTTCGAGTGGTATAGCCACAGATTTCGCAGAACGGCGTTTCTCCTGGCACATTATGGAACACATAACTTCAGATAGAACAATTAGTTTAAAATGGAACTAAGTTTCGCATCTAGACTTTCCTCTCTCACAAGGTCGACCACTTAGTTTCGTCGAACACATACGGTTTCGAGTGTCATCGCCACAGATTTCAGAGAACAGGCGCTTCTGCTGGCACAGTATCGAACACTTAGTTTCAGTTGGAACATTTAGTTTAAAATTGAAATATGTTTCGCATCTGGAGTTTCCTCCCTCACAAGGTCGACCACTTAATTTGGTCGAACACATACGGTTTCGAGTGGCATCGCCACAGATTTCAGAGAACAGGCGCTTCTCCTGGCATCGTAGCGAACACTTAGTTTCAGTTAGAATATTTAGTTTAAAATGGAAATATGTTTCGCATTTGGAGTTTCCTCTCTCACAAGGTCGACCACATAGTTTCGTCGAAGACATACGGTTTCGAGTAGTATCGCCACAGATTTCGCAGAACAGGCGCTTCTCCTGGCACAGTATCGAACACTTAATATCATATAGAACAATTAGTTTAAAATGGAACTATGTTTCGCGTCTGGAGTTTCCTCTCTCACCAGGTCGACCACTTAGTTTCGTCGAACACATACACTTTCGAGTGGTATAGCCACAGATTTCGCAGAACGGCGTTTCTCCTGGCACATTATGGAACACATAACTTCAGATAGAACAATTAGTTTAAAATGGAACTAAGTTTCGCATCTAGACTTTCCTCTCTCACAAGGTCGACCACTTAGTTTCGTCGAACACATACGGTTTCGAGTGTCATCGCCACAGATTTCAGAGAACAGGCGCTTCTGCTGGCACAGTATCGAACACTTAGTTTCAGTTAGAATATTTAGTTTAAAATGGAAATATGTTTCGCATTTGGAGTTTCCTCTCTCACAAGGTCGACCACATAGTTTCGTCGAAGACATACGGTTTCGAGTAGTATCGCCACAGATTTCGCAGAACGGGAGTTTCTCCTGGCACAGTATCGAACACTCAGTTTCAGATAGAACAATTAATTTAAAATGGAACTAAGTTTCGCATCTGAAGTTTCCTTTCTCACAAGGTCGGCCGCTTAGTTTCGTCGAACACATACGGTTTCCAGTGGCATCGCCACAGATTTCAGAGAACAGGCGCTTCTTCTGGCACAGTATTGAACACTTAGTTTCAGGTGGAACATTTAGTTTAAAATTGAATAATGTTTCGCATCTGGAGTTTCCTCTCTCACAAGGTCGACCACTTAGTTACGCCGAAAGCATACGGTTTCGAGTGGCATCGTCACAGATTTCAGAGAACAGGCGCTTCTGCTGGCACAGTATCGAACACTTAGTTTCAGATAGAACAATTAGTTTAAAATGGCACTAAGTTTCGCTTCCGGAGTTTCCTCTCTCAGAAGGTCGGGCACTTAGTTTCGTCGAACACATACGGTTTTGAGTGGCATCGCCACAGATTTCGGAGAACAGGCGCTTCTCCTGGCACAGTATGGAACACTTAGTTTCAGATGGAACATTTAGTTTAAAATTGAAATATGTTTCGCATCTGGAGTTTCCTCCCTCACAAGGTCGACCACTTAGTTTGGTCGAACACATACGGTTTCGAGTGGCATCGCCACAGATTTCAGAGAACAGGCGCTTCTCCTGGCACCGTAGCGAACACTTAGTTTCAGTTAGAATATTTAGTTTAAAATGGAAATATGTTTCGCATTTGGAGTTTCCTCTCTCACAAGGTCGACCACATAGTTTCGTCGAAGACATACGGTTTCGAGTAGTATCGCCACAGATTTCGCAGAACGGGAGTTTCTCCTGGCACAGTATCGAACACTCAGTTTCAGATAGAACAATTAGTTTAAAATGCAACTATGTTTCGCATCTGGAGTTTCCTCTCTCACAAGGTCGGCCACTTAGTTTCGTCGAACACATACGGTTTCGAGTGGCATCGCCACAGATTCCAGAGAACAGGCGCTTCTCCTGGCACAGTATCGAACACTTAATATCATATAGAACAATTAGTTTAAAATGGAACTATGTTTCGCGTCTGGAGTTTCCTCTCTCACCAGGTCGACCACTTAGTTTCGTCGAACACATACACTTTCGAGTGGTATAGCCACAGATTTCGCAGAACGGCGTTTCTCCTGGCACATTATGGAACACATAACTTCAGATAGAACAATTAGTTTAAAATGGAACTAAGTTTCGCATCTAGACTTTCCTCTCTCACAAGGTCGACCACTTAGTTTCGTCTAACACATACGGTTTCGAGTGACATCGCCACAGATTTCAGAGAACAGGCGCTTCTCCTGGCACAGTATCGAACACTTAGTATCAGATAGAACAATTAGTTTAAAATGGAACTATGTTTCGCATCTGGAGTATCCTCTCTCACTAGGTCAACCACTTAGTTTCGTCGAACACATACACTTTCGAGTGGTATAGCCACAGATTTCGCAGAACGGCGTTTCTCCTGGCACATTATGGAACACATAACTTCAGATAGAACAATTAGTTTAAAATGGAACTAAGTTTCGCGTCTGGAGTTTCCTCTCACACAAGGTCGACCACTCAGTTTCGTCGAACACATACCGTTTCGAGTGGTATTGCCACAGGTTTCACAGAACGGGCGCTTCTCCTGGCACAGTATCGAACATTTAGTTTCAGATAGAACAATCAGTTTAAAATGGAACTAAGTTTCGCATACGGAGTTTCCTCTCCCACAAGGTCGACCACTTAGTTTCGTCGAACATATACGGTTTCGAGTAGCATCGCCACAGATTTCAGAGAATAGGCGCTTCTCCTGTCACAGTATCGAGCACTTAGTTTCAGATAGAACAATTAGTTTAAAATGGAACTGTGTTTCGCATCCGGAGTTTCCTCTCTCACAAGGTCAACCACTTAGTTTCGTCGAACACATACGGTTCGAGTAGCATCGTCACAGATTTCAGAGAACAGGCGCCTCTCCTGGCACAGTATCGAACACTTAGTTTCAGATAGGATTATTAGTTTAAATTGGAACTAAATTGTGCAATTTAGAGTTTCCTCTCTCGCAAGGTCAACCACTTAGTTTCGTCGAACACATACGGTTTCGAGTAGCATCGCCACACATTTCAGAGGACAGGCGCTTCTCCTGGCACAGTATCGAACACATGGTTTCAGATAGAACAATCAGTTTAAAATGGACCTAAGTTTCGCATCTGGAGTTTCCTCTCTCAGAAGGTCGGCCACTTAGTTTCGTCGAACACATACGGTTCCGAGTGGCATCGCCACAGATTTCAGAGAACAGGCGCTTCTGCTGGCACAGTATCGAACACTTAGTTTCAAATAGAAGATTTAGTTTAAAATGGAACTAAGTTTCGCATCTGGAGTTTCCTCTCTCAGAAGGTCGGCCACTTAGTTTCGTCGAACACATACGGTTCAGAGTGGCATCGCCACAGATTTCAGAGAACAGGCGCTTCTCCTGGCAGAGTATCGAACACTTAGTTTCAGATAGAACAATTCGTTTAAAATGGAACTAAGTTTCGCATCTGGAGTTTCCTCTCTCACAAGGTCGACGACTTAGTTTCGTCGAACACATACGGTCTCGAGCGGCATCGCCACACATTTCAGAGAACAGGCGCTTGTCCTGGCACAGTATCGAACACATAGTTTCAGATAGAACAATTAGTTTAAAATGGAACTATGTTTCGCATCTGGAGTATCCTCTCTCACAAGGTCGACCACTCAGTTTCGTCAAACGCATACGGTTTCGAGTAGCATCGCCACAGATTTCAGAGAATAGGCGCTTCTCCTGGCACAGTATCGAACACTTAGTTTCAGATAGAACAATTAGTTTAAAATGGAACTAAGTTTCGCATCTGGAGTTTCCTCTCTCAGAAGGTCGACCACTTAGTTTCGCCGAACGCATTCGGTTTCGAGTGTCATCGCCACAGATTTCAGAGAACAGGCGCTTCTGCTGGCACAGTATCGAACACTTAGTTTCAAATAGAAGATTTAGTTTAAAATGGAACTAAGTTTCGCATCTGGAGTTTCCTCTCTCAGAAGGTCGGCCACTTAGTTTCGTCGAACATATACGGTTCAGAGTGGCATCGCCACAGATTTCAGAGAACAGGCGCTTCTCCTGGCACAGTATCGAACACTTAGTTTCAGATAGAACAATCAGGTTAAAATGGAACTAAGTTTCGCATACGGAGTTTCCTCTCCCACAAGGTCGACCACTTAGTTTCGTCGAACACATACGGTTTCGAGTAGCATCGCCACAGATTTCAGAGAATAGGCGCTTCTCCTGTTACAGTATCGAGCACTTAGTTTCAGATAGAACAATTAGTTTAAAATGGAACTGTGTTTCGCATCCGGAGTTTCCTCTCTCACAAGGTCAACCACTTAGTTTCGTCGAACACATACGGTTCGAGTAGCATCGTCACAGATTTCAGAGAACAGGCGCCTCTCCTGGCACAGTATCGAACACTTAGTTTCAGATAGGATTATTAGTTTAAATTGTAACTAAATTGTGCAATTTAGAGTTTCCTCTCTCGCAAGGTCAACCACTTAGTTTCGTCGAACACATACGGTTTCGAGTAGCATCGCCACACCTTTCAGAGGACAGGCGCTTCTCCTGGCACAGTATCGAACACATGGTTTCAGATAGAACAATCAGTTTAAAATGGACCTAAGTTTCGCATCTGGAGTTTCCTCTCTCAGAAGGTCGGCCACTTAGTTTCGTCGAACACATACGGTTCCGAGTGGCATCGCCACAGATTTCAGAGAACAGGCGCTTCTGCTGGCACAGTATCGAACACTTAGTTTCAAATAGAAGATTTAGTTTAAAATGGAACTAAGTTTCGCATCTGGAGTTTCCTCTCTCAGAAGGTCGGCCACTTAGTTTCGTCGAACACATACGGTTCAGAGTGGCATCGCCACAGATTTCAGAGAACAGGCGCTGCTCCTGGCACAGTATCGAACACTTAGTTTCAGATAGAACAATCAGTTTAAAATGGAACTAAGTTTCGCATACGGAGTTTCCTCTCCCACAAGGTCGACCACTTAGTTTCGTCGAACACATACGGTTTCGAGTAGCATCGCCACAGATTTAAGAGAATAGGCGCTTCTCCTGTCACAGTATCGAGCACTTAGTTTCAGATAGAACAATTAGTTTAAAATGGAACTGTGTTTCGCATCCGGAGTTTCCTCTCTCACAAGGTCAACCACTTAGTTTCGTCGAACACATACGGTTCGAGTAGCATCGTCACAGATTTCAGAGAACAGGCGCCTCTCCTGGCACAGTATCGAACACTTAGTTTCAGATAGGATTATTAGTTTAAATTGGAACTAAATTGTGCAATTTAGAGTTTCCTCTCTCGCAAGGTCAACCACTTAGTTTCGTCGAACACATACGGTTTCGAGTAGCATCGCCACACGTTTCAGAGGACAGGCGCTTCTCCTGGCACAGTATCGAACACATGGTTTCAGATAGAACAATCAGTTTAAAATGGGACTAAGTTTCGCATCTGGTGTTTCCTCTCTCACAAGGTCGACTACTTAGTTTCGTCGAACACATACGGTTTCGAGCGGCATCGCCATACAGTTCAGAGAACAGGCGCTTCTCCTGGCACAGTATCGAACACTTGGATTCAGATAGAACATTTAGTTTCAAATGGAACTAAGTTTCGCATCTGCAGTTTCCTCTCTCACAAGGTCGACCACTTATTTTCGTCGAACACATACGGTTTCGAGTAGCATCGCCACAGATTTCAGAGAACAGGCGCTTCTCCTGGCACAGTATCGAACACTTAGTTTCAGATAGAACAATTAGTTTAAAATGGAACTAAGTTTCGCATCTGGAGTTTCCTCTCTCAGAAGGTCGACTACTTAGTTTCGTCGAGCACATACGGTTTCGAGCGGCATCGCCATACAGTTCAGAGAACAGGCGCTTCTCCTGGCACAGTATCGAACACTTAGATTCAGATAGAACAATTAGTTTCAAATGGAACTAAGTTTCGCATCTGCAGTTTCCTCTCTCACAAGGTCGTCCACTTTGTTTCGTCGAACACATACGGTTTCGATTAGCATTACCACAGATTTCACAGAACAGGCGCTTCTCCGGGCAAAGTATCGAACACTTAGTTTCAGATAGAACAATTACTTTAAAATGGAACTAAGTTTCGTATCTGGAGTTTCCTCTCCCACAAGGTCGACCACTTAGATTCGTCGAACACATACGGTTTCGAGTAGCATCGCCACAGATTTCGCAGAACGGCGTTTTTCCTGGCACAGTATCGAACACTTAGTTTCACATAGAATAATTAGTTTAAAATGGAACTAAGTTTCGCATCTGGAGTTTCCTCTCTCACAAGGTCGACCACTTAGTTTCGTCGAACACATACGGTTTCGAGTAGCATCGCCACAAATTTCAGAGAATATGCGCTTCTCCTGGCACAGTATCGAACACTTAGTTTCAGATAGAACAATTAGTTTAAAATGGAACTAAGTTTCGCATCTGGAGTTTCCTCTCTCAGAAGGTCGACTACTTAGTTTCGTCGAGAACATACGGTTTCGGGCGGCATCGCCATACAGTTCAGAGAACAGGCGCTTCTCCTGGCACAGTATCGAACACTTAGATTCAGATAGAACAATTAGTTTCAAATGGAACTAAGTTTCGCATCTGCAGTTTCCTCTCTCACAAGGTCGACCACTTTGTTTCGTCGAACACATACGGTTTCGATTAGCATTACCACAGATTTCACAGAACAGGCGCTTCTCCGGGCAAAGTATCGAACACTTAGTTTCAGATAGAACAATTACTTTAAAATGGAACTAATTTTCGTATCTGGAGTTTCCTCTCCCACAAGGTCGACCACTTAGATTCGTCGAACACATACGGTTTCGAGTAGCATCGCCACAGATTTCGCAGAACGGCGTTTCTCCTGGCACAGTATCGAACACTTAGTTTCACATAGAATAATTAGTTTAAAATGGAACTAAGTTTCGCAACTGGAGTTTCCTCTCTCACAAGGCGGGCACTTAGTTTCGGAACACATACGGTTTCGATTAGCATCGCCAAAGATTTCAGAGAACAGGCGCTTCTCCTGGCACAGTATCGAACACTTAGATTCAGATAGAACAATCAGTTTAAAATGGAACTAAGTTTCGCATACGGAGTTTCCTCTCCCACAAGGTCGACCACTTAGTTTCGTCGAACACATACGGTTTCGATTAGTATCACGACAGATTTCAGAGAACAGGTGCTTCTCCTGGCACAGTACAGAACACTTAGTTTCAGATAGAACAATTAGTTTAAAATGGAACTATGTTTCGCATCTGGAGTTTCCTCTACCACAAGGTCGACCACTTATTTTCGTCGAACACATACGGTTTCGATTAGCGTCGCGACAGATTTCAGAGAACAGGCGCTTCTCCTGGCACAGTACCGAACACTTAGTTTCAGATAGAACAATTAGTTTAAAATGGAACTATGTTTCGCATCTGGAGTTTCCTCTACAACAAGGTCGACCACTTATTTTCGTCGAACACATACGGTTTCGAGTAGCATCGCCACAGATTTCAGAGAATATGCGCTTCTCCTGGCACAGTACAGAACACTTAGTTTCAGATAGAACAATTAGTTTAAAATGGAACTATGTTTCGCATCTGGAGTTTCCTCTACCACAAGGTCGACCACTTATTTTCGTCGAACACATACGGTTTCGATTAGCGTCGCGACAGATTTCAGAGAACAGGCGCTTCTCCTGGCACAGTACTGAACACTTAGTTTCAGATAGAAAAATTAGTTTAAAATGGAACTATGTTTCGCATCTGGAGTTTCCTCTACCACAAGGTCGACCACTTATTTTCGTCGAACACATACGGTTTCGAGTAGCATCGCCACAGATTTCGCAGAACGGCGTTTCTCCTGGCACACTATCGAACACTTAGTTCCAGATAGAACAATTAGTTTTAAATGGAAC